>CM029131.1:7244319-7844319 GCA_016859345.1 Istiophorus platypterus | reverse complement strand
GCTTAATATGAGAGGTGGGCCTTCCAGAGGCTGAGGATCTAACCTTTGACCCACATCAGGTTCTTCCTGTTTCACCAAGATGGCTGACAGGTCCTGACTGAAGCTCCATTCAAACTCTAAGGAAAAAACAGAATATCATCCAATAAATCTCCACATATACATTTATGTACAATTGTTGTACACTAAAGTGAAATTTGTCCATTTGGCAATGGGCAAGTTATATTATTTTGTAGGTCAGTGCTGAATCTCTATATCTGAAATACCTGTTAGAGAAGACAGTTATTAACACTAACTTTAAAGTTTGGCCTCTGTTCTTGGTCATAAATCCCTGGAATAATGTTATCTGGCATTATGGCCGTGAAAAAGCACATCTCTGTAAAGTTTCCTCGTACTTGTACATAAGTTTTTGGAGAAACTTTATTAAATACCTGCATCTCTCTTTAGGGAGGCTTTGCTGTAGGTCTTCCAATGGGAAGTAACTGGTAGCTTATAAATCACACTTTCAAAGAGCTTCCCCAAAACATTTGAGGACTTCCTGACGAAGCTGGTTATTACAGACTGCTGGACAAAGTTGCTCTGGCAACTGTGGTGCATAATTTGTCTCCAGTGTGTGTATCTACCCTGAAATAAAAAGATGGGCTGAACCAGCAACTCGTCCTCAGTATCCTTCCCCAGAAAAGAAACCATTGCAACCTTTCAACACTGTAGAAAATATGCATAATTGAGTGAACCAGCAATGATGTCAGAGTACAATTTCAAAGGAGGTTCGACAAACACAATAAGGATGTATTTTCTAGAACCATATCACAGGTAATCCATTGTTTAGTCTACTGTGACCTGCAGAAAGTATTTTTAGGGACATAAGTGCACTGCAGGGCTGCAGAAAAGTTAGTCATTGGCACTCCTGGTAAATTTGGCGTCCTAGTGGGCAAGATGATAAGGAGGCTCTGGTCCGCCCTGCCAGCTGCTGACCTCTGGGGGGAGAGATGTTTACTGTGGATCATCATCAGAATTCTTCAGCGAAAACACATGTGAAATGGGAATTGGATACATACAGTTTATTTAGAGCTCATTTAAAGTAATGGTTCTGTTAGCTCTAAAACTCAATTGCACCTTTATTGTTCTGATCAGTCTTTATTAGCCAGCTTTGCGCATCATGTTAATGTGTACTGTCCCCATTAAATAACCAAACCAATAAAAGAGAATGAACTGCTGAAAACTAGTTTTGATCAAACTAAATGAATCATATGGAGCTACAATGATTGCAGTCCTGTGAACCAACCTTTGGAGTAGCTCAGCTAATATAATATAATATAATATTAGAGCAGTCAACATACAGAGCTTTAATTAAGGCTTAAATCGTTGAAAACTTCACAGTCTCCTAAGAAAAAGGTCACTTTTATTTATCTAAAAGTGTTATGATAACATCTGGTTTGAAATCCATTCAGCAAACACCTGACTATAAAAGGTTGAGAATCACTGTTGTTGCCTTCATTCAGTCATTGCTCAGACAAAGTTATCAATGGAGTCTGTCAAAACTTAAAACTTATTAACTTTTCAAGTCAGCAGTGTTGATGATTACACCATCAAACTCTGTCTGTCTACAAGCACACACATCAGGGACAAACTATAAAACTGGCCCAGATAAACACCATGGTGGCACTTGAGAGCTTGTATTATATTTAGACTTCACTGTCCTCCTGACTTTTCCACAACTTCCTACATTAGGTTAAAGGCAGCCTTAACTCCCACACAGCTTGGTAACCCATGGGAGAACCTCTAGCAACCGCCGCTGGACCTCCTCAAAGAGCCTCTGACATTATAGGAAATGATCCCACTCCTGCAGGATGGCCCTGAGGAAAAAAAAAGGAAAAAAACGAAAAAAAATTCTTGCCACTGGGAAGAGAGGGTCATTTCTCCTCAAGGATGCCTCAGAGAACAAGATTACCGAGTTATCTGGATATCTGCGCCAAGGAAAGCCGAGAACAGCTGTTTTTATGTTCATGCTCCAGATCTGGTTGTTTCCAAATTTTTACCCTGCACACTATCCAGCTAACTTAATTCCTCTTCAAGAGACGGTATCCAGATGCTTCAATCAACAGCATTATATAAACCAACGTTAACAAAATAGGTGGCCTTTCCCTTACAGCTCAACTCTGATCATTCTATTAGTTTTCTCATTAGGTGGATATAAAATGAGCCTTCTACCAATTATTCACATGGAGAAGTGGTTTACTATTCATGGGCAGTACTAATAGGCCTGTGCAAAATGCCATCAGTGGCTCAGGACACCCTTTTTCAAGCTTACGAAAATATGCCTAATAATATTGTGATAACTTTTTTTTTTTAATATGAATGCCTCTGCCATTAAATGGAGGTGTAGAGTTTGAAAGCTTAGGGCAGTTACCAGGCAGACAGGGTCTAAAGAAAGATACTATTGAGTGGGATTATGGGAAATGTAGAATCCAGAGTTTATGGAGCTTAACTAATACTCGGGCTAAAACTCAGGATGTCTCGGCCTATGCGTCATCAGTTTTGACCATCTTTTTCTAAATCCATCTCCCACCAGCACCCCCCGCCCTCTTTATGGGAATGCAATAATAAACCCCATGCTTTTAGGTCTGCACCATTACATCAAAAAGAAATTATGTCATTGTCTTTTATTCACATTTTTACTTATCTTCTGTTCAAAATAATGTTCTGTTCATTTGCACAGTGCTCGTCCACATAGCATGAGGAAGTTTATGAGGATGGACCCACCAACGGGTCTGCCAGAGTTTAGTGTTAACAATGTATGCTTTCAATTAAGGCCCTTTTAAATGTGGACTGATTAGGCACTGTTCCAAGGGAGCCTCATTAGGCAAAAGTGCGACTAATAGTCTATGAGTGTTTTATTTTAAGTTTAACTTTAAAAGTGAAAGCATGACAAAGCTTTTTAGAAGTAAATAGAAACTAAAGGTAATTGCAGGTTTTATCAAGTCACCAGTCTTTCGTTTTGGAATAAGATATGAACATCAGGCCGGACACTTTGATGTTTTGTCACAACACACACACCAAAAAGGCTCCCATGGTGTATGGAAAGAGAGTAGTTGCAGTTTAACAAGAGAAGGGCTGCTGCGTGTGCGTGTGTGTGTGTGCACAGCGTGCATGCACGCATCCGTATTGGGAGTGAACATTTTAATCACCTCCCGGTTTCCTAGCAACATTCTGCTGGTTAAATGCTCTGAAGTTTACAAGCTCTCTTTGTGTGTGTGTTTGTGTGTGTTTGTGTAGGACAGAAGCAAAAGGGGACCAAGGTGCATGCTCGTCAGAGAGCTGGTAGCTTGTCTTGTTATCCTGTCCATCACTAGAGCAGGGATCAGCACACGGAAAATCCATCCTAAAAACAAATCCCGGCAGCTTCTCTCTGCAGTTTTAGACAAACCCAAAAGCCAACAGTCGCAAGCTCAACAATATCAATATGTAAAATCAGAACGTACCTCAAGATTGCCAAAAAGTAACGAGCTGTTTACTAGAGAATTCTAGAGTTGACCAGTATTGGAGCCAATAAAGCTGTTTATTAGTATCAACTGTATTGATTCCAATTATATTCAGATTTTCTTTGTCTATTTTGGCAAAATCTCTAGAGCAAAATGGGCACAAACATGAGTGTGAACTGTTCAAAAGGGTCAGTAAATTTAATGCAAAAGTGCCCATTAGTCCCCTAAATATATATTTTCACAACAGACATTTTGGCGTGTCATAGCAACTGAAACCGCAAGAGTAATTGATAACATTAGGACTGCCTTCCATTTTTCCATTTCAATTTAGTCTGGCTCGCTCCTTGTTTTTTTGTTGCTGACCCACTATAGTCGCTTGCTGGGACACTTGATGGCACAGAGCCATCGTTAACAGTTTGTTTGTTTCACCTGCGCTTTTCCTGCTATGATAAGTCAAAATGTCTGCTGTGGAAAAAAAAGGTTTGTCAGGACCTGTAGAGAGGACGACATTTTGAACCGATGTTCGCATTAGTGGAGAGGTCAGAGGTTCACCAAAAACCATTAGGGTGGTCATTAGTGTTTTTGATACCCCGTCACAGACCAAAACACTGGTGAATAGGAAACTTGGACCTGGCAGAGGTACTAGAGGAAAGGCTCAGTGTTTCTAAAATCATTAATCATCATCATTAATTCACTGAATGCCAGAGTGTTAATGAATCAATGACAATTCCAAAGCAGCACTTATTAATGTCATCATGTAACCCCAGAGTTAGGTGAGGTGTGGTGAAGGGCTGCGAGTGCCGATTACTTTTTCTGCCATTTTATCTATTATTTTCTTTCTATTATTGTTCATCGTTTGTTTTATAACATCCCTGAAAAATTTTATTTTCTAAAGTCTGAGTTATTATATGTCTTTGCTAAGAGCCTTCAAATTGTCACATTAGAGAATGAGAAAAATACACTAAGGAAACTGTGTCCCTTAAATTTAACATGTTACAGCCACTACATTAATCACAGTGCTGCCATAGCATGAGAAACACAGATGCAGCTATTAAAAATAATAATATGCATTGACATTTCAGCATTATTATTATTATATATAATCAACCTAGCAACCGGTAGTCAAGATATCTGGCTCAGGACCAAAATGTACAAAACCGCTTCAGCATCCTACATAAACGTATTGTGTGGAGTTAACTCCAAACAGATCATCGGTACTAGTTTTGTTAAGGCCCAGTTTGGTGCTTTAGTGCACATCTCTCCAGACTCAGCCCTGAACACTGAACAAATTAAACTGTACATTTGTTAATAATGTCACTGATCAGCATGGTGACTGGGGATTAAAAGAGATTTGGAGTAACAAGTGAATTCAGTTTTTAGGTGGATCCGCAGTTTACAGTACATCCAGTATTCAGCACATCCTCTTTATAAGTAAGACCCTAAGAAGTCTCTCCTAATGAGGCCAGCCCTGCTGCTAGCCCAAGCCTCGTTAAGTCCCCAGCCCTCGTTAGACTGGGGCTTGATTGGATGTCTCACTGCACTGGGAAACTGTCCCTCTTATCTACCAGGCTGTTGTCAGTCTGACTGTTTATATTTATGTTGTACTCCACATACAAAATATGAATCACTAAAAGTATGTGGAGGGGGTTTAAACTTCAGGCACTGAATACTGTTCTGTATTTTTGTCGTACTGCCCAGTGTGAAGTAAATGTTAAAGCTGCTGTGGGTGAAAGTAATAAAAATAAAACCTGATCCCCCCAGTTCCCATTTAATGGAATCCCTTTGGATGCTGTATTAACAGAAAAAAAATAAAAGCAAGTCTGCCTGTGTGAGTAAAATGTTGTAAACGCAGGTAAGAACTCTTATCGTAGAGCGAGTGTTAATGACCATAGGCTCCTGGCAGTCATCACATGGAGCTAACAGAGGAGAGGTGTTGACTGTGTTTGATCTCAGTGGGACAGGAGCAGTATTAAAACAATAGATTGGGCAGCGCAGTATGAGCTGCAGTAAAAAAAACACACAGCTTCTCTCTGACTGCATAAGAGCAACAAGACCATAGATAGAGGGAGGAGGACGAAACAGAGAAAGAAAACGAGAACTTCAAACTTTTTTAGTATCGTTATTATATGAATGTGTGTCGTGAGTGCCGTAAAACCCAAAAACCAACATATTTAAAATCTAGATGACCTCAGTGTTATGCTAATTTGAATTACTTTGGCTTGTTGTCCTGTTTGTCAATGTCAGCACCATTGGAAGTGATTCATTTCATTCCATGTTTATACGGTAGATACGGTTTGCCCAGACCTCCAGGGGCACCAAAAGCTCCAGGTTACCTATGCGTCAGTGGCTTCTCGATTATTTAATTCCTTGCAAATTTGTTCGGGAATTTCCACCATTACAAACAACCAGCACAACAGCAACTGGGTCCTGCATCATTATGTGTTGAAATGGTAAAAATAAAGTTGGGTTTCATCAAATTATGACAAACTTATTAATGCGAGACCAGGTATTATGCCAATATACAAATTCCAGTTGGTTTCTGAGTGTCATGTCTTTGAAAAATATATAATTAGGATCTATAGTGTGCTGTGCAGACTGTATATGATGGGAATTGGAGGCACCAGGGGTGAACGTTTGCCCCAAAATTGGCTCATGTGGCAATGGGTGAACAAATGGGCTACAGTCTGATTTACTTTAATGTGATACCAACTATTGTAGGAGTATTAAACTGTTGCAATCAATAAAATAAACCATTATTAGTTATTTCCCAGCCTGACAGAGACTTTAGGTCATTCGGGTTTCTCTGTAATCCAAATAATGTAGCATGGGTGATCAGAATGAGATCTGAACACCTGCTTTTCTGATCCACACACCTTGTAATTCTACTTGGGCACAAATTCCTTCATTAAGAACAGACTGAGTTTCTGAAAGGCCAACAACTTTTAACATCACCAGGTAATTACTTAACCTGAGTCATCATTAAAAACAAACTGCTGCTCTTGCTATTGTGCTCTCCCTGGATGCTGAGAAGGCCTGTTAAAAAAAAAAAGGAAAGGAGACAAAAACCCAAAACAAAACAAACACAAAGTGCAGTGAGGACAAGGATCCTCAGCCAGAGTGTTCCTCTCACGCCTGTATTTGAGAAGAGTCCCATCAGAAGTTAGAGTTGAATGCCGAGGAAAGATAAAAATATTTATGAGCAGACTTCGCCAGAACCTACTCCCATTTCCCCAGAAAAAATGGCTGTGAGAATCAAGGATTTTTAGCATTTTTTTGTGTTCACATATATATGTACTGACACAGAGTCACCTTCTCCAGATGTTCTAAACAGTAGCACACAATTACAATTGAAATGCCTAAGTCCATCCTTGAAATGTCATTATTACAGTAATATTGTACGACTGGATCAACTTTTCAGCTGCAGCCATCTCGGTCAAAATTCTTCAGATGCCAAAATGGCAGCTAACAGTTCCGCTGCAGCTTAAGATATTTTTCCAGTGTAAACGAAGCGGAGTAAAAAATATAAAAAATTAAATTAATAATAAAACTATCCAGCCTGCAGTCTGACATGCAGTCCTCCATCGCATAGAGAGTGCAGTGCAGTGGTTACCAAGTGCAGGAGATCACCCTAATGTCATAACTAAATACTCCTCAAACCAACCAAACAACACAGAAAAATGAAAAAAACTTTGGTGAGCACAGGAAGTTTATCATTCACTCCCATGAACAGATGATCATAACATTCTTCACAGTTGTTATTGGATGTTTTCCACCACAATGATACCTGATTTATTGTAGTACTAAAAAAATGTTAGATGAAAACAAAATGAAAACTATAAATAACATCAAAACACACATCAAAAATCTACAGTTCTGTTTAAAATCAAACTTGATGATGAAAAACCTGAGCAACATCCTCCTAGAAAATCATCAATCATAATCAAATCCCTGGAACATGTAACCCTTACCCAAATGGAGACCTCCATATATATCAGCTAAACAGATTAACAGTCTAATTTAAGAAAAAAAACAAACAAACAAACAAATAAAAAAAACAAATAGACAATTGTATTATCATTCTTTTGTATTTCCAACTGCAGTCAGAAAAGGCTATCGTGAAAGAATTGTTGCTGGAAAGTAAAAGGGTATTATAAAATTTCTCTTTGAAAAACTCTAAAACTATAAATCACCACTCTCAAAAGTGAAATAAGTGTGGCTCATAAAACCACATGTTAGCATAAATACATATAATGGTCCATTCGTGTGGCTGATATACACTAAAGTAGAGACGTTAAACTGGTGGAAAGTGAGTGTCAGGCTTTATGGAGCAGAGGCAGGTTGTAAAATGAATTTTGGAAAAAGGTCTGTACCAAATACACTGGAATAGACTCAAATACATATGATATGTGTTTTTCTGTGTGTGTGTGGGTGTGTGCATTGCATATATCATGTATCTTGAATAGCCTGAAATCAAAGCTGTTTGAATTTTTTATTTTCTAAAGTAATATATCAAGTTGATGGTTAGTGGTTTAATGTCATTTAGTTTTTATAACATCCTGTTTCCTTTGGCATTAGTGTGAATTTACATTCTAACCAAAGCATAAATGATTGGAGCGGCTCTAATGCTATCTTAAAGTGATTTATTCTTTCTGAGCGCAACCAGCATTTGATTCTCTTCTTAAGCTAATTATTATCTGTAGAAATATTCTAGTTCCCAGTGTTGAACTAAACACATGCATGCATTAGCAATGCACAAGACAAGCAGTTTTTGTTTTTTGATGTGAACTACACTCTTTTTGCTCAATGTGCTGGTTTGGCAATGCAGATAATCTGATATTTATACCAATGAAGTGAATGTAATTAGATTAAGGGAGACAGAGAGGGAGACGAAGATAGAAAACAGGAGAGTCAGACAGAGAGAGAGACAGATACAAACAGGGAGAAAGAGTGAGAAAGATAACCTGACAGAAGAGAGAGAGAGAGTTTCCGCTGGCTTCGGGTTAGGCTGCGCACTCAAAACCATATGCGTTGTGTGAGTCTGTGTGTGAGTCTGTGTGTGTGTTTGTGTGTGTGTCTGTGTGTGTGTCTGTGTGTGTGTGTGTATGTGTGTGTGTGTCTGTGTGAGTGTATGTGTGTGTCTGTGTCTGTGTTAGGTGGGCAGGGCTTAGCTGGAGGAAAACTGCTCAGACTGGGATCAAGCTGCTCACAGCAGGATCCCCGGGACAAACGGAGAAAAGACAGCAGACAGGCAGGCAGACAGACGGACAGACGGACAGACAGACAGACAGACAGAGTGAGAAAGACAGGTACAGACAGAGAAGGACAGGAAGACAGCAGGGGATAATGGGGAGGATGAGTCACAGAGTGAGCAAGGCAGAGGGACTGGCAAAGATGACCAGAGCAGGCTTTGAAATATACAGTATTTTTATAATTCACTGCTCCTACAGGCACAACAACACACAATAAAACAGACAAAAGATTAAGTCAATCAGTGCACATATCATATGACAGACAGTGGATTCAGCCAACCACAGCATATGATGTTTGACAGACAGCCAACAGGGTCAGACTACTTTTTAAGTAAGACAGAAAACTGAGCCAACCAGATAACCAGTTGACAGCCAGCGTGATAAAGAACCAGACCAAAAACAAGCAGAGTTTTGATTGGCTGTTATTTTTTTTTCCAGGACCCATAAACTAAGATAGCTGAGAAGAAAATATGAAACTATCAAGTGACCTACCAGACTCTTGGTCCATTTTGATTGACAGGGCTGGGCTTTGGGGGGCGGAGTCTTCACTCAAAGAGTAGCTGTGCTCTGCTTGAATATCTGTGAGAATCAAAGGCCTTTTTTTCAGAAATGGAGCACGTACAACACGCTGGTTACCTACCTGATAGTCATGGCCTTTTGTTATTCAGATATGGGCGCCAGTTATGTAAATGTTTCTTACAGATTTATTCAGACATGACTGAAACAAAAAGAAAAAAGCCAATGCGATATGAAATATGTCACTTGGGAGAGGGACCAGCAACAGGTGGAGCTCAGTGATGAGTTTATGAGCAACAATATGAAGGAAGAGGAACGCTCTAAGTTCTTTCACAGGCTGCACTAGTGATGGATTTAAACTTGTATTTTACTGGTTAGATTGAAAAATCTGATGTCTATTTTGCAATGTCAGACAGTTCACAGCCATACGATGACAAGCTGTTATGTTAAGTCTCTCATAATTGCTCAAATACAGCAAATATACTTTATGTATGTCCAAGAAAATGCTTTACATAATTTCCTCCATGCAGTTGCTATGAATGAAAACTGAAAACAGCTGCTAGAGCGTGAGTGATGGTTTGATTATTACTATGGTTGTAGGAGGGGTTTTCTTTACCACCTTTGTCTCTCCAAAAAAATATTTTTACGGACCGACTTCATAAGTGAAGAATCCTCTCAATAACTTGAAATTTGCTCATTCACAGTGTTTAATGGTTTATTTGAGTGATTTTATTTTCCTCGTGCATATGAGATGAATTTGAGTGATGAATTTATTGCAGTGCGCTTAATAAGGTATAAAAAGACATGCATTTAAGCCCACTCTCTGCATATGTAACCTTGTGCTGCTGTGGCCTTGATACTAATTTGAAGGAAGTCACTTCAAACTTGTACTGAAATGTTAATAGGTTCGACCCAGGGGAACTGACTTTTACATTAAAATGACTTTTGTTTTTGTTAGACTTGACGCCAACATTTAAAATTGCCTTTACATTTACATAACGGCGTGCATGTGACAGCTATATTTCAAACTAATCTGTTGTGAATCTACAAGTTTAACATCTTCCAAAACGCATAAGTCAAAATGTTTTCACAGCTTCCAGTGATCATGGCCAGCTCACCACAGAGGTCTCAGCTGCTCTAGTGATCAAGACAAGGCCGGACAAGGACACCAATTTGTCTCAAGTGATGAGGATGACAAGTGGTTCAACATCCTTTTGACAGGTTCAGCGAACCGAGAGAACCTAAAGTAACCCTGAACGGGGATACCAGGAAGCATTCATGCAGCGTTGGCAGCCTTATTTTGCCTTGTGTCTTGTGGGAGCTCAGCCAGTTCAGTGTCTCCTCCTCACAGACCCAGCACCTGCTAGGTGAGGGATAGAAGTCCTGTGTGTTTTCTGTTGGTTAATAGGCAAGAAGTTTTGGAAGTCACAGACTCTGGCAACAGACACTGGCTCATGGATCACGGAATTTGACTCTCTAGGGAAGACCGAGAAGGCTTGATAGCAGTGGTTGAGAGGTAACATCTTGATACACTTGGTCCTCATGCACAGAGTGTTGGCTTTAAAATTAAACCAAATAATGGGACTGGGGTCTTTTCCACCAAGAAACTGGTTGAGGAGTGGAACAACTGACTGTTGCACTGTTGGAGATTATTCAGGGAAATGAAAAGGTAATCTAGATGCGATTATGAGTGAAGGAGAAGAAAACTAAGAGTTTCTTGAACCTAAAAGTGTTTTAAAGTAAACAATTTCAAGACAGTGGTTGGGCTTTGGAAATAATAATTCAACGAACCAACTTCTTTTAACTGCTTTGGGCTTTTATTTGTTACATTGGAAATAAGTAAGAACTCTGAAGAAATGTTATTGGAAGGAACAACCGCTGTGTTTCAACCCCTGGTGAATTTGTATTGGACTCCTTTTATTGTACAATTTTCACTGTGTTGTTTTTATTTTAGATTTTATTTTAAAACTGTAAGAAACTCTGACGAACTATTGAGGACGCAGTTTGTTTATTCTTGTAATTATAATTTTCTATAACAAAAAGAAGAGCCAACCTGGGCTGCTGTCTATGTCCATGTGTAAAAGTGAAGGTCTGTCTGCCAGCAGGGGACGCTCTAATAGATGGTCATCAAAGAAACTGTTGAATAATTCACTGCTGAAGTCGTCCATCTGGTCGCCTGAGAACGGCTGGAACACATGAAAAGACACATGGAGAAAATAGTTATTTTATTAAATAAAATAATGGTTTTCCATGGAAATTGTTTGCTTTAGTCAGTTACCACTCCCAAATAAGGAAATATGCTATGGTGCCTTGGTGCCCATTGGATTATCTGAAAAAAATTCATTGTCACAAAGCAGAAAACAGGCAGTTTTTCTTAGTTCATGAAAAATGAAATCACAGGACAGCGAGAAGACCTCAGGCAACATGAAGAGATTTCAGCTGACATAGATTTGTGTGTTTGATCAATGATCTTTGTTGGCGCCATGGAGTTATTTACTTTGGAGTGCCAAGGCGCTAAAGATTATAAATGTATTCCCTTCAGCTATACCTTAAGATCAATGCTAACACGGCATGCTAACGTTATACCGTTTGCATTTTAGGGTATAATAACCTGTAATATAGATACTTTTCAGACCATGGCTGCAACTAATAATTATTTTTATTGCTTATTAATCTGAAGATCAATTGTTTTGTCTAGTATGAGTCAGAAAATTATGTAAAATGCCCATCACAGTGTCTCAGAACCCAAGATAACCTCCTAAAATGTTTTGTCTCATCAATATCCCAGAAATCCCCAAAGACTCAGATTACACAAATATAAAACATAGAAGCTAAAAAAAAGATTCAAGATACTATCAAAATAGATGCAGATTAAATTTCCCCCATATTCGAATAATTAACTTGTTGTTTCATTTGCGCTACAGACTCTCTCACAGTCAGAAACCAGACAATCTAGACTGTGTTAATGGCTTGGGGAGTCAGTGGGAAACAGCATTGATGGATTCATCCTTAGCCTGGATGAATGAGTCACTGAGCTGAGAGACGTTGTTCTGGAAGCCTGGGACAGCATGGTGCTCTGATTTTCACTGGTATACACATACAAACACACACACACACAATATGAGTCACTATAGTTTTGAGCAAACATGCACAAAGCAGTACTAAAGCATGCACGCACGCACACACACACACATTGATGGATAGAGTGGAACCTACTACTACGCAAATGAACTCTGCTTGGATGCTGCTCAAACAGACAAAATGACAGAACTAGCTTGATTTGATTAAAATCAAATACAAAAATTGATTTACAAGTTATATTCCTGCCCACAGTGGATTACAATGGGTCCAGTAGCAACACTGAAGACACAGCTGGGATTATAAAGACAGACCGAACTTCAATATTTTTTAACGTCAACAATGGATCAAAAGTTTAGTGAGAAATGGGTCACTTGTGGTGATGAACCAACAAAGAATTCATCCAACTCGGCAGTTCCCCTCTGCTCTATGAAGCATTTTAGCCTCTTCTGGCTCATTGTTTTTGGCTTTCCATCCCACATACTCCACTCTCAGCAGGCAGCTCTGATAAATCTACTGCACGCTACCTACCTAGCACCAGTGCTTACATAAGACACTATAATACTTCTTAGTCTAGCTGCAAAAGTGCAAGTGACTTTGAAAATCTTTGTGAATATTTTTAATTCGATAGGTGAACAGGGGCTTTTTCTAGGTGACGCTCCTGTTGCAATCAGAAACCGTTTATCTGTAGTGAACCAGGAAGTTAAATATTTTTTCTTTAGGGATTTTCTCCTGAATTAAGGCTTTCAGGTAATACTTACAGTATACAAAAGCATTTAAAGATAGGACAGCACTTGTAAAAATTGTATGTTTAGCTTTTATTTTCTTGGTTTCATTACACTTTAAACTTTTTTAAATTGTGTGGACACTTCAAACCCCTAGTATCTAACACTGCAGGAAGAGATGGGCCATATATACTGCAGGAGTATGGGAATCACTGTTGGTATTTGAATGTTCTGCAATTTTCTTTAAAACAAGTCAACTTTAAGTAACGTTTCCACCTTCACACACACATTATCTCAGTATGTGTTTGTATTTGTGACTGTGCCTGGGAGGTCAAGTGTGTCTGTGGTGCGACTCTGGCACACACACAGCTGTCTAATGAAACCATGTGGTGTAAGGACAAACACACTCAGACGGTAGGCATACAGATGGTGGGTAAAATAACAGCAGTGCATGACACAAAGAATTGCTGATGCTTTGACACTAAACTGTGAAGTGTTTTGAGAGTTGAAAAATATCAACAGTGAGCTGTGTGTAGGAATCTGTGCATATTTAAAGGAGTGTATTTTGAAAGAAAATGCTATAAACCTGAAGATATTGCATCTGGAATAAGTTCAACAAAAGAATACAGGGCTAGTATAAGATTAATACTGATTAAATGATTAAATAAAAATCTACTAAGAGTCAGCTGGTTCTGTAGTTCAGGGAGGAACCATATCAACATTTGTATTTGAACAAAAACGCTCAAGTGAGCTTGCTGCAGGATAAACAACTGACAGCCACTGCTCAAAAGGATATGTGCATATGCTCACTGATCCTGCAGTCACTTGTTCTTTCATACGAAAGTGAATACTCAACCATTCATAAACAAACGCGCCCGCACACAGGAATAGTAATATTGACAGAGCGGTCTTGTCTTCCTGCTGCACTAAATGTTAGAACAATATCCGTCCGAATGACCGTGACACAGCCCCTTTAACTGTGCTCCATTAGGGAATATGGGTCACACTTTAAACCGGGCTTCTCAAAGAGTAAACAGCAAAAAGTTTCCAAGACGGAGAAATGTGGGTGAAATTGCTATAATGAGATGAAGGGAGAGAAACAGCAGAGTAAGTCTGCCGGTTGAAATGATCTAAAATTAGCTCTAGTAGCTGCATAAGTCCAAGAATAACAGTGTTTAGGTTGCTCTCTACTAGCAGTACTGACCTTTTACTTTAAAAAATGTTTAACTCCTATAGTTCCGGGGATGGCCCTTTAGATTTAGCTACTTTTGCAATCCTAGACTACAGTTCTGTATTTAGCTTCAGTAGTTACAGTGCAGTAGTGACCCTGTTTTGCAATATTTGGTTGGGTTAGGTTTGATATCCACTTGCTACTATCCAACACAGCTGGACCCTGTGATACAGCTCTCACCTACTACAAGCAGAACCCTGTTTGGGGCTACTCTTTTTCTTATCCATTAACCAGCATAATGATGTCTCCACGGCACGGTTTTGTTTTTCCTTCTAAACCCACGCAGACATGTTCAGCTATTCCGGCTGATAAGACTTCCTTGTGTACAGACTGTGTCATAGCCATCTCCCTTACACTCCCCAGAAATATGTCAGTAAGAAAACTTGCTGAACTGAACCCTAAAGGCACAAAACCTAGGCGTGTATTTCAGATAGAATAGAAGGCCAAGTCAGATGCAAGGCAAGGCGCTTTTTTTTTGTATCCTATTATAAACACTGCAGTACCATAGTCATTCATCTGTCACTATGCACAACCATTCTGGTACAATAATAAGGCCTCAAAATTAAACTGTTTTCTTTTTGCGGTAAGCAGACTGAGAATTTTACTACTCTACAGCACAGCTTTGAAACACAAAGATAAACTGAGAGATGTACATACAGTTAGAGGCTGCTGGGACAGAAAAGCCTAATGAGCCAGGAGTGGTTCAGTGTTAGATAGTTGTTCCTGGGACAGCTGCAGTAAGAAGGCTGGACCTTTCATTACCTGAAACACTCCCCTCTCTGCTGGGAAAAGAATCACATTAGGGAGGATAACGGCGTCAAAAAGCAGTCGAGAGTTTTTACAGCTTATTTCAGTGCTGGTGTGTCATTAGGGGGGATGGGGCCCGAGATGTAAACCACACAGGGAAAGAGCCTGAGAAGACAGACACAAGGAGTAATTACAAATGCAGAGAGACACTCAGTTATGCGTGTAATTAGCAGTGTGGAGTCTCAACACATCTCCTTCCTCACCTTTCATTTGGATGCCTTACTGTTTCAGGTGAAACAGAGAAGAAAAAAAAAAGACCAAGTGATTCATTTTGGCGTTAAGGTTTGAACATTGGCTTTAATGTGCTGGAGCTGACTCCTGCACCTAAACAGTCATCAAATGAGCCACAGCTCACAGACTTGGTGAAGTGTATTTCCTTTCCCTGATACAGTGATGAAAAAAAAGCAAAGTGATAAACTGGACTACTGAGTGCCAGGCCAAAGTAAATTCATGTCATTATGGCAAGAATATTGCAGTGGAAAACATCATAAACTATTCAGAACATCATGTAAAGGCCAAAGGGAAACAAACTGAAAAGAAAATGTTCTCAAATTTTGCCCTAAAAATGACCGTCATTTGGATTTCATCAACTGAGATTCTGATTCAGCCTCTTCTGGTTGTTCTTAAATCCTGGTTTTCTGATTCTTACATTTTTATTCAAGCAAGACAAAAACACCAAATTAAAAGCAAAAACTACTTTTATTCTCAGCAGACCTACAATGCTTGATACTAATTCTTAGGTATGTTTTGGATCATGTTTAGTAAAACTTGAAATAAAGTGAGCCACTATCATTAATTGATCAGGAAGAGTTACAACTTTTAACTGGAGACAAAGACACTAAGCTGCAGGAAACTGTCGAACTTCTTCTTTGCATGAAATCATTTTACTGCATCAAAATTAATCAGTAGTTCTGTGATAACAGAGTAGTCATTTTAATCTTTTTCTTTTTCTTTTTTTTTTTCAGCCAAAATTTGCTGGTTCCAGCTCCAAATTTGTCAATTTGGGCCTGTTCTTTGTCACACATGACAGGAAACTTAATACCTTGTGGTTGGCTCAGCAAAACAATGCAATCTGAAGAGGTCATCTGGAGCTGCAGGAAATGATCACCAACATTTTTCACTGTTATTTGACATTTTTAAGACAAAACAATTAATCAGGAAAGTAATCTTGTTTTGTGAATTATGTTTAAACATGCAAAAACACTTGTATAATACTTTAAAATCAAGTTTTTTTATTTTTTAACTAAAATAATCATAAACAGGTGAAATAGTCCCATTCCACCGGCAGGCTTCTTAACATGTTTTAAATAAGGTAGTTGCATGCTACATGAGATTTTTTGCAGTGTAAAATTAAATTGCATTTGAGAAGCCTGAAAACATCATGTCACAATCTTATAATTCTAGGTGCCACCGATAAGAAAAGGGCAATGTTCTCTTCTGTGTTTGGCTCATGTGGTGATGTGTGGCTGCAGCGGGCTGGATGTGTTTGGCTTCAGCTGAGCTGCATTTGAGAGTGAGAGAGGAGGGAGCTGAGGTGGTTACGGTGTCTGTCAGCGAGTTTGTGTGTGTGTGTGAGTGTGTGTGAGTGAGTGAGAGAGCAAGAGTGAGAGCGCTATAGTTCTCAGTAAAACAGCAGAAGAGTATTTTTCCTTCTCACACAGTAAGACTCACACACACTGCTGCATGCCTGCTCGCATTCCTTCTGAAAGCTCAGCGGCCAATTGGCAATGAGCATGCAAATGAGATGGGTGTGTCTTTTTAAAGCTGGAGTACAGGGTCTGAACGGAGAGTAGAATAGAATAGAATAGAATAGAATATAACAGAAAAGAATAGAATTGAATAGAATATAATAGAACAGAACAGAACAGAACAGAAAATGCACGGAGAATGCATTAGAACTTGAGGAACAGCAAGATCAGAACAACACGTGAGGAAAAACACGTGTGTATATGTAAGTGTGTATAAGAGTGTGTGTATCGGTGGGAAGCTGTGACAGCCAAACATCTACTATAACTTTTGATTTTTGTACAAATGTAGTCAAGAGAAGAGTAGAACAGAAACATTTAGTGAGCACTGTCCTTATCTGACCTCACTACTGCATGTTTGTGTGCTGTATATGTGCATTATATGTATATGCATTCATATCTATACAATATATAAGGGTTTATAACTGGGCCAATTAGTCGATTAATCAATCAAAAGAAAAGCATTGGCAAATATTTTGAAAAACAATTAGTTTTCAAGTCATTGTTCAAGCAAAAAAGCCATTCTCTGGTTTCAGCATCTTTATTCTCTGAAAATGCTGCTTTTCCTTGTCATATAGAAAGTGATGTGAATGTCCTTGGATTTGGGACAGGTAAAACAACAGATTTAAAGACATCACCTTGGACTTGGCATTTTCCATTATTTTCTGATATTTTACAGACAAAACAGCCAGTTGATTCATTGAGAAAAAACATTTTGAGGCCAGGCCACAGGTGTGATGCAATGCATCCCTGGCAGATGCATTGCATCTGGAAAAATGTTGAAATAGTTGTTACCATGGCTACAATGGTTTTGACCCTGCATTATTCTTAAGTATATCGGTTAATGAGCGAATCCCTTTGCTGGGTCCCAAACATTGCAAAGAGGAAAAATGTGTCCAAATTTTCCAAAATATTCTCAAAGTAGAACAAATCTGTTCAAATCTTTTAGACTTTTAAACTCTCTGAACATGGGAAGCTTGTCTCATCTAGAGCTGAAAAAATTAATTTAGTAATCAGTCAATTGATGGATTAGTCAATTGACAGAAAAATAATCTGCATTTTGATAATTGTTTCTTTAAGTAGTTTCTAGCAATAGTCTAAACATTCAAACTCAACTGTGAGGATTTTCTTCTTATTCATAATATGTGACAGCAAACTTATCTATCTTTAAACTTTGGAGTGTTGGCAGGACAATACTTATTTTGAAAACACCAGCTTGGTCTCTGGGGAGTTGCGATGGCCATTTTTTTCCCCATCTCCCAGTAGGTTGTTAATGAGGTTATCCAGGCATGATCCATGCTTGATATTGTGGTCACTAGTCTGTTGCACATGACGCATAGATGCAGCTGGATCATGAACATCTGTGTAATTCAAACTGTTGCCAAGGAGTTTTCACATTAACTAGCAATTGTTATGTATAAATAATGAGATTCACTTCAGTGGAAAGTCTGGGATGGCAGTACAAGGTTCATCAGAAGTATGATTACTCTGAGGATTTTAAGTCCTTCCTCAACTTAAAATAAGACTCCTCAGAGTAATTTTGAGATTCCCTGATTTAAAAAAAAACAGGCCTTGACCCATTTTGATCACCTTTTATTTCCTGTTAATTTAGTTGGCCTTTTACCTGCTTGTTTACCTTACGCTGAGCTGGAAGTCATAAAAAAAAAATGACATCAGTTAAATTACACATTGTCATCATGCTACCTCAAACACAGGAAAGGCTAATTCATTCTATGGAAAATAATTAGCAGCCATTGGTCTGACCGATAATGAGTGTCAGTTCCCTTTCTCTTTTTCCGAGGCGATCTGATTCAATCAACTCTTTAATGCCTACCTCTAAGTAATGTCTGCACTGCCTCTTTTCCTCATGGTTATCAACAGGGCACACGCTGTACCGGAAGAGATAAAAAAAAAAAAATTCAGCAGGAAGTGTTTGAATCCTTGCTGCACCACACCGCTGAGCACACCTTATTAAAAACCAATGAGCTGATGTCTCTCTGTGTCCGTTCCACAGTGTCCTCACATTTAGTTTAAATAGCCCATTTTAGCCGATACATACACACACACACACACTAATTCGTTCAGCCTCATTGTAAATGACTGTATGCTATATTCGCAGTTTGCAAACTTTGTGTATTTGGTGGTGCGGATGTAGCATACAGTCATTTACAACGAGGCTGAACGAATCCACTGTTAAGGCAAGTAGGTGGAGACCCAAGCTGAGCTGAAATGTGAGTGAATACCAAGTTTACAACGATCATGTGGCCAGACCCATGAATCAAATTGTATTGTAATGTTGCTGCTGATGTTTAAATATGCAACTGTTTGCTAGCAAATTCATCATTTACATTTGGAAGGTGAAAAAATGCCTTTTTTGTGTTTTGAGCTCATTTCCAACATTAATGGCCAAGAAATTTGTTGATGCAGGTTTAAAATAATAATAATCATGCATCACTGTTGACACAGGAAAAGAGTGAAATGCAAAATAAAAAAAACTCTGGCAAATGTGAGTCAAGAGTTCCCCACCCTGTTATACATCATTACATTGGTAGCCATATAGACAGATAGATGTGTAATTATAATACATCATGTGCTGCCAAAATGTCAAAGCAGATCATGAGCAAGTGTCAACTTGAGCCAGAGGGCCACTGAGAGCTGTGCATATCAACACCCCTTCCAAGAGGAATGAACACACAAACACTCTAAAATAGAGATTTCTCGTTTCATTCATTCGTCCATAATGCTGCGATTCACAATGCATACAACACAACTGCACATTAGAGATTGAGGGGAGATCAAAATTTGATCTATTTACTGCACCAAAGTATGCATAAGCCTCTGCTCATCGTCCTTTCCCATGTCCTCAGTGGTACAGCCCAGCCTAGTGGCTTCACAGCAGAGGGGACTTCTTTATTTAGAACAGAGACAGAGGGTTATAACCACAAGCAGACTGCCCGACTGAGTCACTGACTAGAATAGAGAAAAACTGTTTAAAAAAGATTAAAAGTGAATGACAGAGTGGGAAAAAGGATAGAGTGATGATAGAACAGATATATGAGATATATGAGATATGAGTACTTCCTGCTAACAAAGCCACCGATACTGTAGAAATTTATATTTAAATTTGCAGCAGTGAAATGGTCTGTCCTCGCCGTTTCCATGCATTAAGAGTGCAAAGCTCGGTCAAGCATGCCGTGCGCAGAGGGCACGGCCGTGTACTTTTGGCATTTTGTGGCCGGAATCGCACGGCACATCCGCAGTTCTCTTGGAGACGGGGCTGAGACAGAGAAGAATAAATTGTCATAAATTAGGGGCAGGTAGCGATTGTGTCGTTACTGTTAGATCTGAATGGGTTCGCATGCAAGAGTACTGTCACTACTCTCACAACTAAGCATGACAATGGCCCAGGATGATCCTTAAATATTAGTGGAGATGTTTGTATTTAATTACAAATGCTTGCTTCACACACCACTTTTGCGCCCTCAACCACCGTGCCGATGATCGTATCGACTAAAATGCATGTGCTGCTCGACCACATCCTGTTCATTACCGCCAAAGTTCATCCCCTGCTGAAATTAAAGATGCAACCTCTCAGGCGCGATGGGAGGTGATGCATGCAGCCGTTGCCCCTGGTAACCTGTTGTTTTTGGATGAGGGTATGGAGAGGGGAGCGGTGGGAACAGGTGGGTTTTTGAGGGGGCTCAGAGGATTGATTTGTTGTCTGTCAGTTGTCTGCCTGTAGTGTGTCACCTCAGGAGATATTTACTGCAAACCTGAGTTACGTGCACATGAAAACCATGTTATCATTTTGCAATAGCCTGGAGCTATTTGAGCAGGATTTAACTAAGTTAACTCCAAGAGATATAGATGAAATTTGACCATGTATAAGTGGGATTAACTCTGCATATACACAGTTGGTGGATCGACAAGAATTTAAACATAAGGTTAACTCCCTGATTTCAATGTTAGGTGGGCCAGCAATTAACAATTATTTTCATTCTCAATGAATCTACCAAATTTTTTCTTTATTAAAATCGATTAAAAAAAAAAAATGTCCATCACACATACAAAGAGCCCATAGAGGCATCTTAAGAGGACTTTTTTGTCCAACCAACAGTCTAAACCCAGTGTTTTTTAAAATATTTTTTGTTTTAGCAATTTTTGATTGATCAATTTTTTCATAATAGTTAAATACTAATAAATTCGTTGACTAATTATCTGAGCTCTAATATCATTTAAGACTTAAAGTTAACATAAGAGTTGAGTTAAAGTAATCAAGGCATTTATCGTTGAATACATTTATTAAGAAACAAAACTCAATCCTCATTTAAGTTTGATTGAGAAAAGCAGGAGGAGTTAAATGAAAAGTAAGGGAGACAAATACAGGCCATGTGTGTCCTGTGCATTTGGTCAATTAGTAGTCACACACACACACACACACACACACACACACCAGACTCTGTACAGGATATGCCCAATAACACACACACAAAGACCTTCACATTTATTAACAGGTGTCCTGCTGTGGACTGTAACACCTGCCAGCTGTCAATACACACACACGCATACACACACCTTCACATTAACAATCAGGTATAATCAGGTATGCTGCTGTGGACTGCAACACCTGCCAGGTGACACACACGCACACACACGCACGCACACACGGAAGTTAACCAGTAACTCGCCACCAGTCCCCATCTGTGTTCCCAGTCCTGCATACTGGTTTACACAATTAATCACACACACTTACGCACGCAATGTGTGAGCCCCGGATGTCAGTACGGATCTAATAACTACACCGCCCTCCTGAGGTCCGGCTCCGGGCGGAACAGGCAGCCGAGGTGCGTTTGATTCACCGCGACTTTAAACGCGGACGGGTGACAGCGGCAAGCGCGACCGTGCGGGTCAATCTGCGCTTTTTATGCGGGAGAGGCCGGTGAGAGTCCGGCTGGGTCGGTGCACTAAAGCGTGAACACTCACCACGTTGGTGAGGAAATCTCCGTCGCTGAGTTCTTCCAGGTCCAACAGGTTGGTCCCCCCGGACGGGTAGAGTTTCTCCGCCGTTAAACTGTCTAAAATAGACTCCATCATGGTTGTCTGTGTCTGCGGGGTGATGCTCGGAAGCTGTACGGACGGGTGGAGAACGCAAACCTTTAATGCCGACTCATTTAAGAAATAAAATAAAATAAAATAATAATAATAAAATAAAAACGCAGCGGTCTGTGTTCAAAACGGCCGCAGCGCGCTGTTCCCTAGCGTCCCGCCGCCTGAAGCCGAGCCGAGCCGAGCCGAGTCCGGCCGCTGCCTTTTCTCTCAGTGGCAAAGTTGGATAAATGTCGGGGGGAAAGAAAAAAAAAAGAAAGAAAGAAAGAAAGAAAGGTTCACATCCTTCTCTCTCTCTCTCTCTCTCTCTCTCTCTCTCTCTCTCTCTCTCTCCCCCCCCCGCACCGGTAGCGGAGACGCAGCTATCCGTCCCGCAGCGAGCGTGCGGGCGACTCGGGAAACGCCGCAATGAATATTCAGCTAAGCCCCGCCCCCTCGGCGTCAAATAACGGGCACGCGCCTCGAGCCTTAATTAGGCTCATTTGCATAATTGCGCCTAATTAAGCGCACTCCTGGGCCGCTTGGGTATTTCCGTTTTTATCCAACATCATACCTCTGTTACGGCTAAATGACCCCCAACTCCCTTTTGACTGCAGGGGCCACAGTATGAAGTATCAGAAAATGCAAATACTCAGGTGAGGTACAAGTACCTCCACTGTTTGTGTAAATGTTGTTTACTTCCAACAGATCAGATCCATTTTATTTAGCTTACAGCTTTGTTGTTTTTTTTTTTCCCTTTCTCTATATAACACATTGTATCCGAGTATTAAATCATCTAAAATAATAAAACACTGTTGCTGCGTTAACTGTTTCCGGGGCCTTTTGAGGCCATGTTTGCTTCATTTGTTTTCCATGTTTATGTGTATTATATGTATGCTGGCTTCTGTGACACAAATGGACCATGGACATGTGAATGTTATTAGTTCCACCTGGACTTTTTACTTGCTATGAAAAGTCCAAATGTCCTCTATGGAAAGGTTAACCAACAGGCCAAGAGGATTAAACCAGAGTGCCCTGGGTGTAATAATACCCTCTATAGGTAAGAGGCAAACATTGCAATTTTAATGTTTTTAAATTTTTGATATAGAAATTAACGTGTCCTAAAACACTTTGAAGCTCCAGCAATACCAGGCACAGTTACTATAGACTTTTTTTGTATCAGAGGCAGAAAATGAGGTTGGGTCTTTGATACCTACTCCCATCTTTGAGCCGTGGGAGACATATTGTGTGATGCGTGTCTGTGGTGAGGAACGTGTGTTTGTGTGAGAAAAGAATAAGAGAAAACAAAAAAAGAAAACAAAAAAGAAAAGTGACTACAGAGACTGTTTTGACACCCCAAGATAACTGCCTCCAGCTATGACACACACACACACCCACACACCCACACCCACAGGAAAGTGGGAATGAAACATTTCTTTCTCCTCCCTGATTGAAGAGGCGTTCCTCTCTCTCTCTGCCCCAGATTGCTTCTCCTCTGAGACACTGAGACAGAGGGTTAGAGATTGAAATACCTGCCGGCTGGGCAAGAGGAACCCTGCCCATTGTGTTGCAGCTATCAGAGTTGCCTGTGTGTGTTTGTGTGCACTTCGGCTCTGACCCTGTTACACAATCTGGGTAGATTTCAGGGTAGGAAGATCGTTTTCGAGTGTTATTTATTTACTTATGTCTTTTTAGCCACCAGCATTGCCTTCCTTACAATCGCATGGTCTCTCCAACGTTTTAGTTCAGACTGAAATATCTCAAAGGCTATTGTCTGGATTGCCATGATATTTGGCACAGATATTCATGGTGCTCAGAGGATGAATCCATACTGAATCTGTTGAGCCCCTGATCTTTCCTATACTGCCAGCATCCGGCTAGAGTTTGTGATTTTGAGTGATATGTCTCAACATTTTGATGAAATGTTCATGTCTCCATCAGATGACTTGTAATCACTTAACTTTTCATAAGTGGCATCTGCAGGTAAAGATACTGAATTTTCCAATATTTTGTTTTATGACAAAATACCTACAAATCTAATGATATTTACATAAAGAAGATTGCAAGAGGAGTCACGCATGACTAAGTTCCAGGGCCTTCAGCATTTATTTTATACGGAGGTGTTGAGTCATATTCAAGTCACAAAACTGATTATTTCAAAGTTTACTTGACAAATTCAGAAAAGGGCTTGTAACTTTGTCCTAACACCAGAAACTCTAGATTTCATTTGAACTCTCCTGAGCTTCTGAGCTCACATTCAGGGTGTGGTAGAGGTGAAAAGACAGAGCTCTTTTCTCATAATGGACTACAGTGATTGCCATCAGGTATCTGTGTGTATCTTTTATGTTCCCATTCAAACCATAGTTGCTAACTGTTATGTAATGATCTCCTTTTACATTATCTGTGTTTTCCCTTTCAATTATTCCTGCGCTCTCTGCTTCCACCCCTGCTCTTTTCTCTATCCACATATCAGTTTACGGAGGTGTCCCACCCCGAGCAACAGGGTGTCTATTTTTCTCACACACACATCCAGGGTTGTGTAACTGCGATGACCTTCCACTGACTGCAGTAATTCTCCCCTCAACTTAACTAATTCGGATTTGAATTTTAAAGGTACTGAGTGTACTTTTTGAGCACCAATGGCTCTGTGGAGAAATGTTTTCCATGGGACAGCCTCTATTTTTGCTTGTGTCTCTTGCTTTACCCGCACGTTGACAAGCACAGGGTTGATGTGATCACCAGGAGGAAAGTAATGCATATCAACAGTTTGAAGCATTAAAGTGCCTGTTAAAAGAGGGTTGAAGATGATCACAACAAACCAATGGGAACAACTCAGCTTACACAACATTTAGTTGAAGAAGTTTTTTTTATACCCTGGGAGATGCATCCTATAAGATGTGTTTGTTTAAAAAGAAAACACTGTATCGTACATTTTTCAATATGAAATCCAAAGCCAACATAATGTTATAGTTTTTCTCATATAAAATCTAGTTCAGATATTATTTAAGGCTTGACTTTTTCAGTTCACAATATGAATAGAACAGCGAGGATCTGTTATTAAAGCAAAACTGCAGTTACCACCAGTCACCACAGGCGTCACCAAACAATTCATAACTCAAATCTTAAAAGTTAAATTAATTTTTGTTTTTTCCACTTGGATGCAGCAGAACCAGCTGTAAACACACTGACATATTACCGCCTTATAAAGTTTTATTGTTTTATAAAGTTTAAGCTGGCAGTTGCCCATTGAGCAGACACGATGCAACATCAGAATCACTCAAGTTCATGTTTCTGGGCATCCGACAAATATGAATCCAATAATTACTTTCCGGCATCACTGTAAATCCTTTTTTAAACTATGTTTTTATGAGTTTTTGATAGCTGAATAGATTCGTAGGAAGCCAATTGTTTTGTATTCATGTCACTTCATCATTAAATCGCCTTGATTTTTTTTTAAAAAACTGTGGTGTAATGAATGGAAACAAACGGCTGTCAGCAAGGTAAGAGAAACTCAATTCATAACCACCACTGATTAGCAGATGTAACCATCGGCCAGCTTTTATGGAAAAGAGGTAAATGTCAACCTCCTCCCAGACACAAGTCCTGGAGGAGGTTGCAGAGTGAGAACAGGACACAAGCCCTAAGTGCAGTAGAATCTGCGTATTGACATATTGAACTGTGCTTTTACAAGGTGAATATCTGCTAACCCTACATTATATATAAATAAGTCTTGATTTGTAAAAACTTATAACAATCCCAGAGCTTTGTTTTTTTCTGTTTGAATGCAATAGCTCTCTGATTGGTTGTTCATCTGTTGATGCATGTCCTGAGAGGCAGCTCCCTGATTGGCTGTGCGATTTGACGATGCAGGTATGACTCATCTTCTATTCTTAGCCATAGGAGGAGATGGCACAGGGGCTCTGACCTTTCATCACCTTGGTGACCATGACGATGTCATCAGCTCCGATCCTTGTTCAATTTTGTCGTCGTCCCTTCCTGTCCTTTATTGTCCGTCTCTCAAATCCACTCAGGATTCATCGGCTTGAGAGTCAAGTGGAGCAGTGGCATCAAAGCACTGAGGTGGAAAAAACACGTTTTATGTGCGTCTGTGTGAGTCAATGATGGGTCCACTCTGCCAGACTGTTGCCACCAGACATTTCCTATTAGTCCTCATGTCATCTCTCTTTCTCAACCCCTGTTGCAGACTGTCAATGGGCATATTCACAGTGACAGCCACTAATGACTGTGAATATAAATTCATCCTGTGATATTAATGACTTCTATGTCTAAGCAGTCTAAAATGATTGCTCAGGGCACAAGCAGCAGCAGCAGCAACAACAACTTTATCTTTTTAATGCCCAATTCTGTTTTTTGTCTTCTCCATTACATCCAGTACATGCATTATCATATACTTTGAAAACTGCATGAGTATCCAGTTTGAATCCTATGTGGGAAAGGCAGGGATCTACCAGTAACAATGAAAACTACAAGTAGAAAAGAAATTAAAGAATGCAAATACATTTATAAGCTACTGATGGAACAATGGTGGCCAGAAAGAGGATCAGAAATCGGGTTTGATAAAAAGAAAATCTAAATAATTTTCAACTTTAAAGCCCAAATAAATAACAATTTCATCCCCTGTCTTTGTGCATAAAGCCCAGAGGGGGGTCTGTGGTTGGCTGCTTGGCTGTAGCTGGGTGGAGGAGTTGATGTATAATAAGTGGGGGTGGACAGGATGGTGGGACTGAGAGTAAATACACAGTCAATTTTGCCATAATGTCTTTACAAGTGGCTGGGGATAGAGCAGTCTGCATAAACAGTGCAGCCAGACTGCAGTCTAAGATACAGTCTCACAGTATGTTAAACTGAGCAGCTTATTCTTTCTCAGCATCCATACAGACAAATCAGATGCCAAAAGAGCCCTTCCCTGATATAGTCCGTCTTATTTTTAGTTGCTCACTCACTTGCTTTTCTCTCTCTTTTTTTTTTTTTTCATATGTCTCCCGCTGATCATAAAGTTCAGAAGTCCAGAGTGAGCGATGAGGAGAGAAGGAGAATGGCAGAAACTGAGTTGAATAACGCCAGGACTGTAATCAAAGCCAGCCTCATTCTTTAACCGCTGTTACATCATCTACACACTCCTACAACAAGGCCAAGTTTCACTGTGCTACTTATCTACTGGTGGACTTGTTCTGGTGACTGGTTCATTGATTGGCTTGCAGGAGCTTTGTGGTCTTGTAAAGAAATTATACACAATAATTTACACAAGTCAGAGCTGTGTGCAGGCTTGTCAGCGTCTTCCACGCGGTGCTGAACAAGGGTACCCACATACATTTGGCTGTATAGTGTATTTGGCACATAGTGACCATTTCGCACCAGATGAAACTGTGCCACCCTCTACTGGAGAATGGAAGACATAACAAACTAGGACACGAACCCCTAAGGATGTACGGTAAATATACTTCAGTGCATTTTGCTGAGTCCCACTGTTAAATCGTGCTAATAAAATACATGCAACAAGAGAAAGATATTCTGGCTATGCTTCAGGTTAGCTCATGTATTTCTAAACCGTAACTACACACATTTTATTGTCTTCTCAAATAACTTGAAGTGTATCTTAAATTCAAGGACAGGCATCTGTCCTTGGGAGTGTATTTGGGCCACTGTATATTTTGCTCTCTACACAAAAGAAGCACTTTTCTCCTCTGATTAACTGCCCTGGACTCTGATCCAGGCCTGTTAAACTGTCAGGAGCTGATGTGATTGCCCATTACTGAAGCTCACCTCAACTCTTAACTTGCTGACACATTGTTTCTCCCAATATTGTATTCCTCCTGCTTCAGTCTCTTTTCCAGCTGGAATTGTGCAGTGATCTAAAGCTAGAAAATAGCCAACTTGCTGCAAAAAAAATCTGAAACTGGTCCACATGCACAGTAGAGGCCTTGAAAAATGTCAGACGTGGAGTTCAAAAAACTGCTATGTATTAGGAGGTTTTATTTCTTCCAATTTCCTCCATACATGCTGAATGATAAGAGGATTTAAAATATCTGTTTTGTTTCAATACTGCAGTGCTGATATCATAAAACCAGTCCAGAAGTAGAACTGCAGTGTCAGGAGAACAGACAACACATGCAGTTTACTCGAATGTCCCACTGTAGCTGTAACTGGTGAAGGGTTTGTTTTGCTGCGGTCACCACTGCATGGTCTTGGATCGGGTCAGTTTCCTGGTCAGAGCGTGGCGGACTGTCAGCATGTAGGAGCGGCGGTCAGGCAGAGGGCGCTGCTGATCCACCACCAGCCTGTTGGGCACAACACATTCAGATATCACCAACACCCGCCAGATATAAGGACACATGCTGCAGGTGGAACGCACATCACAAATATGGTGCTAAAATGATGCACTACTGCATATTTACTTTACAGTGTATTGTTTTTGCAAAGAAATCAAGAATCAAGAATCAAGATTTTACTCACACGGGAAATTTGACAATATATGTCAATTAAACTTAAAACTTCACAAAAAGAAAACAAATTTCTTTGGATAGATTTTTTTTGTTTGTTTAGAAAGCTCCTTCTGGAGCTGCCTCATCACCATCCATGATTTATTTAAATTTTTGTTTTGCTGTAAAAAGTTCCTTCATTTCCTTTATGCTTTGTATCAAGCATGTGCTCAAAAATCAAAACTGTGCATACAGTTTGCTTGACTACATTTAAGTATGTCACATTTTCAAGCTACAACACTCATAACTCAAGGAATTAATGTAGTGTGGATTTGTGGTGCAGCGTATGTTCTGTGCTTCAGTGTTAACAAGCAGCACCTGTATCACATTTGTTGTGTGTATTCTGTGCATTTAAACAATATTTTGATCCAGATCAATCTGCCATTATGTTGTTTACCACAAACTGTGTGAACTTGGATATAACACAGCTTAAACACACCTAATGAGCTGAAACACAGCTGCTTCTACAGGTGAAACAGCTTCAGCCACAGACAGCTCCCTGAAACCACAACTACACACACATACGCGCACACACACACACACACACACACACACACACACACACACACACACACACACACACACACACACACACACACACACACAAATTGAACACACATTTGAGCTTCACTTAATTACAATAACAGATATAAGGCACCAGAATTTATCTGTGGGTGATTATCAACAAATGAAACTTTATATAAAGTCAATGAAAACTGCTCCAAGCTGAGCAGAATTACACGCACAGTTATTCCATAACATTGGTATCTTCTTCTTCACATAATATGATTTTCATCAAAATTTTCATCACTATAACAGCAATAATGTTCACATTATTTAATTTATATCTCAGTAATTTGAAGATATTTGGTAGAAATATAGACATCAATGTCAAATGTCATAATCACAAATTAAAGTAAAATAAACAAAGAAAATACAGATTATTAAAGTAAATTTAAAACAAAAATGTACAAGACAAATGAAAAAGTTTTGTATTAGTACAAACTGAGACCTTGCAAACCTACAGGCACACAGACCTTAGATCCTTGGCCAGTCTCTGTCCTTCCTCTGTTGTCACCTCCCGCCCTATTTCCAAATCTGCCTTGTTGGCTACTAGCACTGTAGGAACAACTGACACACACACACACACACACACACACACACAACAAAGACTGAAGACGATAAACCAGAATAAAACAATGATGCTCGTGTTGTCACGTTACCTACAGGGTACTTGTTATTCTTCCAAACATGGAATATATGTGTGTCTGTGTCTGTGTCTGTGTTTGTGTGTGTAAAGATGACAATAGACAGACGTCGAACAGAGTATGTACAGGAACTCGCTGGCCCTTAAGAGCAAACTCAGCCAACACACTGTCCCTCTGGAGATCCTACTGCTGGTTCAGCATCTCAACAGCTAGTATGTTGGTTAGTTCTGTTTCATATGTCTCTAAGTAATTTTTGCAGAAAGTATTATGCTGTCCTTGACACTGATACTATACTATATCATATAGTTTCTATTTTGGGGTTGTTAGAGCTTAAATCATACAAGTATCTCCCAAAACTTGCAACAAGCTTTACCTCTATGTCATTAGATGAATGGCTTTAAAGCTCTTATGTGCAGGATTTGATTTGATTTTGACTTTAGTGTCTCCCAGTGGTATTGTGAGAGGAAAAAAAACAAAAGCTCAACATGTCCTGATACACCATGTGATGTCACTGTCAGGGGACTTTTTGCGCTTTTCTTTCACACGTTCCCTCGGACGATGATAAAGGCAGTTCCCTTACCCAGGTTCTGTTTCGTTTGGTCGATGAGATTCTTGAGTCGCGGGATCTCTAGGAAGCTGAGGCGTTGTGTGATGGAGTAGAGCAGCAGGAATCCGTCAGCCCAGCGGATAGACGACTGCAGAGCAGCCGCAGAGTTCTCCTGGAGAAGAGAACCTCTCATAAAGTAACCATGTGGGAAACACTGATGTATTAAAAAAATAAACATCATCAAAACGATAGAGGCTAAAAACGTACCTTACAAGCTATGTCCAAAATCTCCAGATCAACGGCTTCCTGGTCCACCACTCGACTACATCTGTAGGTTACCTCTGTAGTAGAGCAACAGGCACACATTTTACCTATTTTTATTCAATCCATCTGAGGAAGAGGGGTACAGAAATAAAAGTAATCCATCCAACTATTTACTCCCTGCCACTAATGTTTATTGCAATAAACACTTGCTGCAGTCTTACCCTTTTTATGGTCGTATTCGCCAATGAAGCGCTTGGTTATAAAACGAACACACAGTGCTGGAGACAGAAAACAGACTTGGTGACCGGAGGGGGAACAGCCAGAAACACAGCAGACACTCACACTGACCATTATTTCTCTTCTATACTGCACATTTAAACACATGATGTTTGATTTACACATTTACATCTGATCTGTTATGTTAAATTATATCTTGTCGCTTTGAGAATGATCCCCTCTCTAATGTTACCTGGCTTGTTTAAACAAATGCACCTGTGTTTTCTCTCTGTGTTTGGGTGGAGGGAGTCTGGATGGGTTCATGTTTGTTTGACTTGTGCGTCTGGTGTTTTGAAGGCTCGCTGTATTTCCTTCATGTGGGACACATTAAAATGCTATTTAGGCCTGATTGAGTTGTTGTTTGAGTCTGTTCTATACCTCTGTCACATCGCCCCGTAGATGTTTTTGATATTATGTGCTGAGGTTTAGCTGTCTCTGAGGTTTCCGCTGCCCAAAGCACTAAAAAACATGTTGCCTTTCCAGAGACAAGGTTCTGGATGAAACCTCAACCGTAAACCAATACTCTGACTGAAGTAATAGTGTATCTGAAAAACTATTGTTAGCAAGTTGTGTGGTCATCCTGTAAAATGTTTGTTGTAAACCAGCCTTGAGGCTTTTTTACGTGAACATCACAAATTCACTTCCATTCAGCTCCACTTTGAACTGACTCATAAAACTTATTAAAAGCTTAAAACTCTGCAAGACTACATGTAGATCAAACAAAAATATAATTCATTCTGAGTTTATAATAATGTCATGAGCTTGCAACATTTAAATGAGGGTTATACTGGTTTTTATCTAAGTTCAGTCATATTGTGAGAGATTCTGTCTCTTCCCTCAGTTTATTCAATCTCTCATTTTACGGTAGAGAAGCAACCTGATGTTTCACTCACATCAGATTAAAAAAAAAAAAAAAAAAAAAGGTATGACCCATGAGTGAAAAGAAAAACAGTTTTGGATACTGGTCCATTTTCCAACCATGAAAGGAGACAGGACCGGAAACAGACAGAGGTTTGACATTAAAACTTAGCAGTGGGGGGTCATAGTGGCTGGATACATTCACACTTCAACGCTCGGGAAGAGGGTTCAACTTTGGACCTGTGGAAGGTTTCCATATTTAGCAAAACCTACGGAACCATGACCAAAATTTAACCCTAAACTTAATCCTTTTTATTTTTCCGTAAACTGTTTTTTTTCTCACATAATGGCCTTGTGACAGTTTGTCCAACCTCTGCTGCTGTTACATTATCCGACGTGCGTTCACGTTCCCATCCTGTCCTTCTGCCTTCTTGTCCACCTGCGTTTTTTCTGCCTGTCTCTCTGTGTATCTTTCTTCCTATGCGTAGTTTACCTGTTTTTCCAGTGTTCTGAGCTCCCAGAATGAGCAGCTTAACTGGAACCATTTTTCTGCTGGGTCCACTATTAGTCCACTGTCTTTCTTGCCGTTTGTCCCTGCATGAAAATCCTACAGAGGAGAGCAGAGGAGGCAGATTTAAGTCACAATATATTTACATATAAATATATAAGCAGCCACTGAAAGATAATTAAACACAATCTCAGTATTACCACTAAACTTTAGGCTGCTTTAAAACTGACCTTTTAGTATGATTCCAGATGTGGAGAGAGTAAAACAGTGAACTCACTGGCTTCTGTCTCTGACACTGAGCAGACAGGGAGTGGAGAGATGTGACTTTCCTCTCTCCTTTTTCTGTCTGTTAAAGTGTGTGTCTCCCTGCTCATGTTTGGTTTTAAGAGCTCTCTCTCTCTCTCTCTCTCTCTCTCTCTCTGTCTCCTTCTCTAAGGTCGTAACATATGACAAGAGCCATTTGTTTGGAGGAGCCGTGTCCAACTCCAGGCATCAGTATCTCACTCTGGATCAATTCAAGACACATGTAAACACTCTTTTTAGGGACTTAAGATCACCCCAAAGACTTTCCACCCACTCCCCAAATGAAGATGAACTCACTATGACACCAAATGTCGATGCTAAACTCGAAAACTTACTCCCACCTCACTCTTAACGACTTTTGAGACTCAACTTTGTGCGGCAGAACGTTCAGAAACAGTTGAGTTTCGGGGGTGGTGTTGTGCACACAAAATCAGTGAGTGTGTCTTGATCACAAGTCTTTGAACTGAAGCTGTGTTTTAAGTCACTTAAACTCTTTTATGAAGAGTGATGGGCTTTCACCCTGTCAGCCAACTCGCTGGTGAAGTTTTGGGATTTGTACTGTCAAGGCCTCTTTCTTCTGTCAAGTAATAGCTTTACAACAAATGGTCTGAGGCAGTCAGGCCATTAGGGTCTTTAGTCATTCACTTCACTCATGTGGTGGCCTTGACATTATCTCTAAACTCTGTCAAGCCTGCCTTTTTTCAAGCCTCCTGCATGTAAGCAGACCTGTGCACAGAGCAAGTTTCGAACACATTTGGCGAATGTTTGTCTTTTATTTTTGAGGTACAACAGTTTAAGTTAGATTTATTTAGTGCTCTCTAAAATATGCAAACTTTTTCTCAAAGTCGCCTTTACCATGACGACAAACACTGACAGAAAGCAACACAATGACAAACCACTAAACAGGAGTAAAGACATTAGTAAGATTTTATTCATATTTCATATATTTCATTCAACCAAACTCGTTTTCAGGAGTGAAAACAATTTAACTGTATACAACAAGCATCAAGGACAAATTTAAATTAAGGAGCAACGCTGAGCTGCTTCAGAGGAGGTGTACGTGGATGTTCTCTGGAGCTCAGCAAACCGACGGCTCGTCGACGGCGGCGGCTCCTTCCGTCACAGCTTTGACACATTTGGCCATTGTCTGCGAAGCCCTGCTGATGGAGTCTGAACACAGAAAGGGAGCAGGTATAAGATGTTGGTTTAAATTTCTATATTTTTCTAATTTTTTACCGAAGTATCCAATATTTAAGACCTACCTGTCATGTAGAAGTCCTTTACTGTTAGTTGAGGTGGTACCAGAGGAGCTGCTATGAGGTCCTGGTTCACTGCCTGAGAATGTGAGGAAACAGCTGAATTAAGAGATGTGTCTGAAAAACCATATTAGTCTCAAATGCTATTGATAACATTTTCATCATCATCATCTTGTGCTAATATCCTCATAGTATAGGTCATTTTATCTGTAAATTAATTTTAGTTTTATTCTCCAAAAATGATAAATTCATATATTCTAATACAAAATGACCTATACTTTGACAGAAGATTTGAAACTATACTGCAAACCTCTAAATGCAATAACAAATACTTTAAAGAAAGACGAATAATAAAGATTCCAAATTTTGAGCAGAAAACCTAACTCCACACTGTGTGTGTGAGTGTGTGCGCTTGTGTGTGTGTACGTACCTTGGAGAGTTCATTTGCTTGTTTGAAGTAGTTCGCCTCCTCTACGTCGTCATAGCGGACCAGATTAGGAGCGACCTCGGCTAGTCTGGAACGGATCTCATCTACAGAGTCGTAGGCCAGTGTCACACCAGCCAGCTGCAAACACCCAGAGACATTTCTTTGGTCATATTAAATGTTAATGAGCAGTATGAACATTGTTATATGTTAGTAACTTCCTGCTTACTTCAGATACAGCTCTGATGATCTTCCAGTCCTCTCTGGCCATTCCAGGGGCAGTGACGGCCACCCGGGTGTGTTGGCTCCTGCCTTCGGTGTTGACGTAAGTGGCATTTTTCTCTGTGTACGCTGCACCGGGTAGGATGATGTCTGCCATTGGTGCTCCTACATCGCCATGGTGACCTGGAGGGGTTGAAAACGTAAATTACAATATTCTCAGAAATGAGTAACTTTGCATTTTTAACCTCATTTTTGACTTTCACTCTCATGTTATCTACTGAATGTGTAAATGCTTTGTAGTGTGTGTGTGTGTGTGTGTGTGTGTGTGTGTGTGTGTAAGCATGTTTATGCACCCTGATAGATGATGAGGCTGTCTTTAGGCAGGTCAGATCTGGTGATGCAGCCAGCATCAGCTCCCAGAAGGAACAGGACTTTTGGTGGATTCTTCCTGATGGCGTCTACACCGGCCTTGTAGCCCAGGTCCAATGCAGCCACCTGACTGGCCACTCTGGTAAAACAAACACACACACACACACACACACACACACACACACACACACACACACACACACACACACAATGTATAAGCATCAGGCATCTACTATACTTCACTCATGGAGGCTACTTGTGTACGAAGTCCCATGAATTTAGGAGCAAAGAGCTGATCCCAGGCAGCCTCGATCTAGAGAAAAAGTTGATCAGTTTCTCTCGACAGCTTCAAAACATTGCCAAGTTGTACCTGTGCAGGACATTGAGGACCTTCCACCCCTCCTCCACTCCACTGCTGGTTCTGGCGTTCTGAGCAATGGTGGAGACGGCACTCAAAATGGCGGCTCCATCTTCTCTCTGCAGAGCGCTGCTACCCACGACCACTACTGGACGCTTGGCAGCTGAAATGACCTGGAGACAGGGAAAGGAGAGGATAAATTCAAGGGTGCCCAGAAATTCAGATGAAAACTGTCCAAATTAATAAATAAGTAAGTAAGTCACATAATTTCATTTTTAGGTGGAAAATTCCCCATAAACTGATCAGATCACGTGTGTGTCCGTTACCTGGCAGAAGGGGTGTGTGCCATTGGCCAGCTCCTTCAGCACCGCAGTTTCCTCGCCCAGGTGGTCGTACGTGTAGCTCAGGTCAACACTGTGACCCACCATAGCAACACGTAGCTCATTATGGAGCCAGCTGACAATGGACGAGGACATAGGTTACATATATAGTCAGGTGGTTAAGTGAATGACAAACTAACTGTCCATTAAATAATGTTCACGCAAATGACTGAACAGTGCAAAATGTATTACAGACTATGTTGGTGTTAATCATTAATTAATTTTACATGGTATCACTTGTGTAATCTCAAACAGAGAGAGAGAGAGAGAGAGGAAGAGAGAGAGAGAGAGAGAGAGAGAGAGAGAGACAGAGAGAGAGAGAGAGAATCTAACCACTGCTGCTGTCAAACTGTATCATGGGAAATGTAGGATCTGGTGTATTTTTAAGCTCTTACAATACATATGAGAGTGAAAGTCTACTCTGCCTTTGCTGCTTCGATATCTACCATATTTTTTACTGAAGCAATGATTGGATGAGCACAATAATAAAGGTTTCAAGTCAAAAAGTAGCTTTGTAACAATTAATTTTTTTTTGCTGATTAGTGACTTTTCTCATAAAACCACATTCCCTTTTTCCAAAAACACTGGAACAAAACTGTTTCCAGGAAGGGAAATTTAATAGTGACTGTAAAGTGTGATGTGTAGGTTTTTACCTCTTGCGGATTCGGGCGTTGAACAGCGGGGCCTCATAACGTGGGTTGGTTCCTATGAGCAGCAGCAGGTCACAGTCCTCAATGCCGGTGATGCGGGAGTTCAACAGGTAGTTGGAGCGCAGGTCGGTGCTGCAGAGAGCAAGGAAAAAACAAAACAAAAATAAACAACACTGTCAGCTGATAAAGCTGGTGACACACTTTTCACCTGAAGGGACTGTGGGGACCCAGCACATCACAGACTTCACTTTTGACTCTTGCATTGGTTAAGCTGTAAACATTCACGACCACATAAGCAGACTTACCCTGCCCCCGCCATTGGGAAGACCTCCTCGGTGCAGAGGTTTTCAGAGTTGAGTCTGTTGAGCAGGTCTTTGAGGGAGATGAGAGATTCGGCGTCGGCCATCCCTCCTGCTATGGCCGCGACATCATTGCCCTGCACGCTCTGCAGCTACACACACACATCACACACAGACATGTATTCATTCATGCAGGCTGATGTAGAGTAATAAACACTAAAATGCCCCAAAGGGAGCCTCAGCTGTCACAAATGACCTCTAGTAACAGACAGACATATTTAGCTTCATGAAAATAAAGCATAAATATCACATCTCTTACCAAAATATTAAAAACTATATAAAGAGGAACAAACCGACAGATTGCATCAAGAAGCAAAGATACACTTACTGCTCCAGCAACACGTGTGAGAGCGTCCTCCCAGTTGGTGGGGGTCAGCTGACCTGAATCATCTTTCACCATTGGCTGGGTCAACCTCTGTCTCTTCAGACCATCATATGCAAACCTGAGTACACACATTTTAGGATTTCCACTCTTTAGCCAAGCTACATAGCAACATATATAACTTTCAAAGTGGACTAATTAAAATTCTAATGCTTCCTACTAAATGAAGTATTTATTTTACATACTACTTCTCTAGTAAGAGGGATTTCACTTCCTTAGTTCAATCTAAAACATGTTAATAGCTTTTTATCTTCTGGACTTGGTCTGTCTGTGTCTCACCTGGTTTTGTCAGAGATCCATTCTTCATTGACATCTTCATTCAGCCTTGGCATCACCCTCATCACCTCGCCTCCTCTTGTGCTCACTATGATGTTGCTGCCCACAGCATCCAACACATCGATCGACTCGGTTTTCCTGCAAAGACAACAGGAAGATGAAACTAAAGGAAAAAAATATGAATGTGCCAACTAACTTTTAACACTTTAAAATCCTTAGGGAAAGTTTTTTTTAAATATAAGAAATGGTAACTATCTGATTTGGGCAGCACTTAGTCCATTAGGTATCAAACCCTTTCTTACCTGGTCTCCCATGGTCGTGCAGTGAAAGCATAGGGTTTGGAGGTGAGCGCTCCAACAGGACAGACGTCGATAACGTTACCCGACAGCTCTGACATAAACATCTTTTCTACATATGTCCCGATCTGCAGGTTGTTTCCTCTCCCTGTTGTTCCTAGTTCTTCAACACCAGCGATCTCACTGGCAAAACTTTAAAATAAAAACACACACAGGAATGCATGAATATGCAGTAACAGGATCACATGTATTTCACTACCAGAAATGACAATAGCAAACAATCAGATTATCACACTATTCCTGATAGATGTAAATATGGATGTTTATGGTGCACTTACCGGACGCAGCGCGTGCACTGGATGCAGCGGGTCATAATGGTTTTGATGAGTGGCCCAATGTTTTTGTCCTCCACTGCTCTCTTCCCCTCAGAGAAACGACTGCGGTCTGAACCAAACTGCATGGACTGATCCTGGAAACACAGGATGCAGCGTGTTAACAAGGTAAAAAAGAAAATATGGGAAAGATGTCCAACAGTGATTTCGGTTTTCTGCTGACTTTTCAAAATGTAATCATTTGATGCTTTAGGCACCACAAACTCAAATTCATTCACTTTTGTTGATTTTAAGGCACAGGTGATGTCTCAGCAGCAGACATGTCAACCAGCGTGGATAGATACAACTAGGGATAAATGGAAAACTATGTTTTTCTCTCTGTGAACTTTAACTTCCACAACCTCATCCTTTAGTTACCTGCAGGTCACACTCTCCTCCCTGATCACAGATGGGGCAGTCTAGCGGGTGGTTGGCCAACAGGAACTCCATCACTCCCTCTCTGATGACACAAACACACAAGTTCGTCAGGCTCATTTACAATAGTTTATTAACTAAGGTGACAAGTTTTCCAAAAGATTGATTCATATTTGAATTTGTACCTGGCTTTGCGTGTTTTCTCTGAGTTGGTAAGGATGTTCCAACCCTTCATTACGGGCATGGCACAGGCAGCTACCGGCTGAGAGTGCGCACATGCACACACACACACACACACACACACACACACACACACACACACACACACACACACACACACACACACACACCAAGTTGACATTAATACTGCAAACATTTACAGCATTTTCTCTTGGCTGCTAAAATAATCTGCCTAAAGACTAAACAATTACACCCCGTTACCTTTGGAGCTTTCTCGATCTCCACCAAACACATACGGCAATTTCCAGCTACGGAGAGGCGCTCATGGTAACAGAACCTTGGGATCTGGATTCCTACTTTCTCACAGGCCTGATAGAGAAAGGAAAGCGACAGCAGCCAAATACAACAAGTCAGTGAAGCTACACTAATGAAATTATTTTTCTTAACAGCAAACCATTAATAATGTTGATTGTTTGAATGGCAGATAATATAGTAACAAGATATATGAATAATTGGCAAAAATGATGAAAGTAGGAAATCCCCAAATTAGTGTACTAAACTCTTAGCAGGACAACAAAAATACCCTTGAATACAGCTGACTGATGAATACACATAGATACAAGCATCTGCAATATTAAGAGACCATGTAAAACATCTGCTTTATTTTGCTGTGAAATAATCAAATACTTCTGACCTGCAGGACAGTAGTTCCAGGCTCTACCTCCACTGGTTTCCCATCCACAAACACTTCCACCATATTGCTGGCAGCACGTACTGGAGTACGCACTGAAATTGAAAAAGGAAAAAGGAAACATTTATTGAAATAACCTAAAATTCTACTGATAAAATAAATTTAAATGTGACAAAAGTGTGACACAGATACATCATGAAATGAAGCAGACCTGCATCTAGTACAAATACATAGGAATATCCTTGGGTTAAATTTTCTAGTAGTGAATTTAAATACATACAGTATGCCTTATGTTATAGTGCAAATGCAAAAAGGTTAGTAAAGGTATTATCTCAGTCAAATTAATAATTTCAAAATGCATACAGGGACCCAGACGAATTAAAGTGCAGAGAAGAACTGCTGTTAGTTACTTTGATACACTCACCCGCACACCCACACCCCCACAGATGTGTATGCAGACACACTAAACACAAAAACACACTTAGATCTTACTAGTGTTGGTGGCAGCCAGGCTGCCCTTGGCAGCTCCGGCTAGAGCTCGGCCGACGGTCGGCAGTCGCAACATGACGCTGTGAAAGGAAAATAGATATAACACAGCAAACATATGAGCCAACCTTATTCTGACATGCCATGTGCCAAACAACATTGATATAATTCTTCAATCTGACTTGGTAGTGGGAGGTATGAATACTAAATCTTCAGTAAAGCAAAGTGAAGATCCAAATTCAAACAAGAACCATTAGGAAAAAAATGTTAATGATAATAACAGCAATAGCCATTTTTCAACAATTTCCTGGAGAACATAACCTCGTCAGATGTTGTTGTTTATTTGACAAAGCCCAAAGCCATTCTGTTACTGTCACAGAAAATGAACGAAGCCTGCAAGTATTAACATGCTGTCCGAACAAAACTGCAGTACTGCAAAGAGTGTTCCTAGGAGGTTGGAATATTTCAAGTTTTTGTTTTGTTACACAATTGCTTGAAATTATTTGCGGTTTTCTTTCTTTTTAAGGTTAATAAATCTGAAGTCTGCAAGACGAAGTAAACTTTTGGTAGTCATGGGGTCTACTAATTATGTCATTAAGAGTTATACAAGGCGTAGCTACAAGCTTGATCAATAACACTAAGTTAAAATAACAAAAACGCTTTATGGGCTAAAACCCATATGATTCTGTTTGCATTACATGTAGGATGCGAACAGAACCTTATATGTTTTAGCGGGTAGAAAAAGCAGCAGCTATGTGCTGAATTTTTCACATCTGGAGCACTTTAACCCGACTTTCTCCTCAATATAAAAAAATACTACAGAGTGAACACATTTGTATTTCGGCTGATAAACTCGAAACCCAGTGTCAGCATACATAACCAGAGCTATGACTGCTAGTGCTACTTAGCTTACTAACTGTAACTGTCAACAATAACAAGTGTTATTGTCCCTCAGCCCACATAACGATTCATGGAGACAATCCACGGAGGACACAAACAGATTTTCCAGCACATACTGAAGCAAAAGCAGGATAACATGTGATTTTTAAGCAATGCGGGCGAGAGAACGACCTAAAAGTAGCATGGACCTTCCAATGAGGACTCCTTGTTGCAGGCTAACAGCGTTAGCTCAGAGAACTACTCAAGGACACGGGCGCTGCAGTGTTGTAAGAGGGTAGTTACGGGTGATAAGGTCAAACACATCTTCTCCCACTGATATTGTAATTAGATCGCATATGGATTTAAACATTCGTGAGTGAATCACATGTTTATCGCTCTTACCTTTCGCTATTTGGCCTTCTTGACCAGAACAGCGGTGATCTAATTCTCACTACCACTCGAATAGCTACGGTGCTGTTAGCGGAAACAGTATGGTTTTCTACTTCCGTTTGAAACGAGATCCCAGATTTCACAACAAAAGTAAGACGTTCACTTTTAACATGTAAGTTTTTCTCTCTGTCTTTTTACTTTACTTATTTTTTCCCCCATATTCATTTACACCAAAAAATGTACAATAGTAAACAAAAACTTCTAAACTTTGTACCAGGCAAAGGGGTCAATTGAGCCAACGGTAGTTCAGTCAACTTACTTGATTAATTTAAAACACTAAAAGATATAACATTACATCAAATACTCAACACGAATCTGCACGTTAGTTCTCGTGTTCCTATTGGAAAACTCTGTCATATCTATCCAAAATAAACGAGAGTAAAAAAGAACAAATGGAAAAGCGTCTCTCTCTCTCTCTGAATTACAAAATTCATAAACACAATATATATTTTGGCAAATCTTTTTAACATTTCTTTTGCAGGGTATTTCACTCCCTTAACTTAATTACTAATTCAGTATTTTTGTGTTTATATTAGTGGGTTTAAATCAGTGCAGGACAGCTTGACTTTCACCTTCGACTACATTTCCCACGATGAACCGTGTTTTTTTTTCCCGGAACTAGCTACGTGTTCGTTTTCGCGACAGTTCAGGAAGCGTCTATAAACAGTTACAGAAACGAGCAAGAGTCGGTGCTTTCTCCTGCGAAGGAGAGCAGCAAAAACAGGTGAATATTCCCCAAAACCAAGAAAGTGAGTTGTTAACCTGCCTCTGAAAAGTCTCAACTGCGTTTAAGACAACTCAGGTACAAATTAGACTAACCGGGCCTTCTCATCATATTAAACTAGTTAGCAACAAGCTAACTGCGCCTGCTAGCGTTGGCTAACTTAAACAAATTAAATATATCAGTGTTTTGTCGGTGATGAAACTGATTTGCTCAGGATTTAACCTATGCAATTGGTTTATTAAAGAATAATTTTGAGGTCTCTGATGTAGTATAGTCAATACATAGCGTAGGTTTACAATAGCACGCTCTGTTTCTGTTTTGTCATTCTTTGTTGGGACTGACCAGTGATAGCATACTATGGGACATGTGTATTAAAAGGGTATATTTTAAATTTAGGAGCCACAGGACTCTGTGTCTTGTTGTAAACGTGTTATAATTAAGCCATAATCCCGTTTTAGCGTTAGCAGGACAGGAATAGTCCAATTAAACAGCTGAAAAACTTAAATATGTACATTACGTCTTTATGTCAGCTCACCAAATATGTTACTTAATAATTAAGTTTAACTGTAGAAGCTGTCACTCGATCGGAGACTGACGCATGTATAAAAAGTAACAAGAAAATGCAATTCTCTTGTTTAAAAACAAGCTGACATCTGAAATACAATCAACTTAATGACTAAGTCCAATATCTGACATAGTCTAAAAATTCTTCACAACTACATTTTAAAATAACACACATGCATAACTAAAAGTCTCTTAGTCTCAAATGTTTTATCATTTAGTGTGTTAATTGGGTTTAATTGATTGGTTTGTCTGCCCTTTACCACATAGTATGCTGGAGATGGTCTGCTTTTGTCTAAGGACGGAGGCAGCACATGTCTACCTGTTTTTCTTCTCCTTCACCTTCCATCCTTTCCCCACATCCCTAATCCCATGTTCGTTTGAAATCTTAATTTTTCAGCACCATGTTGCCGACTACTTCGCCGCAAAGCAACGGTGCCCTTGGCTCCAGGGACGCTGCACGCCACACAGCGGGCGCCAAACGCTACAAGTACCTACGCCGACTACTGCATTTCAGACAGATGGACTTCGAATTTGCCCTGTGGCAGATGCTTTACTTGTTCACGTCACCACAGAGGGTCTACCGCAACTTCCACTACAGGAAACAAACCAAGGACCAGTGGGCCAGGGACGATCCTGCTTTCCTGGTCCTCCTCAGCATCTGGCTGTGTGGTGAGTGACCGGCTCAATAACAATATTTTGGTCAAGGCTTGATGATACTACAAGTCTATTCAATTCTGCATCATTTCTTTTCCCTGTTTGAATATTTTCAAACAAAAACTGGTGCATTGTGATATATTTGAAATGATCTTTCTGCTACCAGTTGAATCCTGATGTTGTCTCTGTACAACAATAACTAAACACTCTGTATTCATCTGCAGTGTCAACAATAGGCTTTGGTTTGGTGCTGGACATGGGAGTCCTTGAGACTCTGAAACTGCTGCTGTGGGTGGTTTTTGTAGACTGTATAGGGGTCGGTCTGCTCATATCAACACTCATGTGGTGAGTTGCAAATTTGTGTAGTTTACTGAATGAGATGAATTGAGATGGAAATAATTTTAATATACTCTTTTTTTTTATTTCTTATTTTGCTTTTTCCAGGGTTATCAGCAACAAATATCTGCTAAAACAGCCCAGCAGAAATTTTGACGTTGAATGGGGCTACGCATTTGATGTTCACCTCAATGCTTTCTATCCACTTCTCGTCATCCTGCATTTTCTGCAACTCTTCTTCATCAACCGTGAGTAGATTGTGTGTCTTTGTGTTTTGTCAGCATGTCTGAAATGACATCTTCGGGTTCAAGCCGTTGAATGATCTTTAGTACTTAATTGTTAAATGCAGATTTAAAAGTCTCGAAAATGATTGATTGAATAAAAACAACCAAAATGTACCTGTCAAACCATGAAGAACCAATATCAACATTGTCTTTTGACATCACATATCATTTGCTCTCATGTGTATCATTCAACCCTCTTTGATATCGGTGTTTTATTAAATTGATCAACCAGTTTTTGGACATTATGAAAATTTTAATTGAAGAAAACTTTTGTTGTGTCTTCAATTATCTCGGTGCTTAATTGAAAGATACTCTGAAGATTTCCTAAAATAGTACAACTTGACAACAAACATCAAAATAGATCTAATCTTACAAAAACACTGATCTTAAAATATCTAAGAGTAAACTTTCTGTAGTTTAGTTAATCAACTATAAAATGACACTAACAATAATCTAATTTGTCTTTATCTAAAAAAGTTTTGTGTCAGAAGATAAAGACAAAAACTAAATCAATAACAGGTTGCAATATGATTCCTCTTTGGATTACAGCTGCCTTAAATCAGACTTTAGTCAGTTTGTGAGATGTTGTTTGTGTATTTACCATTTGTTGTTCTGTGTGTTTCAGACATTGTGGTGATAAACTCAGACTGGTTCCTGGGATACTTTGTTGGGAACACGTTGTGGCTGATTGCCATTGGTTATTATCTCTACATCACCTTCTTAGGGTACAATGGTAAGCCCCATTTACATTTAAATACAGAGTTAAATGATTTTTGATGTTTTTTAATTGATTACTTTTTTCAGTCATTTTGGGGCTTTAGACTGTTGGTTTGAAAAAAAAAACAAGCTATTGGAAGACATCAGTTTGTATTTTAGGAAATTGTAATAGGCATTTTATAAACAGAACTCTTCATTGGTTAATTGAGAAAATAATCAGCTTATTAATCAAAAATTAAAACAGTCTGTTTTAGTAGAAACCAAGGAAAATAAATGTTTCAGAAGATTTTGTGCCCTAAAAACAAAACCAGGACAATAACCTTAAAGAGTTGGAATATTTGAGAAGTTTTGAAAATGGTAAAATTTTAGACATCAAACAAACCAGCACTGAGTTTCAAAAACAGGAACAGTGCACTTAGGTTATACTTGGGGATAGGGGGTCATGAAAAAATCAGAAGTAACACACAGGCTGATAATTCTTTTCCTCCCACTAGAGGGTGTCATCCCAACAAAATTGCAACAAAATTTAGATTTTACAGTGATGAGCTGTGATATATTTCCTGTGGAATGTGAGTGGATAATAGAGTAGGAGTGTTAGAGTAGGAGTGGCACTATTCAGAGAAAGAGGACACCAGTGAGCACACACTGTTTGCCATAAAGAAATACACTGCAGATTTTAATTCACTTTGACTTTATACATCTGTATTGTTGGCACAGAGTGCCTGCTGTCTGTAAACCGTCGTCTTTTGTTATCCTCACAGCTCTTCCTTTCCTGAAGAACACAGTGGTGCTGCTCTACCCTTTCGCGCTGCTCGCCCTCATCTACGTCCTCTCTGTCGCTCTGGGCTGGAACTTCACTCAGGGTCTGTGCCTGTTTTATAAGATCAGAGTCCAGTAGAACCAGATTGCCCCCGAGACTGGACACTAGTTGCCTCTGGGCTGACTCGAAACCTGTTTTCAACTCACACCTTGGTGACTACAAATCCATTTCTGGCTGCTGTCAGTCAACATCTGGTTGAGAGGGACTCGGCCTCTGGTTTACTCTCAGATAACTGGGACCTCTGGGTTGATTGCTCCCGACTGTTGCCCGACTCTCACTTGATTTTCTGTTTGGCTCTTTTGCTGAGCTGGAGCTCCAAAGGCAGTAAACAGTGATGTGTTTGGATTAGTTGCAGAAACCAGGGGACAGATGAGTCATGGCTATTATTGTTGTTCTTTTTTGTATGATTTGTAAATAGTGCTGTGGCAGGTTGTAATATATACACAGAGGATTGTTTCTGAAGAGGATAAATTTGCTTTGTTTCTTTGGGTTTTCATAAAAAAGACTGAAAAAAGGAGAAATCCTCCTTATTAAAGAGAAGAAAGGAAAGTGGAAGAATTTGGGATGCAGTTTTTTTTCCCTTTCTTTTTTCTTAAAGTGTACATTCCAAAGCACTTTCAATAAAAGGTTTTATTAACTTAAGTTCCAGCAGTTCTACTTTGTGGAGGAATGAATCAAAACCCCTCTTTCCTTGGTGCAGATCCAATCCGCACTGCTTATACCTCCCACCGTTATATTTGTAAATATTTATGGTTTACTTTATGATGCAGATGAAAGTTGAGGCACGTATAGCTGAAAGAGGGTTTTGTAAAAGCCATTATTAGTGTATGTAGTGGAAAGATCTCATTGCTTATGGTGTAATCCTTTTTTCTTTATATTTTCCATTGATAACTGGCGTCAGTAAGAGCTTCTCTTGGACATTTCTTGGCACTAATTAGGTAAAATAGACCCAATGTTCTGAAGCATTACACAACTCATTGGTGCTTCACCACAGCCACTGCTTACTCCTCCACTCTAACATGGTGTGTTTTAACAGTGTGAAGCTGCAAGCTTTTCTGTGCCTGTGCGGGCTAACTCTACTGCTGCTCCACTGGTTTAGATCATACTGAAATATGTCCATGACACCCTGCAAAGCAGACCACAATATCTTTTAACTACAGCTTCAAAAATGACTGCAGAGCTCAGTCAATTCCTCTGTGTCAAGCTTGAACTGCATGAGGATGCAGTTATTTGTATTTTTCCGGATATTGAATGGATATTGAACTTTGAAAAATTAATTTGCCTCTTCTTAATTACTTAAAGGGGAAAATCTATAAGAACCAGCCACACTTGTATTCTTTGTTTGGATTCTTTTACATGCAAAAAGTTGTTGTCATGCTACTTGAGTGCATCCATCAACATTTGTCTGAACCTCTCTAGGTCAATTTTCTTTATGATCATGGCCTTGTGTTTCTTGTTGAGCTGCTCCATGTAGTCCAGCACCATCATGCTTCGGGTGTAGGTCCCCTCCAGCTCCACTGTCGCTGCAACCTGGAGGAGGAAGACAAGAAGCTGTGTCTGAAACTGACTTAGGCAGGCACATACACCTCATTTAAAGGGCTGAAACAGGAACTAGTTAAAAGGTTAGAAGCAATGTTTTCACCTGATGACTCTCCTTCACCAGAGTGTTGTCGATGGCTGCAGCCATAGCGTAGGTGTTAAACCCGGGTCCTGCCACCAGCCCCTTTTGATACTGCTCGGTCTGGACCATCTGCAGCGATGGCAATTCAGCAGCAGACGTGTGTGACACTTACTCTAAATTCTTGTTTGGTGTGTCGAAATAACACTCAGGACACTCTCATACCTTCCTGGTGTGGCGGGAAATCCTCTCCATGAAACGAGCCTTGTCTGTGTCTTGGGCCAGCCAAGTGTCACAGAAAGACTGAGGAAGAATAGGACAAAAAATAATTCAAGGTGTGTATGTTTTTGTTTTTCTAGTGTAATGCTTAGTGTCTCTGGTCATCATGTCCCCATATCACTCGCAACATAAATAATCACAGACCCATGGCAGGCTGTTCCTGCAAATGAACTCCCAGGTGTTGATGTAGGTGGGGCAGGTGTAGCGGTCCAACACCACGTAGGCAGCCTCGGGGTCAGCCACAAAGTCTCCACACATGCGGGTGTTTCCCCTGACTGTAAAATCAAACACTTTCCCCTTCATTTACTCTGTAAAAAAACGTACATAAAAGTTTAATTCTTCCAGTGGATATAAACACCTATAACGTACACTTCTTGTGTTCTCCCATGATGTGCAGCGCCTTCAGTTTCTTGGGGAGGGAGGGTTCCAGTGTAACAGCGACAGCCAGGTTGGTGAGAGGCGCAGTGGATACAACACTCACCTGTATGCAGTCCAAGAAAATATAGATAGCAGACACCAAACTTTCATATGGCAGAAAACAGATTATTAAAGCACTGAGTAGTTTTTTTTCAATCCATAATCCACAGTTTTAGTATTATTACATGAGTAAAAATTTCAAATCAGTAAGTATCAAGTATCAAATAAGGGTTAAATAATATATTATAATGAATAATGTACAGTGACTTGCAAAGCTGAAATGTTCCCTTCATGTCAAATGCCAGAAGTATCAAGTATCAAATAAGGGTTAAATAATGAATTATAATGAATAATGTACAGTGACTTGCAAAGCTGAAATGTTCCCTTCATGTCAAATGCCAGAAGTTGTAATGATACATGAGGTTTACCAACTACCCACTTCTCCAGGGTTTTCATTGACAAGCTTGATCAAGGCCTGCACAGCTGTTTCCTCCTGCAGCAGCTCCAGACCTGGAGCGTCCGGGTCTGGGACATCACCCAATCCGTCCTTCCCATGAAAATCTCCAGCATGGAGTTTTCCAGCCAGCAGGGGCCCCGCACAGCCACGGTACACTGGGATCTGTGTCGCAGGACACGAGAGAAGAAAGTCATCACCACGTCAAACACAAACCCTCCCATGTTTTTCTCCTCTTCGTGCTCACATCCAGCCTGTCGCAGACTTTCAGGACACGCAGCGTGTTCTTGCAGGCATTGTCCAGTGGTGTGTTCCCATGGCAACAAGTGATCCCGAGGATTTCCATGCCGGGGGCCGCGAGGGCCAGCATGATGGCCTGAGCGTCGTCCACCCCTGTGTCGACATCAATGATCAGCTTCTTCTCCATCTTATCTGTGAGAAACGGAAGAAGGATGAGGAGGATGTGTATTCAGGAAGATGACTGTATTTTTTTGTATCCCCAAATGGCAACATGAGTCACTTTCATCACTTTCTGGCTTTAAACCAGCAGATTTGTGAATGTTGTCTTCCAGCACATGCAGACACAGCTGCAGCTGCACTGATAAAGTCACCCCAGTCTTGCACATTTATTGGTTTGATACGTTCTTGATCGATCAAATTTTTCATGGTGTCAAATCAGTCGTTCATTAATCTCTGTGTAGAATCATTGAACAGAGAGTTTAAGTTACCTGTTAAAAAAGTTTCAGCAGTAAGTTTTATCCTTTTCTAAAGTCCACATCTTTTATAAAGTTAAACTCCTCCTGTCTGTTGCATAACCCTCCCATTACAGAAAGTGGGAGGGTTATGCAACAGACAAAAAAACAACCACATGCATATTTCCATATCAAGTTCAAGAGTAGTTGAGGCTGGCTGCAGAAATTTTAAAAAGATTTAAAGGATAAAATATTACCTTTCGAAGTTGCATAGTTTGGTCCCCTCCCCCTCTTCCTAGAGTTACTTTCATTTCATTCTTCCAAAATCTATTGTTGTGTTATGTGTTGTTGATGGTTTTGTGGGGTTTTTTGTAATTTGAAATGTTTTTTACCTGAATTAACCATCTGACTACTTTGCAAAATCCCCCTCCCACCCAAAAAATCACGCACCACATTAGCACATAGGTCAAAAACTATTGAAATGATTTAGTAAAATCCTCACCCTGTGATTGATTCTTGACAGAAGTCCACTGCTGTCTGCTTTGGTGAGTGGAGCGGAAGCTGCTGAGGGCTCTGAACTCGGCAGGAGCCTTTTATAAGCCAGATGCACAGTGCAGTTCCTGATACAGGAGGCAAATTGTTGGCTGGCTGGTCATCTGTGTGTAATGGGAAACTTTTACTTTTCTTTTGTCTAGAGAAACAGCAAAACAGAAAAGGAGGAGAGCTCTGGGTCTGGGAAGTGATATGTGCATTTTTGAAAAATCATTACATTTAGTAATATTTCCACACGATGTGTGGAAATGAAAAATGTAACAGATCGTTTATACTGTAGGATGACAGGAATGATAAACAGTGTAATTGACTCTGTTCTACAGCTGATGTAGAGAGTTGCACCTAATGTTTTGAAGAAAAATTTTATCTCCATTAACAGAATTATTTTATGGCTCCAGACATGTAATGTAGACTGGTTTTTCATTTAAAGAAATGTTCCTGTGAAAGACAGCTGAAAGAAGACAGCTGAAGAAAGGCATCCACCCCAGGACACAGACAGCCAGTCTCTTAAAGTTACATGATGAAGTCTGGTGTCTCTCACAAGACTAACTACAGACAAACCACAGGTAATTATAAAATATAACAACAGGAGTTGTCAGGAAAGAGCTAAAATGAGGCATATTCTGTAGAATTTGTGCTGATATGCTTTTCAGAATTCTGCCAAACAGCAGATCCAAGAAACCTGTAAAACATCTGCTCCTCTTCACTCCACTTTGTTTTTACTGTGAATAAGGAGAAATTCTACAATGCTGGGAAATGTCATAAAAGTGGTATTTCCTGAATTGGGGGGGGGGGCTACAAATGTAGTTATGACGTCAAATAAAAGATTATTTAGCAACAAAAGACGATTAGCAGATAGATTTTTGCAACCAGTTTGCAGCCATTTATCATCACATCTCCTTAAAAACAAAATGAACACAACAAGCATTGAAATCTGATCATCCAACAATGATGAATGTCCATGTCAAAAACACAATCAGATGTAATTCTGTTGTATTTGTTTTCTTTTGTTTGTTTTTTCTGGTGATTGCATTTATCAGTGTTTTATTAACTTTATTCCCTGGAATACTTTCAGTGAATTTTTTGCTTTTAAGATGGCTCTTTTATTCTATTTATATTCTTTCTCAAGTCAGACCCTGGAGTGGGTTGTGATCCAGTAATCTGTAATGCCCCTGCATCTGACCAAGCTCCAGTTTAGGCTCAAAATTTCCTACTTTCTCTAAAGTAGGAAAAACAGAAATTTTTGTAACTTTTGCAATTTTCGTAAAGCATTAAATACGCAGGGTTTAATTGATGGATATTTTTTTTGAATAGTTCTGTTGGGTGATAAGGTCTGGCTTGTGGAATGAGGTTCAGGTCAGGGCTCTATGTATGTCAGACAAGTTCTTCAATATCCAAATGGGAAAACCATTTCTTTATGGACATGGCTTTGTGCACGGTGTGCTACTGTCATATGGAAACAGGAAAGGCTCACACCATGAAAAACAGTGATGGACCAAGTACAAATAATTATCCAAAATGTCTTATCCATGTTTGAGTCAGTAAAACATTGAAAAAAGCTAATATTTTCATCAAAAGAGCCATTTTTATTTATTTTGATGAAACAAATTCATGCCCTTAGCTTGTTACAGTATCTCTCTACTTCAGTGAATCCATGAGCATTTGCTTGAACTTCTCCAGGTCGACTTTTTTCATGATGGTGGCCTTGTGCTTCTTGTTGAGCTGCTCCATGTAGTCCAGCACCATCATGCCCCGGGTGTAGGTCCCCTCCAGCTCCACTGTCACTGCAACCTGGAGGAGGAAGACAAGAAGCTGTTTGAAAAATTATCTGAGCTGAAATGTTTAGTACTTGATACACATTAAAAAAGGCAGGAGTGGCCCACCTCTTCGCTCTCTGTTATCACTGTGTCGTCGATGGCGGCCACCATGGCATAGGTGTCACAAGAGTTGAATCCTTTTCCTTCTGTGACTTCCTTTTGATACTCCGCTGACTGAGCTCTCTGCAGAAACAACATATCAGGAAGAGATCTTCAGACATGTTGTGACTGAAGATCATTTGGCTCTAAAAGCTTGAGGCATGAGTAGTCTGAGCAGCTGCCACTAGAGGACCCCAAACAACATCTATGGGTTTCTCACATCAGGATAAAAGAAAAGGAGAAATTTGTGGATGCAGCACTAAATCTTGGCATATGGTGGCTTAAAAAAGCTTGGGGATTATAACAAGTTTTAACAAATAACAGATTTCAGGGCAATGATTCTAAATCATAAAACATGGGAGTCCTGTTTGCACCTCTGAGGGATTGTAGTTGTAAGAAACCATAGTTAGCTTTCACTGGCACATTTTGTGGTGGGTGTGGAGGGGTCATTCTGCTTGGAGCCCCATAAAGGCTTGTGCAGATGCTGGGGAACATATTTGAAAACAAAAGGGAAAAATATAATCAAATAGTGCAACTTTTACTGGACTATACAACATTTCGAAAACCCTTGACTACTCAGGGCATAATAACCCTTTGGAGAAGATTGCATAAATATCTATTTGTGGAAAACATGCTCGGTGAATGGTGTGAGAAAAAAACGATTTTCTGATGTTTATAGTCAGTTGGTAGTTTCGCAACAACATGGGCTTTTCCCTCCTCCTGTCGATCTTACCATCATTGACAGTTTCGTAATCTTTTTCATGAAGGCAGCCTTCTCCGTCTTTTGGCCCAGCCACTGGTCACAGAAAGACTGAGGGAGGAAAAACACTGAGCGATCAATGTGCAAAAACAGATGATAAAAATCATCATAAAGGGGCATTTCTACATCTCTTTTAACATGTTATTTTAAGCATATATTTTACTGTGTTACTGCATTTTGTTTAACCTTTATTGCTTTATCAATCCAGACAGTACTTGGGTTAAAAGAAACTGTTAATCTTCAGATAATACTGACTCTTCGTGATTATATTTAAAGCAATTAAGGTATAGGATCCCTCAAGTTGCGTTTTCAACCTCACCCATGGCAGGCTGTTCCTGCAGCTGAACTCCCAGGTGGCGATGTAGGTGGGGCAGGTGTAGCGGTCCAACACCACATACGCCGCCTCAGGGTCAGCCACAAAGTTGAACTCTCCACACACACTGGTGTTTCCCCTGGCTGCACACACACATGCACACAATCACCATTCTCGGTAACATGGGTGAAGAGATGCAAATCGCAGCAGAAGAATTATTAGAAGTACATTTCAAAGCTGATGACCGATAACCTACAGTCTGTGTTTCCCCCCATGATGCAGAGCGCCCTCAGTTTCTCGGGGAAGGAAGGGTCCAGTTGCACTGCGACAGCCAGGTTGGTGAGAGGGGCCATGGCCACCAGAGTCACCTGTGGACAGCGAAGAGCAAAAGAAACACATTTTCCATCTTACAGCATCTTTCAACGGCTCCGTCAGCGATATTGGTAGCGTGAGAAGAGGCTGATGGTGCGAGTGAAAGTTTTTGAGCTGAAAATAAACAGTGTTTGATGGAGCAGACACATGATGAGGTAATCCTGACCGTAGACCTGTTACCGTGAATATAGTTTGTGTGTGTGTCCATGTGTTTGTCTCACCTCTCCTGGATTCTCCTCAACTATCTTGATCATAGCTTGTGCAGCCTTTCTCTTTTGCAGCAGCTCCAGGCCCGGAGCATCCTGGTCCGGGACCTCGCCCAGCCCATCCTTCCCGTGATAATCTCCAGCGTGTTGTTTACGAGCTAGCAGGGGCCTGGAGCAGCCGCGGTACACTGGGATCTGTGGGACATTATAGGGTTGTGCTTTATATGGCATCATGGGTGAAGCTCAAACTCTCAAACCCCCTAAAATCTACTTAATTCTGAACTAAGCAGTCAGAAGCTTCGACACAGCCATCCAGGAGACCTGTCTTTGCACTGAGGCGACAGTCGTCAGTTACACTCACGTCCAGCCTTTTGCAGACCTTCAGGACACGCAGCGTGTTCTTGAGGACGTTCTCCAGGGGTGTGTTGCCGTGGCAGCAGGTGATCCCCAAAATCTCCACGTCCGGGGCTGCGAGGGCCAACATGATGGCCTGAGCATCGTCCACCCCTGTGTCGGCATCAATGATCAACTTCTTCTTCATCCTATGTGAAAATTCACAAGTGAAGAGTGAAAGCTTTTAATAATACAAACTTTTTTCCACTCCAATGAGGTCTTCAGATAATGTTCAATAGTTGCTGGGTTGTAGTCTACTGGAGCAGTGTTCCTGATAAATTCAAATCACAATTGCTCTACAGGGGTATGCATGTTGGTTGAGTGAGCTCAGGGCGTGGTAATCATAGAACACATCCACAAAGTGATTGGTGTAGATATGTTGCGCATATTTTCTTCGATTCAAGGACTAAACATCAAGAGTGACGGTTAAATATTTGAAACACCTGGCCAAGGTAATAACTTTGTTTTTAAGAACTAGATTTTTGTGTTGTCCCTCCAGTCATGTTGGTACACACCCAGTCATGCTGGTACACACCCAGTCATGCTGGTACACACCCAGTCATGCACTTTTCATGGTTCAATAATGGCTCTGAAATTACAAGTAAAGTAGTAGTAAAGTAGTAAAGTAAAACAGGTTCCGCTGTTTGAGAGTTGAGAGTTGTGGTTTGATTGACATTTGCATTTAATATTTAAGGCCATTAAATTATATAACTGTGATATTTCAATTTGAAGCCAGTAGAATAAATAGCTTCTTTGGTACATAAGTACATAAGTCAGACTTAATCATATAGAAAAGATCATATTGTGGTTTGTTGCCAAAACTCCTGCAGGCATAACGACATTCATTGGAGTCCTCCCTGCAATTGATGTCAGATTCTCAAGAATGATTGTCATTACATGTACAGAGAAAGGGTTCTTATGAGGCAAACGCTCATGGATTCACTGAAGTAGAGAGATACTGTAACAAGCTGAGGAGTGAAGAAAAGAAACTGATAGAAATAAAAGGCATATGAGCAACTTGGCTGTCAGATGCATTCAGACTGCAAAGAATAGAAGAAAAGTTTATGCAATGACATGCTATTGTACTTTGAACAAAATTTGTGAGAACATGTCTGTTCAGTTAAAATTGTAAATTGAATGAGTGAAAACTCGATGTGTGAATGACTGGGAAGTGAGTGATCGTTGTTTATGAAGTGCATCGATCCTGTGTAAATACTGTGCGATCATCATTAGTATCGAAGGCTCCCAAAGGTGCCAGGACTTGGTGTCTGGGGGTTCGGTCCTCATCAGATTGATCATTGATCAAGGGTTCTTGGCCACAACCTCTGTGAAAGTGGCTTGGGCGGGGTCATACAGACTTGTTACTCTAGGGCCTGCTCCTTATGTACAAAGCCTTAAACAGAAAAGGACTAAACTATACTAACAATTCACTTGTAGCTACTTTCCCTCAAGAACAGTGCAATCTTCTACTGCTTTTTTTTTTTTTTAGAAGTTTCTGGCAACAGCTGAAAGAAGACTGATGATTCAGCCTTTGTCAATTACATTCACAGACCGTGGAACACACTACCTGTAGATATCAGGGAAGCACCTAGATATTTTCAAGAGAAAAACCTCTTTACCCAAGCATTTAAATAGCTTTGCACTGGTTCTCTGCTACTCTGTTTAATGCATTGTATCTGATTTTATTCCATCTTTTTATAACTTTACTATACATCCTGATCTTATTTTTTCTGTTACATTCCCATTGTTTTTATTATTGCTTTTATCTTTTTTAAATTTCTGCACTATTTCTAATATTACTGTTTTTATCATGTTCTTTTCACCTTAACTTTGGCATTTTATCCTTGTTCTGATTATTTTCCTTACTTTATTTTTATTATTTTTTATTATTATCAATTGCATTCTGTTCCTGTTTTTTAAGTTCACTGTCTTTCTGTTCTTATTAATGTAATCTCTTTATTGTAAAGCACTTTGTTCTGCATTTCCTTTATGAATAGTGCTATAAAAAAGTTTTACTGAAGGTATCCAGGACCAGATGGTGACCTTGGACCTTTCTAGACCACTAACAAAAAGGGAAGAGAGGCTGAAACAATGTTTTGTTGAGGCCACCAGGTTTTCTAAATGTGGCATGTGGTTGTTAGGATGGCTACAGCCTAAAAAGAAGAATGGCCCAGCCAGACCTCAGTGGTCCACCACACAGAACTAGAATCCTGGAGGGATCTTTCCACATCACCAAGATCATACCAGGTTTACTTTAAATTTTCCTCTCAAGAAATTTAGAGGCCCACAGCATCATGGCAACCCCTAGCTGGGTCCAGTAACAATCCGGTGACCCTGCCTCAAAACACTGTAGTTCAGTCATTCATAGCTTTATTTCTGTAGAAAGAAAAGCTAACCATATCTGTTTAAAGCATTACTTGTCACTGACAAAACATTTAAATGTCTTTATAGTCCACCTGATGTAAAAAAGGTTTACTGTGACAAAAAGAAGTAAAAACACAGGGGATGCAGCATTTCATTGTCTTTACTAGTAAAAATAAAGAATAAACAGTACAAATTATATTTGCTTTATACATCACTATTGTTGAATTTGTTCATCTATCTTAATGTGATTGATTTTCTTTAGGACAAAATAACAATACATTATGATATCTTTTCATTTAGCATGAATACAGGAAGTGGTGCATCCTCCTATATGAACAGAGTATTTATTAAAACCAACTTAAACTCAATGTCCTCTGTTTTAAACCAGTCCATTCAGTCGGTGGGGAACTTTTGTGCTCTCCTCTCATTTCTCTGAATCCTCTGCATCCTGTGAGTCAGGTCTGGGCCTGGCCAGGTTGGCCCTGACCCGGGCCTGGTCGACGGCATCCAGCAGGTTCTTGGAGTCGAGCGCGAGGGTGTGAGCGGCCGCAAGCATCTGCCGCTGGCACTCCTCCTTCAGCGACGTCACGGAGTTCTGCTGGGCCAGTCGCATCTTGTTGATCAGCTCCCCTAAGTCCTTGTTCAGCAGTTTCTTAGTGCCCTCGATCTGAGATGGAGAGGAGAGAGGTTCACATGATACAGTTGGTAAAACTTCAGTTTCTTTATATTAATGCAAGTTGGAAAAATTAAAAGATTGGAGTCTGTCTTGCTGGTAAAGGGTGATTTAATAAATGTAAATGCCATATGAAACATTCAAGTACCTAAATACTGTATCCTTGATATGTAATGTACAAACATTTTTAAACCATTTACATGTAAGTCTCCTAATTTTGGTTTTAGTTGATTTTTACCGATTAAATCCTGGATTTTAGCAAAATAGTTTAAACCGTTTTACACTAAAGTGCCCAAAAGTTGTTGTATTTTCTGGTGCATTAAGACAGTGATTGCTATAATTTACAGTAAACTAGGTAAACTCCTGCATCAAGAGCTTCTGAAAAAATCTTCTGGGTAGAAAAAGACAAAAAAAAGTGAAAAGACAAAAAAAGGGGTGTTGATTATGCATTGTAGTCCCTCTCTGCAAGTAGGTTGGTGCAAGTGAAAGAAATTAAATATGAAATTCGATTGTTTACACACTTTACACTTTTCCTTCTGTAATGATGCAGGTCAGGTTCCAACTTGAATTAAAGTTGCATGCATGCTGTGGGCAGATTCAAATAGAAAGGAAGCGAGGCGTACCTCTGTGGTGACAGAGCTATGCAGAGAGGGCAGGATCTCATCAACACTTTGAATCAGGCTACGCAGAGTGACACCCACTGTCTGATGTCGGACGGCGTCAGGAGATGGGAGACGGAATTAACAATAAAGGAAAAGAAGAGATAAAACATAGTGAACTGTAAGCAGTAGTCCATTGTTAAACTGGCTGTGAAAAGGATAAATAGGTTGTTGATGGACCTACTTTGACAGCGTTTGCATACTTGGTGACAGGCAGTTTGCTGATATCATTCTTAAGCTGGACCACCTCTTTGACCATTGTCATAACGCCACTGTAAACCTGATCCCCTGAGCGGTCCAGTTCGGCCGTGGGGTGAGACTGCAACACAAAGCAACATACTGCCTCAGTTTTCCAACATGATAAGCAGCTATATTTCACCTCACAAAAAAGGCAGCTCCACAAAACATTAAACTTTTCTTGTCATATTTATTCTTAAGAAAATAACAAAAAAACCTTCCAAATTTATAGTAGAGTGTTGGTTATTTTTACCTGTGTGACTAGAGGAGGCATTGGGGGCTTCTCTGGAGGATCTGACACACACAGGCAGGGGAAAAAAAAAAAAAAAAAATCTGCAAACTGCACATTTTAACACCCAGACATTTTCTTTACACAAATACTAAACGATATTTTTTTACACACTCTTTATACAGTATATGGTAAATGTTCTTCTTTAATAGCTCACATTTCACATTCATTTGTTTTAGTGTATTGTTACTTTTGTACGTGCCACCTACGTGCTGTAATTAATAGTTTGAAACCATTTATGCAGCGTATTTATATTCGTGCATTCTAGTAGGTTTGGTAGATGTCTATTTCTATGCATTTCTGTATTACAGCAGTTCAGTATCAGACACCAAATGGTGCCATGTGGCTTGTACATCATGAGTGTAACGGGTTAGAAAAATCAGAGCTTTTTGAGAAGGCGACCACTGGAAATCAGGTCTCTCTCTCTTAGTCTGGACTCACCATTTTTGTGGCTTTTTTCAGGAGGCTGCAAAGACAGAGAAGAAAATGTGAAATTTCTATTTTTAAAGGTTTTTATTTCAGGTTATTACCATAAATGTGAAATGCCATTTATGGTAATATGTAGAGAAATTTATATTTCCCAAGATATGTAGACCCAATGGGTGATGACTGTGTACATGAATTTTTTATTCTTTACTGCCACTGTGTGGACAAGAATCCAACTGCATGTATCTATAATCTCCTAGGTAGACTGGATTACCTACTGTAATCTTAAACTCATGCAGATTGCTATAAAAGTTGCATACTAGAAGGACAGTGTTGCAATTAAACATTAAAAAAGGCAGAAAAGTACAAACTGATCAAAAAGTAATTAATATATCACTCTTATTTGAACGAGTGGAACCAAAAAGAAGGCGTTTCACCTTTATATGTGAATCCAGTCGCACAACAGGATCCTACACAGAAAAACAACAGAAAAACATCAGTAATTGCATCTGTGTGACATAAGAGACTTGGTAAAGATATGTTGAGTAGCACTGTGTCCATGTTACTGGAGGCTCTTTGAGTCTGTGAACACTCATTACTCATATTTCACAACATTTAGTCCAAGACATCATGTGTTTGTCAAGGATCTTCCCCTGATAAGACATCACACAATCTCTCTGTCTTATTTCGTTACAATCTTAAGGCCAAAAACTACTTCCTGTGTTGAGCAGTGAAAGGCATTCTCTACACTGATAACTGAAAGTGTGTGTGTGTGTGTCTGTGCGTGTGCGTGTGTGTGTGTGATCTCTTACCAGCTGTTTTTCCTCCTGCTCCAGCCAATGTTTATCCATCAGCATCTCTTGTCTTTGTCTTTCTAATGTGCTCTCCATTTGCTCTCTCTCGGTCTTCCAGACTGGCCTGCTATCCCTCTCTGTAGCCTACACACACACACACACACACACCCTTTAAATGCACCTATTTAAATTAACTTAGATCTGCTATGTCTGCAATAAGACAGTATAACTTAGTGATTTGTATTCATATTATTTTTGGAGTTTGTGCAGCTTTTATTCATTTATTTACATCTTAAAACCAACATCTCTTGTCTCAGGTCTTGCCTAAGTCACATACAAGTAACCAACTCAGTGGGTTGGTTAACATCCATTTTGTTGCTAAACTAAGCAAATTTTGTACAATCTGACCGAAAAAGCTCTACTACAGCCAGTATTGTAGAATGTGACACAACAAACTTCCCTCTCGTGTTGTGATGTAATACAGGAGGTTTGGTCATTGTGTTGTACGTTGTATAAAACAAATCTGTAAGAGCATTTTCACTTTCCAGTTTTCAATGTTGTATTCGATGTTTACTCAATATGGGATCACAGCTAGGGTCTGAAATAGTTCAGTTTCGAATCTAAATTTGGTCAGTCAGTAAATATGATTCATGTACATTTGAGTGCACACTACTGTACATTTATATCTATAAGTATATCACTTTGTGTATGTGTGTGTGGCCTTGTTTGTGTGTTTGGACACCTGTGTGCGTGAGACCCGGAGAAGGGTGCCACCATGCGCTCTGGATGGCTGGTGAGAGAGCAAAAGAGAGGATATATCAGCTTTAAACATCTGTATCCATTACTGTACATTTGGATCCTGCTGAGGTTCCCATTAAAAGTGTGGATCGAGACATCTTTTGCAGGAATTTTCACGTTTCGCTGTGGTGGCTGCGGAAAATGTGCAACGCAACCGCAGATGCAAGGTCGCATTTAGTCACCATTTAAATCTTACTGTCACACCACAAGATGATATCTGGTCTTTTAACCCTGCAGGCTTCACAGTGTGGATTTGACACCCAAGTTTAACTGACTGCAGTTGCAGTGACAGTTTACATGGTTGCAGGCAGTACCTTGGGTGGAGGCTCTGTGTGGTTGGAGATGAATGCCGATGGGATGGAGTTTGACCTTTCTAGCTTCACGTCCTGCGCCTGCTCCTGCTCCATCCTGTAGATCTCGCTATCAAATACACAGACATTGGTGAGTGTGTGTGATGGTGTCCCAGGGTCAAATTTATAAAAGGAAATTAACATTTACAATTCATAAAAATGATATTGCGATTCCCCGCCACTCAGACTGTTGTGCACCAGTTTCACAATAAAACATTTTACAAAATATTTCAGAACTCAGCCTTCAAAATCTTAGTTTCTGAGGTGATGAATTATGAATGTGGCATTATCTCATATCTCATATAAAAGTGCTCCTCTAAAAAAAAAACCTCTATAGTGGGAAAGAAATGAGAAATAACGTGTGTGTGTGTGTTTGTGTGTGAGTGTGTGTGTGTGTGTGTGTGTGTGTACCTCAGGGAGCAGACGAGCTCGCTGAAACTGGGCCGGGCATCCGGTTTGTGGGCCCAGCAGCGGGTGAGCAGGGCATAGATGGTGTGTGAGCAGCGCTGAGGTTTGGGGAGTCGAACTCCAGATTCCAGCTGGTGGATCACCTGCCCGTTATCCAGCCAGGAGAATGGCTGCTGGGCCATGGAGAAGATCTCCCACACACACACAGCTGGTTGAACACACATACACACACACCAGCTGTATTGTCTTGTATCACACTAAAAAGTTTGTTTTATCTGCCTTCATTTGCATATGGTTTCTGGAGAGTGCCTGACTGACCCTTTATACCCAAGGTCATGATGGGATATGCAGTTTGCATTGATTTACCACTAAAAATTCTTTAAATATTTTTGAAGCAATGGGTTTGTGATTTCACACAGACGTAATCAAAAGCAGGGATTTCCAGCCAACACTTTTCAATTTCTTAGCTACTTAAAATTTGTTTTTCAGATGGCTGATTTTTTAATGTTTACATCTAACTCACTATACAATGAGAACAATACAAGGGTCTTAAATATGCACTTAAAGGCCACAAGAATTAAACAGCACTAACAGACCGAAAGAAAAAGTCCTATCACATGATAATATTTGTAGTTTATGTTGGAGCACATAGTATCACACAGTATCACTCGCCATAATTAATATGTAATTATCTTTTTGCTGAGCTTTTTTAATCTATAATTTAATTTCAATTTGATAATCACATTATACATACTTGAAGTTTATAATTCCATCCAAAAAAAACCCTAAGAATCTGTAATATATAATCTATACTCCACAGTAATTCTTGGGGTACAGTTCAGTCTCCAGATTAACATATATGTTGGGAACAAAATATTCAAAAGAAATTCCAGGATAATGCAATCCACTGAAAATCACTGCCTCTAGGTTTAGAATTCAAATCCTCTGACCTGGTCTCAGTGAAAACCATACTTTGTGTAAACTCTAACTTGATATTTGTGTTCAGTCACCAGAAAAGTCATGTAGAAAGTCTGCATCTGCATGCAGAAGAGAGTGTTCCTCACCGAACATCCAGACATCACTGGCTGTGGTGAAGCGTCTGAAGTTGATGGATTCAGGTGCCATCCATTTGATTGGTAATCGACTCACTGACGCTGCACATAGAAGAGAAATATTTCAAGAAAAATGGACACAGACATTTATTTTTACTTTCATAAGGACTGAAATACAGTGTAATGTGTGTTAAAGGGAAGTCCCACTCAAAATAAACTTTTATATATATATAAATATATATGTATATATATCTTTCTCTAAAAAAAGAAAGGCAGATGGTAATACAGGATATATGAGTTTCCTCTACAGTCCAGTTCTCTGAAAAGTTTTCCACAGACAATTGCATCTCAGTTTGTGTGTGTGTGTGTGTACACGTTTGTGTGTGTGCACCTTTATAATACTCTTGTTCGTCAATGTATCGTGACAGGCCAAAGTCGCCGAGTTTGACGCATTCAGGGTTAGCCACCAAGACATTTCTCACCGCTATATCTCTGCAGCCCAAAGGCAGAACGGAAACCAGACAGGAACCCAATGGTGAGAGAAGTAGAAGTAGTTCATGTCAAAATAAAACCTATCAGGTAAGTCAGTAAGTAAGTCAGTAAGTAAGTCAGTAGATGCTTGACATTTAAGCAGAATAACAAGGCCAGTGCACCTGGAGAGAAATGGTCTTCTGATAAATTCAAAGCTCATTTTCATGTCACATGCACTTCTAAAGGAAAAGGGTCAAAGATACATGGGGCCGTGTTACCTGTGCACCATGTTGAGTCCCTCCAGATAAGCCATGGCTTTGCAGATTTGCAGACAGTACAGGATTAACGTTGCTTCGGCCATAAAGTACTGTTGCTCCACAAGATATTGCCCTAGCTGTTAGGGCAAAAAAAAAAAAAAAAAAGATCTGCTTTTAACAAGATACAGTAAGAGTTGGGCTCACACTAAATTTGCTGATATCTTGAGACTGAAATTTGGGTTAATTAAACAGTAGTATTTGTTTATTAACACATATGGAAACAAAAACACACCTCTCCAAGTTCATACAGTTCCATGACGATCCAGATGGGGTCGACCTTGATGACTCCAATGAGACGCACAATGTGGGGATGGTTCAGATTTTTCATCAAGCCTGCAACAGACAGAGAAGTACACCTCTGATTCACCAAATATCACATTTTAAAGATTTATTAATATGAACAGTTGGTGGACACCAGAACAGAGTGAAACAGAGAAAAAATATTGGAATCATATTCATCGAAATTCCAAATGAATGCTACTTGTGCAAACGGTCAACAGTTAGCTAACCCTTTACAAAGCGATAACGTACCAGATGTTATTTCACTAACCCTCAGAAAGAAAAAAAATCCATGAATGCAGCTTTCAACTACATTTCTAAGGGAAAAGTTTAATCCAAGATGCTTGTCATTTATTCTAGTGACACCATCACGACAAAACTCAAAATGTACAAATTTTTGCTCAAGGAATATAAAATTCAACTGAGGACCTGAAGCCTTTTGATTTTAATTATCCCACGGTGTTTCTGACATCACATCAGTGTGAGGTTTCTTTGATATTTTTTGTGTGTAATGATATGGCCTTCAGGCTCTTCTATCTGAGCCTTAGACTTTTAGCCATGTTTTCATAGACTTTCTCAAAATGGCACATGCTGGGTTTCTGGCCCAAAGGGCTTTCCATAGATCCCAAACCACATTATTATTGGCAACACTATCTAGAATTGCTTTTTCTGCTTTCCGCAACCTACACTTTCAGTTCTGGAACAAAAACTCCTGTTGTATCGTTCTCTCTCATGCTCAAGCTAATGCAGCCTCTTGTCTCAGGCTGTCACTGAGCCACAAACCATGCACAGGAAGTAAACTAGAGCAATCATCTCACTGATGAAACATGCAAAACCCTAAAATTTTCCAACCCGAGACGCTCTACTCTTGTATGATTATACTTTATTTTGATATTTCCTGTTTTTTTTTTCTTTTTTCTGTGACTAAATCAACGATAAGCCATATTATCTGTGTTTAATATGATGCCATAAAGTTATTTTCGATTGTAATTTGTGGGGAAATTTTCACATTTCCTTTTCGCAAACTCTGAGAGAAAAGCATGTGACCGAGATGTGCAGCCATAAAAAAAAAAAAAAAAAAGTCTTGAAAGGAATTAATCACTGTGACTGCCTCGTACTCACCGGCTTCACTGAGAAACTTCTCCATGACATCAGCTGAACAGTCCTTGCATGTTTTGATGGCCACGCGGACCCGCTCCCCTGTCTGCAAACACACTTGCATTACATTCACATGCGTCACATTCTCACAGGTGCATTCAGCTTTTAGCATTATTTAACATTACTTTTATTCTCAGTCTGATATTTGCCAGTGAGCTTTGTCGCTATGTAGATGATAGATGGACTCACTGGGCTTTTGTAAACTCCATCGTGAACCTCTCCGAAAAATCCCTCGCCCAAGATCCGACCAACAACAATGTCATCTCTGGATATCCCGTCTTTGTCTGGAGACACACATTATGAAACAGAGCGATAGGTTATGAAATTTACAAGGCTAGACACATTGGATACAAAAATTTGAATGATGTATTGATCTGTTTGATGACATTTTTATCTATAAAAGCAAATTAATCAATGGAAAATTTAATTAAAATTATAAATAGTTGTTTTTGTTTTTTAAGATCACCACCACCTGTACAATTTTTGAAACTATTGTGCTGATTTCACGTACCTCAAGTAAACAAAGGCCTTTAATTAATTAAATTACCAGCACAAATTTGAATGAGTTTCATGTTAAAACCACTGTGGGCTCATTGAGGAGGAAAGAGTCCCGGTGTGAAAAATCTACAACCAACATACAAGGTTATCTGAGCTGCATCCTCCTGCAGATATAGTCAGGTGTTTTGGTTGAAAATGAAAACTGCTGAGAGGCTAAAAGTAAGTTTACACACAAAAAAATGAAGTGAAAAAAAGAGAGAGAGAGGGGAGATAAACTACATATTGTTGTAATGCTGCACAGAAAAAATCGAAATGGCAACATGTCAGCATTGTTACACAATTTTACACATTTAAAAATTTTCTGGACTGTGTCACAGAAGTCCAGGGTAATTTCTGAAGGTAAAAGTTGAAAGTTGAAAGTTATAACCTTCCAACTCTGTTCATTTTTTTAAAAATCCATTTTTTCTTAGGTTGTCACCTGTTGTAATGTTTTTTTGTTTTTTTTTCAACATGTTTCTATCTAGAGAAGGCAGAAAGCACCCTGAAGGAGTTGATTAGTTAAGATGGATCTGTTTGTTATGTTTCACTTTCTTTTTATTTCATCCACAATTGACGAGCAAAATAACACAAATGGGGGAAATTTCTTTAAATTTTCAGCTGAACGCTTCTCACCACCAGAGTCCGTGGGGCTGTCTGGAATCTCAGCATAAATATCAGAGTCTGAAATGAAAGGAAAATGTTGAAAGTTACAAGTGTTTGCTTTGCATTCATACTTCTACATAAGGCCACCATCAAAGAGAAATATATCATAAATCATTGTTTATTAGTCCATGTAAATTATTGCTTTGCAGAGTGTAAAAAAAATGATGTAAGCAGAGAGGGTCAGAAGCTGAACAGTTCAACAGAATGACTATAAACATACTAGTGAATTTATAGATTAGTCATTGGACTTACTCGATCCTCTAACAGGACCACTTGGACCACCACTGGAAGAGAGAGAAACAAGCAGTCAATGACCTTTTGGTCAAGCAGTGGTAAAAGTACGAGTAGATACCATAACATTAAGGAGGAGGAAGATTTGTAAAAAAAAAAAAAAGAAGTAAATATTCAAATTGCTACAACCACATATGTTTCCACCAACTTACCACCAAAAGAGATATTTAAAAAAAAACCCAGAGTGTTTCATTTTTAGCCACATTCAAGAAACTTTACCTTCCAGTATGATTTATTTATACTTACTGTTGGGGGATGTCAGGAAGTTTCAGTTTTGAGTCTCTTCCTGTAAGAAAGAGATATTTGGTTTATTTGTGATTTTTTTTTCTACCAGTTGTAACATTTTAAGCTCTAACTTCATTGTAGAAAATGGTGTGTAAAAAGAAGATGCTGTATCAATGCCACACAGTTTTAGTGGGGTCCTTTAAAAAGACCCCAGTTTTATTGTATTATGTAAACCAGTTATTTGAATGTTTAATGTCATTATATGAAAAATAATAACCAAAATAAAAAAGTAAATCAAAGTTTGTTAAGTAAAAGAAATGGCCCAGCTCTATGTTGACGATGGGAAAACTGCTGAATTTTGTAATATCTTCAGGCTGAGAAATTTGTATCATTGTATTTTCTTTATTAGTATTTTCATTACAGGTTATGATACGTTATTGTTCCTCTACCTTTGCTAGGTCTGAGAATGAGTGAGCTCTCGGAGCTGCCGTCCAGTCGACAGTAGCCGTCAATCAGGTCGGCCATGTTCTCTGCTACGGCCAGGGAGGAGGTGTTCACTGCCAGCGGCTGGAGAGGTTTAAAGTACACGACATTCTGTTTTTGCTTAAACTTGAAAAGCTTGTCAGCTTAATCTCAACTGACTCTTCAGTTCAGAGCATGTTTTTGAATGTGTAAAAAGTGAGATGCTCCCAGATGGCTAGCCTTGCCCTAATATTTTTTAATAGAATATCCTTCAGAGGGAGTCACTGCACCCATTCATGAAATAGTTCCATGTAAAACTACACATTGTAATTTACATTTACAACTGGCTGTAGTATCATATTCTCATACAGACATGAAGGTGGTAGTTATCTTCTAATCTAACTCTCATTAAAAAAGCGAATAAGAATATGTAAAATCAGGAATTGTACCGATACCTGCTTGGCTCCGTCTATGTGCACAGTGAGCAGAGCCCGACTGTCGCTGCCTGCAGAGCAGGAGATACTGCGAATCTGAGAGATCTCAGCCAGACAGATGGGCTGCGAAAGAAATGAGGAAATAATAAGTAAATACAAAGAAGGACTAAATCGAGGGAGAGGGATGCTGTGAATCATGGCTCCTTGATTATGCATCTTAAGATATCTTGTTGTCTCATGAAAAAAACAACTAACATTTAAGAAAATCAGAGTGGAAGAGAATTCAAGCTTACTTTTGAGTTCTCTGTGTGCTGACTGATGCCTTCAGGGCCGATGACCAGGTCTATTGTTAGATTCCAGCCATGCTTTAGACACAGGAAACACACAAATTCAAACCCACACACCCACACATACACAAAAGCACACACACAAACACATAAATAAAATGTAGGGATGGAGGCCAATATTTGTCATATTTGTCAAAATCATATAACACAATTCATTTACGTCTAAAAATGCACACACAGCAATGACACATAAACACGTATAAGCAGAGGAACCATTCCAGTGTTATGAGGAGAGATCTTACTCAACAGTCTGTAACACTGAGATGAGACAAGCCTCAGTCGGTTCTATAGAGGGCAGAGTTCAAAGTCAGAGTGGTCAGAGGCTTCTTTTTCTCTTCTCTTTCGTCAGACCCTGACACACTCACCACTAGCTGGCAGGCGAAGCTCTCCTGTGTGTAGCTGTAGCACTGGGCCAAAGTGCTGAAGAACCTGGCCATGCACTGGTCCTGCGTCAGGTTGGAGTAGCCCTGGAACGTCTGCTGGATCAGTCGACGCAACTGCTTGGGCTGGTAGACACGCACACATCGAGTTAGCTGATTTCGTAACAGGCGATGCAACTTAAACGTGAGTATTAGGACAAAAATAAAGACAAAAGTAAACATTCAAACCAAATGGCTTCTCTACCTTCATGCTAATAATCAGCTCTCTCGGAAAGAACAGGTCCAGCCCCACATCCTTCCTGATGAATGAAAGTCAGACTACCATCAAGAAAGAAAGTCTCATTTAGGTAACGTGGTTTTACACTCTCTTAAATGTTAACCAGCTATGGTAGAGGCTTGCTCTTCTTTAGCTCTTTGAGTATCAGGAACTGGCTGCATGTTTTAACTTTATCATCCCTTCTCTTTCTGGCCTTTGCCCAGTGGGAAGTTAGTGCCAATTGTTTTGTTTTCTTTTGTTTGAAGATGGGTCAAAACAGAAATGAGGAATCATGTTAAAGTGAAATGAAACTCGAATTTTGAGATTATCTGATACGTACCACATGAGCACAAAAAGCCTGATGTGAAAGGAAAATTGCCATAGGCCTAAACGGAGGAGAAGGGTGATGTACAAACACAACAATCACACTTGACTTACTCTAACAGCTCCCAGTTTGACTTTTTCTCCAGTCCATTTGGATTCATGTCTTTGTAAAATCTCCTGTGCACACAATAAATAAACAAACGCAACAACATTTTATAATTTATGAACCATCAGCCATTGATTTTTCATAAAGAATATGGAATTGCTGCCAGTTGTTATCCTGGTTTCCTAAATCTGGAGCAGTAACAGATGAAAATCGTAGGATTGTGCATGAGATGGTAGTTGTGCAGTACCTAATCTCCAGACAACCAAGCTGCAGGGCCATCCCGTCACTGACTTTTGAAGCATACTGCTGCATGTAGTCACTTCGTACCTGTGGATAGACACACACAAACACACCTTCCACTGACTGTAGCCATTATCAACATCCTTATTTAAACCTGTTCCTGATTCTTTTAAAGAATCTCTAGGGAACAGGGAGACAGTTACATGACCGCACTCCTTGGACAACTCAAAATCATTTGCAAGAGTAAACACAAAAACAGAAACACAGACACATGCTGGCACATCACTTACCTGCTGGTAAAAGTAGAGCATAGTGGTTCTGTCATCTGTGAATTTGTCCATGAATTTTGAGGGGATGTATCTGATCCTCAAGTCATATCTGGGTAAACAAGTCAACCATTTGGTTTTTTTTTTTTTTGAGTTGGATAAATTTCTGGACTAGTGAACCATGACACATGCGCTGTAAAGAGATTAGCACTGACCTCCACTCAGCCTCCAGGTGCTGCTGTTCGTAGCGCTGGGTGAGTTCGGACACTGTCAGGTCCGGGTGTAGCCAGTGGATCTCTGAGGACTTCAGGTGTTTGAGGAGGAGGCCGTAGCAGAAGCCGTGTTTTATATCCGGACCCACACAACCACTCACCAACACCGTGTCGATGATAGCCTGGGATGGAAGTGGTTCCCAAAATATTTAAAAAAAAATAAGACTAAAGCTGCTGATTGACTTATTGCAAAGCACAGTATCGTGAATTCACTAAAGGCCTCATCTACCTACTAACCTTTATGTCAGCAATGCCTCTGCAAATTGTCTCACAGATACTGGTATCTAAAATCTATGGCCGACTTCCTCATTTTCCTTTCTTAAAATGCAGTGTAAGCAAGTGTAGCAGAATATAGTGAAGTATAGTTGTAGAATAGGTTCAGTCAAGTTGAGCAATGTAAAGAAGCGCACAGCACTGCGGAGCACGATAGAGTGTAGTGAAATACATTGATATGTAAAGTATAGCAGAGTACGATGGACCACAGCTCTGTCTACACCAGCACAGCAAAAATAAATTAAAATACAGCTGAGTAAAGTACAAAAGAGCAAAGACGAGTACAATAGAGATCATACCCTGCAGTATAATAGAGTACAGTTCAGCACAATGGAAAGGAAAACACTGAAATAAATTCGACAGTACACTACAGACCATGTAGTGGATTACAGTCCAGAGTACTGTCCAGAGTACTGTCCAGAAGAATAAAGTAGAGCACAGAGTAGCAGGAAATGATAAAGTACATTAGAATACAGCAGGTAAAGAACAGTAGTGGAGAGCATTACGGTTCAATGAAGTATTACAGAGTACATATAGGTAGTTAACAACAATAGGGAAAAGAGAGTACACTAGGTTTGTCGCATAGCGGTTTAAAGTATGTCAGTGTACAAAACTGTGAAGAACAGTAGTACTGTTCTTACTCTACAGTAAAAGAGAAATAATTTAGAGTACAATAAAGTACAGTACAAAAAGAACTGGGTAGAATGGAGTAGAGTAAATGAATTAGAACAAAGGAGTATAATAGTGCACAATAGAATATAGTATAGTAGATTAAATAGTACTGTAGACTTAAGTACAACAGAGCTAGTGTAGCAGAGTAGAATAAATAGTAGAGTATAGTGAAGAAGAGTGAATAGAGTATAGTGGTGTACAATAGAGTGTAGCCTAGTAGATTTGAGTAAATGATAGACTATAGTAGTGTAGTGTAGAGTAGAGTATACCCGGACAGTCCAGCCCTCCTCACAGCGAACCAGTTTGAAGTTCTTGCCCAGGTTCGAGCTGTTGCTAAGGAAACACACTTTGATGATCTTCGTCGGAAAGCTGCTGTCCCTGGTGACAGTTGCCATGGGAGGCGCATCCAAGGAAACCGACCGGCCGATGGGAGACATGCTCCTCCAGGAAAAGGTGCTGTTGTCTCCTGACATCACAAACACTCAACGCACACGCACACACACACAGCGTGTATGCTACTGTAAAGAGACAGCCATTGCTAACACACCTACACACATTTCACTCTCTCACACACATATAGGCAAACATATGAAGGTCGGCATTGAAGCTGGAGACAGACAAGAGTTGGACACAACAACCACAAGACAATCACTCTCTGTCGGATTTGAAGAATTTGAAGAACACTCATATGTCAGTGGATGATTCAACTTCTTCTGCGATCCCCCTGTACTCACAAGTTTTGCACATGCTCCACGGCTCGGAACGAGAAACGTACTGTCAGTCTCAATAGCTGGGGACAAGTCAAGGCCAGCGACAAACTGCACTCATTTTACTTTGTGAAGATTTATCTCTTCGGTCTTCTTTGAGAGGCTAACAGAGAAGAACTATCCGAAGCTGCGTCCTGTAGAAAAACTGCATCAGTGAGCAAAAGAGGAAATGGTGCTTCACAGGCAAATAAGGAAGCTAAACAGCAGCAAACTGAACTTACAAAGGTTATGAAAACGGAATGTCACCCGCTATCTCACATGCAATGGCACAGTCCAGCCAAACCACAACCCACCCACCCACACAGAAAAAAAAGGGCATAGCATACAATTCACTTCCCCTTCTAAAGCTTCTGATCAGCTAAAATACAGCACAGGTGAAAATGGGGATTTTTTTTCATCTGAGGAAACTATTACTGAAACTGTTGCAGTTCGATATAGTATTTCTTATAAACAAGAACTCCTTCAACTACATCAAAAAAAAAAAACAAACAAAAACAAGATTGAAATGTTTTAATATTTTAAAATCTAAATTAAAATTAGACCGTATCGGGATATTTCACCTGTTGGCATAAAAAGCTGGTGATAATTTACAGGTTTTCAGCCACAGTAATGTGGCTCTGAGGTGGAAACGCTGGTCGGTTGGTGGAGACTAAAACAGCTCCACAACTGTTGGAAGCATTGCTTTGAAATTTTGCGCAAGCAATCATGGTCCTCAGAGGATAAATCCCACTGACTCTGGTGGAACCCTGACTTTTCCTCTCATGTCACCATGGAGATGACATTTGTAGTTTTGTGTAAAGTGTCTCCATAACTATGGGTTGCATTGGCATGGAGCATGGTACACAGGCTCATGGGTCTAGACTCTTGCTATTCAAATTCTCAGGTTTATTGTTTTTTTTTCCTATTCTGGTTTATTTCTACTTGAGCACTTCCTGTCTTTCTTGACTGTTTTACAAAGTTCAGATCAGCGTTTACCACACATTATGGCAACATGGACATTTTACTTAGTCTGTTTGGAGAAAAGGTTACAAAATATAGAGTCATACCGTAACAGCTGCTTATTATCAGTGATGGAAAGTACATTTTTACAAGTAATGTGCTTAAAGGAAAATTTTGAAATAACAGTGAGATTCCACCCGAGCAGTTTTGCTCTACTTCTGTTCAGCTCACCACTGAATTACACATATGAATCATTAAATTGATAAGTGAATTTGAGAACTGGATTCATATCTGTGGCTCTAGCATGTTGATGTCTGACCACTGCCATAGAAAAAATTGTCAGACTTTTACTTGCTACGTAAGTAAAAGTTTGACAAAGTTTGATGCTACTCACTGGCTAATTGGCAAAGTGATACTATAATGATACTCCAGCTCTGCAACTGTGTAATGACAGAAAGAGCCATGACAGCAAGAGAGAGGGACTGAATTACCAAGGACTACTCCGAATGCATTTGTTGCAGTGAGAATTCACACATTAAAATGGCAACAAACCTTTGAAAACTTAATGTAACATCCTGTCAAGTTTTCACACCCACAACCTAGCCCAATTCTCTTGTGATCATGATCTGTACACATGAAGCCCTTCTCTACAAGCATTTAGTTCTTATAGGTTCCTAAGCACTGCATGGAGAGTTTCAAACCATGAAATGGGTGTTTTCAAAGCCCAGACACTGTGGTGCATGTTAGGCACAACCGCTGGGGTTTTGAGTGGGATCGAGGCTTAGAGTCAATAAATCAGAGGGTGTGTTAGTGGCTAAAATTAGTCCATGAAATTAATTAAAAGCAGTGTTCTGCCACACCTTTGCATATCATGTGCAGAGCATTATTAGGGTTAGATTTATCAGATTTCACTGAACTTTGCTTCTAGCCAGTGGGAGCTAATGGATTTGTTCAGGTGTTGTTTTTTTTAAATTCTGAAATATAATCATCTTTTTCTTCTTTGTGGTATCTAAAACAGTTTTTGCATCTTCTAATATATAATATCTAGGGAGTTTTCTTTTATCACTGGAAACTGTCGTCAGCAAAACCTATAAACCAAACTGTCCAACAGAGGGCGAAACAGCCCAGTTTGACACTTGATGAAAAAAGACTTTCAGTCAGTGAATTAACAATGTCCTGCCCATGACAGCCACAGTGAGAAATCGACCTAACCCGGGATTCATGGTCCATTGAATAAATGAGAACATTAACACAGTTCAGGCTCACTGATCACTTTTCCTGAATAACCCACCCATCCCATTGTAGCGGTCGTAAAAATTCAGTCTATGTAAAAACAAACAAACAAACAAACAAAAAAAAAAACAAATAACAACAACAAAAAATAACCCAAAACAGTGCAAACACCGTGAGGATATGGCAGCCATATATTTTAAATGTGTACATTTTTGAATGGAGTTCGGCGTGGAGAGGGGGGTACATTTCACTCAGGGCAGTCTGGGGCCTGACCGGTCTATTTCGGTCTCGGGCCCGTCGCCTGTCTGCGCTGTGCGGTTCAATTAGCCCGTCAAACGTCAACGGGACGGTCCCGCGATCGGCCGCCGTCAAGTCGGCCAGACTCTGCAAAGAGGGAGAGGGTCGGAACGGAAGTGAGGGGCTAGACGTTAAAGTAAAAGCCTCAAATGGCTGACGGGGAGACGTTAAAGCGCTAGAAAGGTTAGTCGTTAAATGTGCAAGCGGTTAAATTGACTGGTTCAAGGTTAGAGATTGAATATTTCACTAATACTGCAGCCCCGAGTAAAGGAGGGAACCTCTGAGAGGATTGTGGAAAGTGATATCTGGTACCATATGAAAAACAAATAGATTCACACAGATTCCTTTTTATTTTTACTTTGTAATTTCCAAACAAAAAGTATTTTCAGTTTTACTGATCAGAGCTTTGAATTGATTTTGGAGAGCACATTATAGCATATTGAATATTGCTGCATTGTCAAAAGTGACTGAAAGTCTGTTTAAATAAAGAAAAAGCTGCTGTAATATGAAAATGATAACAGTTAAATAATTTACTAAATGTACATGTTCCCATCACGTAACACATTGTTGCAAAGGTATATGGCAGCATGAATGATATGTGATTTATTATACAATAACCTGCATAATATTACACAATACGATTCTTGTGTTTTCCCTTTTTTTATTAAAACAATATACTTTCATTTTAGCATATACACTAGATAAGCATATGTTAAATAATAGTACACATTTTTCACTTTTCATACAAAAATGCAGCTTAAAGAGTTTCACAAAACAAAGAAGGAAAGACCTGACATTTGTTTTTTTACACTTAAAACGACACATTACTGGTCATGCTGAATAATGTTATCTTGTCAAAATCGTTTCAGTTGTGAACCGGGCGCTCGTCGCGGATAAGCCCTTTAAGCTGAAAGTCGTCGGAGGAAGTGTCGCCCTGCTGCGTCCACCTGGACGCTGGCGCCGCGGCCACTTTGTGCACGAGCGAAGGTGATGCCAACATCCGCTGGGGGGAGAGAGAGAGAGAGAGCACAAAGGACAATGCGAAGCAGTTAAAGGAAGGAAACCCTCATTATTTCTCATTTCCACCGCTGCTTTTTTCCCTCTGAGTAACAGCCTGATTGATCCAACCAGTGCGCGTTGACCGTGATGGTCAAACGAGGCGGGGCTGACCCTCCTGTCTCATTCTGGACGCACCACAAGTAGGATAACGCAGACACCACAGAGCGCTGCTGCTGCTGCTGCTGCTGCTGCTGCTGCTGTTGTTGTTGTTGTTGTTGTTTTTGTTTTGGACCATTGTTGACTCAGGCATGAATTCGGCCGAACAGACGGTAACGTGGCTCATAACGCTGGGGGTCCTGGAGTCGCCCAAGAAAAGCATCTCGGACCCGGAGGCTTTCCTCCAGGCGTCCCTGCAGGATGGAGCGGTGCTGTGCAGGCTGCTGGAGCGGCTCAGACCCGGGACGGTGGACAAAGTAAGTGGACGGAGGGCTGGAGGACTATGGGAGGAGTAACAGTAGAACCTAAGGACACGGATATGTACAGCAGGCTATATAAAACATGAAAAACAAGGAAAATAGAGCACAACATTAGGAAAAATAACCCCTATTAGGGTACATTTAAAGGAAAGTATGGTCCCTGAAAAAGGAAACGACCAATAACACCACAAGTCCCATAAATTATTTGTAAGAAAAAAAATCATGTTTTTCACTTCGGCATTAACGTGTCTTTTGGTGTTGATAGAAAATAAATCTAAGGGGAAAAGGGATAAGTACTTTTTAGACTCTTTAGACTAATAAAATACTGTTGTAGTATTACAGAAGGACCACTACAATTTTTTTTAAGCAGCGCTAATGTAACTGCTGTCTGTTCTCTGTCCTTTCCTCTACAGTTTATCCTCAGCGTTATTGGTTCCCTTTGATTTTTTCCTTTTCCTTTCTTTCTTTCTTGAACTATTATTTATTCTGCTCATATTTAATGTTATCTATATTAACACATTTGTATTTCAAAAAAATGTAAGAAACGATACACAATATATAAACGTTACCTAGTTACCTCAATCCAAACATATATTGCTAAAGTACTTGATAATGCTGATAGAAATATTGTGATACAACTACTTATATTGAATTTAGACAATTTCTACATTGTCTTATTGGACTAAGAAGTTTCAGTGAGGTCACCGGAACCAGTACTACACTGCAAATTGTCGACTCTTTTATTGTATAGACCGACTGATAGTTAATGCTGAGACTTTTTTTAATTGCCAATGATTTGAATTCAGAATTTTTATTTCTCTCTCTCTCTCTCTCACACTCACACACACACTCACACACTCACACACACACACACACACACACACACACACACACACACATATACATTCACACACACAAACACACGCACAATGGACAATGAACCTGTCAACGTCACATCCTCCTCTGGCTTATCCAACTTCCCGGGTGGTTGATCTCTGTCAATTAACATCAGTTAACCAACATAAGGTGAGGAAGGGAATCTTTCAGAATAAAGGCATAAAACGTGCCAGCAGGTAACTGGACAAAAAAAAAAAAAAAAACATACAACAGACTACAACAACTATTTATCTGATAACTGCAATAGAAGAACAGAAAGTTTAATTTGTGCCCAAAGTCAAATATCTAACACTAAATGTGCGAAACCGTTGCGTTTTAGTTGCGAAGTTGAATCCGGAAGTCCGGCTCGTTACTTTGTCTAATTTGATACCGATGAGCAGCAAGTGGCAAGTGCGCGAACGACGCCTGGGAAAAGGTCGTTTTAACGCGGACAAAAAGAAAAAGCCCCCTCCGGCGGCGTTTCTGCCGACAGGTCATCCGGCGTTTCGAGTCCCCGAGTCGGTCGCTTTAACTCGGCGACTCTCTCTGCTCGCCAGTTTTTCCAGGAGCCGAGGAGCGACGGCGACTGTCAGAGGAACATCGGCGAGTTCATCAAGGGCTGCGGGGCTTTCGGCGTGGAGGTGAGTTGACCCGTTAAAAGAATGTATTTATTAACGCACTTTCACCGCATGAAGCCCTCAACGGCAGTTTGCCCCGCACCAATTAACCTTGTTATCGTTTAACTATCTTATAGAAAACCATGTGTCCTATTTCTCAGGTAAATCTCTGTTCTGTTTACATTTTTTTTTTTAGCCGTTAGTCCCGTTGAGGCAGCAACAGTTACTGTTCTCTGGAGCAACTTGGAAAAAGTGGCATTTAATCAGGAAATATAGCTGTTTTGCTCTGTGGTGAACGATGGTGGTACAAATAACGCGTCTGCGTTTAGTTGTCTCGATTTGCTTTATCCATTAAACTTTAGTTTCTGAATGACCCGAGCACCTACACGCAGTGATAAAGGGATAAGGTGACCTCCAGTGAGTGTTGGTCACATTACAGAGAGACTCCAATCATAGTGTTTCTCTAGTGTTCACCTTGACAAACAAAAACAAAACCCCAAAACGTTATTGAATTTATTAGAACAACTTTTGCGTTGCCAGGTTGTGAAAAAAATGATTTTGTCCTCGCTATTTGGTCATAAATGTAGGAAGTCCATCAAAATCGTTATAAATTTTGATAAGTTTATTTCTACAGGAGTTATAATCACTCAAGTCTGCATCTGTGAACACTAATAAGCTGCTAATACGAAAAGATATGTGTCCAGGTAATAGTTTCAGACCCTCGCAACCCAAAGCAGTGATTTATTTTCCATTACTTAAGCCATTTGTTAAATCCTATATACATGTTTAATTAGAAAGCCGTACTTTTCCTTCTAATAAAGAAAAGGGTTGTATCATTATGTTACATGTAGGCGATATAATCATTAAAACACTGTGTATTTGCAATGCATGTGTGTGTTATTAAAGGAGTAACAAGTAGGATAGACACTGGTACATTGATAATAGGAGCATAAAAGCAGCAAAACGTCCAATCTGCTGTTTCCAAAAGATGTTTTTATAAAAATCTGCGTTGTTAACCGTATCACTGCTGCTGGCGGATGAGTTATCGTTCCTTTGTAGTTATGGAAACAGGAGGCAGAGACAGTTTTGAAATAGATCAGTATATTGGGTAGGTCTTGCCTCTACATCTAAGGTGACTGTAGTCAAGTCACTCGGTGTGGTCTCCCCCTCACCTCAGAGATCTGATACAGATCCGTGTTTATTTTTTGACTGATCAATACTGCAGCGTTGGTCCATTGGAATTTGTTTGCTGAAAAGTGATCCTGATGAGATATTTTGATATAGTTTCACAACATTCATTTTCACGAACCTTGTCATAAGATTATGAAGGTGATGTGCACGCATGTTGTTGTTATTGGTGATGATAATGTTGATTATTGGCTCTAGCAGAGATTTATGTTCTCTATGCTTTAAATAAATATCCCTGCAGATCTGTTTGGCAGAGAAACTGTCAAATATAAAGTTGGTTGTGTTGAGAACAACAGTGAAAATTACTATGCTGTCGGTGTGGTTATCTAAAAAGTATCTCTATTGTTATCAGAGTTCAGAAGAAAATTATTGGGTGTGTTTGTTTGCACAACAGTGGGTCAAGCCAGGTTATGTCCTGCCCACAGTGGGTGTGAGGAGAGGGTCAGTGAGTAGTGTGGTACACAATGACACACTCACACACACTCCCACACACACACACTCCCACACACACAATCACACTATTGATCTCAGCCATGGAAAAATACAATGAATCATAATGGAAACGAGTAGATTGTGCAACAAGAACTCCTAGGCTGCAGTCCCGTAAAAGGTTTTGCTCCAGACATGGAAAATTACGGTAACGAGGAAAATTGGCTTTAAAATAAAAACCTTGAATCGATGGTGAAGGAGCAATGGAAAGAGTACGAAGGGATGAAATGGAGGGGAGGAGAAGGGTGGGCTGATGTAATGCAACACACTGGGCAGCCAGTGGATTTTCCAATCAGGTTGATTAGAGGCATGTCAGCCATGTTGCTGGGAGCCAAGGCCTCCATTAACCAGCAGCCTGACTGACATCAGCGTAGTAATTCTCCCAGACAGTCATCGGACAGGCTGGGGGACAAGGCAGACTGCCTGTCCTTCCCCTGAGGAGGATTACCGAGGGGACGACAAGTGCTGGTATGTGTGTGGATGAGTTCTGACTCCACGATTGACCAGAGCTGCACAATCAATCAGATAACAATTGGGATCATAAATTTGTTACTGCTATTAATTAAACTCGTTCGGGTGGGATATTGATCCTGTGCATTTAGTGTGCCTGATCTGCAGTGTTAAATCAAGTGCTCCTTATTTTTGAGGTAAGTTGTTTGACCAATTGCAGGCGTTTGTACGCATGCTTTGAATATGTGCTCTGTGCATCCCACAGCTGCAGGCAGGAATATTTTCACCACCTGCAAGATGAACTTAACTACATTTAATATGTGATTTTGAAGGCTTTTTTATTTGGTTGCATGCTATGGTAGCATTACTATTATTTTTTATCAAGTCCAATTTTATTGATATATATCTTTAAGAGGACACTAATTTCATGAAAACCACATTAATGCTAATTTAAAGATGTGTACATTCACGGGAGGTTCTGGTCATAGATTGTTTAAGTGCAATGCTTAAATAAAGACTTCTTGTCGATATAAAGTGTTCAAGTGCGATGAAAGTAATTTGGTTATAGAGATGAATAATGAAATAATCTTCATGATAAATCCTCTATGAATAAGAATTAGAGGATGAGATGTCCTCTGTCTTCCTGGGCTTGTTGAGGTCATTTTTCACTTAATGATAATTAATACGCATAATCTATTAAAGTCTTTTGGGGATCAATAAACTTCTGCCTCAGATTTCAATATCAAATGCAGTTTTCTCCATTAATAAGTCATAAGAGCTTTATGCAAGCGCCTTAGTTTTTTGCTGACATTCTACCTGTCGTTCTTAGTGTCAGATTTAAGGATTAATCAAATACATTGATCTGTTATTGTACCCGAGAGCCTAGAAGGAGCACCAGCTTCAGCAAACGGCTAAAATATGTGCAAATGCATCTGTAACACTGGCGTGTTTCCACTGCAGGAGTGGATAGAAAGCCTAACATTGTCCCTTGGCCAAATGCCAGTGGGATAGGTGAAAGTGTGTATTAACTGCTGGGTCCACACTCACTTCAACTACTGATCAGCCTGTGTATATAAATCAGACCAAGTGGATTCTTTAGAGGAAGACTACATTAAAGAACATATTTTTTTTACTGTATAATTAGGATACTTCTTATCCACCTCACCATGAGATAGTTTTTCTGTAAATTAAAAAATGTCCAAATATTACACGAGAATTTATCAGCTTTGACTTCCATGTCCCTGACCGCTCCACCTTCACGCCTTGGGAATGTAGAAGTCAGTCGGTGTGTGTCTGTATGTGTGTGGTATACAAAAGATTAGGGACTTCGGAGGTATTTTGATTATGGCTGTGTGTGTATGTGTTTGTGTGTGTTAATGTGTGTGTCTGTGATGGGGAGATTATAAGGGGGAGCTAAGACTTTGAGTAATCCTGCTCCAGACTGCAGTTGGTAGCAGGGCATGTAAACCCCCCACTAAAGTCGGTGTTTCTTCATTTTTACGCTCACGTACTTCTTCATTATGTACATTTGCAAAGAGTTGGCTTGCAAGCCAAATAAGAAGAGGGTTATGTAAATGATCAGACCCACAATTTCTTAAAATATGTTTGTTTTTTTTTGAGTACATTCAGTAAAGCATGTTGTTCCACTGTGTTTTAGAAAAACACAGCTTTTTATGATCACCAACTGGAGGTCATAGGCCCCTTCCTCTCTGTTTACCACCTCATCCCTTTGTGAGATGCATGCAGCGAAATGTCAGGAAGATCGCTTTGTGTCCTTGCTGATGTCATGCTCCATAAATTTTTTATGAACGTGTGTACTTTTTTCCCCTCTCCTGCTTCAAACCCCTCTATGGCTTCTTGCTGTTCTGTATTTAATATTCTTTATTCTGTTTCCCCTTCTTTAGCCTTTTGAGGTCAATGACCTCCTGCAGGGACTGAACTTCTCCAAGGTCCTAAACTCCTTGGTCGCCCTTAACAAAGCTACTGAAGGCAAGATTGTTGTATTTTTCTGTGTGTATATGTGAGATGTGTGTGTTTGTGTTTTCGTCTTTTAAAGTGCATTTTTCAGGCTTGCAGTGTTTTTATTTTGTAGAAATTTATCCCTTTTTTGTCCACCTTACTAGGTTTTATTCTATTTAGATAAGTGCTATATAAATTTTTATTTTAACTCATATAATTATTATAAGTATTTCTGTAGTGTAAGCATCATTATCATTTTGAGAACTGATGAATATAATATACTGGTTATGTAACATAGAATAATTATATTTTTGATAAATGCTTTTTAGGTTAGTCGTTAGTTTAGCAGTATATCTTTACTAGGATTTTTTAATGAGTTTAAAATATTTACATATTTTAACAAGAATGCTAATTGAAGCATTGTGTGCTTGCGGATGCAGGTGTTTCTGGAGACAGCGTGTGTGTGCCGCACTCCTCGACACTGAGGATCAAGTCATTTGATTCTCTGAACACTCAGAGTCGCTCCTCTAAACTGCTGCAGCCTCAGTACCGCAGCCTGGTGAGTAACCATGACAACGATAGTAACGTAACTCAGAAGTAATGACGGGGAACAAGCGCTGACCGAGGTCACGGATATCAGCCGGTACATGATGCACAGATTCAGTCAGTGTGTCTCACTCTCCTCACTCCCAGGACATGTCGGAGGGGAGTGGGTGCGGCCAGTTGCTGGTCAAGGCGCGCTTTGCCTTCCAGCAGACCAATGAGGACGAGCTCTCCTTCTCCAAGGGTGACATCATCAGCGTGAGCAGGCAGGAGGAGGGGGGCTGGTGGGAAGGCTCCTTTAACGGCAAGACTGGGTGGTTCCCCAGTAACTATGTACGGGAGCTGAAAGGAAGCGGTGGGTGAAGCTCATATTGCTTCAGACGACGTGCGGCATTAATTTCCCCAGTGGTTTTCTAGAACAGTGGGAAGGAATTTAATGGCTTCTTATTGTTTTGGTCATAGTTGATGGTTTGATTCCCTGTCCTGCATATAAGTCGTTTGCTAACATCTGTAACTTGCAGTGTTTTCATCTGCGCTGCTCATCACTTCCTCCAGCGGATTCAGGATACAGCAGCTATTTATAAATCCACCAGGACTGGAAGATAATGTATGGCAGTTTTAATTTAAATTGCAGTAAAACAAACATTGAAAAAAAAAGTACTGTCTGGTGGTTAGGCTTAAGACATACTATTGTAAATCCAACATTATAGCTCACCCAAACCCTTTTAAATCTGAAGTGTGCAGGATTTTCCCTAAGCAATGACACAGACCAAACTACACACACAGATAAGCACAAACAGACTGAAAATAACTTACTGAACTGCTTTTGTTATAATATAGTTTCTAAATGAAGTAGACTCACCAAGTTATTCTTAAGCTGTACTGTTGCTGAGCACAAAGTTTTGTATAGGACTTATTTTTGTCATTAGTTTTGATCAGGAATTCCCTACATGCGTAGACCTTTTGTAATATAAGTGACCTGTTGCCTTATTTTGCAAATGAAGAGAAATTTAAGCATTAAATTCAGAGATGCAGTCCCATTAATCTCTGGGTATAATGGCTCACATTTCTTTTTGATATACAATGTGATGAGATTAAGGCATTTTACAACCTTTTCAGGTCAGTGTTTTCTTACCATCTAAATCATCACTAATCAAAATTTCTATAATTAGCAACTTAAATTGTTGTTTGTGTCACAAAATTTTAAACACAAATTTTATTTTTTTCACCAGAAGTTAAATCAATTCTGTCTGTAATTGGTATAAAGGCCTGAGGAACAATAATCAATACCTACAGGCTTTTTCTCCTAATCTTACATCGAACGATGGGTTTACGTAAAATACATGTATTAATGAAAAGCTGGGGTGATATGCAGTTCGGAACTGCGCACTGAAGCTTTAACTGCTGCCCCCTGTGTTTGCAAGAGCCGTTGCCCTGTGGCTGGCTTGACTGTGTCGGTTAGTTGTGTTGCTTTCTTAGTAAGGAAGGCAGGGGAGAAGGAAGGAAGCTCCACAAGCACACAATGACAGGAAGTTCCACAGCTGCCGTATAGAAAAAAAACTTCCTGACCTAATGCTCACAGCAGAAAACAAGGACCATGATCACAGTGTACTGAGGAACAGCAATAATTTCATATGGCCACTGGGAGCTGTTTGATTTGTGAGATAACAGGCTTGTGCTTGAGAGATTCAAAGTAATGCTGATATCGATTGATTGTCAAGTAAACAGTGATGGATTGGAGGGTCCACGTAGCCGTCATCTTGGTTTACTGACACAAATCATTTTTACTGAGACTGAGCCTTTGTCTGTCATAAAGAAGACGGAAGTATAGATTCCGTAGTCTTGATTACTGCTCCTGTTTGAAGACCCAGCTCCCTCCAGACCCAGGATCTGTGTTCAACAGAAAAGCTAGGACATAGTCATTACTCCTCTGGCTATACATTGCAAACGTCTCCAAAGCCCAATAGTGAACTGAAGAATATGACATCATGTCTAATATAAGTCATATGAAGCCGAAATAACAACTAGGACAGTGAGATGATTTGACATTTTGGAGTCAGTGAGTTAAGAGTTCAATCAGTGGCTGTCCTACATACTGTAATGGCCACAACATTGCCCTGCAGTTGGGAAATGGTAGAACTTAAATGCAAAAAGAGAAACTTTTTCCTGTGTCCTTTAATTGAGCGTTGCTGTAAATATCGTATAAAAACTTCATATAACACTTGAAATGTCTTCACTTTGATTGTAGTTTGATGAAACTTTGTTTTCACAGCTTGTTTTTTGTCTCAGTTTCCCTTTTTCCTCTGTTTCCAGATAAGACATTAGAGAAGCAAAAGTCTGGGACTCTAAAAAGTCCACCCAAAGGTTTTGACACCACTATCATCAGCAAGACCTACTACAACGTGGTGAGCATCATACTCTGGGTAGACTGTGTTTGTGCCTGCACTCATGTCTGTGTGATTACCAAATGTTCATACGAGCAATGAAGAGGAATAAAATCTACAATTTCTCAGTATTTTGAGAGTAGTTTGGTGTTAGAATGTAGGTTTAGTTTAGACTTTGGCATTTTGTGGCAGGGCTTTAAAATGCAGTGGGAAAATATGTATTTTTGAGGATTGTCATTAACGAGAAATGAAATAGATTAACTCATTTGTTTATGATTTTGGCCTCTCCTGATCCAGCAGTTAATGGATAATTGTCACAGGTGTCAGCTTTTTGTATCACAATCAATCATTTTTCATCCACCCATCTAATTAATGATTGTGTGGCTGTGTTTGTACAAAAGTGATGATTTTGGGGAGTCTGCATTGCATTACTTCTGTGGGGGTGTGTGTGTGTGTGTTTCAGAGAGAGAGAGAGAGAGAGAGAGAGAGCGAGAGCAGATGTAATGTAGGTTATTTCTTCCATTTCAGTGGTTTCTGGGGCAGCCTTGCCCGAAGGTTGGCTCCTGCTGGTGTGTGCGTGTGTGTTTGTGTGTGCGTGTGAGTGTGTCTTTAATAATGTAACAACCTGCACAGTCTCTAGAAAGTCCATCTTTGGTCGTGCTACCTTAGTCCCTCTCAGACACACACACACACATACAGAAATGCACACAGACCAGAGACCTTGTGTTAAGTTGTTCCCGGACAGAAAAGCAAAGAAAAAAACCAAGTTATAAATACACAAGTTTTTGTCCTTCTCCTAAAAAAGCCTTCAGGGATACAGGCTTTGAGGATTTTCTTCTCTCTGTTTTCACAGTGTTCTGGTTGCTGTTGCCTGCCCTGGCATCCTGTCTGCCTCCTCTTACAGATCAATTTTTTATTAAAAAAAAACAACCCCAAAAAAAAAGTCAATTTTATTTTATTTAATTTTATTGATTCAGTTGCTATCAAATTTTTACAGTCTCCTGCAACAGAAACATGTGTTACTTGTCTAAAATGCTACAATTCATTAGCAGAAACCCTCTTTCCTCTGAGGTTTCTGATGTAGTAGATTAGCCAAAGAGCCTGCAGAGTCACATACTCACTGAAAGCTACTCGAGCCAGAGCTGCTGCTCCCACAGGGTCTCATGTCTCTCTCCATTAGCTTAATGCAAATTAGATCTGCCACTGACAAAACAAACTACTTATAGAGTTATTCTGACCTGCCCGGATGTTGTGTTTGTGACTTGTCTTGCTTCCAAAAAAAATGTTTTCATAATGACATCAAGAGAATACAGAAAACAGATGGCTGTCACATGAATGGTTCACAACAATCTGTTTAACAAGTGTTACTGATATTTATTTTGGAAATTGGGATTTTAATGGGCCTAACATACAGTTTTACCATTTTTAAACTTCTCACCTATATATTTCTATTACTTCTTCATTATATCTCTCGCTGTAAATAATATAAAAGTCTCTCTCTCACTGTGTGTGTGTGTGTGTGTGTGTTTTTGTGGGTCATGTCTCTGTCAGGTCCTACAGAACATCCTGGAAGCAGAGAGTGAATATTCAAGAGAGCTACAGAGTCTCCTGGGCTCATACCTGCGCTCACTTCACCCCACAGACAGGTTTTTTTACACTTGTTATTGTTTTACTTTACAGAATATCTATTGTGATGCCAATATAATCTGACCAATATTCGCAGAATATACATTTTGTATAAATTACCATCTCTATATACAGTATATGTTGAAGCAAGGAAAATACATTGATTTATTTAAACCATCTTTTTATTGAATATGTCAGTTTCACCCACATCTAACTATATATACAGTTTATGATCCATTTTGATTAAGATGTAGAATTAATCAACCCTACACTTGTATGGGAGATTCATTTAATCTGAATTTATTCTGGTTTCCATATAATAACAAATGGATATTTTTCTTGAAATTGTAAATGTTGTGTTTTAAATATGGTTACATATAAAGGTAAAATAGCTGATTCTATCCATAGAGGATTTAAGTATGCTTACACATACAGAATCCTGTAAACCAGTATTACCCAGAGAGCACTTTTAAATTATGAGTGATGCCCCTTCTCTCTCCTCTTCCTCTCCTCTCCTCTGTTTTGCAGACTCAGCCCAGTGGACATCAGTCATATTCAAGGAAATCTGGAGGAAATCTCAACCTTCCAGCAAATACTGGTTCAGTCCTTAGAGGAGCATACAAAGTCAGTCTATCCCTCTTTTTTTTGTCTGCTACAGATGCCCTAGAAATATCTGGCTAGAATAGGACATTTCTGTAATACTCTGTCGTAATCTCATACAGGACATCTATGAAGGTCAGTCTAGCAGTATGAACAGTTTAGTTTAAACTATATTACGTTTTGGAAGCTGTCAAATGCAGTTTTTCATACAGTAGTAATTTCACCATGAATTGGTAACGACAGGTTTCTACCAGATTGTTGCCCTCCTTGATGAGCACGGTTAATTTTCTGGCAGCAGCTGCCTCCGCTGTGTTTCTTTGTCTCATGTGACGTTAAATTGTCAGACAAGTGATGGACATTTTTTCCTCTTTTTCTGGCATTTTATGGAGCAAATGATTGATTGATCGATCAACTGTGAATTTAACCAGCAGATTAATGAATACAGAAAATGAGTTCATTGTATCCTTCTTGCTTAAATGAAAACAGTTTGGCTCATGTACCACAATTAATCAGTCCCGTTTTCCTGCACGTTATTCATTTTAGAACTCTGACTGGACTTTTAGTTTTAACCTTATTATCATGTTCTTTTTTTATTGGACTTAATTTCACCCCCAGGTAGAAATAAAAGATCTTAAACTTTATTTAACTCAGTTCTAAACAAAACCCTGATCAACTGCTCTTTCTATCATCCCATTTAACTAACAATGAATCCACCAGACTCCCATCGGTGCAGGTACACTGAAGCTCGGACTGGGATTTGGCCTGAGTGAAATCAATAAAACAACAGAGACATCTAGTGATGGACTGGTGTAACATAGTCTATTTGCCAGTGTAGTACAGCAAATGAGGCAGTTGTCTGTTTAACAAGATCAGCTCCATTCAGTTCATCTTCCAGTTCAATTTTTTGAGATTTTTTGTCTTAAAAGCAGATTAATAAACACAGTAATTGTAATAAATTATTAGATGTTAGTTACTAAACTATGATGGTCTTAAATATGGCTTTCAAGTAAATGCTTTTTCTCGAGCTCTAGCTGATGCCCCATGGTCATCATCTATTAAAAAACTTTACCTGAACGTGTGATGAAATTTGATCGGAGGCAGCTCTAATATTATGATGTCGTTTATGTTTAGACTCCCAGAGAACCAGCAGAGGATCGGGGGGTTCTTCCTGAGTCTGATGCCCCAAATGAAGATCATCTATGTGGCCTACTGTGCCAACCACCCATCTGCTGTCAATGTACTCACACAGCACAGGTAAAGTCAGAGACTGTGTGTCCTGTGCGTGCATGTACCACAACACAAGGCTTTCTGCTTGAAAGGGAAAAGAAAAAAAATGTGTGTTTGTTCCAAAACTAGGTGAATATATTTTCGTTTATCCGTGTGTGTGTGTGTGTACGACAGTGAGGAGCTGGGGGAGTACATGGAGTCAAAGGGGGCGTCCACACCAGGGATCCTGACTCTGACCACCAGTCTGAGTAAACCCTTCACCAGACTGGAGAGATACCCAACGCTGCTGAAAGAGCTAGACAGACACATGGAGGTTTGCATTAATCTGTCTGTGTTGTCAGATAAACCAATGAGAGAGTTGACAACATCTCAACCTTGTTACATTCTTTTATTATCTTTTTTTTTTTATCTTTGTCTTAGGACCAGCACCCTGACAGAGCTGATCTCCATGCTTTAATGGCAGCCTTCAAAAACCTTGCAGTAAGACAAACACACACACACACACACACACACACACAAACACACAAATACATACATGTTATTTTACTGAATTATTTTTTTTTAACAGAGAAGCTTTTTTTTTTCTAAATGCAGCTTCCTGACTTGTGTGTGTAACCATGCAAAGTGAAAGTAAAATTGTGTAGATTATGAATTTATACCATGTCGCCGATCTTTTTTTGGAGATATCTACATGTGAATTTATGCTTTTGTGTGTGTCCTCAGGCTCAGTGTCAGGATGTGAGGAAGAAGAAGGAGCTGGAGTTGCAGATTCTAACGGAGCCAATCAGAAACTGGGAGGGGGATGACATCAGAACCCTCGGCCCTGTTCTGCACATGTCCCAGGCCACAGTCCACACACAGAACTGTCAGGTACCGGCATTGAGCATCCGAAAAACTTAAACTATACCTGGAGACCATCACTATCAGTCTGTGTACCAGTTTAGCTGGTTTTGTTTGGTAATTTCACCTTTGGTGTTTCTGTGTTTAATTTAATGTGTATTATAGGGATGTTCGGTTTTTATGTAGTGATCCCCTTAATCTCCTATAGGAGCCCATAAAAGTAATGTTGCTCAAGTGGAAGGTTCAGATAAGAAGTTAACACAGAGGACCGTTGAGTTCAATTGACCATGAAAGAATATGCAAAAAGGTGCTTTGTTTTTCAGGAGTCAAATGAACGCTACCTCGTCCTCTTCCCTCATACTCTGCTCATGCTGTCTGCCAGTCTGAGAATGAGCGGATTCATCTATCAGGTGTGTTTTACATGAGATGAAACATACTGTAAATGATGCCTTCTGTGTGTTCCTCAACTTATTAAAAACTGTGGTCCACTGACTAACCTCTGTGTATTTCTCTGTGCTTCTGAAGGGGAGGATGCCGCTGTCGGGAATGCTCATCTCCAGAATAGAAGATGGAGAAAACCTGAAGAATGCGTTTGAAATATCCGGTCAGCCCTCTCTCTCATTTAGCTAGTAGACCTTCCTGATTTCAGCTGAACTCATTTGTAAAATCCTACATGATTTTTGTGTCTTTACACTTGGAACCTGCAAGGTGAACTGGTTTTCACAGGCAGGTTCCTATCGACTTACGCTGGAGTTTAATAGAGATCCCGGTAATTTCTCGCCAAAATCTGTTCCTGCATCCTGAGAAACACTGAGAAGCACAACACACTAATTTTGAGCTAGACCATCGGAAACTCATGGCCTTTGTATGCGTGTTGTTCAAAGGAATTATGGGATATATAGGATGCCACTAACTTACTGCATAATTATTTACCTGTGTGACTTATGCCTGGTTAACTCTACATTAACACATTTGGTTGTGTTTTCATATATATATATAAATGTGTGTGTGTGTTTTTGTACAGGTGGCCAGTATGAGCGGATACAGGTGGCGTGTAACAATCAGCACGATCTACAGGACTGGCTAGACCTTCTCACCAAACACACACACACTCCTGCCGCACACACACACTCGCACAAAACTCAGTCCATCTGTCACACAGTAAGTCCGCATGTTTTTGTAAAGAATAGATCACCTAACCTATCATTTCACCCACCTGCTCAGTCCTTTAACCCTGTCCTCTCGTCCTCCCAGTTGCCCTCTCACCCCGTCACTCCTACCAGACACTCGGAGTCACGTGGTGGGAGCAGTGGACACACCTACCACACCCTTCCCCACCCCTCCTCGTATGGGACAGCACACAGTGGCAGCCCGATGTGGGGCCCCCTGGAGCCACCGAGTACTCCCAAACCCTGGAGCCTGAGCTGCCTTCGCCCCGCGCCTCCACTCAGGCCCGCTGCCGCCCTGTGCTATAAGGAGGTGCTGTTAAATGACACACTAACATGATCCAAGATGATACTTCTGCTTTATGGTGTGCATTCTCAAAGCAGGATTCAATTTCAGGTTCATTCACCTGAAATTACAAAACAAAATAATGTTTAGGAGGTTGACCAAAGCTTTATATTTCCTGAGTCCTGTTAAAGTTGAATTAGGATAACATTCTTACTGTAAACATTGCAATCATTTATTTTTAATTTTTTTTGTAGGATATGAGTAAAAGTCCAAAGAACATGAAAAAGCTGCTCCCTAAGAGGAAGCCAGAGAGGAAACCTTCAGAGGAGGACTTCACTGTCAGAAAGAGTAAGTATACAACTGATCAGCTGAAATTAACCACTCCGACAGTGAAGGATAAATCAGCCTTTAAACTGTTAAAAAGCTGTTGTTGATGTTCTTTAAATTCCTTGGCAAGTTTCATTGTTTGAATATTTTTTTTACAATGTGATGCACAGCTATCTGATCTACACAGATGAACATTACTTTAATATAACCTAACATGATTTTCTGTCAAATTGCAATGTGATTTCCATATATTGTTTGTGAATCTGTCTGCTATCTGGTACCAAAAGCTGCAACTGCTGCCACAGCTTCTGCAATAATGAAATAGAAAACACTAGGCTAATTCATTAGCGAAAAATAAAACAGCCAAAGATGATTGATATGTTAACTGATTTGTTTAACCTGATTGCTTGTGATAGACTCAAATGAAACTGGTAAACTTCACATCACAGATTGAAGATGGACAGCAACTGTTTTATTGTAGATTGTAGATAGATACATTTTCATAAAATTTAACAAGTTTAAACATGTAATCACAAACTTAATAACAGTTGATTTATTATCCAGAGTAGACATGGAGGTTTGACATATAAGTTAGTTGTAGCTACCTGTTCTGCAGTGTCAGAAAAAACTGCATGTTTCCGATATGGCTACCACAGTATATGTGAATGAAAGGCCTGTGTCTGCAGGATTTAGGGAGACATGATCACTTTTTCTCCATCTTTTTTATACCGTCTCACCTGTCCCTCTGGCTTGTCCTTCTGTCTTGACCTTGTCCCCCAGGTACAGCAGCTCTAGAGGAGGACGCTCAGATACTGAAAGTGATTGAGGCCTACTGTACCAGTGCCAAGACACGACAGACTCTCAACTCCAGTGAGTCCACACACAGATCAGCACATTCAAATGTAAACACACCGTGAACACGTGATCACGGACACATATGCTCGCTCCCTGCCAGCTACTGCGTGTTATTGCTAACACTATTTCTATTCTGCTGTCAGCTCTAACAATGTTTTTCTTTTTCCTCTCTTTTTATGTCTTCCCTTCATTCCTATCCTTTCCTCATCATCCAATCATCATTTTTTTCATTAACTGCTTCATCCTTATGGTCTTGTTTGGTCTGATCTCCTTTTTTTTCTAAATGGTGTCCCCCTTCCTTAAATTTAACATGTGTTATCCCACACAATCTGTTTTCCTTTTATTTCTGGTTGTTCTGGTTTTAAATCCTATATTTGTTTTTAAAAAAATACTGCCCCCACCTACATTATATTTTGTCCCAAAACCTCACTTTTTATCCAATATGGTTTGCACTCCTCCCCTCATCTCCCCACCATTCAATTTGGTTTGTTCCAAACCCCATCTACTGCGTGGTTACTGTATGGCGCAGCCTGGCAAGGGACTGACCTCATGCACAACCACGTGCTTGCCGACACCAGCCTCACCATCGCTGGTTTCCCCGGCAACCTGCCATGTTCTGACCAGTCAGAGGACTCGGATTATGACAGTATCTGGACCGCCCATAGTTACAGGACCGCCTCATTTTCTCGTAAGATTTTGGTGTCGCAAACCCCAGGCACACTGGTGAACCAGCAACCTCACAACTAGAGATAGATGTGTACATACGTATCGGCCCATACCTTTCACCTGCTGTGTGTACATCTGTGTGTGTTTCTTCTTATGTGCATTTATAGTAGATGTCTCTTAGTATGAGCCTGTGTGCATTCTCATCAGTACGGCTTGAGCAGTCATATACTTCATTTTACTGTGTAGTATGTGTAAAGGTGGGTGTGTACTTGATTAATGCAAACAGAACAAGCAGAATTATAAGTAACAGGATAGTCTCTTACTTAGAAGTTCAACACTCTGCATTCTTCTGATGCACATATTAAGGGATATAACTAACAATTATATTCATTTTTTCCTATTAAGTGATATATGGTTTGGTCTACAAAATTTCAGGAATTAGAAAGTGCCACATTGTTCATCTTGTGGTGGTTTGCTTGTAGTTTGTAAGACACCCTGTTAGTATCCAAGCCCATCTGTAATCTCATTCTCCTTTTCTTCTGTGTTTGCCACTAGGAATGATATAGCACATTTGCGTACATGTGCACTTGTTTACGTGTTTGTGCATTTGTCATGTTGTGTGCAAAGGCAGGGTTGATACCTTACACTGCTGTCATTGTTCAATCAGGCTCCAGCAGGAAGGATGTTCACATGTTGTTCCCAGAGGAGGAGAAGATCATAGTGGAGGAAACCAGGAGCAATGGGCAGACTGTGGTGGAGGAGAGGTGAGAGATGATGGCGCAAATGCAGACTAATTAAGCTTTGAAAGCTGTCCCCGTTGGGACAAGCAGTTGGTGAAAATGAAAAGACACAAAGACACACATGATTAAAGAATACAGATGTAGTGTAATGGAGGATGCTGAACACGCAACAAGAAGAAACATGTCAAAAATAAAATGAAAAATTAGAGGCTTTCACAGCATTTATGTAGAGATGGCAGGTGATTAAAGTAGGACATTTCAGCTTTTTTATGGAAAAAAGAAATATAAAAACATAAGAATATATGAAATTCAAACAAGTTACAAAGATAATTAATATATAACATTAAGAAAATATGTGGATATGAAAATGAAGATGGTCAGTGGGTGGGTCAGTGGTGTATCAGATGTCAAGTTTTCCTGTGTCAGGACTTCCTACAGTAAAGCAGAGCTGTGTCCTATTCCTGCAGGAGTCTGGTGGACACTGTGTACAGTCTCAAGGACGAGGTGCAGGAACTCAAACAGGTGAGTGTGCAGTTTCATTTATCACCAATCTGAACTTCTCATTATCATCAGTTTTCTGTTCAAATGTCTCACTTCATAGGGTTCGAAGTGAGGTCCAAGTTTATTAGTTTATTATGCTCTAATAGATAAGACAAATAAATTATTGTTCTAGTAATAGAATTACTACAAAAACAGTGAAACCTAATGCAAACTAGTTATGCCACTTGTAACTCAGTTCTGAATGGCAGTTGATTCCAAATCAGTCGATGGTGCTTGTTTCCATAAGTGCAACAAAACCTAATTATATAATATTAGCGGTTTATCACAATTAATACCTTTTAAAGTGTAGCCAGACAATTGCCCCGCCCACAGTTGACTCAGAGTCGTCTTCATCAACAGCTTGTATGTGTTACACAGCCTTATGGAGCTAGTTTAGCTGAAAACAAATTGTTATGAACAAATAAAAGCCTGCTGTGTGTCATTCATGTGGTTGCTGAAGGTTTTGATGTATATGATTCATAAGCCTGTCTCAGTTACGCATTTGGCACAGACCAACTTTTCATTTGGTTTCTTCTCGGGTTGAACTTGGTGAAGCTGCTCTGTAGTGTTTTGTGGCTCAGGTTCTGAGAGCTTATTTAGCTCAGACAATTTGCCAAACAGTGAATTCCTTCACATTAGCATCAAGACAGGGGATGCCTGAAAGGATTATTTTTATGTTGGATGTTTATAGATTGTTGTGTGGTTAAGTTGATGTCAGATGTTGATGTTAATCTGTCATTGTTGTGCATTTTTGGACCGAATTTTACAGAGATCAAGTGGGAAACCAATTCTGATTTTCTCTATTGGATCCCCCTGTCTTTGTTAGGCCATGTTGACTCTCACCATGTTTTCGTTTCATTTAGCCCAAACAAAAAAGTTTTTCTCATATAATCTCATCCTGCTTGTTTTTTTCTTTCTCTCCTATCTTTCCACTCTTCCCTCCTCTCTTTTTCCGTCTTTCTTCGATTCACTTCCACTCTTCCTCCAGGACAACAAGAGGATAAAGAGGACACTGGAGGAGGAACAGCGAGCAAGGAAAGAGCTAGAGAGGATCATCAGGAGAGTTCTGAAAAACATGAACGACCCGACTTGGGATGAGACTAACCTCTGAGATCAATGTGTATCTAACCATCATGGACAAGACCAGTTTTTTGACTTTTAAGAGACCAAATGACCCATGAAATGTTCGACCTGTGTGGATGGAAGCTGCTGATGCATCATCACACTATTCAAACATGTCCTCACCATTTCCACCTGTGCAACAGACTCTCGATGATGAGAAAAAGCCTTCCCACCTTCAGCAAAGTCATCACCACCTGACTTTAAAGCTGTGAAGCCAAATTAGCTGGTAGGCATGACAACAACATCCCTTCCTGTCACACTCCTTTACTTTTTCTAACAGCCTTTTTTGCACCAACGAAAGAATCACCTTTTCTCATTTACTTGTGTATTTATCTTTCATTCCTCCTTGTGCTAGTTGCTTTAAGTATAAAGTGTCACCTTTACCAGCACGGTATTTTATTAACTGGCCTGGTGCAAGAATAAGAAAGCTATGTGGGTTTATATATTTCAGAGAGATATCACAGCAGTATATGTATAAAATCCCTATTGAAACTTGAAATAGACAATTTTTCCAAAATCCTCATTTCATTTGCAGAAATTTTGCCTCATTTTCAAATGTTACACAAACACATTATTATGAAAGACATCTTTTAACATTATAATTGATTCATTTCTTTTTTGGTAAACAGACTTTAAAGTTGGTTTATGTGTTATATTAAATACATTTCGAATTTAACCAAAATTTACCAGCACCAAGTGACCTCATGTGTGTTACAAGATGAGATGAAAGTTCTCATTGTGATTTGAATTAATGTAATCATTTGAATTGTAGATGATAATAAGTGAGCTTATCAAGTCAAAAACAACACACCTTGTTATTTTGTAAAGGAAACTGGAGGGAGATTTTCTCAGGAATTAACCTTCAGGGAGTTTCATCATTAGCTCAGCATCCATTCAAAATTTCACATCCTAAGCAATATTTAAAGGTAAATGAACTTGGCTTACGTTGCAGTGGCAACAGGCACAACATGACACACATTGTAAATGTAACAGAGGAATCTCATGACCATATGTCTGAGCTAAATAAGCTCTCAGAACCTGAGCCACAAAACACTACAGAGCAGCTTCACCAAGTTCAACCCGAGAAGAAACCAAATGAAAAGTTGGTCTGTGCCAAATGCGTAACTGAGACAGGCTTATGAATCATATACATCAAAACCTTCAGCAACCACATGAATGACAAAACGTCAACATCAACATCTGCCCAAAGCTATAGTAAAATATATTTAAGTAACAAATGCAGCATTGCTGCCGATTAACAGTTAATTTGGAAAAACTATGCAGAATCTTGTCTACCAGCAGTATCTTTTGTATCCCTCCCAAATATCCTTTTTCTTTATCACGGGAATATATTTTGGGGAATCCCATTTCGTCATTGTTCAGACTATTAGCTGTTGATAACACATCGAAAGCGGCGGCCCAGAAAGTGTTCAATATTTTGACCTTTGTTTCCATCATCAAAACTCAGCCAAACTGTTTCGAAGTGGTGCACCTGAACCAGGAAATGTAGATAATAAAATTTAAATTAAGAAAAAAACAACTTGGGAGCAATTAACAACGAGTGATGGCGTTTCAAAGAGTTTATGGCAGGACAACCAATACAACTACTGCCTGTTTAGTTACAAATTCAGGATTGCAATTGTCACCACCGCCTTGTAGCAGTGCATAATACAACATATGCATGCTGTGGTGTAAAAGTAATAAAAAAATCGTACCATAACTGCCCAGAATGTACGGACAGTTTAAATGCTGCTAACTTTATGAATCGGCAGCACCACTAAATACATAATCAACAAAAAAAACTTAACGTCCTTGGGTAACAATACCAACACTACATGTTTGTAGCTACAAGATGTTAAGAGTCAGAGGCAAGCAGAACAATTAAATTGTGCTGAACTGATACTGAGGCATTGAATTTCATTGGAAGAGGCCACGATGTTAGAAATAATGTAGAGACACCATCATACAGTCAGTCGGCTTGCTGCTTTGTCTGTTACAAGACCAAAGTCCAAGAATTATACTGGCAAACTGTATGATTTTTTTTTTTTTTTTTTTTTTTTTTTTTTTTTTTTTTTCGTCGACAAACAAACGAAGCGGACAGCTGGACATAAAACGTGGGACACTTGGTCTTCGTGGGAGAAAGGAGACGAGGACTTTTTTGCTTTTTGTTTTTTTTGTCAACAAACGAAGCGGACAGCTGGACATAAACGTGTGGGACACTTGGTCTTCATGAGAGAGGAGACGAGGACTTTTTTGGAGACGAGGACTTTTTTTGGAGACGAGGACTTTTTTTGCTTTTTGTTTCTTTTTTTGTCAACAAACGAAGCGGACAGCTGGACATAAACGTGTGGGACACTTGGTCTTCGTGGGAGAAAGGAGACGAGGACTTTTTGGAGACGAGGACTTTTTGGAGACGAGGACTTTTTGGAGACGAGGACTTTTTGGAGACGAGGACTTTTTGGAGACGAGGACTTTTTGGAGACGAGGACTTTTTGGAGACGAGGACTTTTTGGAGACGAGGACTTTTTGGAGACGAGGACTTTTTGGAGACGAGGACTTTTTGGAGACGAGGACTTTTTGGAGACGAGGACTTTTTGGAGACGAGGACTTTTTTGCTTTTTGTTTTTTTTGTCAACAAACGAAGCGGACAGCTGGACATAAAACGTGGGACACTTGGTCTTCGTGGGAGAAAGGAGACGAGGACTTTTTGGAGACGAGGACTTTTTGGAGACGAGGACTTTTTGGAGACGAGGACTTTTTGGAGACGAGGACTTTTTGGAGACGAGGACTTTTTGGAGACGAGGACTTTTTGGAGACGAGGACTTTTTGGAGACGAGGACTTTTTGGAGACGAGGACTTTTTGGAGACGAGGACTTTTTGGAGACGAGGACTTTTTTGCTTTTTGTTTTTTTTGTCAACAAACGAAGCGGACAGCTGGACATAAACGTGTGGGACACTTGGTCTTCGTGGGAGAAAGGAGACGAGGACTTTTTGGAGACGAGGACTTTTTGGAGACGAGGACTTTTTGGAGACGAGGACTTTTTGGAGACGAGGACTTTTTGGAGACGGGGACTGTTTTTGGAGACGAGGACTTTTTTTGCTTTTTGGGTTTTTTTTCGTCGACAAACAAACGAAGCGGGCAGCTGGACATAAACGTGTGGGACACTTGGTCTTCATGAGAGAGGAGACGAGGACTTTTTTGGAGACGAGGACTTTTTTTGGAGACGAGGACTTTTTTTGCTTTTTGTTTCTTTTTTTGTCAACAAACGAAGCGGACAGCTGGACATAAAACGTGGGACACTTGGTCTTCGTGGGAGAAAGGAGACGAGGACTTCGGGGACAAAAACGTGAGTCAAACACCCTCCGACTGTTTTTCTGTCCTGATGGTTAAATGTCCCGCCGTGGCTTCTGTGTATTTAACCCTTTGCTGTCTTCATGCTGATGGTTAATATTATGTTATTAGTGCTGTGTGTCCTGGTTGCTGTTTGACTGACACTTAAAATGTTTTGAGATTTGCTGCTTAGTTTTACCCCCAAAAGTGTAATTTTTCCAGTTTTGCACCTGTTGGTTGTTGAGGCACCTGTTGGTGGTTCAGTCACCTGTTGGTGGTTCAGTCACCTGTTGGTTGTCTCTCTGTGACTGTAGCTCTGCTACCTGCTTGTTCTTGTTTTGTTCTCAAGCTGTGTTGTCTGAGGAGTAATGATCTTAAATAACCAACTAGAGTAAAGGCTTTTATAGGCCAATCCTATAGATAAGAGACTGTAAGTCATGTATTTGATACATGCATTTGTTATGGGGCCTTTTTTAAGTTTTAAATCTGTTAATTAATTTTGGTATTACTATAAACTTTGTTAAATAACTTTTTATTTAGGACCAATACTTCAGACGCCCTGTCTGAGCCGCTCCCATCCTAAAATGGGTGCTTGCTCCCCCTTTTGTGTGCACCAGTTACTGCAAAATACGACAGTTATCAAAGCACTGCTAATATTGGCAAAAAGTCCAGCTCTCATAGCTGCTTCATAGATTTGACTCAACTGTAGGAAAATGATCAGTAAACGGCGAGGCTTCTGTTTGTAGATGAAATTATAAGAGATGCAGATATTCGGCTGCAAGAACACGGTCAGGCATTTTAGGAATTGTGCTTTCCACCGGTTGATTGAGGTAGGTGATCAAAGCAGGTTTTGACTGGCACTGTCACCAAGCAGGACCATAGGGGGTCCTGGTGGTGCAGTGGAAAGCATGTAATCTTCTCAGCACACAAGAGACGGCTTAAAAATGTCTAAGTTCGGTCTCCTCTCCATTTAACATGTAACCGCGGTGCATCCTCTCTAGGTAAGGCAGCAGGGACACTGCAAAATGTTTAGCCAGCAGGACTGACTGGATAGGTGAGATTTGACTTGGAGTCAACAGGCAAAAAGTTAGAGTTGCTGCCAAAAGGGAAAAATTCTTAGTCACACAGGAATATGTTACCTTTCAATTGGAAATATAGAAAATAATAATAAGCCAACACCTTTTTTGAAGCATAAAATACTGAGATCAACTTTAAAGGTCATACACAGGATCACACCGCTGAGAGCAAGAGATACTTTCATTTCAGGTTACAAAACCTCACTGTAAGTTGGATTTGATCAAAGTGTGCGTGTGTATGTTTGATGCTGATGATGCCCTGGCGTAAGCGACACGAAAGATCTGAATCAAATAAAAAGTAAAAGTAGCTCCATATGATTGACATGCATTGTCAGGCTTGATGTCGTTTTTTTTTTTTTTTTTTTTTTTTTTTCAGGCAGCTCCAGTATGTCGAAGGTCACCTATGGTGCACATGTATTCACTGCACAGCCTCTATGAAGTTTTTGTTTAATCTGATCACCGCATTTGTGGCGTTTCACAATGTGTTACAGATGGTTTGATGGTTCCCATGGTGTCTCTTATCAATGCAATCAATAACGCATCACGTGGCCAAATTGTCAACAGGTTTTGGCAGGACACCAGAGAAAAGCATTATTCCCATAACAACAGAGGAGAAAGGAGTCTTTGTGGAGTTGTCCTTACTAAATTGACAAGGCCTTTTACAGCCTTTGATACAGGGCTGGCTGCCTCACACAATGGAAGGCATATAAATTTGCAGATGTCGTCTGGAAAGCTCAAATGTCAACGCTTTTCACAACGGCACCGGGGCCCTGCGAGAGGAATAATTGATTGGTTCACCTTTTGCCTCGAGCCAAATATTCATCCAGGAGGACAAAAAAAAAAAGGAGGCAAAGCAAAACATGAAAGAGCATCTTCTAGAGTCGGCGTGTGCTGACACTATTAATCTTTATAGAAATGTAGTTTGCCATTGCATTTAATAGGCTAGTCAGAGCTAATGTAATACATATGCAGGCTTAAGGTTCAGTCGTCCACCCAAAACACTATTGATACACATCTGCTAAAAAGGATTCCAGGGAATTTAAATTTACATTTGATCTTGTTACCTTGATTTTTTTCCCACTTTATGATCAGATTACAGTATGTAGATTCGGTAATTAGAGCTGGTATAATGGCTGTATTGGTGACTTTTTTTTTTTTTCTTTGTAGAGGTGGTTTTATGTGACCTTAATTTTTTTATTTATTTATTTTTTTCATGGTGGTGCAAGATGGGATTTTGAAATGTGAAATTTACCCGTGTGCCATTGGGAGAAAGCAGCTGGAAAAGGAAATGATGTGGGAAGATTTCAGCCTTAACAGCCTTTTTTTAAATTAATAGCTTCATATCAAACACTATATTATCATTCACTTGTGAATTTTCCTTGCAAAGACAGCAGTTTCCTTCCCTCTCTACTGCTTGAATTATTTCAAAAGAATGTGAACATTCAGTATTTCCTGAATGAGAAGTTGGTCCCACTACCTTTCTTAAACCAGCTGGACAACAGACAGCCTCAAGATTTTACACATGAAAAGTTCAATCAGATTGAACTAGTGAAGTGGGGGCTTGGTGTGTGTGTGTGTGTCTGTGTGTGTTTGGGGGGGTGTATCTGCAAGCATCCTTTCTCACTGAAAAGAGTAGGAATCATTTTTTTCTTTTCACTTTTTTTTTCCCTGAGTTAGCCCTAACCCTTTCTCTATTCTGAATAAAAGCCCTAGAGGTTGCTGTGCATGAAAATACAAGAAGCTCATCAGACTCAGAAATTCTCAAGCTAGTCAATGAAATCACATTTTTCCCCATTCTGATGTTGGATATGAACCTTAACCAGCTCCTGACCTGCATCTGCATGATTTTATGCATTGCTCTGCATGATTGGCTGATTTGATAGTTGCGTAAATAAGCAGGGTGCACAGGTGTTCCTAATAAAGCGCTTGGTGAGTGTGTATTTTTGTGTGACATGTTAAAATGCTTTTGTGAAAATCAGACAAAAGGTCTGAGATCTGAACTGCAACGTGAACCGATCATTAAGTCTGCCTGCATCTCTGCACACACCTAGAAGCCAGGAAACGGTGAATGGGACATGCAGACAAACGTTTAGACATGCACGCACGCACGCGCGCGCGCACACACACACACACACACAAAATTGACCACCCCATTGTAAATGAAATGACAGTCAGTCACTGGGGTTGCATTGTTTTTGGCCATGGAACCAACAGGTGTCCCTGTTTTTGTGAAATGTACTCCCACACAAAAACACACACACCCATCCATAGTCCTCTCAAAATGTACAGTACCTTTTCTGTCTATTCACTCTGTTCAGTTGCAAGTGATAATTTAGTTTTGACGTGTATTGTTGCATTGTGCCTCCCTCCTCTTTCTCTCTTTTTCCCTTCAAAGCCCTGCCATTAATTTCCAGCCTCTGCAATTTTCCTCTCCAATAGCAGAAAGGAGCAAAAGAAAACGGAAAGATGGAAAAGAAGACAACATAGGACCCCTCTCTTCCCTCGGCCCTGTTGTTGAACAAAATAGCCGCTCAATAATTTTTTGTCATTGGTTTACTCCTAAAAGCCCATTTGACGTTGGTCCTGAAAAGAAAGCAATAAAGAAACCTTTTCAGCAGTGTTGAATGAATGAGAGAAGGCGGAATGAATCCCTTTGGGACGTTGTGACTGGAGAGGTCTTTTTATTTTCTTTGCTCTGGTAATCAAATGGAGCTGAAATGAAAATGGAGTTTTCTATGAAAATAGGGGCCTTTGTTGGCTTTGGAAGGCTGGTAATTCATAAACAATAACCCTCCTTCTTTTGTTTGGGCTATAATATATTCCTGCTGCATTGAAAGAGGTCTCCCCCTTGGCGAGCACACACGCAGCGTACACTAAATATATGTATATATACATACACACACACACACTCCCTCTTACATTGAAGCAAGGGTAAAAGCCAAAGCGAGTCATCAGGGGAAGAGAGAATATAAAAGGAGGCAGAGAGGCAGGCTTTCCATTCATCGTCCTGGCTGGGAGACGACAGGATGCTCCAGTCCTCAACTCTAAGCCCCTCTCTCTGTTATCACCATCAACCTCTTCCTCACTGTTTTTACTAACACTCTCATTGCACTCAGAAAGTCAAACTTTAATGGGGTTGTCCTGGCCAGCCAACAGGTGTGAATGCATCACATCTGTTCCTGAGCGCAGATCCCTTGTCAAGATTTTCTCCCTCATTTGGAAGATTATGGATTACGTTACGACTATTATGGATTATGTCACGGGGGAATGACAAGAAAAAGAGGGCAGAGAGGAAGACAAGTGTTGCAGTTTGTGACAAAGTACCTGCAACATCACCAGTATGATGGCGTGACATCAGAACGGGACTCTTTCCTTTCGAAGTCATGGAAAGTCACGGACATTGCACCGTTCTAACTCCAACGGAGCAACACTTCATTGTTTGGAGACTGGTTTGTCTGCATGGTTTAGCCCTTTCATCCAGAGAGAGGACAGCAGCATAGTTGTTTTTATGCACGATGGACTGATGGAAACAGCTGATGATACAGGACTTAATAGAACATCTGTGTCATTCATTGGGGGATTTACAGTGTATTTAATCCATAAGAGGAATATCACTTTACATTTATACCTGAGTGTGGTTAATGTGATAATGCCTGGCGCTCCAAACAGCATTATATTCTCCTGCTAACTAGAAATTTTCCTCGCGAATATGTAGACACTTCTTTTCTCAGGTGGAAGAAGCTCAAGAAAGAAGACATTTGGAACAAAAGATCATGCCTTGAATCCTTTGGAACAAACTTGAACTTGTGAATGGACAGTTGATACATCTGAGTTGTGAAGATACGAATATTTACATAATGTGGATTTGGATTGAGCCAACATGATGTAAGTTCTGCTGTTTTGTATTTTACTTGAACTTTGTAGAGGATTTCACCTTCATTTTTATGTTTTTTTTAGTCTTAACTCACCCATGAGAACAAAAAAACATTTCCTCATCCGTCAGACATGGAAGGAGGAACAAAAAAAAACAGTTTTGTCATGAGACACTCAGTCATGTCATGAGACACATTCTGTGAAACCCATAATAAAAGCCAGTATCAGCAGATGACACATCATATTGGTATGGACACTAATGTTGAAGTTCACACTAATTATGAAGGATTAAAAAGAAGAGGTGGCTAACACACAGCTGCGACTGAGAGGAGTCATTCATTTGGGTGGCTCAATCCCTGGCTCCTATTCATCTGCCGAACTGCCTGGTTTCAGCTTGGGAAGATATTCAGCATTTATGCAGCAGCAGACAAAGTCAAAACCAAATGGTTTTGCCAAATATGTTGCGGAGGAATTTTTGATGTATGGCTTATCTACACGTGCAACATTTTCCAGGCCAGGAAGTGCTTCATTCTTGCACTATTCAGAAATTAGGAGGGATGGGGGTGAACAAAGTTCAGGACTTGCAACAGTTTCCCAAGTCTGCATGTTTGGTTAAGGTTGAGGCTGTGGTTTTGGTTCAGTAGTGAAATAAGTAAACACAACTTGAGTCAGTGTTGACTTCTTTTTTTTTTATCTGTTACCATCTTTCCATAAAGGAAAGTTACTTAAACTTAACCAAGAAACATTATCCTGCTGAGTGCCCAGTATTTCTAGCGGTGCCCCTGTATCTATGTACAGCTGTGGGCTCCATCACGGTGCCACTCTTCAGTCATGTGACTTACGTTCCTATGTGAGCGGGTCTTTGAATAAGTTTGCACCAGAGAGTTTGCACCAAACTTGAGGTGTAAAGTACTTTTGGTGTAAAGTTTGCCCTTCCTAATAGAGATAACAGACACAATCTAACTCTACAAGATGCTGACGTTAGAAAAGCCATTTTAAAACAGACCGCCCCCCCCCTTAATTTATCCTCAGTCATTATATATGCCCCAGGTTGTTCTTTATTGCCTCTGTCACTTCATAACAGACAAAATGTATTTCATGCAGACAGAAAAAAATAAACAAGATGGACCTTTTTCATGGGTTGTTTAAAGATTCCAAATTAAAACTTGAGCAAATTCACAGGCAAAAAATTAGTTACTTTGACCTGTACTTGAAAGAAGAGGTAGTTTTCAATTTCCCTGCAATGTTACATTATTGCCCAACTACCCTTCTAAGTATGGTGCCAGCCTGGTGAATGGAAAGACAAAGAGGAAGAGACCACAAATGAACCACAACTGTTATACAAAATGTTACTTAATTGGCAGCAATGTAAAGTATTTAGTAAAAAACAAAAACAATGCTATGCGCAGTGTATGGCTAAGTGAGAGTTGTTTTTTGGGGCAATTTCATGGATGAAAAATGTCACCAGTAATAACGATTGTCCTGCTTCATGATACAGACGTTGGTTAGAATTAGAGCCGTTGTTGTTGTATTAGTTGTAGCTAAAATTTGGCCCCAACAAATTGGCTCTCCTTGTTCGTTCATTCTGGTTGCGCAGCTCACGTAACTGTTCTACATGAGACTAAGCAAGCCACCCAGTTGTTATTGAAAGAGTCAGAGTGCAAGGAGTCGAATGATCAGAATTCGAATATACTATGCTCGGACGACCTAAGAGAATCCTAAAAGTTACAGACAAAACCTAAAGAACCTCATATGAACCTGTTTTTAACTTCAGACGCTGAATCAGTTTGTAGTTTGCATGAATCATGTGAAACATTTTCAATGTTTATTCAATCGTGACAGCTTTCAGTTGCTCTTCCTGGAGTTGCTTCTGGAAGACTTTGATGAGGAGATGTGGACGTACACACTTTCTCAGTTCAAGTTGTGCTGATACATTTAGAAACAATTTGTATGATGCTGTGCTTGTGACAGCCTGAACACTCATGGTTTTATTTGTTTCCTGCATCGTGATGAATCTGTTGGGGAACCACTTACGAGGTTTTTTGTTTTGTTTTAATAGGTTTGATTTGATTTTTTTTTTTTTTTTTTTAACCAAAATGGCTATTTAGTAGAGTATGTTTGACATACCCAGCTGGTGGATTGCCAGCGCCGTTATCACGTTACAAAGGGTAGATGCTCATGAAAGGCCACCCTATTGTATTTGCTGCATCTTTTTCAAACCCCTAACCCATCTCTAATTTTAGCTCCCCTCTCTTGAACCTGCCTGGCATTCACTTCTTGGAAAAAGTAGTTCATTTGAGAGAGGAGAGACTTTAGATGTTTGTGTCAGGAAATGGCACGATGGCAGCCTTTTAAACCCTACATCTCCTGAGAGTGGAGGTCTCTGGTTTGTCCGTATACTGCGTCATCAGTCTGCAGTCGTCCCTGAGCTAACTCCAGTTTGAAGTTAGTCTGTGCAAAGCACCAGAGGCTGATCACCAGTGTTTCATGATGCCTTCTTCCTCCATACATCATCTGCTTTATAATGCTGCAATTACACAAATCTGTGTTTAGACAGTTTTGAGTATAAGAACAGATCTAATTTGCATATTTCTTTTTAGTATCCATTATCACTGTGTGTTTTCACTGTGGTGTTTTTTTTTCCCTGGAGATCACCTGTAAACTTTTTTTGTTTGGATCTTCTTTTTTAGTTGCTGTGTAGGTGGAGGTTTATCTGCTAAAGTGTGTTTGCTGTTTGTTCTGCTGCTGAGATAGATTTTCTGAGATAGTAAACTGACCATCTTTGGGTTTTGGACTGTTTGGTTAGACTAAGTTTACATCTGAAGACATCACCTTCAGCTTTAGGAAATTATGGACATTTGTCATCATTTTCTGTCATTTTACAGATTTGATTAATGCAGGTTATAAGTGACAGAATAATTCATAATAAAAATACTCCTTTCTTGCAATTCTGATCTGAAAACATGCACCTTCCTGACCAGTCCGAACTGAAACTCGTGTTCTTGGAACAGTAATTTTCATGGATTTTGAGAAGTTAAAATGACTTTTGTGATGAAATAAGAGGCAGAAGTTGACTAATAGACAATAGAGATTTTCAATCAGAGAGCTTCATGCAACAAACATTTGGTTACTGATTGATGTTCCTTATAACTCAAAAGTCCAGTTTGCTGATGCATAAGGACATTTCATTTCACTTAGTCACTATATGTACAGTCCAGTTGTCCACAAGTTGATAAATTTATGTTCAAATGGTACAACATACCCATTACATATTTATATAGGGAAATAGTAAATGCAACTCCACATGAAACTAATTGATAGGACAAAACTCTCCTGAGTGTCATGTTATGGTTGGAACCAGTGCTAATTAAGTCAGAAATACTGTAATTCTTAATTTAACCACTAGATCGCAGCATAGTATAACAAACAGGAAGCTGATGATGCTGGCAATACCATAGAAATCAGATTTTTAATACATGCTTGACTTTATGCTGACAGGATTTAGTATCAGTTCTTTTGCTACTCCAGTAGCCTGTGAATGTTTTAATTTTTTTTTTCACTCTTGAGCAAAATTTCACCACATTTTTACTTTGTTTCATATTTGTATGTAAATTAACTAATCATGGAAAATATAATTAACTGGATACTTACAGAGAACCTGAATTCCTGCAATTGCTGATTGAGTATAGAGTAAGAAACCCACTGGCGTGGAGGTTAGCTTCAGTTCTCAGATACTAAACTGTAACTTCACCCTGTTCAGGGCTGTAGCAGGATTTTAGACATACCAAGGTCAAGAGTCCAAAGTGCCTCACTGCAGCCTAACACCACTATAAAAGTTATTCAAAAACGTCTATAGGCTGTCCTTTTACAAATTTATAAATATCAATGAAACAGTTACAAAAAGAATTCACCCAAAATAATTGTCTAAATAAAAATTCCCTGTTTTAACTCATGATTTTGGCCCTAAAATATCCAAATTTAGGAGTTGACAATCAGAATTTAAAAAAAACAAAAACACCCTGACCATATATAATTTATCTGTACTTTTGAAAATCTGAACTCCTCGTCAGGTCGTTTGAATTTCCAAAAGTCTGTGTGGCTTGTCTTTAGTGGCCATTAGGAGTGTAGAAACTCATCACTAGAGGGAGCTTCATATCCACCATATGTCTGCTTATCTAAACTTCAGAGAGGCCACTGACTGTTCTCCCCTGTCTCCTATAAACTTTTGTTCGTATAACATCTGCAAACAGCCGTTTTCCAGTCAGTGTCCAAATACTGACACTAACTGACCATGTGCAGCAAAATCAAAGCCTGTATTTATCCCAGTTTGCAAGTTGTTGTGCACCTTACACACAGAACTGTGGGAAACAACTGGAGGACATAGTAATGTCATTAAGAGAGCATCTGTCAGAGAAAACTGGAAGTCAATTATTTGATGTACAGTACTTTTGGTGTGTTACTTAGCTCATGAATAAACCTATGAAACTGTAGTTCAGTCCTCATTTTGAGTTAATTTCATATTTAAATTTTGTTTGCTAAAGAAAATTTGAGTAGAAAATTTAAAAAAGGGGAGAATTTTTTGGTAAAAGAGGTTTTAATTTTTGAAACATCTTTGGCACAAGAACGCACAAAACAAAAGCCACCCACTGCAATTTTGTAAGATGATCCTATAGGTTCTGCAATTTTGTCTCATTTTGACGGCAAACAATTTTTTTTTATTTTAAATTTTTTTTTTTGATTTTGTAACAGGTCCTACAAACACAATAAGCACATCACACAAGGTAAAAAGGAACCGTTGAGCTCAACCATGCTATGAGAATGTGTTTTTTTTTATTCTAAAGTTTGCAGCCACTAAAATACTGTAAAATATTTTCATGGGTATTACTGGATTCTGGCTGCTCACTGTAAATGAGGAAATGGCCTTCGCCACTGTATGGGTGTTTTTTTTGTTTTGTTTTTTTTTTTCTTTTTTTTTGCCAGCCCCCCCCCCCCACACCAAAAGGTGCTGAGATAAAAATATGAATAGGCAGGTAGGAAATATCACTTCCTCTCAATAGGCATGCAATATTCCATTTCTTCAGCTGTGTTGACCAGCAGTAGCATAATGGCCAAATGAGCTTGAGTGGAATAAAGACTGAGAGAGCTCAGTGTGTCTCATGCACTTTTACTAATATTACTTCAGAGCAGTACTCGTAGCTAAGTGTGTCCCACAATTTGACGCGGTCCTCTGTGCAACATCAGTCCAGTTGTTGGTGGTAGTGTGCCTATAAGCTGGGTTTAGGATCAACAGTAATTAACAAATGAAGAAATTTAAGTTTATGAAAATTATGTCCAAACACTAAACATATTCCAATCTATTCTTCTTAATGAGATTGATAACATTAATGTTGCTATCTGACATGAATACTAGATGACATTTGATGTGACTTTGAGGAATAGTTTCTAGATAATTGCTTTCATAATTGTTTTCCATTTGTAGTTAATATATTCATAACTAACATGTTAGATCTGAATTATCAATTGAGCTCCGATAAACCTCTGCTTGTTTGGAGTCTTAACAGGCATTTGGGCAGTTAATAGAAATAAGTCACACAAGCAGCCACTTGACTACTCACTATTACCACAGGTTTGGATACTGGGATGGACTCTAAGGTTTACTGGGTTTAAATACACAGTAAGGTGGTAGATTGTAGCGAGGCCAAGGATGCTGCAGGAAAAGTCTGAGCCCTGACCTGTTGTATGAGGAAGTGAACTCTAAAGACAATATCTTTACTTGTATTGTGCCATGTTTTGAGTTTTTATAAAAAAGTGAATTTGTATTTGAAGCAATTTATAAGTCATACATATCATATCAAGTGAAATTTATTCCACTCCTACCTGCACCTAAAGGCCTGTAATGGCCAATAACAATGAGTTTAAACTAAAACAAATGAAACCCAGTAAGGGTAAGTAATCGTATAAAGCAGCATGACACTTTTTTCTTTTGTCATAGAATTTTTTTTTTTGTTGCAGTTATACACCAAAACCATACATCAACAAGAAGTGGTAGAATTAGTTGTAATAGAAGTCTGAAACAGTATGTAGGAAAAGGTAAAAGGGAAGATTTGATTTCACATTCTGCAAACTGCAGCGTAGAGTTGTTGCAAGTCCAGCATTTTCTAGCAGTCTTATATTTTTGCCTCCCTCAATTATATCAATGCTGGATGTCCCCTAAAATCCTGAAATCTTATGACAGTAAATCTGATTTGATATTAATTGGACCAGAACAACGCAGAGCAGACTGCTCTAAATCCTGGTGTAATTTTCGATGCAGATCCCTGTGTCGATGATCAAGTGATTCTAAGATTTTACTGCTGAATTTTGAAAGGTTAAAATAGTATTTCTCCAGCATACAGTATATCATTAATTTGTCTGTTCTTAATTTGCCTGGACAAAGGATGGCGCTCTGCAGGTTATTCTTAGGTCTTGGCTGATGACTAATGGTGATTGGACCTTTGCCGCTGAAGCCTTTATACATTAACTTCTTTGACATCTTCTCTTAAAAAATTCTTTTGAGTGTCTTGGTGTACCCCTCTACTCTTCCAGTTGTGTTCTCATCTACTTGATCTGCTTTTTTTTTTTTCTCTTTTGCACTTCGTTACCTCGTTGAGAAAAGAGCTACACAAATGAGATTATTCTATTTTTAGGTGCTTTTGGATACAGTACATACTTGGGTGTTATCAGCATAAAGTACATTGACGGAATCATTTTTGGCATCCTCAGTTAAGTTTTTGGATTTTCAGAAGATTGAAACTTAGAGGACATTTTCAGTGAGGCCTAACCACATCCAGTTTATCTTCAGATTTAAAAAAACACAGTTTAAAAACAAGAGCAACGGTGATAGAGCTAAGACAAACAGCTTTACTGTAGAATTCAATGAAAAGGCAAAATGTACCACTGACACGACTACACTGAAATTGTTTTTTAAAAATAAACCGGCAAACATAAGTGGTGTGCCGTGATCTCAACCATTTGCTGAAAAAAACAGGGACCAGTGGGATATGAGAGCATTCCTGTGGACTGAATTGCCTCAAAGTGCCAGGCTGCTATCAAACCGTGTTAATGTGATGGATATCCGGCGTTCTGCATTCATTCTCCACGCAGTAAACATGGGAGCTAACAAACAGACCCTGGCGCGAGGGGCCTCCAGCACAGAGCAGCCACTCAGGCGCTCTCTGCCTCTAATGTGTCAACAAATATAGCCTGGGTTCAAGTATATTTTATGTAAAACACAAACAAATAGGCACACTTTGCTTCACTCGATTTCTGCAATTTTCCTAAAAGTGAGTGACTCAGTCCTCTTCTATTTCTGGTGTTCTGTGTAAGGATTAGTGAATGTGACCAGGCTTGTTTTTTTTTTTGTTTTGTTTTGTCTTCGCTCTCAGGTACAGGTCACTTTACTCTTTTTGGTTTTATTGTTTTGCTTCCTATATGGTCACAGTGTCTGATCACAAGCCATTCTGAGCTTAGAAAGAAGGAGGTACATGATTTGTAATTTGCTAGTTTGTCTGACAATTTCTCTGCTGCACACAAGACTGTGAATTGAAATTTACAAACTGCACTAGGTTTTACTGAACTGCCGAAAGAAATCAAGGTTGCAAAGTTTTGAACCAAATGGTTGAACTGTGTGTTGTGTGGAAGCTGCAGATGCAGCTGTGAGTAGTGGTTTGTGACTGTAGAATGTAAACTTCTTGGTTCGTTAAAGTTGCCATATGGAAAATTACGCTATTGCTACATAGCCAACGTTAGCATTAACAGCTGTTTAGTTGCCAGTGTAGAAGAAACGTTGCGAGATCAGCATCAAGCTTCATTCCTTCAATCACCAAGAACTGTATCCGGGGCGGAAAGCGCCAATGTTAACTCTTATTTTGAGTTAACATTATTTTGAGCTAGCCTCTTGTCTGGTAAACACAAGAACATTCAACATCCTACATATTCCATAATGCAACTCCAAGTGTATGCAAGTATAATCGTTCCTAAACCTTTCCTGGCCTCGTAAATGTCCACGTCTTTCATATGTGCTTAGTTGGTGGAGTGCTCCTTAAATCTTCTTGAATCCAAAGGAACAAAACCCAAAACCCATTTGGTGTCCTCAGTTGTAACTATGGGCTTTGAAAGGGAACGTTTTCTGAAAACCAATCATTTGAACATACTCTTGTCTACTTTGAAGCTATTCTAACCCCATACTATATACCAACCACCTCTTTATACACAAAACTTAACCACACAGGCAAGCAGAGAATTTCACCATTGTTTAGCACAGTAAATGTAAAAGCCTTCAGGAACTGTTAGTTAAGTCACTTGGTGTGTAAACTGGCAAAAAGACATTTATTTGTATAAAAAGGTGGATTCTTACTGGAAAACAAACAACTTAGAAAATAAAAACAAAGTGCTCTGTTCGGGTTGATCTGCTAAGTGACGCGTCACCTTTTCAGCTGCCTGGTTGACAAGCATCATGAATGCAAATCTGTCTCTGTACAGATTTAAATGGATTTCCCAACCATCCGCATGTCAGTACTCCACCCATTACTCAGACCCCTCACTATGAAGGAACTACACTGCCATCATCACACCACAACAAGCATTACACATACTAGATATTCAGTCAGACTAAATGGTCCAACCAATTACTATGATTTTAGAGGAGCTATGTTGTTTGCGTTAGCGGAGGAAAATGGGCTGCCATTTTCCATGTTGTTGGGTGGAAATCGAGAATTGAGCTCTCCTCAGGGTCTATAATGGATAGAATAACCAATCAGCCAGCTGATGTAACTCTACACACTTTTTGACCACGTATCACATCATGCACTTATCCCATTATAAATTCTATTCAATGCATTTGTAATTACATGAGCAAATATGTTTTTAGCCCTGCTCGTGAGTGCACAGGGCTGTATAGATAGTAGTCTTGATGCTAGGTTGTTGGGGCTATTTGGATCAAATTGCTTCATTACTTGATCATTTAAAATTTCTGATTGACTATGTATGAAGACACATACTCATGACTCTGGTTAACAGTTTAACTACTGTTCTATATCAATACAGTGCTCAAGTACTGTTATTGATGCGTAACACTATGCACAGTAATCATGATAAAATTAAATTTAGTTTCTTAAATATTTTCAGTTTTGTGCTTATGTACGTGCATTTTCTAGTTTCTCAATCTGAGGATTTTCTTCTTTTGTGTGTTTATATTATTTTAACTCAAATAAACTGACACTTCAGAAGGTTCACCTCTTGTTGTGGGACATTGTGATGGATATTTTCACCATTTTCTGGCATTTTATAGACTGATTAACCGGAAAAAAAGTTTAAAATTTATCAGCAGTAAAATGGTAGTTAAGGACAAAGGAATCATATAGGAAAAGAAAAATGTTTCTCATTTACTGCCACTGTGAACAGTCCGCTTCAGATTACATCTCTCAATGGAAAAGAACAGACAACATATCTCATTGTAGAGTCACCCACCACTCACATGGTTAGATATCTCTCTCATCAGACAAGCCCCCCCTCGATACAAACCTAGACAGACACACCCACATGTGCACCTAAAGTGGAACGCCGCTAAGTAAGAAATCAAATGTCATTCTCGAGGCCAAGTCGATTTCAATCTCTATTCTCAGCTGCTTTTTTTTTTTTTTCCCAAAATCTATAAACGCAGCTCTTAACTTAGGAGCGGGAGCTTGGTGAGCAGAGGGTTAAAGGGGGTCCGGGGCTCTGTCGGGCCTGGGTTAACTGCTGTGTGGCCTTTGTCCTCTGAACAGCGACGGGATGATGGGGGGTGTGTGTGTGTGTGTGTGTGTGTGTGTGTGTGGCTGATGGCACAGTCTGAAGTGATTTGGAAGGTTACTGGTTTGAATCTACACAGTAAATGAGCGCTGTTGCTCAAGAGCCTCCAATATGGCTACCAGGGGGTGTTTTATATCAAAGGAACAAAGTTGTTTTTCATTGCTTTAAAACAGGGTAGAGGGATGTTTTTATAGGCCTAGTCAGTCAGTAAAGACAAATATATGTTGTATATGTTGCTGCTGTATGATCAAAATGCATTTGGGCCTTATAGCTGGTAATAACCACAACAGAAATGCCTCTCCAGCCACATATCATAGCTGTCTCACAACAAGCCTCGCCTCAAAATAATTTCTTAATCCATTAATTGGTGTGGAGCAGCATTCGGGGCAGGGCTTTTTGTTCAATATGTTTTTCAGAGATGCATACTAATCATATAAAGTGATCCTTTGTACTCAGGTTGACAGCAGCGATGAGGGCTTTTAGATGCGCGCACACACACACACACACACAAACACATACACAGGCATGTGTCTGGGAGCGCCGATGGCGGAATGAGTGTATTATTTTCCCTGAAGAGTGTTATTTTCCTGTCAAGGCTTGATGGCAACGTGCCAACAGATGTGACAGGGAGCGATCATCCCTCCTTCATACAGTACAGAGAGAGGGAGAACGAGACACAGTGTGTGTGAGAGAGAGAGAGAGAGAGAGAGAGGGCGGCCGAGGAGGGATGGATGAGGACGGAGAGAGGAAGACAGACACACAGCCACACTAGCCGGGTTTCCATCCAGGCATTTTTATGCAAATTGCGATGTATCAAATTTGAAAAGCAGCACGGAAACAGCTAATTCTAATGAAAATTTCTTGCAAAAAAAAGTTTTTCGCTTAAGGCTAGAAGTTTGATTTGAGAAACCGATTGAAATCTATTAGTCAAATAAACGCTGGTGCTATCTGTCCACCCAGATCTCCCAAAAGTGATGGAGTGCTGTTGTAGCCAGACATGCCTCTGCTGTAGTTATGCGTCTTTTACTTTGTACATTAAAATCCTGTCAAATGATTTCTTTAGATGATAGTATAACATATCAGTTACACTTGAAAAACTCAGCTGCAGCATCTCTTTTTGGAAATTATGTCCTGGTGACACACAATAATCCACAGAGCCTGCAGCAAACAGGTTTTGCTGAGAATTATGTTTTGCTTGAGTTAGTTTACAAACTATAGTGCTCATAACACTGTTTGCACCATTAGAAACGCCATAAACAATTGTGTATGTGCAATTTTTTTATTACTATTTGCATGTAATTCTTTTTGTAAACTAAAGTTATGACACAGAGGTGTTTCCTTCTTAAACAGTATTTTAGCAGGGTTAATGTTTCCCTAATTATTTTTTCTTTATCTTAAACATGGTCTGTGAAATCCTGATGAAATGGGAGGTCAACTATCCTGATGTTTCGTCAAACCAGGAGTTAGCTTATTTTCTCCCCGGCAAGTCCTCAAACTACTATTTTTTTATATTTCTCCACCAGAGCAACAAGAACATTTTCTAGGTTTGGTTAGATTAAGCTACAAAAATGACCTGGTTAGTGAAAGATTTTTGTAATAAATACTTGTTTAAGATTAGGGAACAGTCATAGTCACGATTAAAAGAATAGCAGTACCGTGTGTAGGAGTCCAGTGTTGTGTTGCCTCAACCAACCACTGGTACAGTTCTGTTGGCTTTGTCACTTAAATGTTAACATATGTCATTTTTTGAGCATTTGCTGACTGATGCTCTCCTCTCTCTTGGAGTACCCCCCCCCCCATGTAGACTTTTTTTTTTTGTATGAGATGAACAAGAGGGTGAGCATTCGGCTTCATCGGATCATTTATGCTTAGTATTCGCTCTTTTGAGGATCAAGTGAACACAATAAATGCAGCTGATCATGATGAATGAAACAATCTCAACAGAAGATTTCTCTATGTAAAAGACACATTGCAACTTCAGCAAATAGGCTTTCTACATGCATTATTCACCTGGATACAAACTTTCAGTCATGGACCGTTTACCTGGAATGCAAGGTGAATAGAATGAAAGAACACTTGTATAGACAATCAAGTTATAAGTCCAAATGAAAAACATCTTTCTACCCCAGACAGAGGCTCATACTCCAGTCTGATGTAGTTTAATGGGATTTATTGACTTCAAAAATGGAGGATAAAGGGTAAAATTTATTTGCCATAAGGCATATTTTTCACAATTTTTTTTTTTTTTTTTTTTAAAGACTATAATCTGTTACTTAAAATCTGTGGGAATCTTTACTTCGAAATCGACTTGAATCATTGTTGGATGTTGCTCTGCAGACTGAACCTGGACTTCTTCCACTCCAGATCCTGCCTCAGTAATCTGATCTCCTGAGCCAGCTCCTCCTGAGAGGCAAACGCTGCCTTTGCAGTTGAACGCTGCTATTCAGAGCTACCTGATAAATAAAAGCAACTGTAGATCAGACTGTAGTGTGTGTGTGTGTGTGTGTGTGTTAATGGCACTGTTCTTTTGTCATCTAGTAGTCTTGTAAGTAAACTGATTCTCTCACTCATCTCCCTGTCTTTCGGTGTTCCTCCATATTTCTCTCTCTCTCTCTGCTCTTTTACCCTCTTCATTTACTTCTTCTCTGACTAAAAAAACAAAGAAAAAGCAAAACAAAGCAGAAGAAAACAAAAGGAAAGAAAGAAGAACATGTCATTACTGGTTTTGTTTCTACAGCGGCACAATACCCTGACCACCCTCATCAAATGATAGAGAGAGATTGCATGCATTCTGGCGAGTAAGAGAGAGGGAGCGATAGAGCTCCTGCGTGACGAAAGGCAGTTTAATTTAGATAATTATCTCGCAAATTAACCACAAACTCCTTCCCTGTTAATTACCTGTCTTGGGGAGTAGTGCAGGAAAACAAAAAGCAGAGCCAGGGAGGTCTTTGTTCGGATGTTCTTGGGGGGGCCATAAATTGGTTACGCCCCTGCTGAAAGGCCAGATAATCCTTTGAGGTAACAACCACTAAAGCATTTGATAGGCTAATGGGGAATACTGTTAGCATCCGCGTTTGTAATTGGACGTCATAAATCTGGAACAGGTGATGGGGGAACAAAAGGGGGGTTTTGTCTGGGTGTCAAGGCCGCGGCACGACTTGTAAATCCTTCCCCCTGCTGAATGGCACTATCTGACGGTCCACGTATGGCTGCAACAGGAGATGCATAGAGACTGGATCTCACACATCAATCCTCTGCGACCGTGTGGAGTATTTATGTGTGCTCAGATACACAACTATATATGTGTGTGTGTCTGTGTCTGTATCTGCCCCAGCCATGCTAATAAAAAGACCTTTTCTTATCTTGGTGTCTGCTGAAGGTGATTCTGTCAGCAGCTATTAACCTTGCCTTTATAATGACAGCTCGCCTGATTAGTTTTAACACTTAAAGCCCTGACATTTTCAATTTCACTGTTATTTTTCTTCTTCAGGTCTTTGTCACAGAAGGAAATACATTTTGTACACCTTTATCCCCTCTAATAATGACTTATTAGTGGTGTTAGTGTTCCTCATTAAAAACCAACATTAAAGCTTTGTTGTTTTTACCTCCTTTTTTTTTTTTTCCTTTTTTTGGTTAAGTGACAAACAGCAAAGCATGTTTTCATATGTAAACTTGAATTAGTAATACTAAACTTATTTTCAAAATGCTTAGAAGTAAAAATTCAAAAGGTAAAATAAATGCATCATTGAATTTTAAAAGAGAAAACCCAAAGAAAACCACAGCAGGTGCTCAAATTACTTAAGAAAAAAAAAATCTTGGAAACAGATTACATTTTAGCCTGTGTGAAGAATTTAACAAAGTTAGTGGTTTGACAAAAAAATCTGCTTAATTTCCCTTTATGTCTCCTCTTAAGTGCTAATAAAAATAACTGTCTTTATCTTAGGTCAGTGTCAGGGAGGTATTTTGTTATCTCCTGATTTCAATGATTTTTGAGCTTCAGTGTGATTAAGCCACACAATTGAATACCATCAGTAACTGGAATGTCTGAAACCTTATCTGTTAGCTGGAAGGACACACTTAATGTCATCGGCTTCTTATGCCTGCTCAAGGTTTTTGTCACTGTCAGGTCTGCTCATGTTTTCGTTTTTCGTGATCCTCCATTAACTGAAAGATTTGGACTTTGAAAGGCCCATCAGACACACAGGAAAATGCACAATGATCAAGTTGAGATGAAGGCCCTGTGTCGTTGAGAAAAGCCAAAATTTCCTTCCTCAGAAATACTCTTAGGAATAACCTGAATAAATGAGTGGAGAAACGTAATGAATGCTTCCACACAGGTGCAAAGCATGGTACAATTAGCAATTAGTAGCCTGACATGTAAAAAAATTCTATAAATCTACCTCAGTTGACTGAGAATGTCACTGCAGGACATGAGCATACTGTCAGCGAGAACAGTCGGTCTACAATAACACAGAGAGGGATGTTATAGTGGATAAAACCCCATTACAATGATGAATTCACATCTGAGGGTTCAGTGGTGCAAAAACCGCAGGTACTGGCCTTCAAAGATTTGGAAAAAAGTGACGCAGTCAGATGATCTTCGCTAAGTGGGCGAGGGCATCTGTGGCGTACACCAAGACGGTGGCACAGGCCTGAATCCTGGACCCCCACAGTGAGGGGATCCGGTGGCTCTGTTATACTGTAGGGGTATTTTTCTGCCATGGTTTGGGTCCACTTGTCCCCTTAGAGGGAAGGGTCTCTGCAAGTCAGTACAAAGTTGTTTTGCGTGATCAACTTTATCCCATGAATGACCTAATTTGTAATGTCATCTGTCTATAATCAAATTATTGTGTGCATGTGAACATGGTTAAGATGTTTACATGTGTTTATTATGACCCCTCGATACACTACAACAAAAAAGAGCATAGAGCCTTATTTTCATCATTTTAGAACACTAGCTTGACAAAATAGGATCCTAGGAGTGCTATGGACAGGATCATAGCAGCCATTGAGCTTGCATATTAAGATGTCCATCTCCATGACAAAATGAAAAAAATCACTGAAAAAGTAGTATGTTGTGGTAATCGAATTGATGGGTTGTTTGAATCAATGGAAGGTTTTTGTCATTGTGTCAATATTTTCTTTTTTGAAACACATGCCTGAAAAAGTTCATATCATGTTCTCTTCCATGTAATGTAATCTCCCATTACATACATTGTACAAAAAAAAACAAAAAAAAGCATTATGTCAGCAGTGGATAAAAAAAAAAAAAAAAATATTACATGTGTTGTACTACTCCTCTCTATCCATGTGGGGACATTTAACAGATAACACACACACACACACACACACACACACGCCTCATACTTAACATACACTGCGAGGGGAACACCGGAGCTGCACCAATATTTGTGTTTTGTGGCTGTCACGTATTTGTCCAAGTCCTTGTCACTGCTCTCCACATCTACCGGCAGCAGGTGTGAACAACTCTTGTGCTGAGAGGGACGCACTCTACTGTCACCCTGTCAGAGAGAGAGAGTGAAATAGATGCACACACACACTGAGGCCGGGGGGGGGGATCAATAGTAGTGAGTGTGGAGTTTGGATAATTACAGTTGTTAGCAGGGAGAGGAGAGCAGCTATAGTGGCCTCTCCACTCAGAGTCTCTTATCACTCTCTGGCCTGTCATTACAGCTTTAAATGCTGCTGTGGCAAAGTGGCAACTGTGTGTGTGTGTGTGTGTGTGCGCGTGTTTCTTTTTTTCTGTCCTCCTCTTTATGTCTCCTTGTTTTATCCTCTTGTTTTTCCTCTTCTCCTCTTTTGCTTCCTCTTTTCTACTCTTTATACTCCCCTCCTCATCTCCTTTCTCTCCACTTTTTGTTTCTCCTCTCCTTTACATAGAATCTCTTTTCCTCATCTCTCTCCTTCGCATCCCCCTTCTCTTCTTTTTTTTTAACACCTCTTTCTCTTTATATCGCCTCTCCTCTAATTTCTGCTCACCCTTTCTCTTCATATTGCTTCCTCTAGTCCTCACTCCTTTTCTTGTCTGCTCTCCCACATCTTTCCATTCTTCTCTTCTCTCCAGAACCTTCTAGTCTAAAGGTTCTGACAACCTTTAGACAAACAGTCTGGTTACAAAGTGTCTCAGAACCAGGTTCATACTGGTTCACAGTCTGGATCTGTCAGTCAGTCACAATGGTTTCTGTTAGGCTGAGAAGGCTGCAGCATCAGGCTCAGCTGACTCTAATTTTCTCTCTGTTGCAGCAGTGAGTCATCTTTTGTGGTGAAGTATATGATTTGGTTTGGTTTTTTTTTGTCCAAAGTGTTGTCTGGTTAGTTTAGTTTGGTCAGGCCAAACCGAGGAGCCAACCCACTAGAGGCAGCAGCAGAGTGTAGGTTTACATGTTGTCAGACCTGGGTGAATGTGTTTAGATTTGGGAACTTGGAGATGTGCTGCAAAATTCAAGAGTAACTGATTTTACAGTTTTGAAAGAAAGTCCATGTCACAGATGAAAAAACATCAGGTGGAGAGGTTTGAGTTCTCTCCTTTTTATTCCATAATTTTTGAATTTGTGATTATAATTTTAATCTGATGGATTGTCTTTCCATCAGATCCTACTACTTTTGACTCTGCTTTTCCTCTACACCTTTTATCTCTTCCCATCCCCTCTTCTGTCCCCTCTCCATCTCTTTCCATCACCTGTTTTTGTTTTCCCTAATGCAATAATCTCGTCATCTCTCTCATCCAAATTTTTTCTACCTCGCCATTTTTTTTCTGTTCTTTCATCAAATAATCTTGTCATTCGTCCTCTTTTCCCCCTAATTTGTTCTTTCCAGTCCTCTTGTTTTATTTACCCTCCTCAACTCCTCTCACTTCTCCCCTCTCGTCCAATAATCTCCTGTCGTCTCCTATCTCCTCTACCCGCGACTCTACATTCTTTGTCCCGTCCTTTCTTCTTCTTTTCTTCTCCATTCCTCACACCATCAGTGGTGCCAAGAAAAATTTATTCTGGAAATCCACGCTCTAATTTCTCAGAAAGAGACAGAGAGGGGTTTTGACTGTCCAGCCTGATGGGATGTTCTTAGTTGTTGAGTCTTGACACGCGACACTAAAAAAAGGCCTGGAGAAAGTGGAGTTAAATCCCTTTTGGATTGCTGTGGTTGTTTCACCATCCTCTCACCCCACACACACACACACACAGATGTGGTTTTGTGGATCTTCCCTGATGTTGAGGAGCCTTGTCAGACATAAGAAGGAGATGAGAATGATGGAAAGAGGGATTAGATGGTTACTAAACAATGGTGGTTTGTCCCCTCCGGGCTGTTTGCTCTGATTTAGATGGAGCAGGATTAGCTGAGAATGAGGAGATCAGAGTAGTTTGTGTGTGCGTGCGTGAGTGTGCATGTGCGTTGAAGAGAAGTGGGATGGTGATACAGAGATGCTTGAGGCAAAGCTGTCAGATATTCGACCGATTTTCTTCTTGTGTTCCGTAGGTGGTGCACAGTATAGCATGAGGGATGCACAAACATTCGCACGCACACACACACACACACACACAAATGTCTTACACTGTATTGAGTACTGCCAAACGTGGCAAAAACATGAGTAAAGTTGCAAAGCTCTTTTTCTAAAAAAAAACAAGGAACAAAACAAAAACAGGACAAAATGTTAACAAAAGTGGTCAAAGTGAGAATATATAACTTCACTTTGCATGACACTCTTGTAAATAATTCACTCTGTGGTTTTAGTGCACTTGCAGATGGTTTGAGCAAATGGTGTGTGTGTGTGTGTGTGTGTGTGTGTGAGAGAAACCAATGAGGGAAACGGAACTGTCTGAACTATCTGAATATGGTTTTGATCATCAGGAAGTGCTAACATGGTGGCTCATACAACCAGACGTGAGCAGTCTCTCAAATCTCTCTATGCTGTGTGTGCGTGTGTGTGTGTTGCAAGCATTGAGGCGAGTATCACAATGAGACAGGAAATCACTGCAAGGATAAAAAATTCTCTCTCTCTTTCTCTCTCTTTCCTCCTCATACAAAACACTCACAAATAACCCGCTAATCTCTGCTTCTGCCCGCATGCCATTCAAGGCTTCCTCCAATTAAAAAGCATCAGGGAGTCGAACCCACCATCTTATTTATCATATTAATTAGAAACTCCCTTGACAACAAAGAGAGGCCTACAGCTGTGGAGCAGAGGAGAGGCCTGGGAAATGAAGGATGGTTTGATTTGTTGTCTTGCTAATGTGACACCTATTATACAGGTTAGGCCTCAGATACAAAGACGCCACAACAGCATATGGTAATTGTAAGTGTGCACATGCATGTGAAAGTGTGTGTGTGTGTGTCTGTGTTAAATACGTTGACATGAAAGAATCTGCTTTGACTAAGTACTTGTACTTGGTGTAACCACAGCTTGCTGTATTTCATGTAGGTAACACAGTGAAAAGGCTGTATATGGTTATCATAAACCATCATACCATACCTGATTGGCACTGGTATGCAGGTTTGAAAGAGGTAGTAAGTATCACATATACACGTGTCATAACGTATTTTAAGATGTGCACCGTAATTAATGTTCCTTTTACTATATCATAATTGGGCATCGTGGTCGTAAACCAAGCAACTAAGTCAACTTCAAGGGGACTTAATAGCACTTAACAGCAGTTACATTATAAATATGAATAAGTAATTTATCATAATTGGTTGCACTAACATTTTAACATTTGATAAATGACTATATTTATGCCATATCATTGGCTAACAACTTAGTTAAAAGCCAAAGTAAATTTCCACACTGTGTGAGGGGGTGTGAGTTTAAAATAATGCTGGATAAATGTTGATTTGTAATGTACTGACTGGCTGGCTGGAGTTATTAATTCTTAATTAAGTTACCAATCATTTATTGAAGTGAATACAGCAGTTACAAGCCATTAATGACAACCCTTGGGTTTCCAATGTCCCATTTGTGAAAAATCCATTTCATCCACCCTCCCTTGGTTGGTTTGTTTCCACTTTGTTCAGAGATAACAAGCTGTTTACTATGTTACTTCCTCTAAGCTAATTAATTAGTTAATGGGTGTTGATTTGGATGATCTGTGTCGCTTATACAGAGGGTAAGTGGTCACCTTGTCCATTGGGTGGGTCTTCTTGAGGAATTGAGGAGCTGTGAAGTCGATGTGCAGACTCCAGCCAAATGGGTGTTTTTTAAAACACGGCAGCTGAGGAGGTGCACTAACTACTGTAGAGGCTTAGCACTGATCTATAAGGCATTAGTAAATTAACCATTAATAAAGGACCGTTATTAATGGTAATTCATGCATTCTTTATTAGAAAATGGTCCTAAAACCATTGAGTCATACCACAGTCATACCACATGCTTCCTAAGGCCTTAAAACTGGCCCATTATCATATTTGACATGATTAAGACTTCATCACTATCTGCCTGTGATATTTTAATGCATCCAAAGGCAACATTTCTCTACAAAGACAGACTTTGTATAGAGATCAACTAATTGTTAGTTACAAGATTCATGTTTAAATATAAACATGCTTTCCATATTTTCACATGTATATACTGCATGCTATTTGTTGCTGTAATGTTTAATTTTGCCTCTGGTAATGCCTCTGGTAAAGGAATTATTTGAAGGTTTTGCTACTGCTGCATAGCCAATGCTAGCATTAATACCTGTTAAAAGTCTAGAAATAAATGTTACAAGTTCAGCATCAACCTTCATTCCTTCACTTGCGAAGATCTGTCTCCATTTGTGGAAAGCAACACCAATGTAGTCACTTTTGTTTTGCTTCTACTTCTATCATTTTTGTTCTTCTACTGAAGTTAGAACTGCTAACTAGCTAGCCCTGGCCCGCACATACAAGCATGTATTTTTATCATTATTATTAGGTCAGGGTTGAAGTGTATAAACTTAAGAGATTTCTATGAAAGTTGACAAGCCTTTACACACAGGTCGGTGGAAAATCCTGAACACTTATAGGCTTTTTGAACAATAATTCAGAATTTTGAAAGTAACCCTGGTACACAGATTAAATATTAAGTGAAGAAATGTCGTATAAGGACAAGTTATTGGGAAAAATCTGAATAAATGGATATACATTAGGAATATAGATGCTTTAAGGGCATATGGCCTCACTGAATGTTTTTTAAAGCAGAAAATTATATCAATCATATGCTTTCTGTCACAAGATCTATACAAAACTGAAAACCGTTTGGGAGATTTTGAAGCAGCAGGTTAGATAACTCTTCACCAGTGTGGAAAAAAGGTTTTCCATCCTGACACCTTGTCAGCCATCTGTAGGGTGCAGGCAGATTATCATACTATTACTGAGCAGTTCTTCTAACAAACCACAGTTTATACTGAGTGACTGAAGAGAGAATGTGGCGAGCAGGCGAGGTGTTCAGTGGAAGAGGAGGCAGAGGCGTGAGTCGCTGACCGTGGTGCTGGAGCTGAGACCTGTCAGCAGCGATGGAGCTGTCCACGGTGCTGAACCAGTGGCTCTGATCGTCGGCACACACCCTGTTCTCTTCTCCGGATGGCTACAGTGAGTCTTCACATTGCCCTGCTGATGAGTCTAGGTGATCAGCATCTTCTCCATGAGCCCTTTTCTTGTGTTGAGGGGTGTCCTTGTGGATCTGCCGCTGTTGCTAGTCTTGTCTCCAGTGCCCACATAGACTGGTTATCTGTCCAAGGTTGTATGACCTAGTGTGAGCTGTGAATGTTTTCAGCCACCATGACTCTGCACACAATAAGTGAGTGTAGAAAATTGATGAAAATTATTTGTTTTAGTTATAAACCCTTTAGACTTGATCTAGTTTGTTTCATCTGAAAGCACCTGTGTCTGTGTCACCTCAGCATCTGTCTTAAAAGCAGGACGTAGGGAAGAGGATATAAATGGAAAGAGGAGGAGATAAAGAAATGTAGGGATGAGAGAGGAAAGTGTTGGATGGATGGAGGAAGAGAAGGGTGTTCACTTTTTGCAAGGAGACAGTGATTAAATGTGTTGTGGGTATCTCAGCTTTAAAACAGGCCTCTCATTCTGCCTCTTACAATATTTTACTTTGAGCCACCAGCTATTGAGTTTTGATAGACACTTGTGTGTGTGTGTGTGTGTGTGTGTGTGTGTGTGTGTGTGTGTGTCATTCCAGCCATCTGGTTACCAGGGCATTGTTTATTCTGTCACAGCTCAATATTTGCCCATCCATCTCTCATCTCACAGCATGCCACAAGTGTTTGTGTTTTTAGTGAACAGTGTGTGTCCGAGGGCTTGTGTTGTATTCTGTTGTGTTTTGAACAAACGTGAATAAATTTCATCGCACTTTTGGCAGTTTTTGTAGAAAGATGTGACATCTTTTCCACCAAAATCAAACAAAATAATTGAAATGTTTTAGAGTCCGACTTTTTCCAACAAGTACTGGTGAAGAAGAGAGAGTCACATCCTCAGTGAGGTTTGGCCCTGAATCACCGTATTCTAGTTGAAGTCGCACTCAGACTAAATCATTTGAAAACAACTGTGACCTTCTCCTAGCAAGGGCATTCTTAAGAATATTCTTCCTATCCTCAAAGTTTGACTGAATAATACTTACTTTTATCACTGCATATGAAAAGAGGATCACAGTTATGTTGTGTGTGAACTTCTTGACACTGCTCTGATAACTTTATTTACTGCAATAATACTTTTCTGTTAAGTGAGTTTGCATGGACGGGGAAAGCAAAAAGAGAAAAGGCTTATCTTTCAATGTAAATGAAAGTTTTAAAGGTGGAGCATCTTAAATAGCTTTCTTGTGGTCTTACCACAAGTAAAATTTTCAATGTAAACAAATCCCATGAAAAGATCATAACGGGCAATGATTTCATCATACTAACAAGAATGGTTAGAGCCTGATACAACCTTTTTCTCCACAGTGCTATAAACCGCCAATATTGTCCAAAACATATTAGAAACAAATCAGCGAACCACAGTGTTACCCTGGCTGACATGTTACTTCATAATGAAAGGAATCATGAACACGGGAACTTTTGTTTATTTCGAATTGATCCCACATACACCGTTCTGCTGCCATCAATACACACCAAAGTACTAAATATGTATTAATACAAAGATGAAATTGTCCCTAGGGAAAAAAACACTATTACCTCCTGTTTGAGTAACGTTAGCTAAAAAACGATAATGTTTTAGAAAATTACTGAAGATTTATCTCTGTAATAGGAATTGAGCAGGATTAACGTTAACTCAGAAGTTAATTTTGGTCTTTTTATGAGATTTACTGATTGCTCCCAGCTTCATCCTTTACCCACTAGTTTATTTGACCAGAAATCGGGTCTAGAGACAGGAGGTTGTTTATCGGACCTCACTGATGACTCAGACTTCAGTCACGTCAGCCAAATATACTTATATTAGTAGTGTTCATTTTGTCAGCTGTATTTAGATTGAGTCTTGGTCCTGAGATCAAAAGTCGGTGGTTGTTTCACCCATATTTGGCATCGTACTGGCTCAATTTTTGTGACAATACAACAGGACATCATCTGGCAACACACTGCTTTGGGCAATCAAATGGGTGCCATGATTCTATAGCTTGTGGCAATTGCCGTGACAAAGGATAAATTGATTGTCATTTGGACAACTTTCTTTCCAACTTTCTCGCAGTGATCGACATCTGATAGGACTCATGTTTGTTTTTTAAAAACAGGGCTGTTGTTTACCGAATGCCTAGATAGAGTATAGGAATGCCTAGATAGAGTATAGGTTAAAATCAAAGTTATTTTTGGTCAGGGAATAAGGGAAGGAATTTAGTCATGAGGGTAGTCAAAGCAATAGCAAAACAATACAAGGGTACATGCCTGTGTGTGTACATGTGTGTACGGGATACAGAGTGTGTAATTTTCCATTTGGCTGCTGGACAGAAAGATGGATGTTGGCTAGACAATCTAACTATTGTGGTAAACGCATAAACACACATCAGCATGGAGATCCATGTAGCTTTTATGTGTTTGTGTTATAATATAGCACAGCACCAGACTAAATGCACTGCTTTGCGATACCCCAGTAGCAGTGTGCTTGACATAGGGAAGGAGAAATATCTTTGGCATGGACCTTATTGCCCCGATTGATCTCCTCATCTCTCTCTCTGCTGCTGGAGCACTCAGCCTCATCCTTCCATCTATGTTTCCTTTCTCTCCCATCTCTTTTGCAATATGTTGTTGCTCGTCCCTCCATTCCCTTTCTCCGCCTGCCTGTCTCTGATCTCCTGCTGCTGTGTGAGCATCAAAGTAGTTGAAGAGGTTTGCCGTCTCTCCTCCCCACTGCAGATCCCTTCATCTTCTTCAGAAAAGAGGAAAGTGCAAAGGCTAACTGTGGGTTTCAGACGTCTTCTGTCACTGTTTTGTTTTGTTTTTTTTTCCTGTGTCCTTCACTCGCTCTTCTGCCCTGCCCATTGCTAACAGCAAAGTATCTTGACAGAAATGCTTTCTGATTCTAGAAATGGTTTATCTTCAGATTTAGACTTACATGACCGAGCCCTCAGATCTACACTATCAATTTGTGTTTGCTAGACTGAAAAGTGCTACAGTCATAGAGAAAAACGGTGACTTAATAAATGTATTGGGATAAGTCATTCTGGGCAATATATAGTTAAAATTAGAGTATAAATCCACATTTTCAGGGTGGAAATACTTTCCAAACTTCAGTTTCATTCATTTCAGTGTATTGGCATTTTAAGTCTACAGAAAAAAGTATTAAAAAAATATTACAATGCCAAGGTGGTGAATTGACAGCTGTTCTTTCATCTTGATCCCCAGTGGAGATAAAAAGTGAACCTGGTTAAATGTGTGTCCCAGAGGTGGCGATAGAGGAGAGGCCATGAGGTCAATAAAACCAGGGAACATGGTGTCATTGTATAAATGAAATGTGGAAAACATACTGTAAATATACAGTAACTGACATTTTCTTCCTGTTCAGATTTCATGGCCAGTCCCCCACAGCAAACAACAATGTAACATGTAAACAGCAGGAATAGATTTAAAGATTTAAAAACTGAGCAGGGGGAAAAAAAACTATAGTAATGTATTTCTTGTAATTTCTCTGATTTCTGATGTCTGGCAGTTTGACATCTGATCTGGTTTGGCTTTGGTTTGAGGTACAGCACTAAAGTGACAATTGATTCTGTACAGTCTGTGAGAGGGTGACTAGACAGTGATCCTGGCAGCTGCTCCTCACCGTTTAAACAAAGACACACACATACATACGAACACACCCCCTATGCCAACATGGTGGCCAGAGCTGGTGTGTGTGTATGTGTGTGTGTTGCTTGGCTGACCGTATGAGCACCTGTCTGCACGGCAAAGGTCAAACACTTTTATTATTGTGCTGAAATTTAGAGTGGAAATCCTTTAGACCCTCTGTTTTTCTATTTAGCCTCCATCTGTGGTGCTAAGAGCTCATTGCTGTGGTGCTTCTGAACTGCTCCTTCAAGAGATCAGCTGACAATCAAACACTGAGGGTGGTACAGTGACCACGTTAAGTCAGACATGAATCACAGGGAATAAAATGGGTACAGTATGTGGTTTTATACTTCGTGTATTAGAGGTATTTGTTTTATTAGTACATTTATGTGTGTATACGCGTAGGATCAAATGGAACTATAACACTGTTAAGCATGCTAAACCCCTTGGGTATGATGTTTCAGAGGGCCAGAAGGCCTGGACCTTACATGCGAAATATCAACAAACAGACACACACTCACACACACACACTCCAACCTTTACCCTAAACCCATTCCTCATCCCTGCGAAAGCAGACTCTGAGTGAATGGCCTCGCTAAAGGCTTTTTAATAGACTGCTTTGTGCAGGGAAAACTCTTGGTGATGGGGTGGGGGGGTCCCAAGGGAAACATCGGGGGAGGGAGGAGAGACAGAGTGAGAATGGCTCATTGAAAAACTAACTGAGCAGAGAATCAGTAATGGCTGCGCTACTGATCCTTAAAGACATTTAAACACCTTATTTGAATCCAGTAAATTACTACTGCTTGCATGACATTTCATAAAAATAAATGTCTTAGCTCTTCTATAACCTGTTACAAACATGTAATAATAGTGATTTAGCAACCATATGGCGATCTGCGTAGACATCAGTTTTACAGTGTAAATTAAAAAATAATTGGTTTATTTGGACCCTCAGATATTTCCAGAGGTTTTCCTTGGGTCCCAGGTGTCAACTAAAGGGGTTTTGGGAATCCTCACATTTTGCACACAGCTTATATAATCATGTCTGGTAGGAAAGCATTCCAAGTTGGTGCTTACATGGTTTCCTGTAGGTTTTTGACCGTCAGACAAACACTCTTTAAATCAAACCTTCGTTCCTTTTCGCTTTTGTTTTCCCTCTTAGAAATTATACAACATTCAGGCTTTAGAGTGTTTTGAAATCGCTCATGTAAAAAGCGCCCCCCCACACATGCACACTGAATGCCCTTTTTGGAAAGAGTATGTTGGATCATTTTAAATGAAATGAGGAACAAATGCAGACTTGTATTTATACTATAGTCTTACCTCTTGTTGTATGTACGGTGCAGTCATTAGTGTTTTAGGACATGCTTGATCAACATGTATCAAGTAAAAATCTCAATGAATGGTTTAAACCTAAAAAAACTAAGCTATGTAGTGTAAAAACTATGTTTATATTAATAAAAATTAAGACTTTCAGTACTGGTCATAAAAAATATACTATTTCCTGTAGAAGGTGTCGATTGGTCCAAGACTACTATGCTACAATTTCAGGTCAGAATAAGGTGACAGGTTTGACTGCATCATAGTTAGGAAGGCGATATGTTTGCCGTTGCTGTGTATTTCTGTCCCCTCTCGGCTGCAGAGTGTGTGAATGAAGACATTTATTACAACAGAGACACAGAGGATTAGCAGAGGGCTTAAACCATTCTCATGGTAATGCACAGAGCTGGGAGCGCGCAGATAAACGCACACACTCACCTTATCAAAACACCCAGACCTGAAAGACTACTCCTTAACAGCACCGACAGACTGACTGAGAGACACTGACGGAAAGCAGGGAACAGACGGGAGAGAGAGAAAGATTTCAGTTAGCTGTGGAAGATTATGGTCTCATTCAGAAATATTGTTTGGACAATAACATCATTCAAGGGTGCACCCATCACACTTAAGTGCAAAAGGTAAGAATCCATTGTCCAAGTTTTTGCCACCCCCCTCAAAAAAACCAAAAAAACCAAACAACCTACTATTCAGGGGGCCTCAGTGTGGCAAAACTGGACATGTAAAGCGCAAATTTGTAATGGTTGCTTTTTAATTTAAATGGAGAAATTATTATTTGCAATACTTATATTAATGTCACTGTAGACTCATGGAAAGTTTGAGGCACTTTTCAACAAATTTGTATGATTCATAGACAAAATTGATTTAATTGAAAAAATAATCATCTGATAAATTATTCAAATCAGTGACAACCCAATTCAAAAAGGCAGTAACTTTTACACAAGTAGAAGAATCTTTTCCTGTGTGTTCTTGATGCCAAAATTTCTATCAGTCCATCTTTCCATCCTTTATCTGATCCTATTTCTGAGGGGGCTAAGAAGCAGAGTACACCTGGGCAGGTTGCCAGTCTGTCAGAGGGTTTAACTAATACATTTAGAAATTTTAAATTTCCCAACTACGTTAGTGGATTAGTTTCACTTAACCTAGTCTGCTGTGCTTATTTATTACTTTTTTATTACCTTTTTGTCTGTTGTATGGTTTTAATTTTGGTGAAAAGCAACTATCTGACCCAAGCTGTCTTGATTGACTGATTTCCAATCTCAGGTGATAATAATGCTGTGTGTGCACATGTGAAAGACAAAGCAGGGAGGAGGACGGTAAGCTCTCAGCTACTGTAATCCAGAGTATCCCCCTGCTCCAGGCGATCCACTGTGCTCACTTTTGCCTTCTCAACATTGTAGTCAGACAACAATCTCAGCCACCAAATCCATGTCTCTCGAAATCTTCTCTCTTGGCATCAGGTTTGTTTTTTTGGCTCCTTCAAGAGAAGACAGACAAGAAGCTGAGCTCTGAGGATTTTTATATCCCTGTCTTCAATAGACTGTCTCTTTGAACACTGCAATGGAACAGCATATCACGGACTGTGCACGAGTCCAAGATTCTCCCAGTTATCTTGTTGTCTTAAAGAAGCAGTAAACCTGCTACGTAGAAATTGACGTTGGCAAGCAATATTTTATAGAAGCTGTCACACAGACAACTTGAAAGATGCTATGTTCTAGTCAAATCACTAGTCTTCAAAGCACCAGTCTTAATTCTAAAGTCTTTGGGTCAATCACAAACCTTACAGGGCACATCCAATTCAGGATTCAAATCGGATCCAAAAATCACGTCTTTTAATGGCAAATCCAAGTCAATTCCGTGGATTTAACTGTAAGTCAAGTATATAGGAGAAAGTCAAAATGAAGGTTCGGGTAATTTGAATCAAGTTAAAGTCATGTCTCAAGTTTGAGTCTTTCGCTGTATGTCCACTGTCTTTGGGTGTAAGTTTCATTACAAAGTCCTTCTGGTCAAGTCTCAAGTCTTACAGGGTAAGTCAAAGTAAAATGAAATCTTAAATCTTTCCCTGCAAGTCTTGAGACAAGTCCATCAAATCAATTCAAGTCAAGTATTTTGGGGCAAGTCGAAATCCATTCGAAACAAGTCATTCCACAAGTATTCATGAGCAAAATGCAAATCAAAATTTAAGTCATTGGTAGTCTCAAAATATCAAGTCTGACTGAATACATATTTGTCTTGAAATAAGTTACAAGTATCTGAATTCAAACAAATTTTCGTTCTTCAAAACTGAGGTGTATTTTACCCTCTGCTGATGAGTTTTCAGTACTGTGTAGGAGATCCAGTCTGTTCAGTATAACAGTGTGTAAGGCGTCAAAATTAAGGCCTCGTACTTGTGTCCTGTAGGGTGAGAACTGAGGCAAAATCTATTTTTAATATGAGATATTTGTGTTGGAAAACATCATCATCCTTGTCAACATTGCCACCAGTCCTAGTATTATAATCTTGGTTACCACTTACCACATTGTCGACTCCACCAAGAAGAGATCTTTGCACTCAATGAGGTTCAGTCCAGTCCACAGGGGATATAAACCTGTAACCTTTGCCGTGTCAGTGACAAAACCGCAGGATTTTTCAGTTATTACATCCCATCCCGCAACTGCCAGTCTTCCCTACTGTGACAGAGATGTAGCTTCCAGATCTCTCCCCTGCCACCTCTGATTAAGGCCACCATAGGCGAGACACACCTGTACAGCTGATGGGAGACAATGCTGTGGCTTCCTCTCGGAGATTGATTTTCTCCATTAAAACGGGCCCTTTGTCTAAAAAACCCGCACCCCCTTTGTTATGCTAAAGAGAAGATGGAAGATTTCCAATTCAATTTGGGCTGAGCCGAGGGCTGGTCAGCTATATCGGCCTCTATTGTCCTGGCTGAGCCCGCTGGGACGATGCTAGCGTCTCCCAAACGCCAATTAAGCCGGACGGAGAGACGGACAGGGGGATAATTGACAGGCAGGAGAAAGGCAGCCTTCTTCCTCTCTCTCATCATTGAAAAGAAAATCAGAGAGAGAGAGAGCAGCAGAGAGGAGAAGTGAGGGATGAGAGGGAGAACAAGGAGGAGAGGAGTAATAACCTGTAATATGTTGCCCAGAGCAAATTCAGATTACTTGAAGTGTTTAGCTCATGTACACGACTTTGGCCCACAAGCACCAACGGGGCCAAGAAAAGACAATGAGTCATGGTTAAGAGCAAAGAGAAAGCTCTGATGTTGCTTACTATTGGTTCATTTAATGATCGTGAAAAGTAGGCGAAGCAGCCATATTATTTTAACGTTCAGTATTTTCATCCTCCGTCATTAACCTGTCACAGGTTTACACCCATTAATTACCTGAAATTAATGTGTATCTAATTAAGACTAATTTCCCTTAAACGATGAGATACTTCCTACTACATTTATGATGTCTCAAAGTGAAGTGTACCTTGCTATCTAAATCTACAGCCAACTATTATGAAATTTCCAATCTGTTCTGCTTTCAGAGGAATTAAGTAACTGTAGTTTTTCCATCAGCCATACACATGAAAACACTCACCCAAACCCTTTGTTAAAAATTGAATCTCAGTTGTCTTTTTGTTTAAAGGAGATCTCCAGTGATTGGGAATGTCAGGTCCATTTCAATTTAAAAAGCCCATACAGCGTCGGTCCACCATTTTGTTCCAGACTAAAAGACAGTACCTCCAAATCTTTTGAATGGAATGACAGAGAATTTAGAAAGGATAACAATGTTCCCCATACAATGGATCCAAATGACTTTGATGATCCTTGACTTCATCTAGCAAAACCACAAGGTTGAACATCAGTGAAATGTCATGACAACCATTGGATGAATTGCCATGAAATTTGATGCAGACATTAATGTTCCCATCTGCATGAATTGTTGTAACCTAACCAACAAAATCTGTGTTAGCATGTACTTAGCACCACTGTGTACAGCCTCACAGAGCCACTAGCATTACTGTAGACTGTTTTCTTGCTCCTGCTTTTCCAGGCAGCCAATGGTTTTCATTCCTTTCTGTAAAAAAAAAAGTTTTCTAACTCTGGGAATTTTTTTGAATTTGAGCAGTCATTACAGTGCACATTTAAGTATACATTACATTGTGTGGTGCTGCAAGATTAGTGTAGATTAATTTGAAAAGTCACTCAGCATTATCTTATAACTTTAAATTTAAATTTGACAGGAATATGCAGCACCTCACTTTTCTTTTTTTCTTTTTTTTTGTGATCTCCAGTGACTTAAATCATGTGTCACTGGAAAAGACCTTCCCCACTTTCACTCAGTTTGTGTGCTGCACTACTAGAGAAGATGGGACCCTAGGCCTGCTCTTTATTAATGTTAAAGAGGCCTACAGTGCCACTGCCCTCCCCTGACTTGGGTTGAAGGTGGACCAAGTTGTTGTCTGATCCTCTAATTACAGACCAATGGGGCACAGCCAGAATCATGTTCTTTGATTTCTCCAGCCTGCGCTGCTGGGGAAAGAAGATGACTGCCATGTAGGTCGAGGCTCCTCTTGTGTCCTGGATCATGGACTACCTTACCAGACGTCCTCAGTATGTCTGCCCTCAGAACTGCTTGTCAGACATAGTGTGAGCAGTACTGGCTTTCCACAGGAGACTGTCCTGATACCTCTTCTCTTTACACTGTGCTGCACCTTGGACTTCAGGTATGGCATACAAACCCTCCACCAGCAAATTACCCTGAAGTTGTTGAATGCATCGGGGGGGGGGCGGTTGTGTCAGAGTACCAGAGGGTGTCCACAGTTTTGTGTCAGTCCTGGTGGTGGAACTGGACCCTCTGAGTGTAGTCAAAGAGAATGGACAAGTGCTCTGACTACATAGTGATCTGGTTACCCAGAGGAGCACATTCAGCCGGAGACTCAGAATGACTAAATGCTCCACTAAACACCCTTCCTGTTGCCATCCGGACACCCCCCCAATGCACACCTCCATCAGTACTTGGCTACTGAACTACTGCTAATTCACTGTTGACCTACATTAGAGTCAATTCACTGTTAAATTACTGCTCATTTACTTTTCACATTTCCATTCTTGCACCTTGGTCCATACATTTATTCTACCTTGCACATTATAATTTTATGACTTTCACACTGAATTTGTACTTTCGTCTGTTAACTTACTGTGTATTTTTATAATCCTTTTATAGTATTTTTTGCTTTTTTCCTATTGACTTATTCTGTTCTAGCTGTGTTGAGCAACATAACACAGCAAATCCCTTGTAGGGATCACTTAAGTTTTTCTAATTCCAAATAAGATTAGCACCTAAACATATTTTAGAAAATACTGTCAAAAACCCAACTAACATGATTATTTTGAAATGGGATAAAATATTGGGAAAAAAAAATACATTGTCCTTCAAGTGCCTTGTGTCCTTTGGTAACTTACAGTGCTGTATATAGTTTGAGATTATTTGGTACATTTATTACAGTAATGACTACATTCTATTCATTTTAAAAAGGATCTCTGATAAGAAGGCATTTCTGTTAACTTCACCTGCGTGTCTACAAGTTAGAAGGCATGTCTACATTTCATGAAAACTGCTTTCATGTATGAAAACCTGAGCTGAGAGCCTTGATTTGTGCTTGAAAAGGCTTGAATTCTTTCTTTTCAAAATCAGAGATTATTGCAGTGATACGGACACAAAGACATACCAAGCAGTACCTTCTCTTCATCATTTCTCTACTGAGAGCCTGAGTGTCCACAAGAACTGAAACACATTCAAACCGAACTGAATAGCTGCCTCATTTCATTCAGATGACAGTTTTTTTTTAATGACTTATCTGAAATGGGCTTGTGTGAGCCATATACCTTAGTTGATTATGTCTCACAAATTTGCTTTAATATGATTTTTGGGAGAAGTGGACACCATCCGAAGATAGTTAAAGTAAATAAGTTGGAACTTTTATAACTTGGAACAGGATTGAAATTTCAGATGAATTTTCAGGATAAAACAGGAAACTGATTCCATGTTGAATGTGACTATGATCATCCTAAAAAAAAGTAAAAAAATAAAAAATCTTAGGTTCTTAACTCATACTGTATAGACTCTTTGTACTTACATGCACAGTAGGTATCTGCAAGAACAAAGTAGGTTGCAGCTGGTCATAAAAAGCATCCTTTTTTTGCTTTTTTCCTCCAAACCTCCTTTTTCTCAGTTTATCTCGCTCCGTTTTCTTCCTCCCTCCAGTTGTAATGCCCCCCCCCCCCCCCGCCCGCTGGCTGGTGACAGACGGCCTAATAGGATTTAATAAGCCCCATTTGCATGTCAGCCTTTTAGATTTTCTGTAAGAAAGAAAGGCAATGGGAGGGATGGGGGATGGACAGGGAAGGGGGGGGGTGTGTGGGGGGGGGGGTAGAAAGGAGGGAGGGATGGAAAGGAAAGAGTGACGATGGACAGTATGCTTTAAGGACCCATTTCTTTTTTGATGAAGGTAGAAAAGTATTATACCAGAAGGTTTAGAATAAGGATCCAATATTGTCTTTTTCTTTTAAAAATATATCATGCATTCAGCTACATCTATTATTTTTATTTTAAATCATGTGTGAGCAGACAAATGATTCTAATTTTAACTAAATGTTGTTTCAGAATGTCTCCATCCTGATGAAAGGGGAAAAGAAAAGCATGGTGCAAATTTTATATTCAGCTGGAGCGGGCAGCTTCATGTCACTTCTGCCAAGTGACTTTGTTTGTTGTTCAGAGTAAATGGGAAGAACAGAGTGAACAGAGTGTGAGTCAAGATTCTTAAAAATGCCTTACAGAGAAATGACAGCATCCGGTGTTACATGACAATTCACAATGTTGGAAGAGCTTATTGTTCCCATTCATGCTGCAGTGTTCAATCATCACAGTAAATTTCATCCACTTTAGAGTGGTTTTTTTCTGGCCAGTTTTAGTGGTTGAAATGGTAGAATTCCTCACTAGGAAAACAGCGTTATTAGTTTGTACCATTTCCTGCCATACAGCTGTTTTTTTTGATTGTTGATCAGTGATTTTTTTTTTTCTTCAATCACTTTATTACTACTAGCTGTCTGATGCTGCTAATACAATACTCCAGTTTGAAGTGTTCGGGTAGCTGTTTTATATTTTACTCTTTTACACTTGATTTTTTACTCCTGTGAACTCTGTGGGTATGTTGCCTTTTAGTTTGTCTCTTGTTGATGAAAATTCATTGTTTTCTGATTTGTAATCATTGTCACTGAATTTCCTGTCTAGTGCCGTTGTCACAGTTTCACATTTACTTCAGTTAAAACTTCATGCCAACTGCAGTCTTCAGTTTTTTTAGTGGCAGTGTGTTTAACTTGACACATTTGAGTGTCCAGCCAGTGCTCGGTCACCTTTTGGCAAAAACCTTAAAAGGTAAAAATACTGTGTATATAGTATAGTTTAAATTGGCAATTGAAAAAACTTTTGTACCAGCCTTGAAAAACCTCTACATAGGACTAGGTTGTTCATTACAGATATACACTATAAATATTACCTCATTTCAGTCATGATTTAAATTTCTTTTTTTTAATTTATCAGACTTTTCCAGAAATGTTTCATGTTATTTTGTGGTATAGTATGCTTCTCCAGTCCTCACATGGATAGTAATGCAAATTGTGTGTGTGTGTGTGTGTGTGTGTGTGCAAGCAGCAGAGCTAGAGACTGTCATTCTGTAAGGAGGATAAAAGGTCCAGCCAAAAACCATGAGTGCTGCACACATCTCTACACACTCACACACTCAGTAATCCCCATGTTGGTAGCTGATGTTTATTGCCGTGTAATAGGATCAGGATGAGGCAGCGTCAATATCAGAGCAAACATCTCTCTCTCTCTCTCTCTCTCTCTCTCTCTCTCTCTCTCTCTCTCTCTCTCTCTCTCTCTCTCTCTCTCTCTCTCTCTCTCATATGCACATCATGCACGCGCACACACACACAATCGCTGATCAAACATAGCCCAGGAAACATTGTGATCCAGGAGAGATGAGAGGACTAATCCTTTTAGCCTTCTGAGAAGAATCTCCTCCTCCTCCTCTTCTTTCTCTTTCAGGCTCGCTTCCTCAATCATTCTTCTTCTTTGACTCTCTGCCGTTCCCTTTCTTCCTCTCTTTCGCTTGACAACATTGTTTTCCATTCTCTCTCCCTCTGCCACTTTTACCGATGAGGACAAGGCTGAGGAGAGAGGGAGACAGCCACTGAGCTAAATATACATACCCAGTGTGTGTGTGTGTGTGTGTGTGTGTGAGAGAGAGAGAAAATGGTTTTAAGTGTAGATTGATCTGCTTGGTTTGCTGAGAGATTAGACCTGATGATAAAGCCTCCTTTTTAAACCAACCGCCTTCCTCGGCCTCTTCACACCTACACTCCTCATCCATCTGTGTGTGAACATTCCTTCATGTTTGCATGATGATCATGTTAAAATTTCAGTCGAAGAGGTTTAAGTGGTGAAGGATGAAACCAATATTTGGCCTGTTACTGGACTAAGACAACTCATGGCTGATATTTAGGGCTTGTTATTTGCCAGAGGATGGTCAAATTTCTCAGTCTTGTGGTTCGTTGGTCCAATAATTTAATTCAAAGTGAATAATGTATCTTGGCAGCTGTTGCAAAGTTTCCATGAAATTTGCTGTGAATGTCGAATGTCGTTGAATCGCTGCACTGTGCGTGTGTATGTGTGAGAAGCATGATATGGTTACGCCACTACATGATTGTCTATTGCATCAATTGGTGTATTCTGCATTATGTTATGCTGTATTTCAATTGGTTTGTAGCCATGTATTATAGCAGCAGTCCTGAATTCCTGAGAGTGTCAGGATTTATATGTAGCTTGTCTTAGGTCCCCAAAGCTCTGACGCGACTCAATCTAGGGTCACTGTCTGGACTGCCACGTTTCTCTGTGCACTTTTGGACTGTATCAGACAAAGGTAGACAAGCTGTGTGTAGGCTTTTAGGCTGCTGCTTTGGCAAGCTAATATTTCCCCCGCCACTGCATGTTATGTCTTGTTGAAAATGCAGCAAAAACACAAGCTCTGGCTATTTAAAAAGCTACACCTCACTGCGTTGAAATCATTGGGGTAATTCTAATTAAAGCTAATATGGAACCACAGACTGCTGTGTCATTAAAAACTGAGTCAAGGGTGCACCTTGACTGGATGAGTAAACTGTAAAATAAACAATTTTTTTTTTTTTTATTGACATGGAAAAAAACTATTGGTGGATTGGTCTTGTCTTGATGGATACCTGATCTGCTTAAGAAGGTCAGTATCAGTTGTGCTTCACGTGGAAATTAACTGAATTCAGAGCGGTCAAAGATATTGTTAGAAAAAAAGGAGACAGTGTCAAAGTGCTTTAAATTGTAAAAACACTTCTCTCAAGTAGAATCTAGTCAGTACTTTGCAGAGTGATGTAAGAGCCCCAGCACTTGAGCTTCTCTTTTGCCATTTCTTTTACTTTCTTGTCTGAATTTGGTTCAAAGTAGGGAGCCAGTGGTGTTACATTTTTATGTTTTTCCAAATACATTGTTTTTGCTGGGCTTCTTTCTTCTCCTGTTAAATGAAGGCACATAGTCTTTATTTACACAGTGTAGTCATGCCACTGAAAATATGAAAAAAGACAGTGATTAGTGCATATCATATTCATAGGTTCATGTAAATGCTGCTGCATATGTTTGTGCGTGCGTGCGTGTGTGTGTGTATCTTCAAACAGAGCTGTGAGTGCTTAATGAATTTACTTTGCTCTGATTGGAAATTAATTAAAACTGCCTCAAACAGACAGCCGCCCACAGGGAGCCACTGGCAAAACACTGACAGACAGATTACTGTGCTGAGCAGGCAGGGAGGAGGGAGGAGAGTTTACAACTATCTGATGCATTTCCTACGACCCCATATTTCATGGATTATAGCAGCCTTAGCCTCGTTATTGGTGTGATTTTTTTTTTTAATTTATTTATTTTTTTTGAACTGCAGTATCTGTTAAACAGCAGCAGTCTCAATCATAGACAAGTCAGCAAGTCCCTTTTTCATCAGTGAGACTTTTACAGACACTGACACGTACAAGGCAACTTAGTTTGATATTAATGCACAATTAATACGAAACCATTTCATGGAAAAATGTTATTAATTGATGCTAGCAAAGGAGTAGTCCAAAACCTAGTATGTGGCTGGACCCCCCCTTTATCTGTTTGCTTGTCTTCTACTCTGTGCTCACATTAACAATATTTAAATGCAGCCATACTCCTGATAAATCTTTTTTCATTTACATCTTTTTCTGTTTCTGTTGTCATAAAACGTAACAAGTATGAAATAGTAACTGGAAAAAGCAGTCATTTCCAAACTGCTGCAAAAGTCCCGACTATATAAACACGACAGTCTGACAAAATCACCGTTTGCATAAGTTAATGACAACTGCTGTACTGCGATTTCAGCTATATTTGCCTGTAAAATGATCAGTCGGAGAGAGAGTTAGAGGCTCATTCATGTCTGTGTCAGCTATTGCATGGTCATTCGAATGCAACAAATAGAGGTGTGCCCACTGAGGGAAAGCCTGACCTCGGGGCCTTGCCAATGGTGTAACTTCATCAGTCAGTGCATCCAACGACTTTTTTCCTTTATTGGGTTTGCCCCACTGTTGTGGTCTGGTTAAAAAATTACTCAGATTTACTAAACAATGCAGAAAGGAGATTTTCACAAATGGAAGGTTCTTTAGAAAAACAAAACAAATTTTTACAATATATTAAAGGTGCTATTCCAACCCATGAGGAAAATCTAGCTCTCTACTTTCATCAGCTTGTGGCGAAGTTTGTCTGCTGTTTGGCGCAGGACAGATGCTGGAGTGTAGGGAGAGAGTTAAAGGATGGACAGCCAGAGGAAGACCTCCAACACACTATAAAACTCTGAGGGGCAGATTCGGGGGATAATTCTGCCTGTTCATCTGTATGAGTGACTCATTTTAGATTGTCACGTTTTTTGGTACTTTTTGACATTTTCATTTGACATTTTATTAGCATAAATACATTGATTACAGCCACTTTAAAGTTCTCGAGGAAAATAATGGCATTGATAATTCCATTTTAACTAGGCTAACATGATCCTGAATTGAAGATCATGTGCCAAGATCAAAAGTTCCAAAACAGCTAAAAAGATAGACCCTGAGGTGAGTTTATTTGTTCAATGATAAAATACACGGGGAAAACGGGGATGAAATGGATATAAAGACCTTTCTCTTTATAGAAACCTGCTTCCAACAAAGGCCTCTGCAGTTGACTGCTTCACATGATGCTTTGCAGTAGAGAGCATATTTCATCAAAAGTAGCTGGACCCCAACTGCTGATGCATCTGAACCTCTCTGCTCTGCCTCTGGTTCAGGAAGTGTTAACCAGTCCAGCTCCCTCAGGCAGACAATGATGTTAAAGACTAATTGACGAGCACTTTAAATAAGTCCTAATTAGAGCACGGCTGGTAATAATTGGGCAGGCGGTCTGAACACTAATTAGTGTTTAAAAAAAAAAAAAAAAAAAAAAAGGTCTGTGTGTGTGTGTGTGTGTGTGTTACCGTGTGGATGAATGATCTCTGCAGGGGGGCTGATGAAGCCCATACTTTCAAGAAGCAGACAGAGCGAGAGAGACCAAGTGGGTGAGAGAGGTAGAGAAAGAGGGGAGATAAACCGCTGCTCCTCATCGCTCTTTTGTGATGGCGTATGGTCTGCGGGTGGCCCTCTCTCTATTTTAGGGACAGGGCGGAGGGCAGGTGTGTGTGTGGGTGAGAGAGCGTACTCCTAACAAGACTAATTGATTCTGTAGCCTCTCTTTATCCTTCCCCATCTTCCCCTCACACACACTCTGTTTTTCCTTCTCCTCTGTGCCCCTAATTGTTTGTGCTGAGGGGCGTCTAGAAAAACAGCAGTAATAGATTTCCCACCTGCTGCAGAGACGCATTAGTAACACACTCAAATGACTTGTTTGCCCCTCTCTCCCTGCTGTCGTCCATTCACCGTTTACTGCTCATCCTTTCAACCGGCGACCCAGGTGTGCTGATCCTCTCTGACTCTCAGCCACGCTGCATATTTAACATACAACAAAGACGCCGCTATTTTTATTTGATCATAGTCACATGGTTTTATATGCAGCGTATCAAGGGTTGATTTTATTTGTCCTGTCATTTAAACCAGATACAAGTCAGTTAACAATATGATTTACAGTCATTGGTTCTTGTTTATTATATAATCAGCACTGCTGCATTTATGATAAGACCCAATGGTCTTCATCTTTGTTGTTTTTCATACAATGCACTTTGCAAAAATTTCATACTCTGCTCCACATTCTTTGTACGTTATACGTATGTATCTCATTATCCTTTCCCTTTGGAATAAAGTCACTTATATCTAAACCTGTTCCACATTTTACAACTCACAAACTTTTTTGGAGCCGGGAGCACTGTCACTTTAGGTTTCAGGAAGGTTTATCACTGCTGAATGTATGTGTATGTACGACTCACTTTATAAGAGGTTAGTTTGTAATGCAAAACAATATGATAGATCAGAAATGTAGTTTCAGTCTGGCAGAAAGTCAGTGTAGACTGTAAAACTATGCACTCTGCTCTAAAAGTCAGATCAAGTTCATGGTGAATTTGTTACTAGATTGTGTGTGTGTGTGAGAGAGAAAGCCTCAACATTACTAAATCTCCATCTGAATGTAACGGTGACACTAGTGTGACTCCAGGACAGGTTAGAGCTATTTACTTTTTAACACTATACCATCAAGGGATGTTTTACACATTTATTGACAACAAGGTGGAAATCACTAACTGCTGATGTAAAGTTTCCAGTGTGATTAAGACCAAGCTTAACATAAGTATTTTATATCATTTACAAATCTCACGTCCAAAAATGTCTTGTAGAACAAGGCTGCAGCCATGTCAGGGGGTTTTGGGAGGATGTACAAAGACACAGTGGTGCTTTGATCTAGATGCTAATGGTAACAAGCTCACATGGGGATGTATAGGGGGGGGAAACATTTACTGGCATTGTCAACCTCATATTTTTGCAGATCGTCATATTAGAATCATAACATTGACCCCTGCTTGGTATGTTGGATGGTTGACTTTTTAAGTGATAGATCTTCAAGCCAGTGGCATCAAACCCAGTTTCCCTATATCTTCTACTGGCACCCCCAAAGGGCGTGTTCTCTCTCTACTTTTATTTCTTTTATACACTAATGAGATCTAGTGTCATTATAATATGACACTGGCACTGCTAGATGCAGGATCAATAGCCTTAAAAACTAATTTGTCCCTGCTACCATTGGCTTTTTGAATAGTATGGTGTAATTCTTTTAATATTTTGTGTAATTCCTTTGAGTGTAGGTTGGTGTGTGTAGATGACAGTATTTACTGTATTTATTTACTGCAGGCTGTGCAGCAAATTGCTTCTTGGGGATAATGAGGATTACCTTGACCTTAGGTTAATATGTCAGCATGCTAACATTTGCAAATTAGCTTTCAACACAAATTATAAATCAGGTTGATGAAAATGTCATTAGTTTTGGATGCGTTTGGTCATAAACCAAAGAATTGGACAATCTGACATTTAGACCTGATGAAGGCACCAGAGGAAAGTTAGAGGACCACTAAAGTTACAATTCATCCTTCGGGGGGGCGCATGTCTGTACCAGATTTTACGCCAATCTAATCAGTAGCTGTTGAGACATCTCACTCAGAAGTACAAAGGCCAACCTCAGGGTTGTGCAAGATGAAAAGTCAGGGAATCACCAGAGTCATTAGGATTCATTGTTAAGGAACTCTGAATGTCATATCAGTCTGGAGCAAAGTGGTGGACCACACAGCAATAATTATTACTAATATAATATACCTTAAAACTCCTGAAACACTTTTTCGTAATCAGAATATGCTGACCAAGAGGGTCAGCATATTCTGATTAGACCAGCTTTGAGCAGTCAAGGTTAAATCTGGGATACATTTTTTTCAAACTTTGAGCACAGTAGGTAGGTGGTGCACAACACCGAAGGTAGCCCTGCTCTTAGGTTGCCAAGTGATTCTGCTGATCAAGCCCTAGAACTATCGTCGTGTCCTCCTGGCCTTAGACACAGCAGGATTCATAACTCAGACAGATTTTATAATTGAAAATTACTTCAAATTCTAATTAATGGCACAGCAGAGCCAATCTAAAACTGGCTGTCTAGTTTGAACATGCCAGCTTGTACAGTCGTTGGTCTCTAATTGCTGGTTAATTAATTAAATATCCAGTGGATTAGAGGAATTATGGGCAATTGTCCCTTAACAACCCTTAACGAGGTCTTGATTAGTGTCTTCAGTCATATCCTGTGGCTAAAATGATCCTTCAATTAGTCATGGAAAGCTCATGAAGAGACAGTGTTGGTGGATGAGAGGTTGCATGATGGACAGTCGGCAGGAATAAGATTTTGAAGCAGGTATTTCAGCGAAATGAAGAAAGGAAAGTTTCAGAGGGATCGTGAACATGGGATTGGTTACAAGCCTTTGGACAACAGGATTGTAGCCACCCGGTTCAAACCTGTTTTGGTGGGAAATTTCAAAGGGACTTTAGGTGACAGTTTCACCAAATTTTACATGGAATAATTAAACTTTTAAGCTTCCAAATACATCAAATTCCCTTCATTCCTGTAACCAGTGACAACCGTCCCAACTATATACAACATATTACCGTATATTCTATACAAACCCGGTTAATTCTGCATTTAGGAATTTCAAACTTCTAATTTGTTTTATAGTTTTGTTTTTTGTTTTTTTGATGAGGGCAGAAATTTCCAAAGTCAGGTTCTCTACCAATAAATTAAGGGCCATTATTTTTAGACTTTCGATCTATAAGCAAAACAGTTAGTCATCGAAACAGCTTTTAATATGTAAGTTAGGTCAATACAGAAAGTTATTTTCAACGAAAAATAGAATAAACATTTGCATTTCTGCCCAAGAGACAGATTGACCCATATAGATCTGTTGAGGAAAATAAGTCACGCTAACTGTGCATCATTTTTATTTTGGCTTCTTTTCACTATAATTTGTTTTACCCACTCTGCATCTGTGCCAGTCATGTTTTTGTTACTCTACATGCACCAAGGTCGATGTCAGACCACTTGTTGGCTGTTTTACTCAAATCTGGTAAATTTACTGTATTGTTTTTTTAGAACCTTTACGTAATACATGAAGCAATAAATACCAGAATAAAAGAAACTCAAACTGAGAGACTTAAACAATTCAAACTTCTGTACATCCAAACAGCAACCTTGTAGTGTTGAAGCTGCAGAGACATTGTGTTCAAAGCTGCAAGGTTATTGATTGCATCCTTGTATGTATGTAAAAAAAAAACGTGTCTGTGTGGGCCCACATATTTCATGACATTGACACCATGACTAGAAGATTTCCTTTGCCTCTGAAGCCTTGTCAAATAGATAAATGTTGTAGATCTCCCATCATACACACACGCTCAGACGCGCACACACACACACACACACACACACACACACACACACGCTGTATGGAGATAGGAAGGTGGCTGACATTTGTGGTGCCTCGGGTGAGGACATGGCCTTTTCTCCTCATTTCTACTGGCCAATCACCCAGACTGAAAGGCGAAAGGAAGATAAGGCCTTTTGTTTGTCCTGACAATGTCCCACTGATACTGCCATGAGAGACCATTCAGTGTATGAGATGGTGTGTGTGCGTGCATGTGTGTGTTGGGTCTATCCCACCCCTTTAAGACAGGGAACCCCTCAGAGAAGTCATTATTGTGGGAGGACATTTACCGTCAGAGGCACCTTCTCTGAGGATCACACAGACCCACTAAATTAATGCAACCACCAGATCCCAGATGGTTAAGATTTATCTTACTACCACTCAGTCTCTTCAGAAAAAAAGTTATCTGGTGATTACAAGAATCAACCAATCCCTTCATCCTTGACAAAACAATCCCAGTTCAAGGATTACTGGTTCAATTTTTCTTGCTTTTTCACTCAATAGTCATTATAATTAGAGTTGAGTCAGTTCTCATGAGGTAGGATCTGTTGACAGAGCTTGCATGAAAATTGTGTTACACTGTTGAAACCTTTGGGAAAAGGTGGTATGTGGACTTTCAGTGGGGATTGTTTTGTGTGACTTATGACTACATGTTTTCACTTTGTCCTCATGGGTTATTTAGTGTAGATTAATGAGCAGAAATGTCAATTTAATCTGTTTATAAATGGATAAATCTACAACAAAAAGTGAAGTCAAGTTTCATTCTTGACCGTGGAAACAGTAGGTTGTGTCCACTTCCTAGCTTTGTGTGAAGCTTTCATACATACTTAGCTTTCATACTTTAATAGAATCCACCAGAGAAGATCATGGGGTGTTTTTGAAAGCTTTGTAGAAAGCTAGTAAATGGACTTCAAGTTAAGATTTTTTTTTTTTTTTTTTCTGTCAAAGAAAAAAAGTCATGGTTTTCTTGTCCTACAGCAAAAGGCATGAATTTTTTCAGTATAGTAAAGTGACAAGAAAGCAGGGTTGTAAGTAACTATTGAACTGGAAGTAGATTTTGTCCTGTGTTGAAAACCATTATCTGTCTTTAACATCACAGCTGAAGTGACAGTGACTGACAGATGATGGCAAGCAGATGACTGCCGCCGAGTGAGTTTTGGTCCGCCTGGTTGCCTTGAAAAGGCTGTATGACGTGTGAACAATGCTACTCTAATCTGACAGATATGCATTCTGTTCAAGTTGCTTTTTTTCTTTCATTTTTGGAAGGGAGGAGGGGCAGGAGCATATGCTGTACCCTATATACAATTAGAAAATGGAGAAAACAGGAGAGATAAGTTTTAGCTTGTGTTATACCAAACCCCAGCACTTCGCATCCCGGGACCACATGTTAGCCAGATGTCATCCCATATCACGTTAGATACCTGAATATTACAGTGATACCAGTAAGTGGTGTTAAGATTGTATCAGGTGGGAAGGGGGGATGCACCCATTTAAGATGATATCACTCCCAGAAAAAGGGGCAGCAGCCAAATGCAGGAGGATTGATAATTTTGTCAAATTGCCTGTAGCACTTTGAGGCCCCGCCGTCAGCTGCCGAACGTCTTAAAGAAGATCTCGGTATAATATATGAAGCCATCTTCATAATGTATCAAAATTGAATGGCTGGAATGCCACTTAAGGTGGTGGTGGTGTAATTGGTACTCAAAAAATCTTAATAGTATCATATATCTTGAGCTGGGCTTTTAAAAGGATCTATTGTGAGATCTTGCCTTGATCTCTTTCTTTCTCACTCTCTCTCACACACATGCACTCTCTCTCTCTCTCTCTCTCACACAGGATAATGCATTCAAGCCATCATTTCATCTCAGAATTCCCAAGCGTATTGGGACACCACATGCTATAATGATCCTCTGTAAATGGCTTGGTTGGACTGCTAACTTGTGCAGATAGTGCAGGCAGAGACTAATGTACTGTCTTGTAATAGGGGGAAATTACCTGCCTATTACAGCTAGACCCTCCGAGAGGGGAGGAGAGGAGGAAGGAGGAGGAAGACAAGGAGGAGATGGGAATGGAAAAACGAAGATGAGGTTGATAAGGAGATGAAAGGAAGGCTGGGAAAGAATCAGAAAATGAAAAGTTTCTGTTCAGTGCATAAGAAGAAACTTTTTGATTTTGATATAATGGAAAAAGTTTATTGATCTTGGTCTCGTATTGATATTTGCAATTTTGTGCGTAAATATACAGCTCATCAAGGCCAATTTTTAATCACATCTGTTTCTCCTTTGCCATCTTCCCCCTGGTTTCCCAAAGGCCTCTCTCAGTCTGCATCTGCGATTGTGGAGCTGAGGTAAGAACAAAGACGTTAACAGCACATAGTTTGACACCAGTGGTGAGCGCAAAGGAAAGTTAAACCACAAGAGTTTGTTTTTACACTGCATTTGTGTCACAAAGTTTAGGTTTGAGATTCTTTAAGGCAAGAAATTAACCATTTAGATTTGTCCAGATGAAGGTTACGTTAAGGTTTTTTAGCAATTTTTTTTTTAGTTTTTCAGTAGCAGTTGTTTGACTCTTCATATGTGCAGATCTTGCCACGCTTTAATAGAAATGAATGACTAATATCACCATCCATTCATGATCTGTACCTGCTCATCCACACAGGGTCACCTGTCCCCGCCAATCCTTTTGGTGAGACACAAGTTTTGGTATTACAGTGAGGATCATAGATTTACAGTTTCGTCGAAGTGTAATAACCTTGTGATGTCTAAATTTGTCGCTGTTATTGCCCAAGTTGAAAGTCAATATATGTACTTTGTACTGTGAGAGGCCTTAATTGTGACACAAACAGCCGAAGATTGGCAAGAAATAAAAGTTCATCAAAGTCTAAGTTAATCAGTCATGGTTGTGTCCTGTGGTGTGTGTAGTAGTAGTTGTTGTAGTAGTTGTTGTTGTAGATGCAGTAGTTGTTGTAGATGCAGTAGTTGTAGTTGTTGTAGTAGTAGTACTTGTACATCTACAACTCATGCTTGAGGAGGTTTAATATCACGATTGTAAATAAAGGAGGATCTGTTGATCAGATGTGTTGATTGAAAAATGTTGATTTAATGGAAGATCCCATTTAGGCCTCCTAAGTGCTCCTTAAACTTTTTCAAAGGGCCATTCATTATGTTTCGGTTAATTTTTAAACAAAAAAATGAAGCTTCATAAATTTCTCAATGACAAAGTTCAGGCTTGAAAATACCAACACCATGTTTTGTCATCCTTGTTTAAAGAATTTAATTGAAAATTTCTTGGAATCCACACTAATTTCCTTCAGCTATTGGTGAAGTTTAAATTGGCAAACATTCACATAATGTGTTCATGTAAATAGACAGTTAGATCGCTGTTTGTTAACAATATTTGTTTGCTTATTGTGTTCACAGAGACAAATATGAGGCATGTCTTTTTATGCAGATTCATTTCTTGTTAGTTGTTTGCTATTATGATAACAAGGATCCATTTGATGTCAGCAGGCCTTTTATCTTCAAATGAGCCATTTAAATGTCACTACCATAGTTGTGTGTGAGTGTGTGTGTGTGAGTGAGTGAGTGTGAGAGCATTATATTTACAAGGCCCATTCATGTCTCGTCATTTTTTCTACACTGTGAAATTACCAGCATTCACACTCTTTGATGCTGCAACAGTAACAATATTCAGTTCTTAAATTTTTGTTCAGTGACATAAATTCAGGCTTTTGTCAATTTCTCTCTCCTCAGTGTTTTGCTGTTGAAGCAGTAGACCATAAGATAGTGATACAGGAAATTAGTCACTATTCACTAGCGTGGTACAAACAAATTGTGTGCTTTTAAAAGCTGAACATGATACTAACTCACTTCTAGAAGAGTTTTCAAAACAATTTAAACGCTATAAACATATTGGCCACAACTTGTTAAAATACATGTCCGTGCTGCATGGTGGATAATGTCCTCTTGGGTTCCTTTATAAACTGAGTTGTATTTTTTACACCACCAAATAGGCATGAAATGTGACTTTGATATTGCTGACAATGATCAGTTTATAGATTGAATGCAGTGATGAAAGAGGTATGCAGATTGTTTACTCAGGTAAATAGCAAATAGTATGAAACGCCTCCAGCAAAGTTAACTCACATGACGGAATGTAAAAGAATTTGTTGTGCAGAATTCTAACTGCTTTACACAGTAAATCAACCTACCCAATAAAGATGCACCATAAGTGAAATACGCATTGCATGTCATTAAAAATCCACCCAGTTGCTCCCAGCTACAGCTGTCAAACACATGTAAACAGTGTTGCAGTGGTGTGTTGATAGGTGAGGATACAGGTGTCTGAGGCTCGGTACTGCAGCACATGCATACTTGAAGTTATGTTGCCCAGGAGTTAGTTTCAAGGCTAAAGTTGGAGAACTAAAGTCTAATGAGTGTAATATGATTAACTGGTCTTGGTCTCTTAGGATGAACAGTGATGCATAAATCATGTATAGGTGTTAGGTGCTGTGACTCCCCCTGCCAGGAGCTGCCTGGCTTATATGCAGCATACACACCCCAGTACAGCATTTCCCTTTGAAATGTTGTGTAAAATCAGGTGTAAAGTAGCATTTAATGTGAGCAGTTAAGTACTTGTGGCTCTAAACTCTACCGAAGTACATTACTTGAATAAATATACCCAATTAATATCTGCACCAGTGACAGCGGAGTCCGACTTCACCCTGTTGGCTGGATGGTCTCTGCTTTTCTAAAGAGAACCAGATATTGGATCCATGTCCTGTTGTGGTCTAACCTTCACAGAGAGAGCACCGTCTTTCTCTTTGCAGCAGTGGCAGATAAGCTATAGGGCAGCCCTCCTGGTGCACTACTGGTAATTTAAGAAATCCTTACTGGCAGGTTGAGATGACAAGGCCACTGTCTTTGTGACAGTCCTCTGTAATTTGCTTGTTTTCCACTCTGCCATAGAGCTGACGCACTGCAGGAGCAGAGAAGCCAAGAAGCTTTTCTCTCTCGCCCTCTTTCCCTCTTCCTATCTTTCTCTTGCTCACTCGCCCACTTGCTCCGGGTATGCTCTCTCCTATTGTTGTGATTGTGTTACTCAGCTCTGCTCCATGGCCTCTGAGTTAAAAAGAAAAACAAGGCTGCAAACACCACAAAAATCAGCCTAATGTCTTTTAGGGATGGAATGTGCTGTACAAGTGAAAACACAATACTCTGAATACAGGGATTTTTATTTTATTTATTTATTTTTTTAACAGGCTTTGTCAGGTGCTTGGAACATTGCAATCAACTTGCAATCATAAATCTCTTGTAGAATTTTTCATCCTACCTTGATTGTAATGGTATTGTAAAAATAGTATGGATACACTATCAGTGTATTTCTGTGAATATGAGTGCAGCTGCTGATCTTGCAGATTTTCTTTTCCTAAAAATGCTCATTCAACACTTAAAGAGAACATAGGTTTGCATGTTTTAAGAATAACCAAAAATATAGAATAAAGTCTGGTAGAAGCTTGTTCCTCTATCATGATGAATCATTAATTTATACAACCTACAGAATATATCATTTTCCTGCCTATTGTCTTGGAGCGTTGGGAGGAATCCCTTCTGTCATGACATAGTTATTTCCTCTATTGATTTGCATTAGTCCCAGAATAAAAACAATTCAGTTTTGATTGCAGTTGTTTAGTGAGAAAAAGGAGCACAGGACACAGGCTATACTGTGTGTGTACAGTACTCGTTGATGTGTGTGTGTGTGTCTGTGTGTGAAAAGAACTTGAATGGCTCCCCTGTTTACCATGGCGACGCCATGGCCTGTGTTCTCTCGTCTCTACGGTAACCGAGGCCCTGAGCTCCCTCTTATTGGCTCAGCCATTGAACTCCCAGCTAGAGACAAAAGAGAAGGACCTGGCACTGGTAATTTCTTATCACCAAATCCCATTAGGCTCAGGGTTTTTTTTTTTTGTTTTTTTTTCATTAACCCACACAAAAGTAAAGTGGAAATCACCCTACCCGGTCAGCTCAGCCCCTACTGTGAGCCTGACGAAGCCCCTAATAACATCACTCTCAGTACAAGAGAGACTTGCAAAAAGTACATTGACAGAATTGATCCAGAAATGAAAAATAAAAAGCTGGTGCTGTATTTTAAAACAGCAATACTTCATTATCACAATAATCCTCATTCCTTTGTAAAGAACTGTTAACAATGGGAACGTGGTAGATCAAGCTAACAGCCCTTATATTTATTTCCGTGATACTGTTAATTAATAATGAATTAGCCTATTGTCCATAAATGGACATTACAATGTTACATTGGCCAAATCACACTATAAGAAAGACAAGGACACTCACAAAGGAATATGAGAAATAACTGACGAAACATACATTTTTAGTTAAGATTTTAGTTTAATCAAAAAATCTTATTCAATTAAAAAGATGATCGTTATCTTCTTTCAGAGTATAAATATTATGTTGAAGACTTTTTCCCGCTGGCCCCTGTGTATCATCAGAGCATGCTTGTGGTGCACCCAGGACAGATGCTAGCTGACAGGCCCCTGCAAACAGATAACAGGCGTAAAAGTTATTGGAAAGATTCTGTTACTGACATTTGAGCAGTGCATGTATATTAAACTCAGTCCAATCCAAACAAATAAGCCAAATCTTCAGGCTAAAGTCATGCTTGGGTTATTCAGTGACATGGTCACTATGAGGTGGTTCTGGAGGAGCTTTGTCAAGGCCTAAAAAATTCTCCCTGCTTGGACTTGGGATCTGTTTGCCCACATTCAGCCTTGTCTGGCTTGAAAGTTGTGGTTATTTCACTGGAAGGAGGGCTTTAATGAAAGGGCCCAGTTTTTTTAGAGCTTGGCCCACAACCCCTTTAAGCTTAATTAAGGGTTTTTTGTTTTTGTTCTTGTTTTATAAGATCCAGGGCAAATGATATTGCTTTATACAGTAAATGAGAAGAAAATATCAAACAGGGCTGCTACCCATATGGTAGCCCTAACGAATTTTTTAATCTGAAAGGGCCCCGTTATAAAACACCCAGGGGCCCATTATTTGAATGTATGTTGTGCCATAAAACAATAGAGGATATAAATTGACCCAGACACGCACATGATGTAAATTGTAAAATGCAACACATCTCTATTGTAATCATGATCTTTTACAATAATTAGTATAAATGAGGTAATGGCTCACTGTGTTAAAGGCAGCACATTTTGAGGTTTTCATGGCCTTAAGTACCGTAGCCATATCTCAAAGTGATCATTCGAAGGGATTTTCTACATAAAATCAAAGAGCTACAGTAAAGTGGCTAAAATCCTGAAAAACTAAACCTTTCATTCAAAAATGTTTTATGAGCTTTCTATGCTTTTCACACTGCTTTAATTTAGTTTACAAAGATGCATAAAATTACATGTAACAGCAAAATCCTGTTTGAATTACTTCAGTTTTCTCTGTTGACATCTCAGGCGTCGCCTCCTCCAATTTTTCCTGAGGCACTGAAATTTTGAGTATACAATAAGATAAAGGGGAAAAAGGAATATGAAGTCATAAGGGAATTCTTTATTGCAGTATATTATATCTACTTGTCACAAATTTTGATTTTGAAAAGTCTGGATAAAATAGAAACTACTGTTGCAAACTGATGAATGCCTATAGAGTCTTTTTGACATCTTAGCTTATCCAGCCATTTTTCTGCTCTGCTCTGCATTTTCTGTCTTTCACCTGTCACCCTTTCTCCAGCCAACAAACTGAGACATTCTCCCATTCAGTGTGTGTGTGTTTGTGCGCGTGCGTGCATGTGTGTGTGTGGGACGGCCCCAGCACCACTAGATCTGACACCTCTCAGCATACTGAATGGCCCGATACACCTAAAGCCATAATCACTGGGGTTTCTGCACGAATGTGTGTGATAACCGCCTCTATGAAGTCGGATTGACAGACAAAGGCCTAATCGCTCCTCAGCTCCAGCAGCCAAACAGCTCAGAGGAAGTATTGACCCAAAAGCACCATAATCCCCTTCACCTAACATGGGCAATTTCATGTAATACCTGTAATAACATGCATTCAGCTCAAAGTAGTCATCAAAAGAGCTCTGAGCATCTGATTTTGAGAGGTGAGCTCTTTGAATAAAAGGGACCTGAAGAGTATATCAATCTGTAATAACAACATCACAGCCCGGACTCGCTTTCTTTTCAACTTATCGCTGCTCCTTTGAATCATTTTCACTCACGTTCTCTTGCTTTCTCTGGTGCTCTCTGTCCAAATGTGTTGCTCTTGATACTTGATGCTTTCTGCTTTTGGAGTTGTTTTAAAGAAACATATGGAGACTCTCATGGTAAAGATAAACAATGTCAAGAAGGGTTTTATTTTATTTCTCTGTGCAAGCCAACATGTTTGTTGTTCTTTCTGTGTATATATATATTGACACTTGAAATGCCCCTGTTACATACAGTTTGTGTACATCTTGTCATTTTATGACGATATGATGTTCCCGACTGTCATTAAAGCTCTTTTACCAGTGTCGTCAAATCATGTAAATATGTAGCAACAAAATAATGTTGAGAAGGAGTAGTTTTGGAGAGCTATGGATGCCCAGGAGGGTCAAATGCCACTCACAGGTTAGAGGCACGCAGTTCATGAACGATCAGACTAACTTGATTGATTATAATTTTTTATTAGACTTGACTAATACAAACAAAACAATTTAAAGAATAATGAAAACAAATGGTATTTTTCATCTTGCAACATTTTTCCTAGGGGAGACATAAAGAAAAGGAGGCATCAGGTAAAACTTTACACAAGCAGAAACAAAAACCGAAGACCTGATGTTCCTTCATTTTTTTTCTTGCCAGCGCCTGCTGTCTGAGGGTGTGTTTTTCTGCTGTATGCAGAGTGTGTATAATGTGAGGCTTAGCCAGAAGAAGTGGTGCACATGAAGGAATATGTGGTATTTTGTGTTGGTGTTGGGCTATGTTCACACAGACAACAGGATAAGAATCACTAGAATGTGAATATATCGGTTTTAGGGAGAGTTTTGTAGTTTGATGACCTACTGTAGGTGTAATAATTTATCTCACGACCAAATAATTAGTTCCTGCAGAGTTGTCTGCCTGTGTTGTCCACAAATTCTAGTTCAGAAATGCTGGAGCATAAAATTGTCACAGAGTGAAGGGAATCCTTTATACCTTCAAGTATTAATCCTTCTGGAAAGAGTAATTATTGTTAATTGTAACTACTGGAGTCCGCCTGACTGGTAGCTAGATGAGTTTGTGTAAAATTATGGTAAAAATTATCAAAAAAAAACCCAAAAGAAAACAACAAAAAACCTATACGAAGTGAGGGCGTAAGATAAAACCTAGACCACATCCAGGAAACCATCATCCAACCCAGTCGACAGTTGTTAACTGATACATATACATGCAAACTGATTTGGAAAACATTAGCCAGCAAGTCCTGAGGATTTAAAATAGAAATCATCGTTGTGTTTGATGTGGTGTTGCGTCTAACTAAAACTTTCGTCCCACATAGATTTTTTTTTTTTCATTGTATACCTCGTTCTTCCTGCTGAGGTTGGATGCCTGTAGTGCTCCAGCGTCAGACACACCAGTTGATCTTCTGTTTAATTTCTGATGAAGTCACTTCTCAAGTTTTGTTTACAGCGCCCAAATGTGTCACTTTGAAATGACTGGTATTATTAAAACACAGTCAGCACCAGTAACCACAGGTGACGCCAAACTAACAAAGACCTCTTAACCTTTGAAATTAAGTAAAAGTAATCCATTCTGTAATGGGAAAACATTCTCAAGTAATAGAACACACCTTTGATTGGTTTAATACATTCAGTGGTTATACAGCCTTTTTGGGTCTGGTGTAACCAGTAGTTGTCAGTTTGCGGCCTTTATTACTCTCCTTGTTTTACTGTTACACTGTGTTTACCAGTATTCTCCAAGTGACTTCCGCTGTGGTCACTGTTCTGAACTTTCTCAGATACAGCCTGAGCTTTAGCATTCTTGAGTCTTACTAGTAGTATCAGCAGAGTAACATGACACTGTTCTACCGTGAGTATTTAAACTGATAAAATGCCTTCGACATGTTCCTGTTGGTACTAAATTATGCTGAGAGGGATTCTGATATTTTCTTATGTGAAGTCATAAAACAAAATATGAGCATTTTATAGATTTTTTTTTTTTTTTTTTTTGTGCAATTGATGTTTTCAGTCTGATACCTGATCTGATTGAATGCAGAAGGAGTGATGTTTGTATCATACACACACTCACACCCCTACCACCACCATCATCATCAGTTTCAATCATTGCTATCTGTATTTACTCACAAAGACACACACACACACCTAGAAGCAAGTACAACATGTGACTGTAGTGTGTGTATGTTTGAGAGACAGTGAGAGAGGCCTCTATCACCAATCTGCATATCTGCATATTAGCACTGGACCATCCCTTTAATTTCCTACAGCGGCTGATAACCATCGCCTTCTATCAGCCTCTTTGTCACTCCCACACATCACTCTGAGATTTCATATGAGTGTGTGGGTTTCTGTGTGTGTGTGTGTGTGTGTGTGTGTGTGTGTGTTTGGGCATGTGTGTGAGAGAGGGAGAGAAAAGGTTGTTGGCGGACTAGTACCGCCACTTCTTCCTGTTGCCTCGTACACTCGCACACGCAAAAAACACCACTAGAGGTTTGTCAGGCAAACGTCGACACTCTTTAGATTAACATTACTGTTTAATAAGTGAAACTATCTGTCAAACGAGCGGGGGGGGGGCATGTTTAAGGACAAAACTGGTTTAGAAGTGACTGATCCTACCATCAGGGTGGAAAAGTATCCGAAATTGTGTTTAGTTCATCTTAAGGCATTAAAACCCCACACTGAGACGAAGGGGTAGGGGAGTGACAACACTTGTAATTGTTGCTACATTAAAATCCCACACTTCTGCATTTACTTGCATTGAATCTAATTAAAATGACTCAGTAGGATCAGTTGTTGTTAGGTTCTTCCCATAGTTTAGCAATGTGGTACAGATCCATTTCTTAATTTTTGATACATATCATGTCAAAGATGGACAACACTGTATGGATGTCAATGTCATCTGTCAATCGAACACTTCCCCTGAGTAGGATATTGTGACCGACACCAATCAGTTTGCAAAGAAACTTGATGTGTATATACATAGTTCTCGAGATTTTGATTAACCTTTGACCTTTCTAATGGTACCAAGGTCAGGTGAAAAATTCCAGAGAACATTCATCCAGCACCACCATCAGGGATAAAATTTCCAGTTGTACACAAATATCTAAATGTAATTGAAACTGTATAAATTTATCAAGGGAAAATGCCAAACATATGATAGTTCCAGTGTCTCTAAAGTGAGAAATTTGCTTCTTTTCTCAATTTCATATAATTTGAAATTGAAAATTGTTAGGTTTTCTATTGTTCTTTGGGAAAAGAAGAAATTTGAAGTCGTCAGCTTGCTCCCAGAGAAACTGCAATGGGCATTTCTCCCCGTTTTCTAAAAAAAACTTGGAAATAACTTGATAAATAAAATAACTGTTTGCAGTATTTTAGATTAGAGTAATTCCAGGATTGACATTATCATGTGTAATCATGATTACAGGGGTGCTTAGGAGCTCAGACACACACAAGCAAAAGTGAGCTTCAATGGGATAAAATTACGTCGACCAAAAGAAGATAAATTGAAGATTGGACATGTTGTCATAGCAGTAAATTTTAACTGTGAACCTCTGTCCATCACCATATTTAACTTTTTGTTGTTGGACGACCCCCCTACCCCCCTAGACTGCGACTACACTTACAATTCGTGGTGACTTTTTGAAGTAGTATTCTTTGTTTGAAAGTTGTGCTTTTTAGTTCAGTTCTGACTCCAGAGCCAAGGTGAGTCATAAAGTATAAAACACCTTTGTCTATTAACAACCAGATGGAAACAAGTCTTACAAAAAGAAAGAAAAGGGTCTCAGGTTGAAGCTGTAGAGACCTGAGTGACCAGGCGAGTGACGACTATTGTGAGTTGGTGTATAATTGTAGCAGTAAAGGAGCATCAAATGTGCTTTATGGTCAATTACATTACTATGTAACTTAGGTAAATTGTCTCTATGTGCAGGGCAGCTAAGTGCCTTTGTGTGTTTGTGTATGTGGGATTTTTTCTCCTTTGGTATTGATTTTACTTGGTAGGTGGTAGTTTATTTAGGAGGTGATTAAAATTACATGGTGATATGTTTGTGCAATTTGTAGGCTTTATAGAAAGATTAATGACGACATTTTAAGGAACCAATCTGGAAAAAGAAACATTGCATCCATGCCTAGAGCCTTTTTATGCATCATGCACATGTAAAATATAGTCAACCACAATGGAAAACACATACTGTAAACACCAAAAGTGTGTGGATTGACTGAACTGTGACTATTCATTACAGTAAAAACTAATCAAATTGGCACATTGTATTTTCAATGGAATTCATAGATTCCTATAAAAGTTTTTGTGGACACCCCCCCCAGTGTTCGCTGGGATGTGACAAAATACAACACATCTTTAGTCAACACTGAAAAGGCAGAAAAAATGTGTTACATGCTGCATAACGTTTGCGTAGGTGTTTGTATGTGTGTTGTATGTAAACATGTTCACACAAGTGTGTTTGACAGCTGCTTGGTGATAATTGCGTCACCTTAATTAACTCTGTGAGGTTCAGGCAAGTGGCCTTGCAGCTGTGTATGTGTGCGCACGTGTGTACTGAGTCACATCACATCGTCAGGAGGCGGATGCTAATCTGCTATTTATTATTATTCTCCGAGACCTTGGGTGTGACAAGAGGATGGAGGTAGAGACGGGGGAGCAAGACAGCGGCGGAGAAAAAGAAGTAGATAGGGAGGTTATGAATGAAGCCTTTGTGTGAGTGTGTGTGTGTGTATTGGTGGAAGAGAACAGATATAGCGCAAATTTAGAGGTATGAGAGGAGAGGGTACCTGCATAAGAGAATGAGAGGCACAAATTATGTACATCTGCATCTGACCAAGGTCGCTGAAGTCTCTCGTGATTCAGGGAGGGAACAAGACCGACATAAAGCCACTTTAGGAGGAGGCTAACGTAAATAACATAACATTATTTTTGCATTTTTTTCAGAATCGCTTCTGCAGAACAATACACATACTCAAAGAAATAGTGTATGTTAATCATTTAAGGGACTAATAAAAAGAGGAACATCTGCTTTATATGTGATCTTATATGTTTAAAACCACATAGGACACAGACTTCTAAAGTTGGCATAGTTACTGATGGATGCATAGAAAAACTCAGCTGAAAACTCAGGTCAAACTGAATCACACACACATAAGCTGCATCTCTGCAGATATGAGGAAAGAAACTGACTTAATGCGTTTGACTTTCATACGTAAAACTCTAGTTAAATACACAGAATTCAAACTTCGTCTTGTCTTTGCAAGTATCGGTATTTTCCTTTTAAAGGAAGTAATTCTTCCTCTGTTTAAGGCTGACGAATGAAGGCAGGTGAAAGGTAGATAAAACTAAACAATTTCATCTTTCGTTGGTGCTTTGAACATTCATCATTGATACAACGAAAGGAAATGTTGTGGCTGGTCAGACTTTGCAGGAGATCATTTGCTTAGTAACCCATCTTTTTGCTTGCATTCTTTTGTTTTCCAGGACAAACACAACGTGGTGGCAACAGACACACACAGACAAAACCCCTGACAAGAAGACGGACTGTTCTCAACACAGAGCATCCTTCAAAAAAAGGTAAGAAAAGCAAATGAGTATTGGTTGGTGAAGGTGTAAAAATTAATGCAAATGTGTAGAATTTGTCTCTAAATTTGTTCACATAGTGGATTTTCTGTGTAACCGATAATCTCAGTTAATTGATTAGATCAGTTTGAAGGACTTAAAACAGGAACGGGCTGTTAAGGTTGCTCTTAATAACTCTGGTTGCATGTTGTTATCAGACCTGTGAAACGTCTTTTTACCTGTTTAAGGTGGCACTTTCAGAAACACAGCTTCCTGCATGAACAGTTTGTTTTAGTTTAAGGTTTCTGTATAAATTAAAGTTCCAGTGGTAACTTTACTTTGATATTAAAAGTGATCAGATTTTAAGATAGAACTTGACTCATAATAGAGAAGTCATTACATCTACTGTATCTATGGTCAGTTGTTGTGTGGATCCTGCCTCTACCAAAAGTTTTTCATCTTTTTGAACCTTCCCAAGGCTGATGCTGAGTGTGTTAGTGTCTCTCTTACTAAGGAGCTTTCAGTGAGATAAACACTTGAGCCACACATCCTGTACAGAAGGAAATCTATAATGTTTAATACCAAGGTCAGTTATTGTTCCCCCCTCTCTCTGCCGGTACACTCTACCACAATAGGAGGATTTTTTTTTTTCCTCTTGGTGAAGAAAAGTTTCCAATCAAACCCGGCAGCTGAATGTGTGCACACAGCATGGATGAGGTGAAGTGTCAATACCTCTATCTGCACCTTAAATCAGCAGCTAATAACTAGAGGCTTTGAATAAGGACTTCTTTAGTGGTATTTGGTTGAGACAGAAATTTCTGCATGTTTTGTTCCATTTGCTAGATAGGACTTCTAATAAGATGAGTTTGACCTGTGGAAAAAAAAAACACTAACGGACAAGTAAGCTTTGAAGGATGAGGATGGTGATATTTTATAATTTTCTTACTGTCAAGAAAATCTTATGGAAAGATTGAAAACAATGAAATTCATTGTAAGAAGTAAAGCCTGCTAGATCTTCTTACTCTCTGCCATGTAGCTCCACTGTTGTTCAGAACCTATTTAGAACACATCAGTGAGCCACACTGTCACACAGAGTGACATGTTCCTCCTTTACAATGTCACTTTGATTCATTTTTAATCCCACATACAAACATACATACTAACTTGAGCACAGAATGTGTATTAATCTGCAGATGAAAATAGTCCCTCACAAATTAACTCCTGTCTGAGTAATGTTTGCACTACAGTGCCCAGTTGTTGAAAATTAATTAGCCTTTTATAAAAAAAAAAAGAAGCTATAAATTTGTGACCTGTGTTAAAAGTGTAAGTCTTTTGTTAGGAACCAGTGGGTTTGGGACTAAGTGCTACAGACAGTGTAGAAGTCCGAGTTTTGAGAGATAGAAAAGACACTTTCATGGGATTTATTGACAATAGGAAAAATATAGAACAGCACCAGCCTTATCCTTTGAGTTTGTATACTACCGAACTGAAACTCTATCATATAAACAGCATGCATGTTCACACTCAACTGTTAATATCATTCATTTATGAGAGCTAGACTATTGCAGGTTGATGGGTAGATATTAGTTGCCCAAAAAGCCCAATGTGACATTTTCACTGCTTTTTATTCCAAAACTTAACTTTTGGTTTTTTTTTGTTGTAGTTGTTTGTTTTAAGAACCATCGTGTATGACATAGAAAACCATCTAATCCTCAAATTTGAGAAGGTGTGACCAGCAAACCTTTGGCATTTTGACTTGATAAAAACCCCAAACCGCTTGAACATTTAATCAACGTAGTTGCCGATTTGTGTCAATCAGTTAATTGATTAATCAACTACTGTGACAGCTCAAAAGACAACAGAACAACTCAGTCATTTTTTTTTAATTTGAAATCTATATATGACTGGCAGTTAAATTTGTTGCTTCTTTGTACTGAGTGATATTTTGTTTTGTTTGGAAAATTTGATTTAATGATAAAATACTGATTTTCCTTGTAGATAATGCACTTTAATTATTCACAAGAATGGAGGAGGAAAACCCTAACCCTGCTGACAAGAGTTTTATACTAGAACTGAAACAACTTGTCATCTGAAATAAGAAATAAGCTGTTTTGATAAGGATTAAAAGTCATTTCTCAAGCAATAGTGCCAAATATTTTTGAGGTCCACCTTCTCAGATTCAGTTTACAGTTTATTTAATATGCAGTTGGGAACGGTAGATCAGGATGCTGCTTTGAAATGATCTACCATGGCATGCAGGCTCAGCAGAAACCCCCCCCCCCCCCCTTCCCCCATAGGGACACTGAGAGAGGGTAGAGGAGGCAGCCTGGGGCTTGGGAAATGAGAACAGACGGACATGCAGGTTAGCATTTGGAGGTGTATGCCAGAAAGAAATATTTTAGGTATGGTCTAAAAAAGAGGCTCGTATAACTGTTTCATTTAGTGGGTCCACAGTCGTATGTGTAATCAACAGTCAAGTCTGCCAACGCTGGGGGACTAAAGCAGTGACTGTGTGTATGATTTTATGTTCCTAAAAATACGCTTATGTTGTCTGTCTGAGTGAAAGAAGCATAATGGACATCTTATCAGTGCAGAGTGACAGTATGTGCTACTACATAGAGCTCTGTGTGTGCATGTGTGTGCGGCCCAGAAGGAATAGACTGCTGACAGCACAGTGATGAGGTGATAATGTATGTTGTTCGTGCTAGAGAGAGACAGAATGATGGACACGGCCGTTTTCTGGCTCTTATCCTGATCATCTGTCCAGCTCGACTGACTGCAGGGTGAAGACTGCGGAGCGTCACTGCTCAAACTCCCAGTCGACCTAAATACCTGCCTGACACCTGCATGGAGGAAGGGATGTGCAGGGATGGATGATGTATAAAAAAAAAAAGAACCAAAAAACGTTACCATGGCAGGTGACCATTGTCAACTGAAAAAACACAATGGACGCCAGACTAAGTTGTGTGAACTTTGTAGAGCTGAAACAGATAATTGATTTAAGTCTTATTGAAAGGTATTTAGCAGGTCTAACTAAAGGATGCGATGAAGGTCCATTACTCGAGGTGGAAGATGGAGTGCTTGTGGAGCTTTACACATGCCAGGGACTAAAAGTCAGGATATTGTGGCCTCTGATGCTTCAGTTTGAACTCTTGTTTTTAAAAACTAAATAGCTGAGGTGCTGTTTGAATGGCTATCTCGTCTGAAGGGGTGATCCTACAAACACTTGTCGCACTGCTCCGACATTAAATTGACATCCGTAGTTTAATTAGTGTTAATAAGGGCAGATTGGCAGTTGCTTTGTGTTTTTCATGGCGGTACTTTTAATTTTTAAACTGACGGTCTCCTTTAGGGTTTCACTTTCAACCTTGATAGAGTCGAGCCAAGCTGAGATTAGTGCCGTCACCCCCTCCTCTACTCCTCCTGTTTTCCTCCTGTCATGCTCCTGATCCCTCCTTCACTGTCGTGTCACTGCTTTTATCTCGTCACCCTAAGCAACCTCTCACTCTTATTGTCCTGCTGCTGCTATCTGCCTCTTTGTTGCTCTGATGAGGGTCAGCGGGTCAGTGTGGAGGGCTTGTCATTAGCTGGGAGTGTGCACATGTATTCACAAGATAATAAGGTTCTTTAATGATCACTGTGTGGAACTCGTTGCAGAAAGGGAGAGGAATATCGGTTAAAGTAAAATTAAAATGTACAGAAATTTAATTATGTAGGAGTGTGTAAAAAATAAATGAAATACATGGTATGCGACTTCAGCAAATACATTTACGCTCAGGGGCCAGTTTATTAGGTACTGTAAGTCTAATGCTTTCCAATACAACAGATCTGCCATAAACTTTACATTTAGGAAATTATAATGTTTACTTTTTGTTAGCATTGTCAGAGAGGTATTCATTTAGCTGAATGTTTATCACTGAGTTTACAGTTAGTGATGGTTTTGTGATGGACTGCACTATATTGAGATGTGTTTAATATTTATTCCCCCTCATGTTTGTAAATGAAAAGGACAAAACAATACATCAATAATACAAATACAAATGAAAACTGAACATTATTCAACTGTTACCAGTTGAATTTATGGCAGAGCAATGGTATCAGATAGCATTAGATTTTACAAGTGTACCTAATAAACTGGTCACTGAATATATGTCTATAGCTTAATTTAATAATGGCAACATGCATTGAACATGCTATGGTAAGAGAATTTTATAAATTAAACAAATAGGATACTTTAAGCTGCTGTAAGTGTAAATCACACAAGCTATCTGTTGTGAAAGTGCTGTCAAGGGACAATGAACTAAACAAACTACAATCAGTTCATTAGACAAACTTGTGAGGGCGTTGGGAACATTGTAGTAAACGTCTGGAACCCAGGGACGCAGCAAATGCCAAGTTTCCTCCCTTGATGCTTTACCAGGCCTTCGCGGCAGCTGCCTTCAGTTGCTGCTTGCTTGTGGGTCTTTCTGCCCTAAGTTTTGACTTCAGGAAGTGAAACACCTGCTTAGTTTGGTTGAGGTCAGGTGACTGACTTGGCCATTGAAGAATATTCTAGTTTATCGCCTTGAGAAGCTCTTGGGTTTCACAGTATGTTTTGAGTAATTATCCCTCCTGTATTTCAAGGAACAGTCTTATCGGTTGTGCAGCATTTTTTTTGAGTTGATTACTTTTGAAGAGTTTGAAAATCAGGGACTATGTATCAAAATGGCTTTAATTTGTAAAAGGTTCATGTAAAATTTTAGTGAAACCCATTAAATTAAAGCTGAAAGTTTACTCTCCAATCACATCTTGATGGCTTCATTTCATTGTGTTGATGTACATAGGCAAATGTGGGAAAATTGTGTGTCACTGTCAAATGAGTACACACCTGTGTGTGTCAAACTTAGGGCAGAAAGACCCACAAGCAAGCAGTACTGTGTGTGTGTGTGTGTGTGTGTGTGTAATATAACTGCAGACTGAGTGCTACATACAGAGACTTGAACTTAAGTTAATGTAGAAGAGGTCACAGGTAAACTGGTATCAGGAAAAGTTGGTTGACAGGTGACTTCAGCACAAACCCTAGAATAATACACATGTAATACCAAAAGTGGAAAGAAATTATGTTTAAAAAAAAAAAAAAAAAAAAAAAGCCACATAAATGGAGAGATTTATAGTTAGGGTGTGTTTTTTTTTTTTTTTTTTTTTTCCTGATTCGCGGAGTGATGCTGCCAGGCTTTTCCTTCTTTCTGTTACCTTCTATGCTGACCAGTTGCTCTGTCTCTCGTGCTTTATCTGTGTCGGTCGAACAATAGGAACCGATAGGAAACTGCTGACGCCGTTTTGGTTGCAGTAAACAAACAGTGTCCAGAGCTGTCCACCAGCCTCCCACTTTATCAGTCCCCACTCTCCTATGGTTAAATTTGGATATTTATAGATAAAAAATTTTTTTTAAAAACGTTTAAATGTGAATTTCAACTATCTTAGAAAAATAAAGCTATATTTAAATTAAATGTTGGTCTGGAGAAAAGCGTGCAAGTTGGTGTGTGTGCTATAGCTCACTGGCCGGTTGTTCCAGTTTATTGTGGAATGAAACTCTCGCTGGGTATTGACCGAGTAGCCCTCCTGGTTTTGTGTGTGTCTGTCTGTCTGGACCTGAGCTTATTGTGCTGGCTGGTAATGAGAGCTGCTTGGCGTGTGCTGCTGCCATTCCCGGGCCTGTTTGTTTAGGTGCTGGTGGTCTGCGTGTGTGTATTTGCATACATGTGTGTGCGTGTGTGTGTTTGTGTGTGTTTGGACGCCTCTATTTGTTCAGCTTCACCCGTTTTCTCAAGGTTGGCTCATCGCAGCCAGGAGACAAGTATAATAGTGGTGTGTGTGTGTGTGTGTGCGCCTGCCTGCCTGAGGGAATAGAATCTAGAGTAAACACACGTGTCCGTCTCTTTCCCAGGTGGAGTTGGATGAATGAATGGGCCGACAGTGATATTGACAATCCAGCTACTGCTTGTGTGTGCGTGAGTGTGATGCTCTATAGTAGGAATGGAGAGGGATTTTTAGATGGACCGATTTCTGTCCTTTTGTCTGATAACTGTTCTGTCAGCAAGTTATCAGACAAGTCAAACAAAATTAGGGATATTTTTTCTATATTTTACCTGCCACCTCACATTTTAGTAGTCATTCAAGCCCCCCCCCCAAAAAAAAGTTGGACCAGCGGTCAGAAAGAACATATTTTGCCTTATTTTCAACAATTTTTAAACAAGACTGTTTAAAATTGTCACTCAAACTGTAAACATCTTTTGACATTATCTGTTTGGATGTCCTTGTGGTTTGTTTACAACTTGTCAGATTGTGCTTCTCACATCTGACAAATATTTTTTTTCAGGTGAGGCTGCTGTGTTCCCAGATCTAAACAGTTGAATCTCTTCCATTGTAATTGAATTCTATGTTAAGAGTGCACCATGGGTAACATATTGTACAGAGTACAATCTCTCGGTGTTCAGTGGGAGAATGTGTAGTCAGAGATGGGCTGATAAGGCCGCATTTTAACGGATCTGTATCAGGTCAAATAAAGCTGTTCAAAATCTGGTATTGCTAGAGTGCTACTTTTCTCTATTGTCAGCTGCTTTACAGTGCAGCATTTCATTGCATTCACAGTGGAAAAGTGTCTGTGGATGTGAGAAGTGTGAATTTTACAGGTAAAAATCGCCAACTGTAGCAGCCCCTCACATCAGCTGTCAATAACTGATGTTAATTATGCAAGTCACTCGACCGCAGGGCAGAAATAGACTTGGTTTTGTGGCTGCTCTGGGATAGCGGGTACCAGCCCCCACAAACATGAATGTCGCTGACTGGCTGAGTGATTGAGCTTCCCCATTGGCTGTTGCTCTTTCAAAATGAATATGCACAAACAGTTCCATTACATCATTGGGGGGGGGGCATTTAAAGGTAGTGTTTTCAATTTAGTGCCTTTGTAGTTAGATTCACCAACTTTTGACACCATTTCAGGGACTTGTTTTCAAAAAAAGAACCTAACGACAAATTTTTAGCTACTTTCCATTGAAGAGTCACCAGTATTACCCTGTGAGTGCAAAGTTGTTTTCCTTGTGCAGGCACACTTCCTTATGCATCTGATTTAAATTGACTAAACATCATCTGAATGAACTTTAAGTTTCTTTCTGATGATCATTTTACAGGTAAATATAGCTGAAATCACAGCACACCCACTTTAACTTATGTGTATGGCCGTTTTTCAGATGATGTCAGATCATGAATATAAAATCAGGGCAGCAGTTTGGAAATAGCTTTGAAGTGACTGCTGGTCAACATGTGGTCTTAAAGGGCCATGTTCAGTCACTATTTGACGCTTGTTTCGTTGTCTGAAAACAGGAACAGAAAACATGTAAATGAGAAATGGGAACTGTATCAAATTGCTGTATATGTGAGCACAGAGTAGGAGAGAAGCAAACGGATGGATGGTCCAGCCAGTGTCTGTACTCAGCAAAAGATTGATTATGAGGTAAAGGAAGCATTACTCTAACAGAAAACAACTGCAGTTTTTGTAATTTCCATCATAGTGATACATCTCCTCTGAAGCAGATGGCTTCACATCGATTGTTAAACTGTTATTCATACCTTAGAAATAATTTAAACAGATCAGTCTTATACTTTTCATCCAGGATATTTGGTTATTTACCAGTCCACAGCTATTATTTCAGTGTCTCAAATACATATTTAATCAGAATTTAGGTGAATTTAAGAATCATATCAGACTCTGTCACAGATATGCAATAATAATGTATCGGGATAGGATGAACAAAAAAATTTGGTCAGGACATCCCTGTTCCCTTTAGACAATCTATCAAAAAGCCTAACAGGGTAAACAGGGACAGGGAGACAGAGAGGTGGTGCATCTCTCGGTCTCTGTAAAAGGAAGGGGATAAAGGGCTTTTTCTCCGTTCCACATGCCAGGCAACTCCCAGCGGCCTCTCTGTTGACACAGCCGCCACAATGGGAACTAAAGGCCTCCCAATGCCTCCCATTATGAGCCTAACCCCAGGCCCAGTCGCTGCGCTGAAGGGTTATCCAGTGCAGGCCAGTCGGCATTGGCCAAAGCCCCCTTGAATATTAGCCTGGATATATAAGACTACCCCCCTGCCCCCTGCTGCATTGTTCAGCGTTATTCTGCTCCCACAATGGGACATCACACTTTGGAAGTAATTTTCAAAAAGGGGAAGCCAATCAAAAATAATGGCACTTATTGTTTCTCTTTTGACACACATTGCTGAGCGGCCTGCCCCTCCCTCCTCTGTCGCTTTCTCTGCCTGTGTAGCCCTAAACCCCGGGGTTCATTCACGTCTATTATACGGACAAATTAAATAAAACCCAGTATGGGTCCGAGGGGAGCGGAGAGCCACACTGGCCATCGGCGGTGGAGTTTGGGATGGGAGGAACGCCATGGAGGGAAGGGAGAGGTGGGCAGGCCTGAGGAGTTGGGTACAAGGGAGAGCCAGAGGTGGTTTGAGGAATGCAGGAAGGGTTCAGACAGGCCTAGGTCGAAGGAAGCAGAAAAAGGAGAGAAGTAGAGGAAAAAGACATGGATGCTAGAAGGTAGGGACAGAGCACCATTGTTCCTGTCGCAGAAAGTCATCAGGTGGGGCTTCAGTTTCTGCTGTTGATGGATATACTGGGTTCTGCAGGACTTTAACTGAAGATGTGATGCTGTCACTGCTAGGCCGAGACATTGAGCGTTCCAATGGAAAAGTAGGGAAAAATGTCTGCAGCTAGGAGTAGTAAGAACATATGAAGTGGAACACTGATTGGAGACGATGTGCCTGGCATCCATTTCTTTCTCCTTCACACTTTTCTCCCACTCATCTTTTTTCCAACTAGAGGATAGATTTCAAAAAAGGTTAGAAATGACAGAGCTCGTCTCATCCTGGGTGGATGGATATATGGAGAAAAGAAAAGTCCTCAACCTGCCTATCTACCGCTTTCTCCCATGGATAGATGGACGCCTGGTAAAGGAGGGAAGGTATGTCACTGCTTCTGAAAGAGGGAGGGCCCTCTGAGGCATGAAGGTGTGTTGTCTGTGTGTGCTAGACAGGTGGTTGAGTGCCATTGGCTCATGTTCAGTTGCATTTAAGGTTAATCCTGTTTTTGTGTTAGGTATCATTGCATTAAAATTAAGAAATCAGCCTGTGTGCTTTTGAAAAAGTCGGTGGCATGACTTGTCTTTCGATGTTGACACAAAAGAGGGTTTTTCAATACATGTGTAAAAATCATAAAAAGGACTTCAATGTTATTTGAATTCCAGTAGAAAAAGTAATAGTTGTATGCTGTAGGGCTCATCCCAGAACTACTGTGCAACATGAATTTGGAGCCAAAGAACGGTTTTAAAAATTATACCAGCTTTTTGATGGCCGACTGCGGATTTATGATTTATTAACTGGAGCTGGAATTGGAAAAACTCTGGTCAAGTTTAGTTGTATGACCTTTTTTGACTGATTGCATATGGCCTTTGGGAAGCTCTTTACCTGATTGGGTTTAAAAGAATGCATGAATAATTTTGATATGCTAATTGGTGTCTATTTCCTAGTTTCAGTGGAGATTTTTATTACCCTGTGATGATCTAAATGTTGGGTTAGAAGCTTTTTGACTCTGGCAAGTTATAAGTTTTACTCCTCTTGAAAAGAAATGGCTTTGCAATTTGCAGGTAAAAAGACATCTAGAACACAGACTGCTGACTTTTCTTTGTCTCTGACCCTTTACAGTCATGTCTACCTTTGACCCCTTGTCACAGGTTTCATGTCTATGAGCTGTTCATTTAGATTTCCTCTGATGTCTGGTGTATGTTGTTTGACATTGGCCTTGGCGGAGATATGTGCTCTGCTGAGTGCCATTCTAGCTTTAATAGTTCTTAGTGCTCAAGAGCTAATACTCACTGGAATTTGGGAAAAGCCTGAAAAATAAACATTTTGTATTTCAAAATTTCCTTCTCATCTTGTTAATCATGTGATGTGTAAATGACTGGATGGAGTGATTATGTACTGTAGGTAGGCAGATCAGAAAAGTGCTTCTGACAAGAAGAAAAGGGTGGATGGGAGGAGGTGAAGGACAGGAATGAAAAGGAAAAAAGGAAAAGAAGAAGAAAAGGTTGTTGAGGGAGAAGAGGAAAGGGCAGGTGGAGGAGAGTTGCTCTTTAGGGTCTTTGAAAGCAGCAGGTCCTGGCTGGGAGCTTGACCCCATTTAGGATGAGCGAGAGACCTAGAGAGGAGCTGTGAGGGTGAGAGAGAGACTGACTCCTTAGCTCCACACTTAAAGGCCCTCCACAGGAAGTCCTCATTCTTCCCAGAGCCTGACACCCCCCATCAACAGCAGCAAAAAAAGAGGAAAAAGCCCTCATTTAGGATGAGTGGAGGGGGAGGGAGAGGGAGAGAGAGAGAGAGAGAGAGAGAACCCCCATCCTCCTCTAAGGGGGGTCCTGATATCAAAACTTTCCCTCAGAGATGGAGAGAAATGTCAGCAAGAAGGAAAGGTTTAGTGTCTTTTATCATTTTATCTGGATATTGACTTGTATGCGTGCAAAGCCTATAATCAACCCATTTGACCTTTTCTGCATTTTGTGACATTGCAGCTTGAATAAGGCAGCTGAATTATGTAAAACCAAATACATACGAGTAAATGTACAAAACATTAGAAATATCCACAAAGCAGGAAAAAAAGAAGAAACAAAAAAGTTGTTTTAAGTCCACAAAGGTTTGTGTAATTTATACTTTTACAGTGCTGCATTTCAGAGGAAGATAGTCTTTTTAAATTTAACAGGTTTCGTTAATAGATGCTCTGGAGATTTTCGATTATACATACAAAACAAATCTTATAATGTGGGCAGTTTAATCTGTAACAAGGAATCACAACTGTATACAAGGTAGACATGGAGCTAATTTTAACCGCCAACGTCAGTATCACAATACTGCATAAAGTACATGTTTATACATCAGTAATATTAATCCAGTGGTATAACATGTAATCTCTTTGACAAGGGCCGTTCTGCTGAATAAGGTTTACTTTAACTTTGGATACTTTAAACAATCTACTCATAATACTTTTGTACCTTTACTCGTAATTAAGTACTTTCTCATCATGGTACTGCTGCTCTCACTTAAGTAAAGATTCTGAATACTTCTACGACTGCATTTTGATGCCTAAATCCTGTTCGTCTGAATACTATAATTTGATTTTTTTTTCTCTCTCTCTCTCAGTACCTGTAGTTTAAGCTGCAGTCTAGTGTTGTAACTCCATGTACAAAGAGCCCATATGTTATCTGAGCAAGGGTTGAGGTCATTGCTCTCATTGGGTAAAATGATTACAGAAGATCATTTATTGTTTATTCCATAAAGGCTTATCTCAAACTTTTTACTGTTTTCTGTTTAATCTTCTCTCTGCAAGACCCTTTGTGTCACTCCTGCACAAACATAAGTAGAGTGTTTTTGCAGTTCAGGAGAAACTGTAGCTGATTGCGTCGTATCATGTTTTTGAGAACTCTTTTGCAAATCATTGAGAAATGTATAAGTAGGCTACACCTGTAATTAATGTAATGTTACTTTTTTTAATCAGCTTATATTTTCAGGTGCTGATCTCATTTTAAGGTTGTAGCTACAGGCTGTGAACATTGAAGGGTAATACTAATGCTAAGTTAAATCTAATTGAATGCGATGGGGGGGGGCGTAACTGGTGATGTACAGGGAAGCTGTTGTTTACAGGGGAGTAGTTAGCAGCAAAAAAGTCATATTTATTATTTTGAAATACCTTCTTTTTCTAAACTTAGAAACCATCCCAGTTTAAAGTCAGTTCTCCATATACAACTAAAAAAAGCTATTATTGTGAAAAGCCCTTGTAATTCAACTGTGCCCCACTTGTGTAGTTGTGAAATGAATAGTTCACTGATCTTGCCTCCCCATGTGTGTGTACTGTGGCATTTTTGATACTTCATTGTACATATAACTATAACTACAGCCACAACTGCATCACAATTAAAAACACCAAAAATTTAAATACCTTAAGGAGGAGGGGATTAAGAAGTGAATCCCACAGGACTAGTCAGAGTCAGCAAGTTAGAAAAACTTTGTCATTATTTATGGCTAGTGCGTGTTTTTTCAGGTTTTAATAGATCTTAGTCCCAGCTGACAGAAGTTTCTGGCCCACAGTCTTTTCAGATGCGTCAGTTAAAATCAGCCATGACGGTGATGGTGGGGGTTGTGCGGGATTAGTGGTTCTTGGCCACGGACGCCAACTACACACAGAGGTGTCAGCCCAGCATGTTGACAGTCAGCTGTTTTCTCTGCTGTTGTGCAAAACTGGCAGAATTGTAGCTGTGTGCTTGTGTGCGTGTATGAAAGACAGAAGCAGATGCACATCCTCGTCGTCAGGCAAAAATGACTAAATTGTTAGGAAACCATTGTAAAAGTAAAATGAAGCTTAAAATTTAGTTACACTTGCATGATGTGATGATGACATGTCTGTTTTCTGTTTGCTTAGTTGGCACCTGCACCTACAGTATGTGTATATTTTTGTTCCTGTTATGTAACATTTGATGGTATATGAAGCTGTTATACAGTTACAAAGATTTGCTTTTGCAAAGCTGTTTTCTTCATTATTCAGTAGTGGGAGTGTTTCAGTATTTTAAATTCATAGCAAAGTTTGTCAGTGGAAAAAAAAGTTAGTTGTGTCAAAGCAGACAAGATGATGACGCCTGTCTCTGAACTTCCTTCACCTCTTGAGTTTTGTATTGTTTCCTATGGATTTGTGCTTTCAGCCTGTTGGAAGTGAACTGAGGATCTTAGTCGGTGGCTTTGTTCAAACCTTTTGCTTTTTTTTGTCTTTCCCAGCATTTTGGTGAGAAATTGAAGCATGGACTGGCTGAGCTCTGTTAGCGCATATCCAGACAAACCTTTAACAGCAATGGAACAGTGTTAAGCAAATGCTTAACACTGTTCCAAGTACTTCAATAAAACTATAACTCACAGTAAGTTAGTCGGGTGTTAAAAGATCTACTTCAAGGAAAATAATTGTAATGTAAAAAGCCAGTTTTAGTGAGTAAAACTACTACTATTGCAAAGAATTGCTCCTTTATGAAAACTCGTCAACATATATTTTTAAATATCTATAGCACTTTATTGTTGCATTGCATTCTGTAATGGCACTACAGTACATCTGAATATTTGATATTTTAAGTTTTGAAGAGGAGGAAAGTTTGTCCATAGAGGGAGAAGTTGGTGTTTGAATGGGTCAACAGAGAATGTTTGATGGTTTGACAGCCAGCATTGGTTTATCATTTGTGACTAAACCTAGAGGGCAGATGGAAATGAATTGGTTTGTCGCTTTTATTTAAAGGATTTGTAAAACTGAACTGCAGCACAGAAAGTTTGAAGATGGGGACGATAGAATATTTTGTTTTTTATTGTGCTGTTTGAGGGACTGCTGGAGTTGTTCAGAGAAACAATCTCATCTTAACTGAATGTGCACAGTGGTATTACAGGTATGAGGAGGACTAGGGAAAACCACTCCTTTTCAAGGAGCCCCCATGGGAGAGAACCACCCAATTAGCCCCCCCTTTCATAATTTGAGTTTGAGACCTGGTGTATAATAGTTTAGAAACTGAGCTGTTTAGTTCAAATTAAAATTAGTAGGTGAAAACCTACTGCACAGAATAGATTTTTGGATTCATGTGGTGGAGTTACAGAGCAAATACCAACACATAGCCTGAATATGTAATGGCCTGTAGCACTAGTACTGTGTGTATTTTGAGAGTTGCTTGTCTTAGCCAGACAGGTTGGACTGATGCTGATCACTTTGATGTGTTCATTATGCTTGCGTGTGTGTGTGTTGGCTGGGACTGACTCTGCCCCCTCAGAGGGACTATCATTGCTGGTAATCCTCTTCATGGTCGACTAATCTGTTTTCACCGGGGTCACTCCATCCCAGCCCTCCCTCCTCCTCCCCACCTCCCCCTCTTTCTTTTCACCACTCCTCAGCAGGGTTCCTCCCGCTCTCCTTACCACTTCTTCAATCTTTTCTCCTTCACCATATTCTCCTCCATCTCTATCTGCCCTTTTTCCTTTTAATGGCACTAATCTTATTACACAGAGAATCAAAGCTGTCATGTTTACCTCAGTCCATTTGAAAATCAAACTAATTTGAGATCAGGGAGCTTCCTCCTCACATTTTATCTTCCTCTCTCCATCTCACACCACACCTCCAATAAATTTAATCAATACCAGTTTCTTGCGATTGTTGGGGAAATGTGCTCATTTGCTTTCTCTGAGTCAGGTGAGAAGGTTGACATCAATCTCATGTCTGTGCTTTGAGGTGCAGAGCTGGAGTCAGGATGTTACTAGCCTAGCCTATTTGTTTAACTGATACGAACATGATTGTGAAACAGTGATTTCAGGGAGAGTTACACTATTACCATTTTTAAAAAAAAAATCTATTTATCGTAGCTCTGTGCAGAAACTCCAGCTACATCTGGAATAACAAATCAGTGTCAGTACAATTTTACAGATGTGAAAATTATAGTTGGCAAATGACAAAGTTTATGTTTCTGAAATCTCAAGTCACTGCTCACTATTGAGCATATATTGAGGGAAGAGCGAATAATTGAAGGACAGAATCATTTTAGACAGACACCTGGACTCAAAAGAAATGGGCCAACTGGAACTATGGCTACATGCTCTGAATCCAGGTCCACACAAAGAAAAAGAAAAATTGGAAAATTACTCTGCGTTGTTGATTGTCAAGAAATAGCTTGAGCATGTGACTCTCTCTGAAACTAAATATTGTAAATTTTACATTTATGTACAGAAAAAATTAATGACACAAAGTGTTAGTTATGGTCCCTTCAGAGTGAACGCAAAGCACCTTTCCCCTTTGTTGTTAAACCTGTCTGCGTCCACCTGCATGTTAACGTTGCACTCAGTGTGAACACACCTTTGGAGGAGATGGCAGGAAGATTTCTACATCTTGGGCACACAAAAGCCAAAAATGACAATATCTATCAACAAATTGATGTATCAGCTCACTCCTCCTTCCTCCACCTTTTCTATCCTTCCCTCTCCTCTCGTATCCATCCATCCAATCATCTCCTCATCCTTTTCAACCCTTCAGCTTACCTCTGCTCTCACCACTAACAAAACCATAATCAGATTTCTTCCCACTTCCTCTACACACACACACACACAGTCAAACACGTGGTCTAATCATATTTCTTCCTATCTAGAAGCAATCAGTGATAGTGTTGGCTGCTCCTGAGCGCCTTGACAATACTGGCAGAGAGGGAGGCCACAAATGCTCTAATTAAATTAAGTGTGTGTGTTTGTGTGTGTGTGCACGCACGCGCTATGAGAGGGGGGCTGTCATGAGGCAGGGGGAGGCACAAATAAAATGTAGCTACAGAATCAACACTGCTTGACCTGCCTGTAGAAGATGGAAGTATGATGGCAAAAAGAGGTCTGATGTGAAGATCTGAATGTGTTAAAGGTCAAAGAAGGATGCTGCTTATTGTCACTGCATTTGCATCATTAGTCTTTGTTTATTTTAATCTAATTTTGCTCTGTTTTCCAAAAATCATTGGTCAACTTGTTTATCACGTCTTTTTCCCCAAACCAAAATTTTAGTAATGAATTTATGGTTCATGCTCTGTCCAGAGGAAGGAAGTGTTTAAAACAGCAAATGTAAAAGCCTTGCTCCTCCTAAATTCTTTTTTATAGGCAACACTGTCTCACCGCTATGGTCTCAGCCCTATAAACCCTGTCACCGGAAACAAATGTTGATATAATTCGGTAGAACCCCCCCCTAAAAAAAACCCTAAAAAATGTGTCCCGTAACGTATGATGTCCCGTATGATTAATGTCAGCAATGTCAAACTATAGCAAAGTAACGTTCAGGGTTAGTAATCTGATGCACTTTGTTAAGGAAAGATTGTGGTGACACTGCAGGAATGTTCTCAGTAAACACTTAATTTGTGAAAATTTAGGATCCTTTAGCGAAGTTGTCAACTGCAGAGATGTTAATTTAATCAACCTATACTTTTTACATCCTGTGATGACATGATTTTTCAGGTGGAGTAGGGAAAAATGCTCTAATTTTGTACAAGGAAGGAAATGCCTTCATCACAGTCTAATACTAATACTCAGGATAAATAATGTGGCTCAGTGCGTGACACTTAAACTGTTATAAGTGTAAAACTGTACATATAGGTTCAGGTACATCACCATTAGCCATAACAGATACGTTTTATGGTCTCTTAGGTGACGTTTGTCTCGCTGAGTTCCTCTGGACAGACCAGTGACTAAATTCACACTCAATATACAGTACACAGATTTGTGATGGACTGGCAACGTCCACGTGTTTTCTCTGAGAAAACCCTCTCCCCTGTGACCCCACAGATATTTAAGCATAGGGAAAATGCATAGTGTGATATGCAGCATGCTGAAACATCTCCAGACTGTTTTTAAGACATAATTCGTGTCTGTCTCCCACTAGTTTCAGACCATTACTGCTGGGGCCTATTAGCAACAAGTGATTTGGCCACTAATTGCAAAAGTACAGGGAGAGCGATGCTGTTGAAAATGATTGGAGGCCTAGTTTATACTATGAAAAAAAAATCATTATCGAGCTCATTTTTCACAGACGTGGATTAGATATGAACATGTCAGTGCTGTCCATATAAGGAAAGGGGAGTCGAGAACATGCATTTTTGGGTTGGGTTTGTCTGTTAAGAGTGATCCAAGTATGTTCTATCTGCATGAGAAATGATAAGAATACATGGTCTTGAAGCTCCAGTGTAAACAGACTTCTCTGCCTGAAGCCTGGGCTGTCTGGCAGACAGGCAGAACCCATTAGCAAGGCTCTGTTAGCGATCGTCTTGTAAACTGAGACCCCCGGTCATTCATTAGGCATCAATCAAAGGACGAGGTGTGATGATTAAATGATGAGTGCAAATGCTTAACAGTGTTCGGTACACCAGGCCACTTTACCCTGACACTTGAAAATGGGGGAAAATGGATGGAAGCAAGCTGACATTAGTTTCCATGTAGATGGGCTGGAACTGGTTGGAACTGGATGGCTTCAACTGGTTGATTTTATTCATTGAAGTTATTAAAGAGTGAATTTTAAAACCTTGAAGTCAAGACTTCTAATGCTGGTGGAGCAAAGAAAATTCAGAGTGGTCGATATTGGCTCTCAGTAATCATTGTTAAATTACACTTAATTTAGGATTTCACATTTTGTTCCTAATAAAAGACTCCAAAATTATCAGTAGGCATTTAGTAGACCAACTCTTTCTAAAATGAAAAACCAAGACCATGTTTGGGAGCTGTGATGCACTGAAAACTAAATGCGCAGGGTTCCATCCATTTTCTAAACTACTCATATGATTCAGGCTTGTGAGGATAAAGAGGCAGCTGTTATTAAACATTTATTGTATGTCACTCAAAGCGCTAAAGCACGTATAATATATTATAAATGAATGACAACAGCTTTACAGCATTGACTACAGTACTAGTATAGCCTGAGGGCCCCCTCTAGCAAATGGGTCCCATATTACGATGTAGTTAAACGCTTTATTTTTTGGTATATACTTTGCGCATTACAATACAACATGAACAAAATTTAACATTAGTATCATTGGCGTTTGGTTTGCTATATCTGGAAAAAGTAATTACCAAGGGAAACGCAAAAAACAGGTAAACAATCTGTTTACATAGGAATTGCAATTATGAACTGGTTCTCAGATACAAAGGAAGGTAGTATGCTGCATACATGAGTTACTTCAAGAAAGGCAACCACTTGGGCCCTTTTTAGAGTAATTAGCTTTGTAAAATGAAGGCTAGGTGTTATATGAACATGAATACACACCATTATTTAGAAGCCAACAGTGGCGCAGAGCACTAAACGTGCCGGCTACCCGATACACTGCAACACTTTACAAAACGTAAGCCCTGATCAGATGAAGCAAATAAATTCCTGTCTGTCACTCGAAATGACCTGCACACATACAGTGTTGGGGAAAAAAGATGTCCCTGGTACCAGTGTTACTGTAGACAGTAATGTGTGTACCGCTGTGAATGTATACAGCTGTAACAACACAGAAGAGGACAGTTTGTCCTGTTTTTACTTAAGAATTTCAGCCACCGGCGCTTTCATTGTCCTTATACAGACAGAAGCCTCTAACATATTTCCAAATGAGTGCAGTTAACTTTTTAAAATAAAAGCCCACACACTTTTCTGTCTGTCCTTCAAAGACTGTAGACTATTTACAAACCAGTTAGCCTGACTGCAAGTTATGTTTCATATCTATAATTTAGTAGATTAAAAACAGTGCAGTGGACTAGTCTTAAAAAAAAGTGCCCACTTTTCTATTTACTGAGTCATGAGATTTTGCAAGGAGTCCCAGCCAAGTTGAGCAAAGTTAACGCAGCGACACCAAGTACCGGTTAGACAAACACTGCCAATGGAAATGCACTCTGAGCGGCCTGAAGCTTGGACCCTGTTTCTACATATGCCCAAAACTCTTAAAAATAAATGCGCACATCTGCACAGTTTATATTACACAAAATCGAGGGGAATCCGATTTTTTTTACCACAGAATAATGACTAATTCAAACATAACGCCACTGCACAGATTGAGAATAATGACTGGGTTAAGTAGGGGCCCATAACTCATTTTTGAACCAGGTCCCCTGAGTAACTTAATCCAACCCTTCAAGGTTACTTATACATTTACTTCAAGCATGTAGCAGTGCTCTGACAGCAGAAAACAAGACTAGGTCAAAACCCAGTGTATTACCAAACCATGCGTGGTCCATGCAAAACGGGGGACCTAGTTTAAAACTATTGTGGAACTACTGTAAACTGCTTTCAATGGAAAGTAACTAAACCCTTGTTGCTTGATATCATCATATGCTAATTAGCATATTCACCATTTCAGACCTTTACATATACAATATTCAATACAGCAGGTTCACAATGAAGCTGTTCTCCTTTACACGTTTTTCTAACCCTGGAAACAGTATGAAATAGGAACAAATATGGCCGAAGACAACATGTTAACCAGCTGTCACTTCCACTAAGTAAAAAGACAACATCTGTGCTGTTATTTCCTCTATATTGTATAATCATCACTCGGAGACAAAGTTAGAGGCTCGTTCACACCATTGAAAGCAACAACCAATGGGAAAACTTCCACACTCAGCTAGCTGACTAATGTAACCTCATCACAAACTCAACTCTGTCAGTCATAGACATTCAGGGATTTAGCAATGGACCATGGAAAAAGAAACCCCTTGAGCGTCTCCACAGCAAGACAAAAAATTGTCACTTGGTTCATCCCTTTAGAAATTAGAGAACATGAGGCTTTAGGAAAATACGGTAATTTCAAGAGATTACTGACGACATTTTACACAGTTATCACAACTAGCCCCACGATAATACAGCATCATACAACAGCAGTAACATTTTACAGTTTATGCTTAAAACTTCCGATTTCCTGAAAAAACTCATCTTAGTGTAAATTACTATTTTTGTCACTGTAGTACTGTCATCATATCCTAAGTTGAGAAAGCTGTGGTTTGTTTTCCTGAAAATTTAACATGACGTCACAGCTTTATGATGTATATGGGTACTGTATGAATGTGTGCGTGCGCGCCGTCTGCTCTGTCAGTGCTGCTGAGCTCCAGTAGAGCTGACAGCTTGCTGTGACAGAGAGCCTTAAACAAACCCACTTGGTCGGCTGCTGCACAGGAGAAATTCCTTTGATTCTATTAGGCCTATGTGTGTGTGTGTTTGTTCATGGACTGTTGCCTTAGAGGTGTCCTTACTGCTGGGTGTTTTATCTCCCAGCCCTCTTTGGTCTTCTGCTCTGTCCAGAAGTGTGTGCAGAGAAAAATAAAGTGGCGATATTACATGTAATGACACTAACTTGATACATTCTGAAAGTAGAGCCTCTAATTTGTCAGTTACGCTATTGTGCCTCAGCAGCCCTTCTTGGTTTTAGCTGAAAACGGATCTTTGAAACAATGCAGTACTTACATTATATCCTACACAAACTATATACAGTGAACAGAATCAAAGCTCAAAGGTTCAATTATTTACAATTAAAGCAATGACCCCCATTCAGGGTTCGCTGAATGCAGCCCGTGAGCCTAGATTCTCATCAGCACATAATCAACAAGGTCAAACGTCACGTGATTTACACAGGTTTTAGTATTTAATTATTTGCACTTTAGTATCCGCTTAAATGCAACTTAATAAGAAAATCTTCAAGGAATGTTCAGGATTTCTTATATTTAGCTACATGATAGAAAATCTTCACAAAGAGCATTCAGCTACAGCTTGGTGACATAAACAACGTCCTAAAGAGAATTACATATACTGTAAATAAGTCACATTGCTTGACAACATACCAACACCGAAAGCCATCACAGAAAATGTACTTTTTCTAACCAGTCATATGTTGCCGTGTTTTTTTTTGTTTGTTTTTTTAGGAATGGAGAGCCTACTTTCCTAAATAGGTACCAAATTCCGATGGGAGAAATGAGCGCTCCCTCCGAGGAAACGTTTTCATGTCAACACGGCAGTCACAACAACCTTATATTCAAACGACAGATGACGAGACATCGGGGGTTTGCTCATAAAAACCCTGCTCATTTTTCTCCTGCTAGCAAATTTTGATCTTAAGGGAATGTTTATCCTTAAGATGAATAGTTACCCAATTTTAATTTGTGATTTATTTTGACATCAACTGATTTGAAAGAGTAACCATGATAAAAGCGTTTAGGCACATTGCCCAGCTTTACCTTCAAACTATCACTGGACACTAAACTTCTCAACTGAAGCAAACATTATGTAATCAGTTTAGCAGAATCTGATAAAGTTGTACAGTATTAGAGATTATCTTCTTATCTCCTAATCCATGTCATCATTCACAGTGGACACGTGTGAAATAATGTTATAAAAAGCAGTTATCTGTATGTACTCAGCAAGAACTATAGCTCTTATCTGAACTTCCTTAGTTCCCTGAGTGTAAACCAAAGAGACTCAGGCCAGCAGACGTGCCGGCAGCGTTTCCAGCAGTGTCCCACCGGTCCACTGTCTGTCCTGTCCCTAACAATGCTTGTTACAGTATTCTCTGGGTATTTCCAGTTAGGCCAGGCTCACTCAACACTGCTGTCTGGTGAAAATCTACAATAATGTACTTTTAACTCCTGCATAGCCGACATATTGCCCTATATTAACTGACGTATAATTATTTGCTTTACCTCACACTAAGAATAGGATGTACAATTTTTTCCTCATCTACTTTCAGAGATCAGCTATTTTCAAGGATTTCTAGGTTTGAAATAGGTGAAGGTATCAGGTATAAAATTTTTACTCTGTTGTATCATCTGATTTTATATGATTTAATGAAACCTGTACAATACTGTTGTTTCAGTGTAATTATTTTGTCTTGTGTTGCTCCCAATCCCATCACTATCAAATATTACTTTATCAACAATATCAACAATATCATTTGTTGTAGATATTGGAAACGCTTCATGTGCTTATTTTCAGAAGGTTCTATGGAAAGAAGATAAGCCCCCACCAGCAGCAAAGCATTTGGGTAATTCTTGACCACAAGAGGCCCTGCAGAATTTTACTGATCTAGAGTGGAGCCAGAATCTCAGGAGCAGCCCCTGAAGAAGACGCGGACACTGAATAGACAAACTGTTCGGACTAGCAACAACCAACAACCAGTTTCAGTTGCACCAAACCACAGCGATACATGACTAACTGCTGGATGCATGACTAACTGCTTTTAAAAATTCACAGTACATCATTCAGAACAGAAACTGGACAAACCATTTGATTTTCCTTTCCTTCCTCTTTCAGGTAATTGTATGATCTTGTCACCTACAAGGAAAGACCTTCATACATCTCAAATACTGTCAAAGTCCAACCGAAATCACATGTCCTCTGTTCTTGTCTAACATCCAATCAAAATGCATTTTACACCATATTTGTATAAAATCTTTGCCAGACAGTCCCTCACTGAACAATAACAAATCAACTTCCCTGCTGGAGTCTCCTTCCTTATTTAAGTCAACATGAACACACACCTTGTCCTGCAGCTCAACATCTTGAACTGAAGACCAACAAACCGTCACTGGGGAAAGTGCACTGCCAATGTCGTCAATAGATCAATATTTAGCTGCTCAGCTACAGCCAAGGGTGTAGGACAAAAATCTGGGCCCCGTACATATGCGGCCTCAGTGGGCCCCTTTCCCCTTCTACAACAAATACCTGAATCGACAAGTTAACATGTGTACAAATGGTGGTTAATGAAGAATTTAAAAAAAACCCAATATAAAATGCATTAAAAACAAGTCTGCACAATCTCAAATCTAAAGATCATTACCATGTGGACCTTTATTATGAGGCTTTGGAAATACTACAAAAACAGCACATAAAGAAGCTTTTACTCCAGGCTGCCTCCCCCCTCCGCCGTTAGTCCCACTATTCCTCTCACTACCGCACACCTGGCTTGGAAGTTACAGCACAAGTTTCAGTTAATGCTGATAGCTAAAGGAGCATTTCTGATATTTCCCTAAATACCTTTCTTTCTTTTAATATTTGAGAACTATTGACAGCCAATTTTTAAAAAGCCTGACATTTTTGACTGCAAAAATGGACAACAAGGAGATTTCAGTTGGACTTTAACTTCCAAGCCAATCACTATTTTCCTGTTTCAAATATGAATATGTTGTACATCGTCTTCACAATAACCATTACATAAGACAAGTGAAAATCAATAAAGCACAACAACAAAGATTTACTCAAAGTAAATTTAACTCACGTTTTACTCAAACCCTGCCACTGACCCTTCTGACTTCATAGGGGTCGAGGCTTGTGACCTATAATGTGAATAGTTCCCGTTAGGGACCACAGGTCACAACCATTGTCCAACCAAATGTTGCTTGCATCACTATAACAACATGCAGAGAGGAGTTACTAGACCAACTGGGTAATGTACAAGCCTCGCTTAAACAGTGGGTGGGACCCCAGTGTCTTGCTGAGACTGATGGTGTTAATTCAGACCAGCACAAACTATGGTTCCAGAGGAAACTCATGAAAACCATCCTTCTTTTTATGTTTCACAAAAGGGTTTACATGTCTTAAATGTATGCTATTAAAAAGAGAAGTTTTACTGAATACTGTTCAACATTTTATTGCTTCAATCATATTTGCACTTTTCATATACATCTAAACAAGCTTCCTGACACACAAAAGACTGCTGCAAAAAATGCAACTACAGTGGTTTGAATGATTGTTTCTAGTGAACCTCTTGCTGGTTAATTCATGAATTAATTCTCTAGATTCTGCCTAAGTGGAGCCATTTGAGAATCCCTGGTTCCTTCACCTGCAGTAAGTCAACATGGCAAATGGCATCACGCTCTAAACAAGAAAATAAGACACAATGAGCCATGATCTGACAGCATCGGCCATGGTGTTACAGACAGGATGGGAGTGGGGTCTCCTATTTGTTCTCGTCACACAAAGCCAACACAGACATCAACTCTAAAAGGTCAAAATGATCTAGGCTGTATTGTAAACTGACCCTGTCCAACTGACCCTGAAGAAGAATTGCTCTGGAAAAGCCTGATCCTCCTTGTTCTCACTGAAGATATTTGCTGAATGTAAAATATTTCTGTCAATTCTCCGATTATATTTACGCCCAAAGAAATGACTCTTGCTATATTCTTGCGGCTGCATATCCTGTGTTTTGAAAGATACAATGTGCTCGCATCCGAGTGTCCATGTGTTTCTGTGGCAGATGGAAAGACAGAGAGAGGAGAGATCATAACAGTTCGTGCAAAAACAGATCATACAAGCCACTTAACAGCACTATAGCCAACTGGTACAACGGAGCGAGAGGAAAATCCAGCCATGCCAGCATGCCAATATAGTTTAACAGCCTGCTGAGAGGCGGGCAGCACCTGACAGATGCCACTTCAGGAGCATAATCCCAGAGCACCACTGAAAAGATCCTGCACATGACGGGAAGCCAGAAGAGCTGGAGACTGGCATTACCCGACAGCACGCTGCGGTGTTCAATGCAATATCTATCGGGGCATCTTCTGACTGACAACGGAAAATACGAAGCCGCAAAGATTAACAGATGGACAAGAAAATAACTCCTGACTATTTTAATACCCAATTAATCCTTTGAACTATGTCTCAAGCAAAAAATGCCAAACATCCGCTGGTTTCAGATACTTCGAAGATTGCATTTCTTTGTTTCTTTGTCTTGTATGAGAGCAAAGCGAATATCTTAGCATTTTGGACTGTTGGTTAGAAAAAACTGGATTAAATATTGCCACCCTTGGCTGTGGGAAATTATGATAGCTATTTTTCAGTCTACAGAAAAAAGCGATTAAGTGAGAAAATGATCTGCAGGTTAATCAATAATGAAAATAACAGTTGCAGCCTCATTAGAATATAATTTATATATAGTAATGTTATTAACAGTAATAGTTTTAGTAGTTTGAATTATATTTGACAATTTTAGAAGACAAACCAAGATTGAATAAACTAAATATTAAATGACCAGTTATTGTTTGCTTAAAAACAGCAGTCTCTGCCTAACAGATCATGACAGACTCCAATTAAATCATCTCTGTCAGGAAAATTGCTTTGCAGTATCATCCTTGATCCTTATTATAAAAACAGAAGCATGTAAGCAATGCTGGGGCCTGCTGCAGCAGGGCCTGCGGCTGGTTTACAGTTGCAGTATTATTCTTCATTCCTTTATTAAAAACATGGCCATTAAAAACCTGTAATATTTCTGACATTTGTTGTAGGATTACTGTAGTTTTTTTTTTCTATGGGGGGGTTAACCCCCCCCCCTCTCGTGCTCGCCACACAGCGCTGGGGAAACAAACAAAAGGGGCGCTTTGAATGGCACGTGCTCTGGGCGTCAGTCACCTGTTTCCTAGCAACGGGCACAACAGAAAAGCACCTGTGGCTTCTGAATAGACGGCCCTGTAGCCCTCAGCTTGACCAAAAACCAGGGGACAAATCCAGACTAAAGCGTTTTTTAATAGCTCATATAGGTCATGTATAAAAGTAATAATCGACAAATACATTCTCAAAAATCAAACAACCCATGACATCTTAAATTTATTTTACATAGCCAGAGTTTGAGCTTAATAGGCAATTTTAGTATTTTAAGTTATGAAGCTAAAATCAGCTCTAGTAGGACTGTTCTTTGTGAACACGCCGTTTTAAAATTCAAATACATTTTTCCTAGATCTCCTTTTTGTACTTACTGTGATGGTGATGATAATTAACGCCATGATGAATCATGTCTTTTGTTTTTTTTTTTTAATGGCTGCTATATTTCTACTTCTTTTTAATTCCATCCAAATTCCATTTGCTGTGACGCAGACGACCTGTTGTCTGTTGCCAATTTCCTCATCTTTAAAGTTGTATTTACTGTAAAGTAGTTTTTTTTTCTATTATATTCTAGTGATATTAAATGCGAAAATATTAGAGAGCGCAGACTCCGCTGTCTGGAGGAAAGGACATGCGCAAAAATGATGGGAATTAAGCTGTTTATATGTTGTTGTTTTTTTGTTTTTTTTTATTTTAAGCTTCACACACAAAACAGATGACAGAGGGAGTAATTTTTTAGGTCTCGCGCTCCGACGTCACCAGAACCTCGAGCCCCTGCATGCAAATCACGTCTCCGCTCGAGCCTCTCCATTGGCCGTCCCTCGCTCATTTAGCTGCTGTCAAAGCGCGCGGCCCGGGCACGCTCCGGTAACTTTTCTCAGTACAGCTCCAACCAAAGTAAGCTCAAACAACCGGTTTCTATTCTTCTCGGCGCTGGCGGATGACAGGGAAAAGGGTGAGAAGGGGAAGTGCGGAGCGAGTTTACCTCCGAGTGGATTTCACCCCGAGACCACGGCACCTTTTCATCTCTCTCTGTTTCTGACACTTCTCTGTCGCGCTCTTCCTCGGGGGTTTGGCTGCGCGCGGGCCAGCCTGAATGTCTCTGTGTGTTTGACTGAGAAGTTTTGTCCAACCGAGACGAGGTGAATGTACAGCATCATGATGGAAACGGACTTACATTCCCCCGTGGTGCCCCAGACCAACCCATCCAACCCGGGGGGACACGCCGGAGGAGGAGGCGGCGGCGGCGGCGGGGGGGCCGGGGGCAAAGTCCCCCAGGAGAGAATCAAGAGACCCATGAACGCCTTCATGGTCTGGTCCCGGGGCCAGCGGAGGAAAATGGCACAGGAGAATCCCAAGATGCACAACTCGGAGATCAGCAAGCGGCTGGGCGCCGAGTGGAAGGTGATGACCGAGGCGGAGAAGAGACCGTTCATCGACGAGGCGAAGCGGCTCCGGGCCATGCACATGAAGGAACACCCGGACTACAAGTACCGGCCGCGGAGGAAGACCAAGACGCTGCTGAAGAAGGACAAGTACTCGCTGGCCGGCGGGCTCCTCGGCCCCTCGGCGGGCGTGGGGATGGGCGGCGGGCAGCGGCTGGACAGCCCCGGAGGGGGCCACGCAGGGGCGAACGCGGGCTACGCCTCGCACGTCAACGGCTGGGCGAACGGCACGTACTCCGGCCAGGTGGCGGCGGCGGCGGCGGCGGCTCACGCCATGATGCAGGAGGCGCAGCTGGCGTACACGCAACACCCGGGCACGGGGGCTCACCCGCACCACCCGCATCCGCACCACCCGCACCACCACCCGCACAACCCGCAGCCCGTGCACAGGTACGACATGAGCGCCCTGTCCTACAGCCCCATCTCAAACTCTCAGAGCTACATGAGCGCCTCTCCGCCGGGCTACGGCGGGATCACCGGCTACACGCACCAGCACCAGAGCTCCGGCGTCTCCCCGGTGTCCGGAGCGATCGGCGGGACCCTGGGGTCCCTCGTGAAATCTGAGCCTAGCGTGAGCCCCCCGGTGTCGACCGCCCGCGCCCCGCCGCCGTGCCCCACGGGGGACCTGCGGGACATGATCAGCATGTATCTGCCGACCGGCGAGGTGGCGGCGGGGGACTCCTCCGTTCCGAGCAGACTACACGTGCTCCACCCGCAGCACTACCAGAGCAGCGGCTCCACTCCGGTAAACGGGACGGTTCCTCTGACTCATATTTAAGTCTCTACATGTACGATAAGCACTACAGACCACTACCAAATATTTAAACTCTAGATTTGGCCGCAGGCTGCTGATGAATTGTAAATTATAGGCGGTTATAGCCATAAAAAATGCAATCACTTTGAACAAACTTTTTTTTATTGTTATTTCTATTTTCTTTCAGTGATGGATTTCTGTCTGTCCGAGCTAAAAGGAAAGCGCATCTGATTTTACTTTTTGCTCTCGGGAACAGAGCATGCCAAGTTTTGACACGATTTAAATTATAATCCGTGAAGCTGCTGGTGCATTTTGAAGGTTATTTTTTTTCCCCCCTCGACTTTTCTGTGGAATTAAAAAAAAAGGCGCCAGCTGTGTGTTTGAGGGATCCTGAAAACCCTGTTTAAAGAGGGAACCGTATGATAAACGGAGGGCGGTGTGGAGGATGTTTTTTTTTTTTTTTTTTTTTTAAACAAAAAAAAAAAGTTTCTTGGCTGCAATTTAAATTGATTTCCAATTTTAATGCTTGTAAACATGTGAGTCAGTCGGTGTAATTTGAATTTGTTTTTTGTTGTTGTAAAATCTTGTAAATTGTGAATAAATAGGCCTACTGAAAACGCTTTTATGCAATTGTATATAATTTAAAAAAATACGAAGCCCCCGGTTTTCGGGTCTAAGACGGAACAATTTTTGCGCTGAGTTTAATAAATTTTCCAATAATTTCCTCTTGGAGAGAAAGTGTTAGATTTGTTGGTGGGATATTTATTCTTGCAGGAGATTTTAAGCAGGCTCATGTCAACTGCACCGCTAATATCTGCTGTTCATTTACATATATTCCATTTCTGAAATATATTTAAAACGCTGTCAAGCCTCTTGTATCGTTCCGGGTTTAATTAAGTCTAAGGCAAACAGTCAAAATCTAGTCAAAAATGCAAATGGAAACAAAAAAAGAATAATTACAACAGTACAGAGAGACGTGTTCTCTCATCTCTTTCATTACCTTGAAAAGAAGATGTTACTTAATTTATCACTTGGGCTCCTAATTGATTATTTCCCTTATAACTGAAACGATGGAAACGTTGTAATATTCTGCTTTCATATTTGATAGATCTATTTTTCTCCAATCAGTGGAAAAATCAGTTAAACTATTTAATTACACAGCATTTAAGCTGGCATTAAGCTTGTTAATACAGATTCCATCAATATAAATTCATGGTGGACACCATGGTGGATAAAGTGCCATGTTAAGGGATTGACGGTATTTGAGACTAGGATCTTATAATAGGGAAATTTCATGCTATATAGGCCTGCATTTTTCCTCCTCTTGCTTTACATCTAAATTTTTCCTTCCTTGGGAATTTCTGATCTCTCTAATTATAATCATCATTTTAAATTCAGTTTAATGTGCCTATAGTCTGAAATCCTGTAAGTCAAAGGTTTCAGTAAACACTTGTTGGTTGAGGATTTTCTTTCCAGGAAGAAGAATGTACTGAATATTAATCTAATATTTTCCCTTTGTCTACATTTTCTAAATTTGAATAGTGCCACTTTAGCGCTTTATTGTCAGTGTTTAATACTAAAGCATATTTTCATGCTTCTTACATAATAATTGATGTAAGAACGTATTTGAATTAGAAAGCAAAACAGACTTTCTAGGGATGTATTCCAATTTCTTGAAAAATGTGTTATATGTTGATTTCTTATTATTTTCTCTGTTTCTTGCAAGTTATGGAAATGCATGTAGGATAAATTTCAAAGGTTAAATCCTCTTCCCACAAGCTAGCGTTGCTGTTTCCTGTGTCATGAAATCACCTGCACCTAAAAATATGTACTCTTCATGTGAGAAGGCCTTTTTTTGCCCCACTCATACTCTGGCACAATTATTTATCATCTAGATTATCAATTTAGTCAAGTTGGACATGCCTCAGTCCCACTTTCTTAAAGTATCATATTATGGTTCTATGTACCGGTCTAATATTGCACTCATGAGCAAAGCCAAGCAAAGTTTCTCTCTTTCACCTTCCTGCAGGGTCATGACCCCACTAATCTAGATCTCAAGCAACGGTAAATGCAACAACAAGAGTATCCGGTGGTCAATGAACTGCCAATTCTTCAACTGGCCTCAACTGGGCCCGCTTCAATCTCCGCCTCCACCCGGGTCCCTCAACCCCAACACAGGTCCTCAAACCGTACCCCACTCCTGACCCCCCAGCATCAAATGGCTGCATCTGTGTGTGTGGAATTCTCAAGGTTGTTAAATTTTTTTCCTTCTTCAAATTTAATGGCTGAATCGCTGGAGGTCCCCGGGTAGAGAGGGAGGAATGAAAGAGCAGAGAGCAGACAGGAGGAGGAGGGAGAAGGCGAGGAGAGGAGGTTTTTGTGTTGGAGGAGAATAGGGATTATGGGTCCTGGTGCAAAGCTGGGGCAGCCCGGGGGTCACCCCTAACAAAAAGCCCGGCAAACAAGACCCCTGGTTTTATCAGACTAATTCCCACTCGGGTCTGGACTTAAACAAGAGGCCAACGTGGATGCAAATCACATAAAATGAAGCTGTTTCCAGTGTTTAAACTGAAGGTATTTATTAGACAAACAGCCTTTATCCTGAAGACTCTCCTTTGTGTTTTTTTTTTTTAAGTAAAATTTCATGTCAGGTTTCTTTAAATTTATTTGTTTTGTCTTTGCTCTTTGGTAAAAACTGTTAAAAATCTGGATTGATATGTAGGGGTTTATCTTTATCAGAAATTACATTTTTATCACTTTACTACCTTAATACATAAAAACACATACAGAAAAACCCAACAAAACCTGTATAAATCTGAGGATAAGGTCATTTTAGAGGAATAATGCATTAATGTTTTCTGAATTGTGGTGGTTGTTAAGAAATTTACAATAACCACCTTTTTATCTACAACTGCATTTTACTGCATGACTGATGACAATAAATGTGAATTCTTGTTTTCTGATCATTTTAGATGATTTTGCATTGTATTACTACATCTCCAAACCCTTCTTACTGGGCTGTTTTAAAGAGGCAGTCACCACTAAAGCGGTTTATAAATCACAAACTGAATTCTGAATTTTACACTAACCGATAATGGATTAATTGGACATAGAGCTGAGGAAAAATTTACTGCTTGACTGAGAGGCTGCAAAAAAGGTTTGTCGTTCATAATTCATAAGATATAAACCGACAAAAAAGGGGGGCATCAGGTAATATTTGTAAAATGCTTAGTTTAATGCAAAAGTTAAACAAGGTGTATGTCTAAGAAGAAAGTTACATATATTAACAGATCATCTCTTCACTTTTTAAAAATGTTTTAAAGTATTTATTAACTTCTTTATGGGAGGTAAATGGATTTTTATTATACACATTTAAGACAGAATAAGCAAAGAAAAAAAAAACAAAAGACAAAAGGTATTCCCCCATTTAATTATTGCTAATCACAAACTTTAGTTTCCAGAGGCTGGTATTTGTTCAGTGTCTTAAAGCCGGTATTCATTGCCTCTAAATACTGCCCTGTGTCTTAAAACGAGGATACTGACAGATTCTGTCTTACACACACAAATTCTACTACAACTATTCTGAATCAAGTCACTAAACCTGGAGGCATGACATGAGATTTTCCTTAAATAAATGAAATAATACCGTCTCAGCTATGTACACTATGGGAAGAAACAAAGTGATTCATTTGTTATAATCTGATGAATGTGATGAATCGAATACTCAGATTTACTTCACTGAACCTCAGGTAAGAAGAAAAATACCCCAATGACAAACATCCACACCACTTAAGGCAAGACCAGTTTATGTAAAAGGATATTGGGGATTGATCAGTAAAAAAACAGCTCAGTCTAGTCCACACAGCCTGGTAAACCCAGCGGCCCTGGATGCTCCCCAAGGCCCGTCACCGAGGCTGGGGGCTGAGCCCATCCGCAGCCATGTGTCTGCAGGTTTTCATCTTCTCCTCATGTTCCGCTTGGCACATGCTTGGACACCGCTGCTCTGGCACTTCCCCGCTCCGTAACCCCTGTGCAGCCCCGCGCCTCCCATCCCGCGTGCTCCCGGTGTCCTATACGTGGCTAATCGGCGTAAGTTTATCACGCCTCCGCATATTTCCCTCCCTCTCCTCCTATAAAAACCCTCACCTCCGCCGTTGGACCCGGTTCTGTCATGGGAGATTACGGGGGACCGATTGCACAACACCGAATGTGGCGCGAGGAGATTAGCCGGGACGCCATAGAAAATAGCAACGGGGCCAACGGATTCCTCGCGAGGGGGCCTTATCGTGCAATTACACGTTGACACGTTTTAACCATTTTTCAGCCTCTTAATCCGAGGCCCCCCCTCCTCCCCCCCTTCCCTCCCCCTTGTCTTTCCAAAAGCAGACCTATTGGTGCTGAGGGAGCCTCGCTGCTCTCTGACTCTCTCCATCACTCTGCCGCTGTCTGAAAAGTCTGCCTCTTCTGCCCTTTTCTCCCTTCATCACCCACTGTTAACATTTCTAAACATTCAAAAAGAAAAAAAATAAGGTTGTTTATAGTTGTTTGTGACTCAATTTCAAAAACTTTGGAGGATAAATAAGTGAAAAAAATTTGTAAAGTTTATTTAAGTCTTCAAGAAGGTCAGTAAAATAAGAGCATTGAATAAAAAAGGAAAGGGGAAATTGATAGCTTTATAAACAAAGTGGCCTTTATTTATAAAGCTATCAACACTATCTTAGAATATCGAGTATATGATGACTGTCCATTAAGCTTATTGTGCAGTAACTTGTCTCCAGTTAAGAGTGTATATTAATGGGGGCTTAGATATTTAGATGGCAAATGGGGCTTTGCTAATACATCTATTGTATCTATTACACTGTCTCTTGCCACCGGGGCTGTAGCCAGGGCTTTAGAAATACTGAGGTCATGAATCCCAGTGTCTCCCTGCCCACTAAATATTTCTTTTTATTCGGATTTTTCTAATATAGCTCAGTCAGATAACGGTTACATTATAATATCTGTAATTCTGTTTGAAAAAGAGTCATCACACAACTACAAATACATTTCCGGTGGAGAATTACTCATTCATTTACCTTTGCTGGTCTAAAAGGCTGTAGAATTGAAGTATATTTAAACTGAAAATAGTGGAATTGGCCTCTAAAAATACCCAGCACATGTAAGTTTTTATATGTAGTGTTAACACCCCCGGGTTAATGGGGGCAGAATAAAATACTGACATGACCTCAGGTTCCCCCAGGAGCTACAGCACTGCTGTTCACCAGATTTTGGGAAGGAAACACTTTATACACTCCCTTTCTTTTAAAAAAAATCTTTTAGCCTTTTTCCTCTCAATCCAGTTCTATTTATTCAAAACAAACCAAGGTCAAGGTAATATATATGCGTCTATATACATACTGAGTCTACAGGTTATGTTCTTTTACTGCCAATGTGTACATAATGAAAACAACATACGAAGGAGATTGACTTGACCCGGCAAAGAGCTATCAGACGCCATATAGAATCACATGCAATATGTCCTCACCCACTCTAATTTTTAACTGCTCAGAGACAAAAGACAGAATCAGCCAAAGCAAATGACAAAGCAGTATTTGGCATAATGATGTTCTGGCTTCTCACTATACCTTTAAACAGACATTTTTGTTTGTTTGTTTTTGCCACCCTCTGGTTTTTGTAAGCAGCAAATAAAAGTCAATGATGACTCATAGTTCTGCTTCAGTTGCGGCTGGTAAAAACTTAAATGAACAAGTTATTTCCACATAGAAATCTCTGTGCAGCCACTGCCTTTAGTTTTTTTTTAAACAGAGTCACCAGGCATCAAACAGACGACATGGTGTGTTGTACCACCGCACTTTTCAATTCAATTAGAGTCTTTCATGACAATCAATTAGGGAGTACCCCCTGGATCTCCCCAGGGGCCTATAATCATCACACACCGTCTGCTCAGACGGGCACTGGGGAGCCCCACCCACCAGTGGCAAGGACGCTTCAGTGCAACATAACAGGGCCACTGGGAGCTACCAAGAGACGGTTTTTGGTTTATTTCAAGGCATTTTACTCCAGATTATGTTCTTTTCTTCCCCTTAGCCCTTGGCTCTGTATTAAATGTAGATTTTCCCCCATTTAAGTTTAACTTGTCTGCACCATTTCCTGCATATTAGGACTTTACTGCTTGTCTTTTCTATGTTTTTTGATCGTTTTTCTAGCTGGTGATCACATTGAAGTACTGATTTCTGAAAAGGACTACTAATGTAGTATTTAACTTTAAATCATCAGTACTTTTACTGTACAAGAAAGCACAAGAAAAACGACTTCTAACACAGGCCAGTTTCCTCTTCCTTAAATTCATTTGGGTCAAACTGTAGGGTTCATTCTCCTTCAAAGAATGAAATAAGGAAGGAAAATAGCAGATGTTGAATTAAATATCTTTAGCCTCATAGCATAATTGCCCAAGTCATATTTGAACTTTTTCGGGAAAACAAGAAAAACACAATCTTTAGCAAGCACATTGTTACAATATCAATAAAAAAATACCAAAGTTCAACCAGATGGTAGAACAAGTTTGCAAAAAAAAAAACCCCAAAAAAACACACGACAACATTGATTGCATAACAAATAAAAGTGACTTAGGCAGAATATGCCATGACAGGCAATTTTTCTCATGCAGTCTGCAATCTTTGTATGTAGCGGCAAAAATGCCTAAGTCAAAGAGATGACTAAGGCAGATAGTGATTTTGGACTCTAACAAGCGTTCTGATAGGCTGAGGACATAGGCAATAAGGCAGTGTGACGCAGCAGTGGTATGAGAGTAAAGTTAGGCAGATATCACAATTTGGCCAAAAAATGACTTAGGCAATTATGCTATGAGGCTAACAATATGTAGATGGAGGTCAGAGACATACAGAAAGAGCAGAGAGAGATGGGAATAAAATGTTCCAAAAATGATCAAGACAAAGCTACTGCAGATCTAGGACTTTTTAACCCCTTCCTGAGAAAGTCAGTTTAAATCAAACTGGTTTTAAAAGCCACTTAAGTCTCCAACTAAGCCTCATCACCAACCCCGTGATTTACAGTATGCATTTAACCATATCGTTTACAGTGAAAGAGCAACAGTCTGATTTAGGTTAATAGTGGTAGCTAAAATGAAGATGTTAAAAAAATGGCACTGGAGACGATTCTAATTTTACATAGGATTTCATTATCTTTTACAGTGACAGCACATCAGAGGATGAGTGTTGCGTCATATTAGCTGTTGATTTGTGCCAGGAAAATTTAAAAAAAGAAAGAAAGAAAAAACCCTCACAAATCAACCCCCCTCTCCATTTTCCTCTGATTAGAGACAGTTAGCTTTCTCCAGTGCAGATGGGGCCTCTCTGAGAACATTGAGGAACAGCTTCACCAGGTTGGTGTAGTCCACAGTGAGAGCCACTACATTATGTTGTCTAACTCAGCATTTGTGTGTTACCACTGAATCATTGTCATCAAATCAGTGTCATCACTGATTAATAAATAATCTAAACTAATATACTTTTAAATCTAGGGGTTTCTTACCCTTGTCCTCTTTCTTTTCTTCTTGTGAAATACTGGAAACTTTACCAGGTGTGTAACAGCTATTCAAATAGAACAATATAAGAAAATCCATATTTGGTCAAACAACAAGCTGAAAACACTGGGAACCTCCAAGCTTTTTGCTCAAGGCCACTCAAGGCAAGTGTGCAGAATTTTGAATTTTCACAGCACCGAGTCACATCCCAGGAAAATCTTCCATGAAATAAGTACTTTTACTTTAACTTAAGTAGCCCTGCAACAAGAGATTTCCATGTGTCTCCAGCTAAGATGAACAGAGGCTCACTATCTCCGCTATTAAAGAATTGGCATGCTTCACAGCTTTGTTAATGAAGGTTTCTCATAATCATGACTGAGGCATTATCACTAAACTGAGCACTGTGCCTCCCCACTCCCAACTCCGGCCACTGATGTACAGGTCTGTGTTTCACAGCAGAAATTCACAACTAAAATTCAGGTCTTTAACATAAAAATAAAAAAACCCAACCCAACAGTTTTAATGACCCATGACGGTCAAAATTCTGTTTCAAAGGGTCTAAAACTTATGAGAATATGCTGAAAATACAATATCCATATATCATTAATTTAATTAGTCATCTTTCAATGAAAATGGCAATATTTTTGATATAGTTCAAAACAGATATTTAATATTGACACAAACTCAGAAATGAGCTTTTTCATGTCAAAGCAAATGAAAAGTTCTTGTGTTTCTACATTTAAAAAAAAATTATAAATGAAGAGGAAAAGTGAACACCATGGTTCTTTTTTCAGGAGGGTTGATGCACTTCAGAGAAGAAAGGCAGGAGGAGAGCAAAAGAAGAGAGAAAGGAATGGAAGTGAACAGGAAACACTAACATGATTACAACTGTAGCTCAGGGCTCAGGTAATCACCGGAGTTAAAAGGTCTCCTGCCAGCTCAGAGGCCAATGAACCACTCTCTCCTTTTCACCTCTGTGGAGGAGAATTCTGTGATTTGCAGATTGCAGATGAGATCTGGTTCATGTCCTTCCAACCTTGCACCACCCTTCAGCCATGAAAAAAAACCTTGCACCACCCTTTGGCCATGAAAAACAAAACCCACTGGTCAATTAGTGCCAATCATCAACAAAGGTGCCATAATTATTTAGGGAAATCTGACATGAGGAGACCTGTGCATGTGTGTTTTTACATTTTACAGATCTTGGTTTTTAACAGAAAAATGCAGTGAGTTCCCTGGGTTGATACTCTAAAAAGTCAGAATTCAGTGCTTTTAAATTATGTTTTTGATTTACAGTGATTCCTACTTGTTCTGTGTTTCTATTTATAGAAACATCTCAACATTTACATTAACCCCCCTACTGAAATCCAGATCAGTGAAAATCTTTAAGGTTAAGCTTCTTAGCAGGGATGACATTCCACACATACGGGACAATGTTTAATTTTGGGTTAGAAGTGAAAAAGGCAAAGAATGAATGATTGAAGACAAACAAATGTATGCAACTGTAGTTGTTCATATTTTGAAATGAAAAATATTTCCACAGATTCTGGATTTTTCTATGAGAAGGGAGAAGTAAGAGATGTAATTTTAAGAATTTTAATGACAGTTTTACTTTTGTGGGGAAAATCCATATTAGACAGACTATTCAATGCAGAGTACTTTTATCAGTCTTCAGACATGTCTGGAGGGAAACTAAGCAATTTTCAAATCTCTACAAAATTGATTTTTCTACCATGTTGAAAAAAAAATGGAACCATCTAGTAAAAGGTAGAGTTACTTTCATATTTTAGAAACACTATGCTCTGCCTTGGAGCACAAACAACACAGCACTGTGTTCCTTTCATAAAAAAAAAAATTCCAAGTCAGCCCTAAACAGAGTCAAGTCTCCAAACTGGCCTGACAATAGCGTGAGTGTGTGTTCATTTGTGTGTAAGTGCAGCCTCTACAGGAAGTTCATTTACACATTATAACATGTTGACCCATGATGGCCAAGGCAAGGTGCAGGGCAAAGAGCCATTAGTCACACTACTTAGGCTGTCTATCACTGCACGGTGGGTGTATGTGTGTGTGCGTGTGTGTATGTGTGTGTGCGTGTGTGTGTGTGTGTGTGTGTGTTACACAGAGAGAAAGAAAGCAAAGGAGGAGGACGGAAGAATGAATGGCTCAGTTTTTGAACAAAACATCACTACATCCAAAATACTTCATAAGAAGAATATAACCACTGTTCGTCTGTACATGTTAATAGATTTTCAGATCCTGTACATCCTGTATACATTGGAAACCACTACTATTCTAAATGACATGTTGTAGTGAGGAAAAAAAATGCGTAAAAACTTTTTGGAAATCTTAAATACACAGTAAAATAACTATTTCTAGGCCTGTGTCCCCGTGTTATTTCTTGTTATAATTCCAAATGTCTTTTCAATCAAAGTGCCACTTTTTTCTGAATTCATAAAATCATAAGTGATTTGGCATGACTACAATAACCCTGCCCATGTAAAACTACACTTGCATAGTAACTAGCAAAGTGGCATCATGGTTCACTTTTTAGTGATTCAGTCAAATCTGAATGATTTGATCAAATCCCTTTCAATTATACCCCTACCACATATTTAAATTCACTTAAAGCCCAAACTTCACTGACTTTAAGCCAATTTGTCATATTTACTTAATTTGTTCAATCACCTGTGATAATACTGTACTCAAAGAAACTTCCAAAATGTGGGAAGACAGCCACACCACCATAATACATCAGGCAAAAACATGAGCGGTCAGATGATCAGACATGAGGAAACAAGCCAACAGTTCATCCAGTTTATCTAAATTTCTATATTTGTAATAAAACTGAAAAACGCACATAAGCCGACCAGAAGTGTTGCTTATAATTCCTCATTACACAGGAAAATGGTATGTGCACAACTACTCTAAGTACAGCAGGTAAAAGCTGCTCCAGAATGTGAGTGAATAAATCCCGAAGGATGTTTGTATAGGACAGTTGTTCGTGGCAAGCAAAACTTTATTACTCTTAGAAAGTATCGCCAAAGGTATGAATATTGACAACCTAGTTGTAACTATATGTATTTATCCATTCAAACTAAACTTTCTGCTTCATTAAAGCCGTTTACTTTGCACATTGGCGGCCCCGCATGGCAGAAAGAGGTAACTGCTCCGGGGTTAAGGACTTTTTTCACCAGAAATTCAGTAAAGTGCACCTTAATGTTGACTAACCCAGCAGTGTGTGGTGCTGTTTGCCAAAAGGACGACGGAAGAAAAAGATTTAAACAAGAGTTCAATTTTTCCTTGATAGTGCATCTTTAGCAGCAGCAGGGAGAGGAAAACGCTCTATTTTTTTTTCCTCCATTTCTGTCAGTGACCATCCTGACTCCAGCTTTGTATACTGGAACGAGTGTGTGTGTGTGTGTGTGTTTACGCGTACGTGTTTGGGTAAAACAATATGCTAATCTCTGGCGTGGAGTGGAGGGATTTGCTGTATAAAGGAGAGAGAGAGGAGCATGCTTGTTAGTGATAGCCTGGCTGAAGATTCCTACACACACCCACCTCCCTGATCCACTTATATAGGCCTTCTAGTGTGTGAGTCTGTGTGTGTGTGTGTGTGTGTGAATAGGCATGATCTGTCAGAATATAGGGCTTCATCTATACATGCTTTTCCTGTTTGTGTCATTTGCGGATGCTGCGTATTGACTACTGATGTCCCTGTGTTTGGTGTGCGTGTGTAGGTGTGTGTGTATGTGTGTGTGTACACACAGGAGGATGATCTGTGTTGGCAGCTAGTAGTTGTGGACTCAGATTAAACATGGAGAGGGATTCAGTCTGAGGGTATTTACAGATTCTCATTATAGCCTCCGAATCTGTGTGCACACTCAAGCACAAACACACACACACACAAACACACACTAATCTTATCACCTATATAGCTTAATCTGTTTACTCTGATTAGGCCAAATTTGAACACAACATTTTTTTTTTTCTCACTTTTTTAGCCTGGTTTCTTTGCTTGAAGTTGAATGGTGCATAACACTAAAATGAAAAGGAAAAAACAATGATAATAGTTATAACTATGTTCTGCCCTGTGTATGCTGGGATATCCTTCCTGTCCCCCATGGCACTGAACATGAAAAGCGGATAAAGGAGAATGAATAAATGACTCAGTAAATCAAAGCCGTCATATTTATACATACATTCCTCCGTCTCTACTATATGTGTCATTCCTGTATAATGTGTAAACCTTACCCGACCTGTATTCTATATTTGTCCACCTTCGTTTTTCTAATTAAATTAAATGAGTTTAATAAATTCTATTAAGCTCAATCAGAAACGCTGAATTACTTTCTCACCTAAATGCATTATTTTTTCTTTGAATCAGAGTTTTATTTTTATTGTTCTTTCACCTCCCTCCTGTTTAAATTATAGTGATAGTGTCCATGTCAGGGTCTGAGTGACGTACACTCTCCATCTGCCTATGGCCTTAAGTTATGTGTGCGCCAAGTACACGTGTGCACAAATCCCCCTATGCAATGGCAAGTTTAGTACAAAAAGAATCACGTTTGTATCTTTAGAGCACTGCATCGTAAAGTGACCAGCAGACAAGAGTTTTCAGGAGAATCCAGATCTTACCCTCTACTGCTCCTTATATCAATATCTCAGCATTAACAGTAAAGTAAACCAGAGTTTCACCAAGTTTAAAAGGTCTCCCATCAACACCCAAAGGTCTCAAGCGACCATTTTGGTGTTGACGAGGGATCGTTCAGATCTGATCTGCAAAGTGATGCTTCTGTTGCAGCCCCTTTTCTATTGCATTAACTGAACTTGTATATATTCGCAAAATATATTGACCAGACTAATTCTCCCAACACTACATCTTAAATTAAATGAGTATATGGGGCTGATATTGTCAAATCATCAAGGCTCTGCTCATGTTTCTTTGCCTATCTGACTTCGTTTTAACCTATGTCAGGGCGTTTAATCTCAGCATTTATGGTAAATTTAACACTGATAGAAATTATAGAAAAAATAAAATAAATCAAGAATGAGACCCAAGTAGTAATAGATCGAGTTTATATATTTTAAGCAGTATCATACAAGGTGTGAACACATACACAGATGTCTTATACATATGGATATAACTCACAATTTATAAAGTTCTTATGGCTATCATGTTAACAAATGATTCCCTACTTACACGACCAGCAGACCTGGAACAACATTAGCCTTCATTTGAAGCTGTTTTTTTTTAGCCATCTGCTGGAAATTAAAAAAACAAAAAAAACAAAAACAAAAAATGTGCTGTAAATGAAAACGAGAGAAACTGCAGAGTTGGGTGATTATTCTCTGTGGGTTTTTCACAAGTGACACCTTTCACATTACCCATAATCAGCTTAGCCATTGTTAAAGCAGGAATATAGATTAGTGATGGCACAAAACATTGACACACAATTGACGGTTTAATAAAGATAATATCGATAGAACCTTTCAGGATTTGATCAGTGCTATGAGTCAGCTCAAAAGAGCAGAATGTAAAATGTCCATGTAAATTTAATTTGGGAGACTCCCTCTGAGCCACAGAGGAGAAGCATGAGATCCAGCTCAGCCTGCAGGCTCTGCACTCATGTCAAACACCCTTAGGAGGAAACTCAACACAATGCAGCCGTTGTTTAGACACAAACTTTTTCATGTTTTTTAAAGACGACAACTTGGTCAGTGGAGAGGAGAGAGGGAAGGAGGATGGCAAAGGATGTGGAAGGATGAGAAATAACAGAGGGAGGGAAGAGCAGTGCTAAAACACAACGGGAGCATCCATCCTTTAACCGGTGGGGAGTTATCGCCCGACGACAGAGCCTTTGCAAACGCTTTAAAAAGCACATTTGAAGATGTATTAGTGCATCCCTGAATCCACTTGCTGCCAATAGGGGGCTGCTTGTTGGGCTTGGTGCATGTCTGCGTGCATGTGTTTGCTGCTTTTTTTTCTTCTCTTCCCTTTTTTGTAGCTCCCTCCAAATTCCCTTAGCGAGCGTTGCTAAGGTGCTTTAGGGATGGGATTAGCTGGAGGCTCATCACACATTCCATAACAGAAAAAAGTGTGGAAAGAAAGAAGGAGATAGAAGAATTAAAGAAAGAGAAAGCAAGAGATGAAAGAGTGACCAAAAAGAAATGAAGGAAGGAATGAGAGAAGAAAAGCGAAGGAGGACTAGAGGGATGGTAAAAAAAAAAGTGATGAAGAAAGACTGGAAAAAAGTTAAGGGAGGAAGGACAAGAAAGATAGGAGAGCAATGAAGGAAATAATGAAAAGAGAGAAGGATTAAATTAAGGAAGGAAAGAAGCAAAGAGGAAAGAAGGGTTGAGAGTGATAAGAAAAATTCAAGCAAAAAAAGAAGGTAGGAAAGAGGGAACTGAGAGAAAGATGGAATAAAGTAGGAGGAGGAAGAAAATAAATAGGAAAAGATGTTAGAAAGTAGAGAAGGAAGGAAAGAAGACAACAGAGAACAAGTAGGGAATAAAAGAAAGGGGAAAAATGAAAGTTAATTAAATAATAGAAATAAAGAGCAACAATTTGAATTGAACTGAAGATAGGAAGAGGCAAAGATAGAAGGAATGAGAGAGGGAAAAGAGATAATGAAGGAAAGAAGGGACCAAGGATAAAATGACAAAGTGAAGAGAACCGAAATGATAAACATTGGTGGACTGAGAGAAGAGATGGAGAGTGGTGAGAAGGGAGGATGAAGGAGGGGAGGAAAGAGAAGCAGGGAATGGAGGAGGATGAAGAAAGACGGGAGAGACTGGGAGTACAGGAGTGAGCTTGCTGACTGTTGCATCAGCCTGATAACCGAGGGCAATATGATGAGAATAAGCTGCATAATGAAGCGTGGAGGCAGCTGTAGAAATGGGTCCAGGAAGCCACCTTGTCTCCTCCGCTGTGCCGTCTGAAAATCCATCAGGGCAGCAGTCTGGCAGGTCTGACGTCCTGATTCACACCATACTGAAGATTAAATGCACGCAGGCAGATGAAACTGCTAATCTTCAGGATCCGGGTTTATTTTTGGCGTGATGTCTCCGCACTCCGCTTCCCAGGGATTCGCCGCCTGTCCGATGGTGTGGGCGGCGCTCCGACAGACTCCTTGGACTCAGTGTTCTTGAAGTTTTCTGGGACTGTCCAAAAACAACACGCTTACATTCGAGTTCAAGACCTCGCGACTTTTGTCCACTGGGAGCAGGAGGACGACAGTGTGAAATTATAGACGGATCAACAAATGTCTGAATTTGACTGGGGAGGCCATCGTTTGTTTCCAGTTTCCTAACATCAATCAACATTGGTTTAATTTAACCATTACTACCTTTGCTCTACAAATTTGATATTATTTTAGCCAGGAAAATTAACATCCCCCAACCTTAACCAAGTAGTTTCAGTGCATAAACCAGAACAGACTTTCATTTGGACGATTTGTGTGAGTTTCTTTAGATTTCATCGCGATAGCCATCACTGCTTGTGCTAAGCGGTTCTTTCATGAATTCAGAGCACACCGGAAGAAATAAAACCATCTGATGTATTTATTCAAAGCCTAATTTCAATCAGGGACAGAGAGGTGAAACATAATTCTTCTAGCGATGCTGCAGAAATAAACTCCTCATTTCTTCCTTAGGCTGGAAAGAAACAAGCATGCTACCCACATCTTGACCTTTGATGGTGGGTGTCATGTGATAAATGAAGACTGCAGAGCTGAGATGCTTCACCAGCAATAAAAGCCTGTACCTGAACATTTTCCAACGTGTTTATTTTGTTAGGTTGTTGTTGACCCGGAATTATGAGAAACACTTGATTCATCTGTGGAGAGAGCTACCAAACACTAAACTGCTATAATAACCTACAAGTCGAGTTTCTATTAACCGTGACAACGATCTTTCCATAACCTTGACCACAGTTCCCTAAACAAACAAAAAAGTACATTTCCATGCCTCCTCTTCTCGTATTTCTATTACAGTTAGAATTATGTTTAACTGCAAACCTATTAAGATTTGTATCTAACATTTGGTTACACTTTGAGGGCCAAAAAAACCATCCACAACAAAAAAAAAAAAAATCTTTCAAGAATAGATGAGTAGCAGGAAAATCTGTTGTACGCATATTTCTTGCTACCTAAGACATTTGTAACACATCATCTAGCAGCTGTAGAACTATGACAAGTGCCTGACAAATAAGTGATGAGCATCCATTCATCCATCCATCCCTCATTCTATCCAGCAGCTATGCCACTTATCCTTTTAGGGTTGGGGGGTCCCAGCTGACACTGGGCAAGAGGCGGGGTTCAACACTCATTTTTTATTGAGTGTGTCTGAATAACTCAACTAGCCATACGCTTGAGGTGTGTTTGCAAGTGTGTGCATTTGAAGCAGGGGGATAAGGCTAATACCTGTTGCATAGGTGCGGTCTGTTAGATCTCATGTTACCTGGCCCTCCAATGCAACCCAAGCCTCCTCTGTATGGACAAATTGACACGGCGAAACACGCCGACAGGCTGCCAGATTTACCTCTGTTTATGGTCATATCTCCATTTTTCTATTTACCTATCGCTCACTCTCTCTCTCGAATCGTATAATGACTGAGGTAGAATCAACAAAATCTAGCCTATTCTTATGAAGAAATTAGGACATTATCTATTGTTTAGATATTTCACATCTTTGTTTTGCTAAAAACTCAGAGCAATAGTCATTGTTTCTCTTTTTTCTCCTGGATTCAGGAAAAAAGGTTTTTCAAACTTTTCACAATTGTTCTTTTCTTGTACATTTCTCCCTCCTCTATCACCACATCTTTCTGTGCCGCTTTGTCTGTCTTTCTCCCTCCATCCATTCGTTTAAGGTTTCCATGATCTCATTATGTGCCTATGAAAAGGGACAGGTAATGCAATCTTGCGTGGCGTGGCATGACTAGTGTGTATGCGTGTGCACGCGTGCGTGTGTGTTGATTACCTGAAGAACAGTCAACAGAGTCTCTATTTCACCCACTTATCTTGTCTAGAAATAATCATCTAATCATCGTGCACAAAGACTAGATGCACACACACACACACACACTCATACACACACAAACACACTAGGTTTTGTCACTTGATTGACTTACATTAACTCCCTTGAGACCAATGACAACCCTTAAGGGATTAGTCAGCTGATGTTCTACATTTTTCCTATTTTCAACAAATACCATAAAAATCCAAAACCAAGAATGAATGCATCTCCGTAAAAAATATTTGCCAATGTATCCAAAGCTGGTTATTCCTCTTATCTACTGAGATCCATTGTTTTTCAAAACCTATTTAAATCACATCCATGAGTGTTACTGTTGAACTAGATGACACATTCCTTCATCGTGAGTAACATGGCCACTTTTTATCTTAAGTCAGTCCTTGGCTGTGAAGCTGAAGCGTTACAGTATAATGATTAAATTCTTCATGATGAGAATTTATTCATGTTTTCTTTACAGAATTTTTCATAACTTACACAACTCCTGTGTTACATGTGTTATGTGTGTTACATTATCATGTGTTACATTACAAAATGCACGATTATTCACATAACTTCATTTTCTGTGACTTAAATAGGTCTGCGTTTGTGTCTCTGCAACATAACGCTCAATTAGCAGCCTGTCATATTAGGAAAAAAAAAATTTAAAAATCACATGCTGAACTGCAGTAAACAAGACAACAGCAAATGAACAGAAAAATAGATCAATCACAGCGATGGAAAAAGAAGCCATGAAAGGAAAAGGGAGGGAGAGGGAGGGAGGCCGATCGAATGTAGCTTTGACCTCTTGGCACACACAATGGCCTCCTCCCTCAGGGGAAAAAAAAAAAAAAAAAAAAAAGCCTCGGAGACCTCAACGGTAGGGCATTTTACTGTATCACCCCCCCCACTCCCGTGCGCTCTCAGCCACCCACCCCACTTGGCTGGACAGCCGATAAGTTGGAGCTGAGGACTGAAAGCTCCTGCAGGGTGAGTGACAATAGGACTCCTACAGCCAAGGAAAGAAAAGTGCCCTCTCTCTCCCTCTCTCTCACTATTTCCCCTCACTAACACTCTCTCTCGCTCTCCTTCTCTGTGGGGAGACATTAGGGACGTCATTATTCGGGCCCTCAAAGTTGCCACAGAACCTTTGGGGCTTTGACCTGGCTCTGTGTGTGTGTGTGTGTGTGTACGTAAGCCCTGCGGGGTGTCGTCAAGCCCCGCAGTGTGTGAGATGAGGAGAATTAAGAATAATTTTTCCTCGCAGGGTCCTGAATATTTTCCCCACTGACGGGCAATGTCACACATTTTACAATTTCCACTGGATACACTTTGATATGCGCGCGCACACACACACGCCTGGTATGAGGTAAATTCATCACTAATGCATTTCAAAATGAAAACTAAATCTGCACTCCTTGGAACAAAAAGTGTTACTATAATATAAACACCAAATACTGCTGCCCACTGAGGGTTTTTTGTGTCTATGTATTTTCAAACAATTATGCATGACGAACAATAGTCAAATCAACATCATACGGATCGAATGTGGGAGGTGAAAACCAAGAGGAGAGAAGAGAGGTTGAAAGAGAGCAGGATGTTTATTGTTCACCACAAATGTGATGATGCTCATTACCATTTCCTACTGTTTTGCTGTTTGCAGGCTGCGTTCATACAGTAAACCAATAGTCTAAACCAATAGTACAATGTGAAAGCTTTCGTGGAAGACAGCAGCTGTTCGCTTGGATTCACAAGTTATAATGGATTACAATGCAGTCTCACATTCATGGGAAAATAACCTTCTTAGAGTCTTCTTGAACCACTCCTGCAGCATTATCCACTTCTACGCTCTTGATCAGTATGTCCCGAGTTCAGAAAGAGACCACTGATTACAGGAACAATTTGAATAAAAACACCAAATTCGTGAATATCTGTTGGAAGAGTGGTGTTTGTCTATTCGGTAGAGTTTCAGAGATCTTTGTTAAGTATTGAAGCCACTCTGGTGGGTCCTGTTGCATAACCCCTCACTGACTCTTTTTGTAATTTTTTTCCTTTTCATTTGTCACCCACTTGTAGCTAAATACATGCTTTCCAGGTCTTTCACCTCTCTGTGGCTCAGAGGCACCACTTCAAACTGCCTATTTAGTGATTTATTGGAAAAGCGAGGGTTACAGGCCAGCAGAAGGAGAGTGGATTATGCTGGATTGGCATATAAGAAGTTTTCATTAATGCTTCATTTTGATATATTCTTTTGCCTTCTTTTTGCTCTGAATCTGGTTTGCCATTGGAATCCATTGTATCTGCTGTGAATCAAAACTGAATGCAGCTCTGCTGTCCTTCAAGAAAAGGACACTACAACCTTTAAAGAAAATTCAGGACATTCTTTGACTTTCTACTTTTGTTCAGTTTGTTTTACAGCAGTTTTATATTTGAAACGATGGGTGCACCTGGCCCTTGATCCTGAGCTTTACACGTCATTTGTGTGATCATGACAGTCCTGAAAACAAGACGAGCTACAAAAAAGAAAAAAAAAAAAAAAGCTTGCATTGGAGAGGTGTGGTTCGAAAAGAATGGAAACATCATTTGCTGTTACAGAATGGTTTTGTCAAGTACACTGCTGCATTGGGAAAAGCAGGCGAGGTTCATCCAGGTCAGGTTATCTTTGTGTTGGTTCAGGCAGACATGGAAAGCTCTTTCCTTGCCAGAAATTCCAGTTTAATTTCCAGTATACAGCCCAGTTGGTGCAGAATTAACAGGGAGCATTGACCATCAATCTTTTCCTAATACATAGAATTTGATGTGGAAGTCATGGTGCCATAATCCAAGGTGAGCAGTTAGACAGGAGACCAATTCAGATGTCATGAAGAATGATGTACTCACCCCGTACAGGACCGGCTTTGCTGTAATAAATTCCTAGGCAGTACCAATTACAGCCACCTAATCTAAATGTTACAGCCAGGTGAGGTTGGCATATAGCTGCCTCACCAAACCACACAGAGTAGCAGGATATCTGTTTTTATGTTTGCCAGACGGGAAGATGTATCCACACACCACTGTGTCTGAGAGAATGAAGTATGATGATTGTTTTTTTGCTCTTTTTCCATTTTAAGTGGGCTAATCCTGAAAGGACTAATTCATGATTCATAATGTTAGTTATAGCAAGTCTTACAATGTAGTATGTAGCCTTATTAAATGCATATTTTAGACTGCTTTGACTGCAAAGTCTGACAAAACTGAACAAACACTATTCATATTTGCAGAAATACTTTACGGCAGTAGACTTCAAATCTGATAAATTGTTAATTCCTGCTCAGATTTTCTAGTTTTGAGTTTTCTGGTTAGGTTTTTTTTATGTAGAACATGTGGTAAATGCTTAATTTCTTTAAGAAAGTGAAAAAAACCTGAATAATCAGTATAGCTGGACCAATTCATCAGCATTGTCATTAATCTCCATTTTATTACTGTATTTGTCATGTTAAACATCAGGTTTCTGTCTGCCATTATCACCCTCTGCCTCCACTGTGATCATCATCACTGCCACTGTCGTCCCCTTCATCATCGTGACCTCGTCCTCACTTTCCTCTTCAGGGCCTTTGATTGTTCTGGACCTCTTGTATCTTTTTAGCTAGTGTCTCGAGAGGGCCTTTAGCTTTTAGGCTGAGCAGTTGATGGTTAGAAAGAAAAAGGAGATCAAAAAAATAAAAAGAAGAGAAGAAGAGGAGGAAGGATGCAAGAAAGAGTGGAATCAGGATGGAGGTTGTAATAGGAGACAAACAGCAGGAGGGCTGTTTACTGTCACTGAAGGAGGAGGAGAGAGAGAGATGGAGGGGTGAGATGGAGGGAGATGTACAATGAGAGGGAAAGAGGGAAGATTAGACCAGGATGAATAGAGGAGGGAAAACGTTCAGGGGGAAAAAAGACAGCACAGTTTCTATACACCGACAGAAAGTGTTTCTTTAGGCTTGTACTGTCCAACAGTCCTCTATACTGTAGTGTCCTTTGTAGAGTAACAATGAACCTTCATGTAACGTCCCTGAAACGGTTCTATTTGCAGGTTGTCTATTCTCACAAATATTAGGGGAATTCAAGCAAACAATTCCCTGGGAATGTTTAAGTTACATGATGTAGGAGCCAGGAAAATCTCTGTAATAATAACTACAGTAAATTACCTACTACACTTACGGCTGCGTAACTGAGTGACACAGTTAGGATAATGTTTACTAAAGCATTCAAGGATTGGTTGGATCACAGATGGATTAAGAATAATGAACACCAGGTTACAAGATACTGCATCATTCATTTAAATAAAAGTAGCTCAGAATGCACATATATCAAAAGATCCCCACATTTTTGGGCCACCTGCATGTAGTCAATATAGTCCTCTGGCTAACCCAGCAAATGATTTCTTATCCAAAAACCATTTTTGTTTTTAAATGTTATTAAAATTCTCAAGGCTAAAACAAAAATTTTTTGTCTACTTCTTAACTGCTTATTTACTGAATATTTGCTTATCTAAATTAAAAAAACAAACAAACATGTATCTCCTCAAATAAAAACCTGTGGTCAATTAAAAGCTGGATCTCTGATAATGGTCACAGATATGGTTGACATGGCCCCTAAATGAAGACCGGGAAACAAAACAAGGGTAGATAAAGTCCTGCTAACCTTCATATAATGTAAATGAAGGCCAATGAAGCATAAATCTACATATCCACCACTGCAATCTTCTATTGTACGATTTGTTTTTTTGTTTTTAATATTTCCAATAAATGTACCCGGTATGTTTTACAAGGTTCAAACTGACAAAATGATAGTGTTTAATTAATTAATTCTGATGCACTTTGCTTTGTCATCCTTCAGTCTCATCCGGCTGTTGTCGCATATTGTTAGCCTCATAGCATTATTGCCTAATTCATTTTTTGGCCAAATTGTGATATCTGCCTAACTTTACTCTCATACCACTGCTGCGTCACACTGCCTTATTGCCTATGTCCTCAGCCTATCAGAACACTTGTTAGAGTCCAAAATCACTATCTGCCTTTGTCATCTCTTTGACTAAGGCATTTTTGCCGCTTCATACAACGACTGCAGACTGCATGAGAAAAATTGCCTAAGTCATGGCATATTCTGCCTAAGTCACTTTTATTTGTTCTGCAATCGATGTCTTATTTTTTTTGCAGACTTGTTCAACCATCTGTTTGAACTTTGTTACAATACCAATAAAAAATACCAATGTGCTTGCTAAAGATTGTGTTTTTTCTTGTTTTCAGAAAACTTTCAAATGTGAGTTAGGCAATTATGCTATGAGGCTAACGATATGGTGTGCCTGCAAATGTTTCACAATAAAGGCCCCTGTTAAGAAAGGGAGGGTTTTCATTGCACTGAATTTAAATAAGGGCTTTTAAAGTAGAATGGTTAGAGGAAATGTGCTGAGTTCCTATTAGAGGCATAATGCAGTACCTTTAAGAGTGCAATATGGGAGCAGATCAAAACGAGACTTCCTACTAAAATATGAGCAATTATACTCAAAAAAGAAGCCTGCTTCAAATAAAGGCCTGTTACCTTCTGTAGTTGTGGTAAATATAGGTCCTAGTCACTATTTGAGGAAATACAGTAAAAAATATTGTGTCGTCTTCTTTCAATAGTCCTGAGAGAGAAGCAAAAACAAAACCCTTAGTATTCATTTACAGATGAACACATTTGCCCGTTTTGTTTATGGGATGAGATCATGTGTACTGATGCTCTTAAGAAAATGTCTATTCTGCATCGCTCTCCCTCAAACACACACACTTCCAGAAGCTGTTGGGTACATTCACACACACTGACACTAATGACAATAATGCTGCCACTTTGAATATAGCTGGGGGGGGGGGGGGCATATTACACTGGGGAGGTTCTTACTGCACTTTCAAGCAATCAATGACAAAAAGTCTACCAAGAGTAACAGTAAGTCGTTACTGACATGTTTATCTGTAGTTTCTCAATGCTAAAGGCATTTAAAATTCAACACTCAGCAGTGTCTAAGCTGGAAAACTTTTGTAATTGATCTTTACAATGTCACTTCTATCTACAAATTAAAGGATTCAAAAATTGTCGGATTCAGGGTGACTACTGTTGAGATTTTTGTTTTTCCTGACTGTGGTGACAATGACCATGTATTTTGACCTTCCTCAGGGAGGAATCCTTTTCTTTACACTTGCCTTCATCTGAGCAGCAAGGTTAAGATTATCTCTGATTTTTCTGTTCATTGAGTTTCTTCAGTTCTCATCCATTTTCACTAACAGGCTATCATTTATTTCTGGTGTCAGTTTTAGGTCTATCACGAACTCCCATTCCATCGAAAAAAAACTCGGTAAATAACCACACAGCTCTGATGCATCTTTTCACTCTTCTAATTAACTACCATACTGAAATCTACCAGTTTCATCGACTACTGGGCTATGCCATCTCCTAATTTTTTTATTTAAATAATCAAACATTTATTGAAAGAATGACAAAAAAATACAACAAAGTTTATATTTAAAAAAAAAGTCATGACAACAAAGTACAAGCAAACAATACTTGATTTACATGTTTTCAAGAGGTAAAGTTAACATTTGGACATTTTGTCCATGACCTCAAAATATTAAGCGTAAAAGATTATATTCAGGACTTATATAAACTCTCATATCATAAAGAGACAGGGTCAATTAAGAAACCGCTTGAAAACTCTTGAAATTATTTTTTAAAAAGGTTCTGAAAATCTTTGAGTGTTTGTAGTTTTTGGGAAAAATAAATATTTTGAAAAGGAATACATGGCCTTGACATAACTGATGTATTTTTCCAAACATTTGACAAACAATTTCATAAAATGAGTAAATATTATTTTCAAACTACTGTGACAACTGAGCTCTATAATCTTGATGTATGATTTCTTTAGGTTGATGTTGCTTGACCATTTTTCAATGGGATGCTGTTTGATCCGTCAGTGTTTTAAGTTTAAAATTCAGTGTAGAACCCGTCATTTTGAGAGGCCCATTACGGTGAATATGGCCATTCTATATTCATCTGACAGAACTGACTGGACTTTGATTTACTGTATAGTGTTATGACGGTACTGGTCCATAGTATTTCTCTACTACTCAGTCCAAGTTTGTACATCTGACTTACTACATGTGTAATTTCATACACAGATATCAGAAAATTATAAACTGCGATTTCCAGATCTGTCAGTCTCATAATGTTGTGATTAGAGGTTTTCTGCACAGCTATTAATCTGTCATATCTGTGATTTCCCATAGGGTCACGAAAGCTGGAAAGCGGTAACATAAAGGCAAGGAAAGCCTCCACAGGAGATTTAGGCTTCACAATAGAAATAAATACTTTCCCTGCTGCTCTGTGCACTGTTTCCAAGAAAGCATCTTAAAGAGTAACTCAACTGTAAAGCTGCCATTGATGATTATGTTATTATTAGATTAATTTCAGGATTATTTTCTTGGTAAGAAAAATGGTTTATATAATGTCATAAAACAGTTAAAATATATATACACACACAAGTTTCTCAAAGCACAACGTAAGCGTCTCACGTATGTCCCAAACACAAAGATATTCAATCAAAAAGATATGAAACAGCGAGAAGCAGCAAATTAGGCAGATTTCATAACCACCCCCCCCCTTCTAAGCTTTATGTTAAGACATTAAGATAGCCATCTCCCATCTAGCTTCATATTAAGTGGTGGTATCAGGCTCCTCCTCTTCTAAGTCATATCAAGAAAGTGAATAAGCATAATCCCCAAAAATGTCAAAATATTCATGTAAACTTGCAGGTTGTTTCTACTGGTAAAGGTGCGTCACTTAATAGAAAATTACTGTACTGTAGATTAAAGCCTACTTAAAGTCTTCTTTTCAGTGAGAAAAAAAAAAACAAAACCGAAAACACTCTTAACCTCTGAGATTGACTCATCAGATAACGCCACCCTGCACTGTACCCAAGCATCTCTTGTCCACACAAACACACCCACCAGAGCTCTCACCAGTCGAGCTCTTCCAGCGCTCCTTAGCTGCCGCTGGGACCGGCTCCAACAACTGTCAGTTACCCGTAAGTCAATCCCACAAGTGACTGACGAGACGGTTGAGCCGAGGATCGAGTTCAGTCTCTTGGGGATCTGTGTGTGCATGTGTGTGAGCGTCAGTGTTTGTGTGGAAGCAACCAGCAACACAACTAAGCTCTGACTTCAAGCAGCTCAGGTTGACCAGAAGTCGATGGGCTGATAAAACTGGTGTGTGTGTGTGTTTGGCAGTGGGGGCTTGTTGTCTGAAGACGGAGACCATGGGAACACATGGACACCGCTAATCCTTTAACTACAATTGAGAGAAACGACCACAACACACACACACATACACACATAAAAGAAGGCTTTAAGCCTACATTTAGCATCTGTTTATTTAATTTCCAAAGTCAGCAATTGAGCTTGTTGACACTGATTGATTCAACATAAAATTGAGTGATTGATTTAAAAAGTCAGAACAACTAAGTAAAAGCTACATTGTATTTGTTCTTCTGAACACACACACATAGTAGAGACAAATATTTTGTCACATGCAAACACACAAACAGAGACACTATAGTATACACACAAGTTTTTCATTCACAAGGTTACTATAGTGCATGGTGATGCTTATCACCAGAATATGAAACCTATTTGTGTGAATACTATCTGCAGTGGTGAGTGGAGAGAGTCCGTCAAACCGGCTGTCACCAAGACTTTCCTGAAAAAACATACTAAATTGAAACAGACGTAAAATGCTCTCATCTTCTGACTTTAACTTCTCTAATTGCTTCTGTAGCAGTAGAAATGGCTTATATACATGTTTAATATGTTACTGTATTAATGTCGTGAGTTTAATTCTGTAATTTTTCATCTTTATCATCGCACTAATACAGCCCTAACCATTTGAACCTAAAAGTGTACATGGGTGTTCGTATCTTTGACTGAGAATCTGACTGAACCAAAAAGAGGCAACTTTCAACTCCTATCGGATGACTGCTGAGAGGGGAGGAGGGAGTAGAGGTGGAGGAGGAGAGAGGCTTGAGATTACTTTGTTTTCCACTTTTAAGTGCATTTAGATATCCTTGCAGTTGAAAAGTGTAATGAAAAAATAAATGCTCACCTCTGCCTAACCAACAAAGGAGAAACAGGGGATTGTTTTTCCGAGTCCATGTTAATACCCTGTCCTCACTTGGAAACAGTCAACAACCACGAGAACAACTGAGAAGAGACTGAGGAGTTCAAAAGGAAGAAACTAGTACAAATAAAAGAGTAAACGTCATTCATTTTAACTGGAGACAAAGTTAGATGTTGCTACCTCAGTTAGTCTAGTCACAACAATAGCGAGAATAAAGTGGTCCTGTTGTTAGCAGCTGAATGTAGTGACTGATCAGTTTATCCAGACGTCACAGTGACTGTGCTGGCAGAGGTAGAGCATATAACAAACTTGGTGATGTCCAAGTACATCCGTGCCCCAACACTTGACATAATAATAGAGCAACTAATGAAATTTATCTGAGTGCATTTTGGTTAGAGCCTTGGCTAATTATTTTAGGCCATTGTAGTTCCAAGCTGGTAGATAAATTCATTGAGCTCCACAGCAAACAAATCCCTTGTCAAATCCTACATTCACAATCCCTCTTGGATAGTCTCCCTTGCCTTTTTTTCCCCCGGCACTGCAGGTGTCTAACAAACAAAAAAATATACCGATGAAACGTGCACTGGAAAAAAAAAAAAAAAAAAAAAATACAAAAAAACCCTCACAAACTAACTCAACAGCGGTCAAGACTGACCAAGATACGTCGTCATTCCCCATCAACAAATGACCTAAAAAGTTCTGGTCAGGGATTCAAACATTTTTGAATTCTGTGACCCTCAACCATGACAAGAGGACAAAAACTCTGAGCCGAGCTATATACTTGTTCAACAACAACAAAAACTTGGTTTCACAGCACTTATTTTTTTCACCTTGAGCATCAGTGAACAAACAAACAAAATAAATTAGAGGCATGATGTAAAAAAACACTATGAAGGAGTTGGGACACAGGACACGTTTTGAGGGTCTTATATTAAGTGACTTACAGCTGTAGTAGTTACCGCCCACACCTCTGCTGTAGTCAGTTTAATCTTACAGGAAAGAAGCTCTACGATAAAGACGTGAATGACACCAATTGGCTCCAAGTATCAGCCCAGCCTGTGTTGATACTGTATTCAGCTCCACAGTCCTTGAAAACTCCCCGAAGGTTAGAAAACTTCACCAAGTACCAAAGCTTCCTAGACATGTTCCATTGTCAACAGCTCTACCTTGAGAATAGCAGCTCTCAGAGGTATCCAAGGTTGGAGTGGAAAAAAAAAGAAACAGCTGGAGAGGCAGAGAGTGGAGAAAAAGAGAGATGAGGGAGAGAGACAAGAATTAAACGCTAACAAAAGTGAACACAGTTTTCCAAGGCTGCTAAGATTTGAGCAATTCAGCAATGACTGAGGACTGTGCGGAGAGGTAAACATGTTAGATGGTGTGTGTGTGCGTGGATGGAGTTTAGGTGTATGAGTGAGAGTGTAGGAGTTTGAATTCAGTGAGGTCAGTGTTTCAGTGACGCAGTTAAATGGAAGGACAAGGAGGAATATGAATCCTCAGTCCAGACCATTTCATTCCATGCAAGGTTGGCTACTATAAGTGAAATATATTACCCAAGATAACCAGACAGACAAACAATGACCCTCATTTCTCCATATCATCATCATCTTTTTCCATGGGCCTTAAAATGACTGATGTCCTGGTTGAAATTAATGGCACCACTGAATTTAAAGTACAGAATTTAGAACATCTACAGAAATTATAAAACAATGCATTCATATAGCGAAATAAAAAAAGAACAAAATGTACGTTCAACAAAATTATTGGCGCTCGTTTTATTAATTTGAAATTTCCTCAAACAAAATATGAGACTCACCTGTGCTTAATTTTCAATGTTCACATGATCTGAAATAACCAGTGACTGATGGTTTTAATGCAAAAAAAAAAAGGGGCTGATTGTTTCCACTCTCTCTTTCACAATGGCAAACATAAGAGCTGTCTGAGAGCGTCAGAAATGCTATTATCAAATAACATAACAATCACCAAAGACTTTGAAATTCCTGTTTCAGAAGCTCATCGTGTTATCAACAAGTTTCACAGTCATAAAACTTAACTTCCAGGATGTGGTGCTCAGACAAAACTCAATGAGGAGTCTGATGGTTGATGAGGATTGTGTAACACACACACACACACACACAGAGGACATTGAATGCTTCAAAGGAATGATGAAATCAGAGGATTACAAAGGCATTTTTGAGCAAAATGTGTTACCCAGTGTCAGAAAACTAGGTTTAAGACAAAGGTCTTTCAGCAGGACAATGACCCAGAGCAAAACATCCAGCAGCAAGAAGGGAAGGTTGAAAAGGACAAGACTGAATATTTAAATGAGTCCTGATCTAAAATCCTACTGAAAACATATCGGAGAGAAGTGAAATCTGCTGTCGCAAAAAGGGACTCCTGAAAACTTAAATGAGCTGGAATGCACAGCAATGGAAGAGCGGCAGAAACTACCAACAGACATGAAGCTTCTGGCTGCAAGAAGGTACAAGAAATGTTTAGAGGCTATTATTGTTTCAAAAGGTTCTGCCACCAATTATTAGTGATGGGTGCCATAATTGTGCCTAAATTTTTTTGTTATACTATTGTAATATTCTACTATAATGCAATTTTAGTTTGTTTTCTCTAATTCGGTAACCTTGGCATTTCTGAAGATACTCAAAATTCTGTAGTTAAAAATAGAGGGTTCCAATAATTTCAACCAGGACTGTACTTTTCCAAACATTTGACAAACAATTTTGTTAAATGTGAGTAAATATTATGTTTAAACTACTGTGACAACTGAGCTCTATAATCTTGATGTATGATTTATTTTTGGTTGATGTTGCTTGACCATCTTTCAATGGGATGCTGTTTGATCCGTCAGTGTTGTAAGTTTAAAATTCAGTGTAGAACCCATCATTTTTAGATGCCTATTTACAGTAAATACGGCCATTCTATATTTATCTGACAGAACTGACTGGACTTTGATTTACTGTATAGTGTTATGACGGTACTGGTCCATAGTATTTCTCTACTACTCAGTCCAAGTTTGTACATCTGACATACTACATGTGTAATTTCATATACAGAAATCAGAAAATTATAAACTGCGATTTCCAGATCTGCAGTCTCAAAATGTTGTGATTAGAGGTTTTCTGCACAGCTATTAATCTGTCATATCTGTGATTTCCCATAGGGTCACTAAAGCTTGACAAGTATAACACGAAAGCAAGGAAAGCCTCCACAAGATGTTTAAGGGTCATAAAACCAAGTATATCAATCAATTAAGCGCTTTTGTGGTACAAAAAAAGCCTAGAAACTTTACTTTCCAACCCTTTACCCAACCGCTACCTGGCTTTTTTAGAATCATGAAGCTGTGGCCAAATAAACTCAGTTACATTAAAACATCTGAGACATTATATCCTCTTCTCCAGTGCTCAAAATCTCATAAAAAAAACAAGTTCCCTCTGCAGCATGACAGTGACCCAAGACACACAGCCAGAGTCATAAAGAACTATCTGCAGAGAAAAGAACCACGAGTCCTGCAACAGCTGGTCTGACCCTGATCCCCACACAGTGGAGTCAGAGACAAGACACAGACTAAATCCTAATGGGTTTGGAAGATTTTTGTGGCAAATTTCATTCTGGGAACCTGTCCAGGTTTGTTAGAGGGACTTTACCACTATAACCATGTTTTCTGTTAATTCCAAAGTCATTGCAATAAACAGAGGACAAGGGCGTGGCTTCATTCACATTTATGAGCCCAGAGTGTGACACTGGACTTCTCTCTTTCACTTAAAACCACAATTATTCTCCTGAGTGTTTGTGCTTTCGAAACTTTTCAAAAGGCTCCTCTTGAATTCATCTAAAATGCTCTCTTGCGTTCTTTCTCTGGTTGACCTGGCCTAATTATCCATGTAATGATATAACCCTGGGGGGAAAGGGGATCTCCCTCTGTCTCAGGCAGGCGCGCGCACACACACAAAACACACACAGTCTCCCTATTCCCACAGATGACCAGAAAACCTTCTGCTGAAAGAAGTGGTGACAGGGAACGAATTTCACCCACTAATTAGACTGGACCTTGCCTTGTATTCACAGCATAGGAACAACCTGGCCGTGAGAAAAAAAACTTGAATATCACAGAATAGAAAAAAGGTCAAATCTGTCCACAAAGGTGTGCATATCCTTCAATATGCTTTTGCGAGTCGGAAACCATTTTCAGAGACAACAATGATACTTCAATAAATTGAAAATGACCAGGTAAATTAAGCAATACCTTGAAACCAGCATCACTGAGATATGATGGGAAAATGTCTGCGCTCACTCATTAACCATCAGAACTTCGATTTCTTTGATGCATTTTAATTTTTTTGGTGTAAACAGCACCTTTTTTCCTATCTGCATCCTGGGGGGGGTTATCTTTACAAAAGGTTGGTAAACTGTAAAAACACCAGGAACAAAAATGGAAATAAGTCTAAAACTTAAGCTTTCTACCACTTAAATAATCTATTTTGCCAATAAGCTAAAGCAAATCAAAAAAGTATATCGGTCTAGGATCAGTTTGCATGAAAATAGGATCATTGACTGCATTTTATTTTTTATTTCCAGGTGTGAAAAATTATCTACAGATAAATAAATAAATACATTCATTGTTAGTTGCCTAATTTTGATCCGAACAAAATGGAATTAAAAACCTTCAAGAAAAAAAAGGACAAAAGTATGACTTTTTTACAAAGACACATGCTTAAAAAGGTTAAAGAAAAGTCACACTGCCAATAACTCAAATCTTCAAATTTTATAGTTTTTATTGTAGCCTATGCTAGAATTTATGGGTGTAGTCTATATTTACTGCTTGATAAAATTAATTAGAAGAAAAACATAAGTTAGTAATGGTCCAAAATACTGTCCTTGGGAGCTACAGTTAAACACACACAAGGTGAGACCGAGAGAAACAGAGTCCTCCTGGACCAAGATACAGTGGGTCTTGCTCTTGGTTCTTGGTCTATTAATCATTGCCATGTTTGACAGAAACTGTTGTGACACTGTAGCTAAGGTTAACAAATTTATGTTTTTTAAAGCAGTTGTGCTAAAAAAAAAAAAAAAAAAACTTAAATTTTTAGCACAACTTTTTGTTTTTTGATACTTGAAGTATGTTTTCCTGATCTGTGTCTCTTGTATGAGAGAGTTTCTCTTACCATGTTTGGTTTCTGGTGAAAAAAAAAAAAAAAAAACTTTTACAGGAGGACAAGATGGGGCAACATATTGGTGGCCCCATCTTGTCCTCTTGTCCTTTAAGGTAATCAAAAACAGGTAAAAGAAATTTTGTGATCCTTGAAAGTGTGTGTTTTAACTAAGTTTTTCAGTGAAATGATTTATTATATTTAAAAATCAATTTACAACTTCCTTAGATGAAAAGGCAGGTGGTTCTATTTCTTTTTTCTCCAGCTTGCTGGGTTGCTCTCCATGTGCTACGGTTTTTCAATGTGAAATGTTTTGAAAAAAAATTTTTTTTTCCCCTTTTGAAAAGCCAACAGGAAAGCAATCCACAAAAACTGAATGATGCACCGCGCCCGTCTGTGCTTGTGTGAAATTGAGGAAAAGACACTTGCAAGGGGAAACACTTTGGCACATTTTCAAATGGTGAAAACATCTGAACTCATTTTTGTGACAGTCAAGCCGAGCAAAAAAAAAAAAAAAAAAAAAAAAAAAAAAAAAAACCCTTAGCTGGTTTTCTAAAGATATGTAGAGCTTCAGGTGCAATTTATCAACAATTTATCTGCAGCTTTTAAACACTATGCCAATATGTGGCCCCATCTTGTCCTCTGTAATTTTTTTTATTATTATTTATTTATTTATTTTTTTAACTGGAAACCAAACATGGTAACAGAAACACTCTCATACAAGCCAGGTTTAACTACTTTATATACAGTTAGCTAGTTTAGTCCAGTGGTTCCCAACATAGGGGTCAGGGCCCTTGAAAGGGTCATAACATAGATCGGAAGCATTGTGAGATGATACATGGGGTAAAAATGAAGGAAAGCAAAGTTCTGATAAACAAATTTGGCACTTTTCCCCCCAAATGGTGGAGAGTTTGTGGCTTGAAGAAACCATCTAAAAAAAGTTTAAAGGGGAAAGGTCTCTTTTGGTGGAAATGCTCACAACCCAGACAGCTGAGGTGTAAAAAAGGGGCCTTAATGCCACTTGTTCTGTAAGGGGTCATGGATCTCAAAACGTTGAAACGGTATTTTATTTTGGAAGCTATTTAAGGGTTTGTTTTTTTTTAATGTAAAATATTAATCTGAAAATGGACTTTTAACTATGGCTGTCAGATAAATGTAGCAGTCAAACGTAATACTTCCCTCTAAAATGCCGTAAAAAAGAAGAGTATAGTAGCATAAAATGGAAATACTCAAGTACAAGTACTTCAACTATACTTAAGTAGAGATCTGAGTAAATGAAAGTGACTTTCCACCAATGTTTATCACAGATGTTGTCAAACACTATTTTTCAGTTTTATAAGAGAAAAAGAACAAGGATGATTTGGACAATTTCTCTTATGAAACCAAAACAGTTTGTTTTAAGTAACTGATCTCTTGATTGACAGATACCTAGTCTCTATAATCATTACACTATAGCACTGCTGAGTGGTGTTTGATCAGTTAACACAAGGCAGGACCAGTAAAGTCAGAAAAGCAATATGATCAACAAGAAACCATGGGAGTCCTGGTCATATTCAAAAAAGCAAAAAAGGCTGAACTCTACTTCTCACCCTGCCGTGTGTGTCAGAGTGTGAGTGTCTGAACACGGACAGCGAACAGGGGACATTTATTGACAAACTGCTGCCTCGCTCGATAAGAAGAGGCATAAAATCAATCATTCTGATTGGTAGACAACAGTGAATGAGGAGGAGGAGGAGGGTACAGAGGGCTGAAGAGGAAGTTGTAGATCAGAGAAGGGGCTAAATATAAAAAAATAAAGTAGGAGATCTGAAGTTCGATAACTGGAATGGAGAGGAGAACAAGCTTATTGCGGAGAGGAGACTATTTTTCTGTGGCAGATTACAAAACACTTCAAAATATAATTTAACGTCTGAATCACCACATGTGATTTAGTTATTGGTGAGGAGAAAAAAAAAGGGAATTGAGTTCATAGCAGAAAAACAGCAGAAAAATGTCAGCTCTCTGCCTCTGGCACTTGGACTTCATTCAACAGCGAGAAGGGGGATGCACACTAATCAGATTAGTTTGTTTCTGCACTTGTAAGAGGAGACAGTCAGAGGGGTGATGCAGTCTGTGTCCCACATTTAGCCTCCGTCAGCACGACAAAACAGGCAATCACCTCTTTTCTGTTCTGGGTTATTTAAACCACAAGGGGCCAGACTGAGGCCTGCTGCGTTCACATCAAGAAGCAACACTGCACATATCCTAGATACTCTACTTATATGCATTTCCTCAAACAAACAATGAAACAAAGTTTATAATCTGATCCAGGTCTAGATTGGTGCAGAATACTGGAGATTAAACACTACAAACATTCATAGATCTAAAACATGTATCAAACACATGACTTACAGTCTCTTATCTATATGATTGGCCTATAAAAGCCTTTACTCTAGTTGGTTATTTAAGATCATTACTCCTCAGACAACACAGCTTGAGAACAAAACAAGAACAAGCAGGTAGCAGAGCTACAGTCACAGAGAGACAACCAACAGGTGACTCAACAACCAACAGGTGACTCAACAACCAACAGGTGACTCAACAACCAACAGGTGACTCAACAACCAACAGGTGCAACACTGGAAATATTACACTTTTTGGGGTAAAACTAAGCAGCGAATCTCAAACAAAACATTTTAAGTGTCAGTCAAACAGCAACCAGGACACACAACACTAATAACAACATAATATTAACCATCAGCATGAAGACAGCAAAGGGTTAAATACACAGAAGCCACGGCGGGACATTTAACCATCAGGACAGAAAAACAGTCGGAGGGTGTTTGACTCACGTTTTTGTCCCCGAAGTCCTCGTCTCCTTTCTCCCACGAAGACCAAGGGTCCCACGTTTTATGTCCAGCTGTCCGCTTCGTTTGTTGACAACAAAAGAAACAAAAAGCAAAAGTCCTCGTCTCCAAAAAAGTCCTCGTCTCCTCTCTCATGAAGACCAAGTGTCCCACGTTTTATGTCCAGCTGCCCGCTTTGTTTGTTTGTCGACGGAAAAAACCCCAAAAGCAAAAAAGTCCTCGTCTCCCAAAAAAGTCCTCGTCTCCTCTCTCATGAAGACGAAGTGTCCCACGTTTTATATCCAGCTGCCCGATTTGTTTGACGAAAAAAAAACAAAAAGTCCTCGTCTCCTTTCTCCAACGAAGACCAAGTGTCCCACGTTTTACGTCCAGCTGCCCGCTTTGTTTGTTTGTCGACGAAAAAAAAAACAAAACAGTCCCCGTCTCCTCTGTCGGTCTCCGCCGAACAGCCGCTCAGAGCTCGTTAGCTAATTTCATCAACGCCGAGAGCTACAGTGGACGTTAGCTAGCTAAAGTGGACGTTAGCTAACTAAACTGGAGGTTAACTAACTAAACTGGAGGTCAACTAACTAAATTAGAGGTCAACTGACTAAACTGGAGGTCAACTAACTAAACTCTGGTGGCTGTTCCCTTTGAATTATGTTGAATTGCCAAAGCGAGACAGGCCTCACGGTTCACTCCAGAGCGACGCGTCCGTCCGAGGCTTCGTAGAAAACGGCCGCGTTGCATCGTCCGATACTTAATTGTTTGTCTTAATCAAGCGAGGCCGGTTTCACCTGGCGCCGCACCGGTCGGCTGCAATGCCTCTCTTTGACCACGCAGGCCGGCTAACACGGCCCCGCCGTCGAAACCCAGAGGGGCGCTGTTTCGCCTGTTTGAGGAGACCCGATGGGGGAAACGAGGAAGACGAGGCCAGAAACTGGGGAAATAAGAAGCGTCTGTCGTGTGACTGTTTCTGACACTCAACGTGCATGAAGGTTATAATGTTCACCGCGGTTTGTGCTGCAGTTTAAGTGTATTGTGCAAAACTGGGAGGCTTTTCTACTATTTCTACCCCCCCCCCACGTTTTCATCAATGAGAGCCTGCTCAATTAAGTAAACACCACCAGCTGCAGCACAAACAAAGTTAATCAGGGAGAAAACGCTTACAATAACATCCTATGTTGACACTATATTGACAAAATATAAGCTGATAATTCAGGAAATGTAACAAATGCATCAAAAATACGGTCTTATTCAAGAATCCTTTATTAAAATGAATAAAAATTAACATCACACGTGTTTATTCTCTCCTCTCGCATACATCCTTTCCCATGTAAAAAACATATATCAACACATTATTTTATAGTTAACTGCAGAGCAAATAGAAGAAAGTGCACAAAGAAAACCTTAATTAAATACAAGTGGGCATGAGTCAGTGTCATTAAAGCTATTTATTTCCCCAATCAATCATCCTGAATTGTTACTTTTTAAAATATTCATTCTGCCCTTTATTTAGTGTAAAAATGAACATAATTCTGATAATGTACAGTCTATGAAATCATCTGCAACTCAAATGTGAGACAGAGAATTCAGCAGTGGCTTTGAGAGAACTGTGTGTGCATACAGTGTATTGTTCATGTGTACATGAGAGGACGCCTACAGCCCCCTCAGCATTCAGTCGACTAGGAGTCTCTAAGGCTCAGATTGTCTCTTATTGTATTTGACTGTATTGTGTTTCAGGACATTGAGAGAGTGACAAAGACATGACAAGAGGACAGATGGAATAAAGTTTCTGCACAATTTCCCGACATTTAGACGAAATGCAGAGGCTGAAGGTTAAAGAAAATCTGAGAGAAGAAGAAGAGGAGCTAGAGAAAGAGGGAGCTAATCACAATCTCACTTTCTGAAACAACTAAATAAAGATTTTTGTTAAATCTTCCTAAAGCTCACCAAACACTATCAAGTTCAATTTGTAAGCTTCCCTGTTAGTGAGTGTGTGTGTGTGTCTGCCCATGAATCCTAAAAACAGCTCTCTTGAAAAGCCAGGTCATAATAATGATAAAGCCCTTTGTACGGACAAAAGACTGACAAAGAACTAAAAAAAAAAACAAAAAAAAAAACAACACAAAACAATGTGTACCGAGTCATAAAAAAATGGTGGCAAATAACAGCAGTTTCACAGCTAATTCATAGATTTCACGTGTGGATGCCTCCATCACCTCCCTCCATTTAATGCTCTGAATAGAGACACACGCTGACATTACAACCATGAGAAGAGACTCAGTGTGTGTGTGTGTGTGTGTGTGTGTGTGTGTGTGTGTGGCGAGCGAAGGACTTAGGGTAAATGATTTAAGCCTAGTTCGAGTGTCCGACCTACCGCTGGGCACAGAAATGTATAGAAACACACACACACACACACACACTCTGTTGTTAGTACAAATGTCAAAATGACCGTAGTCAAGAGCCTATTGTTAATTGGTAATCAAATGAACAAATAAATTCCCTTAACAGGAGTGCACAATTCTAACACAAACCTCACATGATCTGTTGTGTCATTACTTTTATTTATTTATTTTTGCAGCTTTATTAAAAGCTCAAACATCAATTTAGGGTGAATAAATTCCTGATTCACCTGAACTAGATTAAATCGTTTCTTCCCACATCAACAAATTTGACGAAACTTTGATCTGGGAAGATTTACTTTATGCCCCATCCCAGATATTATTAACCTTAGTAACCCCAGACATGCAAAATTGGTGGAACTGATGTTTATCCTCACCATTTATTGACTTTTTCTTGCCGGAGTTTACTGGGGGTTATGTGTTCTTGGCTTTCTGTACAGCACCTTACAGATATTTTAAAGTCACCTGTTGCTGTACAAGTTACTTGTTGCAGCCTCAGACATATTAGCCTGACTCTTAACATGATGGAAAATGCACTGATACTTCATGGTGAACAGTTCCCTGCTGGTTCCATTTCAATCACTACCGTGTCGTTCTCTGGATCTACTCGATAGATACGGAGTATTTTAATACAGCTGGGGGTGTGAATTCATCTCAAGCTAACAGTCTTTGTTACAGCCCTAACTAGCACACATAATACTTACCTAAAAAAAAACACGAGTCATGGCACTGATGTGCTTCAAGCGATCCAACCTCAGGCAGTTTGACATGAGGGAAGTCTAAACAGGTGGCAAGGGGATTGTAGAGGACTTGGTTGCACCTCAAATTACACCTCCCACCTGTCCATTTATTTTAGAATATATACTAAAGAATACACCATAAAAATAAAAATCAAAGGTTGACATACCACATATTTATATTTTTGGTTTATATTGGTGATAGAGTTGATCAAATAGGTGTTAAAACATTAAGACTCTGGTTGTTCTGCTCTCATTATTAAAATGACTTAGTCATTACAGTTTAACTTGGTATAAAACAGCTCCTGAAAAAAGCCAGGGGCCCAAGGTAGACTATGAAATGAATATGCACTGCCAATTTTTCCCTTCTATTTTTCCTATATGCATTTTTTCCTTCTTCCCTTGATTTCACCTCTGACAGTCGTGCCCTAGATTTTTCTCCATCCTTGTCAGAAACACTAGCAGGTCTCATCGCCTGCCAGCTGTGGAGGAGAGGACGTGGAGATCAGTGCAGATGAGAAGTGAAAAGGATGAAGGGAATCCAATCGATCCAAAACCTCCATCCTAATCTTGTTGACATCCTCAGATGGTGTAGACGGCAGCCCTGAAGCAACTTTTGGGAAGGCATTTAATCTAAAAATTGTCCTTTTTTAAATTTTTTAAAACCATTTCCTTGTCATTTTAAACACAGCTGGTAATTTAGATTGAGAGGACACAGAACATGTGAGCACAGGTTACTTAGATGCACATGCTCTGAATTTTCCTCAAGATTACATTTCATCAGCTTGAGATATTTAGAAACTCTGTATATGCATTTGATTTGTCAACTCTGATCTTTGAAGGCCCCAGAAGGATCTGACACATCAGCAATACTCTACTGCAGCCCTGTGGCTGATCCATGAAGTGCAGTTTCCATGACTCATGAAGAAGAAATCACAGTTATCACATGTAGTGTAATATTTTCACTTCTGGCTTTTTATTTTCAAGCAAATTTATAGTTGTTTGCCATTGATAGCTACAGAAAGGTTGGCAAAAATCCACAAGTAAATCTTGATATGACTCTGTTAAAAACTGTATACAAAACCCCCAAAACTGTACATCAATTAACATAACTACATTTATATATTCTGTGTATATGTATACTTATATACATATATACATATACATATATACATATACATATATACATATACATATACATATATACATATATACATATATATATATACATATACATATATACATATACATATATATATATACATATATATATATATATATATATATATATATATATATACATATATATATATATATATATATATATATATACATATATATATACACATATATATATATATATATATATATATATATATATATATATTATATAAACATACATACATATACACATATGCATATATACATACATATATGTATATAAATATACACACATATATATATACACACACACATATACACATATACATACATATATACTTATATATATACATATACATACATATATATACATATATACATATACATATGCACATATACATACATATATATACACAAACATACACACACACACACACACACACACATACATGCACACACTTACATACATACACTGTATCTAAGTGTACAGTGATTATAGATACCATTGGTTAAGATAAATATAGAACACTATACAATAATACATTGTAAAAGAGAGAAGTTAACATTCTATATGAAGGCTGTCAGTTAAGGTGGTCTTGAAAGATCAGGACAGTCAGGACAGGAGTGGTTGGTACGGTCAGACCGTAAGTCCACCATTAATGGCTTTGAAAATTTCTACAGCTAAGTGTCAATCCTCAGACCAGATGGTTCAGTGTAGGGGTGTATCTGAGCTAACGCCATGGAAATCTCTTATCTTTACAGCCATGTGGTGCAGTCGATAGATGCTCTTCTACACCCAAAAAAAGACACACATCAAATAGGGTCTCCAGAGAGTTAAATCAAAAATGAAATCTAACATACAATTTAAAAAAGAAAAAAAAAGCTCTGAAGGTAGATTTTTTTGGAAAGATCCAGGACGTACTGTACCTGACTGTCTTATATCACATGAGGAAGGGGGTTATGGCCATAATTCATATACTCTGATGACTTTAAAAAAGACTCCCAGGTGCCTTTATATGCCATGTTCTTCAGGCATCATAAAAATTAAAAGCGTTTGTCTTTGATTCTCTCTTTACTCTCAGACCTGAGATGCAGATTAATTTGTGTGTGTATGTGTATGCGTGTGTTTGTCATATATATATATATATATATATATATATATATATATATATATATGTATTTAAAAAAAAGGATTTTAGTCAGTCATTTTATACTTGTGTATTCAGGCTGGAAAATTTGATCATATTCTACAATACTGAACACTTGCAACCAGTTTAGGTTGACAAACATCTCCCCTCAAGAACCTGTATCCGTCAAAGCCCAATTTAAAATCACACATACAACAGGAGGAAGAACAGGAGCCTTGAATACAGGTTAACGTTCGCCATCCTGAGAACATTAAAGGGCCAGTCAGCCAAATTCGAAAACAGAGACACACGGTATTTTCTCAATTCATTTTAGTGTTATCAAGCCACGTACATAGTTTTGGTTTTATTTTTACCTGTTTTGAGATGTATCTCTACCATTTCTGACTCCAGCCCCAAAAAAGACTGAGGAGCGCAGATTTTAAATTTGTGTGATATCTCTATTCAGAAACAATGTTGTGCCTTTTTCTTTAGAAATTTGGCCAAACTAACCCTTTAATTAACAAATCACAAAGACAAATGGATTTTACCTCAGAATCCAACAATATAAGAATGCTTTGCTTTACTGTTAATGTTTATATAAATACTGAAGTAGAAAACTGGAACATAGAGAGGCAAGTCAGACATTGAAGGAAACAAAGTGAATTAAAAAAAAAAAAAAAAAAAAAAACGAAACCAAAAAAACATCAATTAGAGCTGGAGCTCTTCAAGTTTTCTACAGTTTGTCTTTAAAGTAAAGATTAAAGACATCATCAGGCTGATATCTTTCCAGTGTGCTCTGACCACTGAGTGAGGCCTTCACTCACTCTTCATGTGGTGGAAATATTATTTTTTATACATGAAATGAAAACAGTTAAAGTAACATTTCAGAGACAAATGCCCTCCTGGACAAATATAAAAAACTTTTCAATAAAAACAATAAAAAATAGATACTAAACATAAGTGTTTGAATGCTTTGGTGCAAGTTGTAATTAATTTGTTCATCGACTGTGTATCCGTTGTAATATTTCACTGCTATGTTTGTTCTGAATAAGTCTCCTTGGACAGTAGAACCTGTGTAAAATGAACTTTTACATTCACCTTTTTAATTGTTTATCCATTCTCTCAGTCTCTCTTCAGTCATGCATCCACACATCCATCATCTGCAGTGCTTTTCCATCGAAATGCCTATTTTTAGTATTACATTTACCATAAAAGCAAGCAAAGACAGTTCAGCACAGACAGAAACTACCAAAAGGCACCTAATGTAAAGCAGCTACAAGTATCTCTAGCAGCAACAAGGCTTTGGTTCCTCAGAAAACTATTAAAAGTAGAGTATAAAACATTATTTCTACTCCGTCTTACAATGGAAGCGTAGATACATGGATGGACGGACAGATGAAGGGATGGTTGAGACAGATGAGAGGGTGACGATGAGGACGGATGGAGGAGGCCGTCACAGAGTTGGGAAAACTTCCGCGTTGCTTCAGTGTGGGAAGAACAAGAGAAAGACAGAAAGAGAGAGAAAAATGGCTAGAAAGAAAGAGAGAGAGGGTTGGTGTTGAAACAGTAAAGTGTAAGACAGAACTCAAAGACTGCACCTCGAAGGCCCTGTTCAAGGCAGAGAATCTCGTTTCGCTTGTGACGCCATCAAAAGGCTTTTAAGAGCATGAGAACTGAGAAATTAAATACTTTAATCAATCTAACCTGTAAGTGAAAAATACCTCACAAATATTTTCTGTCAATAACACTAGATAGAGCAACATCTGAATGATTGTGAGGGAGTATGACTGTCCTGATACCTGGATTTCCTTTGGGTAAATAAAGTTCTATCTTATCAGTCTATTGCTCATAAACTAAATGCTGACTGATGATAATCAGTCTTTTTAAAAGGTTTCTCTACTGGGACATATCTGGACATGACCTGGTGGTGAAAGACAGAAATAAATCTTTTCAGAACTTCTGCCCATTAACAAAACTCACTGAATGAAGTAAGGTTCAATGACTCAGGTTTGCACTCAAGGACATCTTACTGTAATTTCATTACAACGGACCAGGTCAAAGTTAGGATCTGAATCATATGGAGAAAAAAGACCTTTGGGCACCGTTTACTGTTGACGATGGTCCTGTGCCTGAAACATGTGCTTTTTTGCCACATTTTAAAATATTTTTCACCTTTTGTACATGTAAGTAACTGATAATTCTTTCACTTCTCTGTCAACACAAGGAAAATTAAAGAGCAAGTCTGTTAAGTCTAAGTTGTGTATGACAGAAAAAAAAAGAAAAATCAAAATCATGAGTGTATTTTACAGTGTTACAGTCATGATTTCCAGGTAAGACTTGGATTAACATACGTGTTTTCTCCTTAATTAATCTATATGACCAGTGAGCGAATCTCATAGATTGTTAACTAATGATTTAAGGCATTAAGTAGTTTGGAGCACTTGTTAGAATCCTTGCGTTATGACCATTATGTTCATGGGATAATTTAAAGGTGCTTATTATAGCATTCAACTTAAAATCTCCACACTGACAATTCACACACACAAAATATTTTTAACATTAAATTTAGAGTACTAAAATGGGGAGCTGCATTTTTTTTGGCCACTTTCATTTCAAGTGTTTTACAGTATTGTGAATGTTTATATTGACTTATGGATATATAGATTTATCTAATTAAATAAACTTTCAGTATACAGTATCTACCAGCTATTGCCTAGAGGAGGTTAGATTTTTCTTTTTTCTTGTTCTTTGGTTCATAATCTCTGTGGTATTTACAAGATGACATTAAGGCATCAAGAAACAGCCGAGCAGACGCTGTCACACAACCATTTCTACTGGATTCTAACACTAAAACAATAAGGCATACAAAAAAAAAAACAAAAAACAAAACTTAGATTAGTCTCTCAGAATTATTGATAAATATAATATGAATGTCTATAGTTAAAGTGCTTCAAAGACAATTAAAGAGATCCTGCAGAAATGTATACAGCACACGCACTAACACGACCACTAGCTATCAGCAGACAGGTACACACACATCTATCCCACCAAACACGCTTGACTACCTACATGGGAGTTCAAAAGCTTTAGTGTTGGAAGTAGAGCTGAAGTTGGTCTTTTTTCCTTTAAGACATAATATTCACTGGCTAATAAAATGGGGGAAAAAAGACCGAATCAGATCCCCTTTTCAAACACCGAAGCTTTACCTCTCTACCACACCCCTCCTTACAATGCTGTAGGACCTGACCCCCAGGGTCCTACGGAGAATTTCGGGAAAATATGTTTGCACACAGGCAACACCAGTTAGTCCTATAAAGAGGCAGACAGACAGATGGAAAGAAGGAAAGAAAGGGAGAGATGGCAGGAAGTGAAGAAAAGAAAATGTTTGGTCAGAGAAAGCCTGCGCTGGCGTAAGCACTGTTACTGACTTCCTCATCACCACCATCATTATCATCAGCAGCAGCACAGTTCCAGTCACATCACATCATGATTTTCAGCATCTTGACGCATAAAGTTTTATAAATCCCAATACTTAGAGAAAAGTATACTTCAGCTGCCAGCTGTCAAAGGCAGACGGACGTAAAGGGCCAGTGCACATATTTTCAGTGTGACATTATATGCTTTATGAAATCAAAGCTCTTCAAGTTTGTCTGTTTTTTTTTGTTGTGACATCAGTACACCGAGCCCTTTGCATGTTGTGGTGGTGAGCGAGGCCCTGTGGATGGAGTCCTCTCCAGAGTCGTCCCGCAGTGGTCTACTTGGCTGCTGACCTGGGAGCAGTTATGACTTACTTTCTTTGTAATCCCTCACTAATAAATTACAAATATTAGCAACACAGTCCATTATTTAATCTCAGCTCAGGAACATAAATTAAATCAGCTAGTTTGGGGAGACTTTACTTCCCTGCTGTGCTTCTGGACCAGTTTATCATAATCACTCCTTTGTTCAGTTCAGCTCCAAGTGGATGCCATAGTATCTGATATCAGAATATTAGGATTGAAAAACACCAATCAGGAAGAAAATTAGACTGAAGTCTCGCTCCCCGCCTCGCTGTATGCGTGTCCCTGCCTCGGGTTGCGGGAGCCATCTACGAATCGGAGAAGGGGGGTGAAGGTGCAGTAGTCTGGCGTTGTCTGCCAACGTGTGAACATGACTTTCTTGTTAAAGGGTTCAGACCTTCGGGGGTTTGGGGCATTCCTTTGGTTGCCCGAGCCTCGCCGGTGGCTGCCAGCCTTGGATGGGGCATGGAGAGATGCCAGTGGGGTGAACTCAGAGAGCTGGCCCCGATATAGTTTATCAGCATTCTGTATGAAGATTAAGAAGAAAGAAAAGGAGGTAGAATGGAAGAGATATTAAGAAAGACAGTGGGAGAGAGTGAGGAAAGAGGAGGAGAGAAAATAGACAAGATGTTACTTGTGGAGTAGTGTAGGGAGATCTCTGAGAGCACATGGAGGTAATGCATTGAAGAGACACTGTTATCCCAGCTGGCCAAATTTCAAACTGTGATAAAACTCCTATATGGGCACAATGTTTGGCCGTTCTTGTGCTGTAATTTGTTCACGTGTCCACTTTCTTTTGGCCATTTATTGTATATGCTACAGCGACAGCTCAGATGTTTTTGAGTAGAGATTAGAGCATGACGTTTGGCTAAAAGAAGGTTATGGTTGAAGACACAAGTGCTAAATGAGCAACTACAAAAGACAAGATTTTTCTTTTCGTATCAGTCACGTCACCCTGGAAACAACTCAGAAAATTCAGTTGGTTTTATGATAAATTTAATAAAGTATTGCATTGTCTTTAATCTAATTGGCCAGCTGTGATCATAATGTCCCATGTGGTCCTTTTACACACAAGCGGTGCAACCCAAGCTCCTTTTAAATGAATAAATAAATAAATACTTTATCACCATGTGAAACCATAAGCTCACTAAAGTAAAACCAAACAAAACCATGCAAATGGAAAAAATGAAAAACATGCGTGAATGCTTAGTCCCACTGTGAATGAACAGTCTTCTGCCTCTTTAGTGATTCTGAAAGTGTCACTAGAGGGCGCCAGAGCAGTATGTAAAGAATTACCCAACCAGATGCAATTGCATTATACAATACCTGGAGAATTCCTGGATCATTGGACTTTTAAGACCCTTACACAGACAAACCAAAAAACACAATGCAACTCACGTGTTAGTCAGCTGTAAAAGTCAAATCTGGTGAACCACACACCACGGCAAAGTAAAACACCATCCCTGCAGCATGTTAATGTCCCCAAACCCAATTGTCACACACACACACACACACACACACACACACACACACACACACACACACAAACACATGGCAGAATGTGTCTTTTACCGTGCTGAAGCCCTTTAGGCTTCTGTAACAGCTACTCCATCTAGTAACGAGTCCGAACTCTGGTAGGCCAGGGCCCTCTCAAACCTTGCTTTACCCCTCACACACTGTGGACACACACACAAACACACACACACACACACACACACAGACACACACACAGACACACACACAGACACACACACAGACACACACACACACACACACACACACACACACACACACACACACACGTACACACACAATCAAACGCGTACACACATTCAGAGACAAAACACATTTACTGTCTACAGCTTACATATAAAAATACACATATTCTGACCTTAGTATTAGAAGAAACTGATTTCTAAAACTAAAAAGTCATGAAAGCCACACATCACACATCACTTCCAATGAATTTACACTGCAGACAGTTTTGATGTTTGTTGTTTTACTCTGCCTGTGTAAATTCAGACGTAGATGCATTGGCATGCAATCAGACCGGCTTACATCAGAGTCGCTTCATGCAAAACAGCAGCAAGTAGGAAGTAACAGGGTATAGAAAAAGGAAAATACAGGGGAGAAACTGGGATTTCACACAAGGTAGAGATGGGGGGGGGTCACCTCCAGTAGGGCTGGGTTAGAAACTGATTCTGCTGGAGGTCTGGGACAGCATAAAGATGGTGGTGGGCTCTGAGGCAAGGCACCGACGCTTAGTCTGCCATGGAGGAGAACCAGAGGAAGCAGTACAGCAGGAGAGGAGGATGAGGAAGGTAGGAACCAGCAGGTGAGAGGGAGAACAAGGTTAGGGGGAAAGAGTTAGAGCTCTGAAGATCAGTCAGATCTTTGACAGTGCCACACGATAAATATCTGCAGTCTTTCAGTGCATTAGAAGGAAAAAGGTTCAAACCTCACCACAAACTGTTAGAAATAAATACAATAGGCTGTACACATCTACTCTGACATGTTGATGTCACTGCAGCAACTGATCTAAGTGTCATAACAATCATACCAGCCTTGAAGTCCCTGGCTATCCATTTACTGAAACTGTACCTGAACATTAGTTCTGTGCTTTTTACAAGCTCCTATGTGACTAGATTCCAGAGCCTCGGAGTGGCTGTCAGTGTTTGGTGGAATACTGAATGCCATAATAAAATGCCTTCTGACATTTATCATTTCTGAGCCACATGTCACTGTTTATACACCTCTAATTAAATCATTCTGCAGCCCAGAGGTTTCATTGTCTCGATCCATCAGTAACACACCCATTCCAAGGCTCTATAGCAGTCCTAGCTTTTCTATTAATAAACAAGATTTAGTTGCTATAAACACATACATATTCTCTATTGTACTTGTCTGACTTAGAAATAAAGAACACTGCACACAGATAGAGTTGAACTTTCTGACTTACATCCAGCAGAGGAGGGACATAGCCAAAGCCAGCACACATCTGCTGACCATACTGATCGTTAGAGATTTAACACACTTAATTAGTTTTCGAAGTAGCTCCTATTTTGATTAATATTCAGTGTTCAGAGAGAGGCAATCTTTACTAAAGAAATAAAGTTGCAACATCCTGTTTCTTAATTACTATGTTAATCATTCATTAGATACATGTAATAATTTGAAGAGTATGCAGTTAGTTTTAAAAATGGTACAATTTAATAAGCATTTTTATCACTTTTTAAGTTAACGGTGGAACACTAATATAATATATTTTAAGTTTTTATGTATTCTGTATGTACTGCTTAATGTGTACAATATGTTAATTGTACATATGAGTGTACCCACCTGTATGCGTTCAGTGGTGGTGGGCCACAGCGCCCTCCAGATCACCTTCTTTACCACGTCTGGCAACAAGCTGGCTGTTATTAGAAGGATTATGCTGAGCCACGCAGGACCACTGGACAACATCTGCATGAACACATAGTACATCCTCTGGTAGTTGAGGAAAGGCCTGGAGGAGAGGGGAGGGGAGGAGAGGACACAGCCGCAAAATATTTCTTTCAATATCCTTTAGGTCTTAAGTCCAATAGTTCATCGACTGTATCATTAATATTTAATGTTGATGGGAATTTACAGGCTTTTACATAAAATAATGCCTATAGCAACTTTGGAACTCCATCCAACAGTATTTTAAGAGTTAAAAAAGAAAGAAAAAGAAAAATATGTTTTCAAAACCTACCAGATGATTCCTCCCCACAGCAGAGAGAAGACCACAAAGAAAATCAGTGAGCCCCAGATGACAAAATGGTTGATCCAGGTCCAGTAATGAGTATCTAGAGCCAGCTACAAGAGAGACATGACACCTGTCAGAAGCTGAACTGTATAGCTTGCTCTAATGATACCAGCGAGCCTTGATCCAGCCTTTCTTTGGTGCTTCTGTGTCACAGATACAGTCCATACAGTCTGTGTGTGTCTGTATGTGTACGTGTGTTTACCTTGAATGTAACAGTGAAGACTAGCACAGTGAAGACCAGCGTCCCAAATGTCCAGTTTCCAAACATCTGCGGAAGCAAAGTGACAACAGTGTAGGTTAGTGACATGTTTGTAATGTAAGGATTTTGTGTTCAGTACATTTACTGCGAAATTGAATGCCATAAATACCATCACATCAGTGAGTACACACTATAGATGTGTTGCAACTCATTGTATAATGTCACAATCGGCTGGAAACTGATCAGATTCAAAGCAACTGTTGGAAATTTCTTAAAAACCTTGTATACACCTGACATGACTTTAACCAGGAAACATTCACAAGTAAATGCACTTAGGTTATTGAAGGTCATTCTACAGGCCTGGTGCTAACACGGTACACACTGATAAACTTGAGTGCACATGTTCAATAAAGGAATCAATCAATCAAACAGATGGCAGGGAGATCAGTAAGCAACATTCAGGTGGAGCGGAGATCATCAAATGACCGATGAATGGGAGATGAGGTGTTTTTAAAGAACTTAAATGTTACGAAAAGAAATTATGCGCTTTTTTGTGTCGCTTTACAGCACAAAAGAGGATAACTTTGCTATTCTTATCACATAAACTGAAAAAAATTTTATTGTCAGGAAATGACAAATAGTAGAGACGGTAAAACTGATGTAAAAATCCATTTCAGCCAATGAGAAGATTATTTAAGAGGCTCTCTGCTCTTTTGTAACTGAGGGTTACGGGGCTTATTTAATGTCTTCAACACATCACACGTGGATTTCGTGCACCAGAGAGGACTGCTGTGTATTTACTACAGATTTCCCACAACAGTCCTCTGATAATGGTGATGATGATGGCCATATAAAGGTTAGCCCACAATGTTCCTTCAAACACCTAAATTTACTTTCTTGAAAATGCATGAGAGTAACGAAGATTATTTACCAAAATCCAAACATGGTCATAATTTACTGTTACAAATTCCAACCCTTTGGCCATATGCAAAAAATTTCATGTGACAACATTTTTATTTTTGATGAGGTTTCATGAAAAGTGTTGAATCCATGGTAAATAACAATTATATGATATATGAAAAAAATAAAGTAAGAAAAGAACACAAAGACAAGCATGTAACAATCTGGCTTTTAAGATGCCACCTGACATGATAGTGACAAATGAAATTATGACAGTAATGAACTGTGACATGACAAACATTTTGTGGCGTCTATTATTAAAGCAACACATTGTGCTTTTAACAGTATGAATTAATGTCATTTTTTTGATTCCTCAATATAATTCTAGAAAACTGCATAGCTGATGAAATCCTCAAGGATAACTTTTTCTTACAAAAAAAACCTTTCTGGACTTCAATGACTGTATAAAAAAAAAACTTACATAAGGTGAGGTTATTTTTTCAAACAAAAGGAAACTTAAGCGTTTAAAAAGAATTTAGAAAGAAAAAAATGTTTTTCTGTAAATAGTTCATCTACCTTCCCAAACTGTTGTACCAATCATCTCCCATGCACTTGATGGATTTGAACATTTCAATAATCTTCCCTTTTACTATTTGTTAACATTTCATAAGTGTCCGATTTGTGTCCTGTTGGATGAAAACATCATTACCAACGTCCATGAATCCAACTTATTTCATTCCAAATAAGCCCATAAATAGTCCTGATGGTTCAGAGAGTAACCACAAATGTGACAATATTCTGTTGCTCCAAAAGGACAACCATCATCTGAACGAGAATTCGATTAGAAACATGGCTAAACGTCTCAAATGTCACGTAATGGAAGTACAGGCTCAAATCTTTTTTCTATAATCATCTATCCTATGGTTTTTACTGAACATACGCACACACACGCACACACACACACACACACACACACACACACACACACACACAAAAACACCTGGACACAAGAATAGGTACTAGGGAAAGGTAGGTCACTATACAAAAGCCTACAGTTGGTGTAACTACAGTAGGAACTGAGGGCGGGATCTGATATGAATGGTGAACAGATGATGGGTGGTTGGCTATCAGACTGTGTGACAGAACAAAACAGGAAATTGGAAAGTGAGACTAGGGAGAGATGACTGAGACACAGGGACAGGCTTACCATCTGTGTGTTGGTTGTCATTAGCTGGGAGGAGGACAGAGAAGCAAAAAGAAAAAGCAACACAAAGGTAAGAAGAGGAGGAAGAAGAGGAGAAGGCCAGAAAAGAAAAGAAGAAAAAATAAAAAAACCCAACAGTTCTGTGGCTGGAGAAGAAAAAAATTAAAATTAGATGCGAAAAATATGCGAAACCAAGCAACTCAAAGCAGTCCAAAAGGTTTCCGGGAGAATAACACTTCTTGAAAATGAAAGGAAACAAATTAAGAACACAGAGGAAGATGGTGGAAAAGTGTGCCATGCTTTCATGTCTTGGATGTGAATGGAAGAATGTCTGTCATCTTTTTATATTACATTATATTAATACATATATATGCAAAAATCATACATGTATAGATATAGATATATACTCTGCCAGTCCACTAAAGTCATTCTTTACTCAAGGGAACATGTAAGAGCAGAAGCCTTCAAACTTTTTCTGCCTTTTTTTCTGCCATCAAAAGCTGTAGAAATGCACAGAGGAAGGTTATATTGTCATTTGCAGGGAAGGACTGTCACATGCTTCAAATTTTTTGTGAAAATGAGCCGTTCAGTGTTGCATTTTAGAGAACGGTAAGTATCTGGTATCTCAGACACTAGTACAAATTAATTACTAGTGATTATCTCGTGACAAAACATCAGGTAATTAATGTGGACTATGAGGAAAACTGCAAGACAATTATAAAGTAGTTTTACCTAGTATTTGGTAGCTGGTACATTCACTAAAAACAGTAAACCTTCAATGTTACCTCACGCTACTAATTAGTCCCTAGTAAAGTAATAAATAAAATCTCTTAATACAACTTGAACCTGGGAAATTTAAAAAAAAAAAAACAAAGTTGGTGAGAAGGCTGATATTTAAGCCAGAAGGAAAAATGTCTTTATTAATAAATTGAAAACATCTGAAGAGGAAAGACAAAGACAAATGACAAGCAACAAATTATAGATGCGGTTGTGGCTGTTGAAGATGTAGAAATTAAAAGCTAAATATTATCTATAAAATTATACAGTCAACAGTTTAATATAAATATAAATGTCCATGATTCAGCTGGAAGCTGGAAAGTTATCCTATGTTATGTCTTCGTTAAGCACCCCTTGGGGTTTATCGCTTTGAAAGAAGTAAATTTTGTCCTGATCAAAAACATTTTTAAGGAAAAACCTTCTTGGGTTAAAAACCTTGAATAAGGGATGACATAGACACATGGCTTTTACCTGTCCATTGCTGGTGAAGGTGGTGTTGTCAAACAGGAAGTAAGCACCAAAGAACATCACGATAGCATCGTATACACCCAGGACAGTCCAATATATGAAGATGGGCCACCGCAGCAAAGAGTTCTTAGCAATATCTCTGTGAACATCACAAAACACTCATGTTGACCTCCAATATTACACATTTACTGATCAATACTACATTAGCTGCCTTTGGGACCTACTTTTAACCAGAAATTAGAGTAATGAGATATTCTTATGCACTGATTTGCAAATACATTACTGATAAAGGCCCCTCTTAAACACTATAAAACATTAATATAGAAGTTTCTCTCTTTGTGAAAAGAGACAAATATCATACAGTGAGAGAAGGGAGAATTCAGCCTGCGAGGAAAAATCCAGTCATGCGAAACCTCGAGTTTTCACTTAGGAAATGTTTGAGCTCTGACCAAACCGATCCATGGAAACCAAGTTGAGTGGAAGCTTTCTCCCCTACAAGGCCTAAGCTGAGTGTATTAAACAAAAAAAAAAAAATCAGTAAAAAATACTTGTCCCTGCAGTTTATTAAAGCAAAGGAGAGTTAGGATGCTTTTAAAAATAATTACATCTACAATCCAGTGGAAGGTATTATAACTGAGAATGTATGAAATGCATGGAATAACACTGTGGACGTTTGTGAACTTCTCTGAAATAATCAAACTCAAGTGCAGCAGATATCATTGTAAAACAGGCAGTTCATTATGTGTTGGAGTAAATTGGATCATGGAAATATCCAGAGAATTTCTCTTGTACCTAACTGGTATCATGATAGCAATTTTCCCCTGCAGTGGACAGATGACTATTAGAGAGTTGATGTGGCTGATGTGAGACGACCTCCAGAGAGTCTTTTTCACTTGAGTATCACTCTCTGCCATGAAAATCTGGATGTAGAGGAGCCGGTACAACACTGACCTGCTGCCAGAGGTTCAACAGCTTGCACTGCCGGTAATGCTCAAATTCCACAATCACAACTAAATATTCTCACACTCCAGCACATAAAAAGATTACACAATTTCACATCACACATACAAATAGACCGCAAATTTTGTATTAGTGCCTTGCTAGATCAACACTGACCTATAAAGAGACGGGTCCTTCTTCAGGATGTCCATGTTAATGTGCTGCTCTATGAGGCTGTAGAGCAGAATGGGCAGCGAGGTGAAGCTGATGTTGTACAGAGTCAGGTAGGCTGTATCATACAGTGGCTGGGGAGAAGTAAAGAAGACAGCATTTTAGTCATTTTCCTTTTTTTCCGAATGATACTTGTATGTATGTGTTTTGTGTTTTTGTGTTTTTGTGTTTGTGTGTGTGTGTGTGTGTGTGTGTGTGTGTGTGTGTGTGTGTGTGTGCGCGTGTCAACCTGTTGTGAGAAGCCACAGAAGAACTGATAGAGGAACTGGGGGAAGATGAAACAGACATTCTGGGAAAAGACACAAAATGAACGAGAAGAAAAGCAGGCTGCAGGTCAGTAATTGAAACAGTGAATTAAAGTGTAAGATCCTTCAGTTATTTATTTGTTTTGTCATTTTTTGTGTGCAAATTCTTGCTGGAACTTGCTGATATTTTCAAAATGTAAGTACAATATAATAGGCGTGAAGTAATACCAGACAAAAAGAGAGAATCATCTGGGGGAAATTTTGGCTATCCTTACAAATATATCTATATGTATGTTTATATAAAATGGTGGTAATAATAAAATAATAGTGATAGTATTAATATTCAACAAATATTCATAAACAGACTTTTAAAAAAATTACAAGCTCCAAACCCACAATAAAAACTAACCTGACATAAATCAAAGTTAAAAAAAAAAATTAAAAATTAAAAAATCCATAACTACTCATCTTAAACAAACACTGTTTCTACCTTGTAGAAGAAATATTGCACAAGTTCAGAGATGCGTATGTAATAATAGTGTCCATGGACGAGCAGCATCTTCTTGAGGTGTTTGAACTTTGGGATGGCGTAGTCACTGTTTCTCACAGCCTGACGACCCTCTTTACCCATAATACCTGGAGAGGCAGACAGAGATTTTTCATTTCCTGGTATTTCAGATTAAAGTAGTAAATGAAAACATTTCTATACTATATTCTTTGGTTGAAGTTGTAATTTAGACTTTGTATAACCTGTTAAAGATGCCACAAAATCATGCATCATAAAAGTTGTCTATGGATCTATGTTAACCACAAGTATAAAGACATCCTAACTGTAGTCATGTGTAGGCTGCAACTTATTAAAAAGATAGCCAACCAAAAGTGGTAGGTATTAACATAAGGTAATTTATAGCAGAGCAGCATGTTAATCAGACAGTGCGGGATGGGTGTAACTGCCAGACTACAAACCAATGCCAACATGGGCCTCCAGGATCATGCTGACATCATTAGCTCCATCTCCAATGGCCAGTGTGATCGGGTGCTCTTTAGAGGCTTTGATCAGCTTCACAATCTAGAAAGCAGGGACAAGAAAAAGCAAAAGTCACGTTACAACTAGGAACTCTCACATACGCGAACCATCAGTGACTGTTTCATATGTATGCTTCAGGTGCTCCCTGTCAGCCTGTACAGGCGCCATCAGAGGTCTCGCTACCTGCGCTTTCTGGAGCGGCGCCATTCGACAACAGAGCACAGCGCTGCAATTGCGGCAGATTTCTAGGAAGATCTCTTTGTAGCTCCCTGAGTTCGAGTCCTCCTGGCCGGGCCTCATAACTGCAGAGAGGGTGGCTCCATCAATGATCAGGCCATAGTCAGTATAGTCACCTGATAAACTGGACAGACACAAGGCTAGTCATTAATCAGGGAAACACACTGGAAAAAGAAAATGCCATGTGGGACAGATTTACAGGACTTCGTTTGACTACAACACTACACTTTGCATGGACACACACCCAGAGAAAGTGTCCCTGGTCATGCCTCCGTGTTGCCTCAGCACGGTCCTGCTCAGGTCGAACAGGACATCGTGAAGGCTCTGCTCCTCGGTGCGTTTTGTGGTCAGTTCCAGGATCTGGGTGTTGCGACGGAAGAGCTTGCTGGCGTAGCAGGTTGCTGACGCCGTCTCCATCTTGTCTCCGGTCAGCACCCACACCTTCATACCAGCCTTGTGGAGAGACTCAATGGTGTCTGCCGCTTTTTCCTGGAGCCTGTTGTAGAGGAAAGAGATAAAGCATGTTTGGACAAGTTTGGAAGTGAATGTTTTAGTTGTACAAAATAAATATTCAAAAGATTGAGGCAACAACAGAGACAATATAATAGTACTTGGATCATTTTCTGTCTGTCTCTCTTTGCACAGGATGAGTTGACTTGCAATGCCCTCTGGGTTAAAGATCCTTATTAAGCCTGCACTACCACTCTCTCAGTAGAGAGTGTGCAACCGGAGGGTTGAACTACAATTTGCAAGTCTAGCTCACTTAGAACTGGGGCAGCACTTGTCACAGCAGCAGCATGCACAGAATCAAGAGTTAGTGCTAAGTAGTTATAGAAATGCAGACAAAATGGTTATAAGAGACCAAAAGCATGGACCAGATTTTTTTATACAGTGAAATAGTCCTTTAAAATAGATCCTCCACCTGTCTTCCACAGCAGTGGCTCCCAGGAGTATTAGATCTTTCTCTATGAGGTCATAGGCCTCCGCCAGTCGTTTGTCCCGGTCCTGTAGTGCCAATTTGGCCCCGTTCAGTAGGTGGCAAACCTCCTGGTATTGTTCAGGGCTCAGAGGCCTATAGGCAACACAAAGTGTCCTCAGACCCTCCTAGAAAAGAAAGTTAATTCAGGGTTGGACTGATACAACAAGGAAGGATTAGATGGTCTACAGAGAAGATCACATGCATTTTGCAACGTTTTTTTTTGCAAGATCCTAAAGAAACTGCAAAATGGAGATATTTAGAATATGAGTGTTGAATTGTTAGCAACAATTGCTCTTTCTATTTGAGCTTAACTAGTATAACACCAACCAGAGATCACTCTATTTTTCAATGCAAAAACCACATTCAGAAGATCTTTGTAACCTGGTTTGCACTACAGGTTCAATTCACTTTATTCAGCTGATCTTCCTGGGTAAACTGTACAGTAAAGTTTGCCTTCATATATGCTTATACTGTTTTCTCTAGGCTGTGTAGCATTCTTTCAAGTGACCCTTTAACTAATTGAAGTGTTTTAGGGTGGATGATAGCTTTAAAGTAGGTTCAAAATTTGATTTGTTTAAGTGTAGCATTAGTTAGTCCCACAGACAGACGGACTGGAGTAATGAGATAATGAAATAAATGTTCAACTGCAGTGTTCAATAGCTACTGAGTAAAAACTGCCGGTGCCATTTTTTGCTATTAAAAGAAACATTGGACCTTCTGTGGAAAAATACAGGACAACTGCTTGGTGGAAGTGTGCCATGCTCCACTGATCCACTTCCTGTAGTAACCATGGAAACAGCTGTGGTTATGTGCTGTAACTGTGGAAACCAATGAGGTCACACAACGTTTGAAACTCTTAAGAGATGTTCCCACAGAAAATGACTTTGCTTTAGTTTATGGGTCTATGAGAGAATGAGAAAGGGTGTGTGTGTGTGTGTGTGTGTGTGTGTGTGTGTGTGTGTGTGTGCTTGCACTCACCACTGCGTTGTGCTCCACCCGAGCTCTAACCTGATCCACCTTGCCTGAGATAACCCTGGGGAAGATGGAGGAGTCTGCACCTTTGCAGAACAGATAGAGCTCACCTGCTCACACACAAATACGGAAAATGTGTGTGAGAAAGAAAACATGCAGATAAATCTAACCATATACATGGATGCTGTATTTAAATTGTATACATATACACACAACACGCACACACACACACACAATTTTATATATATATGTTTGTAGGGGATTACCGGTGCTGGCTCTGACAATAACGCTCATCCTCCGTCTGACAGAGTCAAATGTCAATACTTCCAGCAGCTCAAACCTAATTAAAAAATAAATAAATACAAATTGATATATATATATGTATATGTATATGTAATTACATTAAAATCTCACATAAACCTTTAACCTTAAAATCCTATTAGTGATCTAAAACATGCATTGTCATCAGCTTCAAAGCCAAAAAAGCCCAGAGATACAAAATTTTTCAGCAACATTAATCATCTCTTTTCATCACTGCTCTAAATTTATCATCATGGCTGGAATGCTGCTGGTTATAGCGGTTACTGCGGTACTGATGTAATAATAAAAATGCAATTCAACTCAGATCAACTCTCATCACTGCTATAAATTCATAAGCTGGCCACAAAGCTGTTAATCAAACTATGTAAGTATGGGAACATGCTGAAGTTGTAAACAAGCTTCTGAATCCAAAATGGTCAATAACCTTAAGTAATTGCTCTTGCCTTAAATTTCGGGAAAATATGCTTGGGATAATAAAATCAGTGATAGAAAATAATACAAAACAATAACAAGAAGCACTATGTCGGCTATAAATAACTTCTAAAATAAATAAAAACTGATAAGAGAATTGCCGCTGAGGGTTAAAGAGATAAATATTGTTTTAAAAGGGACACACTCACCTCTCAATCTCATCCTCCCTATTTAAGATCTCCATGTGACTGTCCTTGAGTCTCAGATAGGTGAAACCAAGCCTGGGGCAAAGTGAAATACATTGTTGTTAGAAATGGAGTGAATGAACTGAGTGTGTGTATGTAAGTGAAAATAAAGAACAGAAAAAAATAGTTTGTCAATGCTATGTGTGTGCAGATGGCTTAATTCACAATTCAAAAGTCGGATTATGACTGGCATCATGTATGTGTATGCATGTGCAAGAACCCCACCTCTTCATTCCCTCCACCAGCGCCACCTCATCTGGAGATGAGGAGATGTAGAAGGAAGTGGACTTGCCCTGGTGGATGCCATGCTTGATCCCATCCACCGTCTCCTCCTCCTTTACTTGGACCGTGTGGCACAAACACAGCGCCCGGAAAAACAGCTCCTCACGCTCCTGTGGTGGACGATCAACACTTTGTTAACCTCAAACACACACACAGACACACACACACACACACAGACACACACACACACACACCACACACACACACACAAAAAAACAAACACAAACACACACACACACACACACACACACACACACACACACACACACACACACACACACACACACACAAACTTGGACTATGCTCACCCTGGCTTCAGGACCTGGTGATGTGTCGATCATGTCCATGCTGGCTGCACCAGGCATCACCTAGCAACAATATGAATCAGTTACATACTTTTACGTATGTGATTTATTTACATGAATTGAGGTTCTACAACACTGCATGCCTGAAACCTGCATGGTGAAAGTACAAGCAGATATGAAAACAACCGAATATACCCTCTATAATCTAAAACTTTGATACTTTTTTATTTTTAATTTTTTTTAAATGGCACAAGATCACAAATACCAAAATTAGGCCTAAAAATGTGACAGAACAAGAGATCAAGACACTTTCCAACCATCCATCTGATTGTTACCTGTCCGTTACAAATAGCATGAGGCACGTAAACGTGTCCATCCACACAGCACTCTATGAACTCCATGTTGTTCTCTGTCAGAGTCCCAGTCTTGTCTGTAAACACATACTCCACCTGGAAAAAGGGCAGGATAAGGTTCAAGTAACACATGCTACAGCTACTTCTGCATAATGCGGCAATATTTCCCTTTACGTTAGTCTGCTTGGAGCGAAGTGGAGTTTTGCTACCTGTCCCAGTTCCTCATTCAGATCTGACGTATTGACCACGGCCCTCTCCCCAAGCTCCTCATCTAACATCTCATCGTCCCACATGATGAAGTAGGAGCCCAGGAACTTCTGCATCTCCACGGTGACGTACATGGAGACGGGAATGATGTAGTTGAAAAGAACCATGAAGGCCAAGAAGTCTGTGAATGCTCTGATCAACTGGGGTGGAGAAGGAGGAGGATGAAGAATGTGAGAAGGTGAACAGGCAATGAAGAAAACACATTTTTTGTTTGGACTGATGGAAGGTAAGTAACAGACTCACTATGTGCCTCTGTCTCTCTGCCTCTGACCTCTCGTTGTACCACGGCTCGTCTCTGTTGGGGTCAGCCTGCCACGCGTATTTCAGCACAGTGTTGATGAGGGCCTTGCTGATGAGGATGCACAAGTAGACGACGAGGTAGGCATTCATCGATCTGCAGGGGGAGACAACGAGCGGCTACTGAGATATTTGTTCACAGTTCATTTTTATACTTGTGTTTTGGACAGAAAACACAACTTCAGAGACCGAGTGCTTGTTAGACTGTGGATACTATTAATGCCTGCATATGCACTTTGACTCATTGTATCACTTACTTCATTACTTAAGTGTATTTTAGTGTTTTGATTTATATACTTAAATCCTCTCTGTTCATTTCTTATTTCAGCTACACTCATGATATATTAACACAACTGGGGATTTCTTTTAATTTGGGGGGGGGGGTAATGCACATGTAGAATAAGCCCATTTATAACAATGAGTGAAACCAAGATCCAAGGAAGGTCCAAAAAACTACAGCTACAGGCTGCAACAAGCATTTGGCCAAATCAACACAAAAATCTCTCCACAGATAGAAACCAGACAAACACAAACGCAAGGATCCAAAGAAGACAGTGCAGTGTAGTCCCACAGGTACCATTTAGATTGTAACACACTGTGCTTGACAGAGGGGATACTTGTATAAAGGGAACAGCTGAGACAAGGCATTTACCCCAAGCCAAGTTCATTTTGGCAAAAGGGAAGGCAAATACAATTCCAATGAGTTAATCCGGCAGACACTGAGACCAAGTGTAAATTTAATCCACCTACAGTCAGTCATGTCTACGGGCCATCTGGCTGCAAGCTGCATTTCAGTGCCAGATGGAAGGAAAGTGATCAAGACAGTGCAGTGAGCCTGAGAGAGACAAGTACCCTCCCTCAGTGAAGAAATGAAGAATTGAGAAGTGAACAGATGGATGGAAGGATGTGTAAAAAATAAATGATTATCTAAGCCGGTGTTAATTGAGAAAAATGGTGATGCTATGTGCATCTGAATGACAACTGATGCTAAAAGCCTCTCCTCCAGAGACCATCTATATTATGTATACAAAAATGAGAGTGAGAGAACTTACTTTTCTACTGCAGACCGTTTCTGAGACTTGGACTGGTAGTTGAGAGCCATCTTAGTTTCCATGCCAGTGTAAATGGCAACCGCTAAAGGGAGGAAGAAATGAATGATGAACCTAAAAGTAATTCTTGACCAGTAACAAGGTCTGTTTGATTTGCTTTTTCAAAGCTTTCAATTGCACCATAAGGTATTTGTCAGTGGATGGTGTGTGCTCAGTTGTCAATGAGACATATTTAACTGTATTCACCATCAATCAATCAATTATTGACAACTGAGCAAGCTTTATCCAACAAAGAAGACAATAAAATGCTGTCAAAAGCTCTAAAAAAAAAAAAAAGCTAGTAAGTTTACAGTGAGCTAAGATTCTGTTTTCAAACAAAAGCAAATGTTTTTTTATACCCTACGGTGTATTTCAGAGGATATTACCGTAGATGTACTCCGTGTTCTTGAGTGTGGCCCCTCGGAGTAGCAGGTTCTCTGATCCTAATGGCCTGCACACAGACAATAGTTCATTTAAACTCAACATTTAGACTGATTCATCACTGCCTGTCATTGTGCATTGTGTGAGGAGGTTATTGCCATATCCGTTTCTCCCAGTATGCCTATACAACGTGATTAAAATTCTGAAATAAATGTGAAAACACAAAAATCTAATTTTATTGATTGATGCTTTATTTAAAAAAAAATTATTTAAAAAAAATGCAGATTAAGCCATTACACTGGGAAAAAGTCTCTGAGGCATGTAAGGGGTTTAGGTTACCTGGCCACTGGCTCATTGTCCATGTAGATGCTGATACGACCCACAAATCTGTGCAGGACAGGGGTGGGAGGAGGAGAAGGAACATTTCTGACTTTTATGTGGCAAGAGAGTGTTTTTTCAACTCTGAATGCTTGGGTTGTACTGACTTGTACAGGTCTGGCTGTGGTTGTTCACATTCTATGGTAGCATGGATGGAGTCCACCTCTTCCTCTGTGTTATAAGCTTTGGTGTCCTGAACTGCATAGTATGTCTGGGAGGGGAGGAGGAAATTAACAAATCAGGACGGACGAAGAGTGAAGAAGGAAAAGATGGATGCAGGATGAATATCAGACATGAGGAGGAATGACAAAGATTAAAATACAAAGGAAATTTAGGGGAGGAGGAGGGTGAGAGGAGAAAAGTGAGAGCATTAAAAGGCTTCTTGAGAAAGTACAGTTCAGCCTGAACGCTTCAACATTTAGGGTATTTTAGGCTTTACAAGGAAAAGTGTAACAATTTACATCTGTAAATCCTTAAAATAATAAATCTGTCACATGATTGTAGGTATAAACAAATAGCATCTTTGTATTAACAACTGGAAACCTTAACTTGATTGAAGTAAATAAAGATGAAAACTGTCAGGCTGGAAAAAGCGAACTTACTGTCATGTACATAAATTCACACACATAAACAGATACAGACACAGACACACAACCTTGTGGCTGCTCTCCCCATCCAGACTGGCTGTTGTGACAAAGCAGGTCCCATCATCCCGAGATGAAGAAAGAAGTATAAGGTCACAAGGAAAAGATTCATTTTCTTTCACCAAGACAACGTCTCCAACCTGAGAAAGACATCCAGTCAGCAGCAGTCTGTATTTATTACTTAAATATACTGTATATACTTGAACAAAACTCTGGACTGTAACTCATGTAAATAGTTGTTTTGGACTTTAATACATTTTCATAAATTTTCATTGAACTTTGTATCTATTTATATTGCCCAGGTCACACTAGAGTGTCCACTGGTCAACTCACTGACTCAAAGCAACAACTTGGAACTTAGAAGTAATTTCACAATCAAATTTATTTCAGGCCACTAAAAGGACATGTTCGAATTTGTCTCTATCTGAGCAAACTACTGTAGTTGTGAGCAGCACCTGAAATTTTTTTAGTTGAGATCTAAAAGTGCCGTGAGGGCTCATGAGCTGAAACAAAACTGCAACACACCTAATGACTTTCAAATAAGATCTCAATGAAAAACATACCCCTAGGTTTATTGTCTTTCAGGGCAACATGGCACTTATCCCTTGAGTATTGCTAATGCAGTTTCTGCTAATGCAGTTTACCTAACGAGCTAACCTCCTTTACCACCTGCAGGCCTCTTAGGTTCAGCCAACAGTCGCAAACATTTGCTCTCACAGGACTGGTCCTGTCACAGATCCTTTTTACCTGTTATTTTAGCTGTAATTTCACTCTATGAACATGTTACATAACATACATTCATGGAAAATATAGAGCATAAAAGCTAAATTGCTCTCAGACGTAGGCTTAAACTCACAAACAAAAACACAGCTTAGTTGCAGGAAAATCCCTCAGCATGAGCCAATAAAACAAATGCACCAAAAGCCCTATTCATGTTAATATGGGGGTGAGTGATGCGCACATACACATAACACACACATACTCTGAGCTTGCGACTTTGTTTGCGGACCACTTTCCCATGCTGTACCACATGGACGGGACACTGGTTGACAGCGTTGTCTGCCTTGTGTCTCAACCAGTCCTCATAACCCTGAGAGAAAGAAAGGGACAGAAGAGGGTGGGGGGGATAAAAGTGATAAAAGTGTGTGTAGATTATGTAGGTAGTGTGTACATTGTAGTGTTTATTGTAAAAACAAATGAACAAACCAAATTAAATTAGACTGAATTGTGAAAACCTTTGGGTCTCACCTGTTTAATGGCAGTGACTGTGATGACAAAGAAGAGTGGCAGTCCGCTGGTGATCGGACTGGTGGGAGTGTCGATGATCAGCTGAAGTCACACACACACACACACACACACACACACACACACACACACACACACACACACACACACACACACACACACACACACACACACACACACACACACACACACACACACACACAACTGAATGACTAAAAATGAATTTAGAGCAGAAGAATATATCAAGATGACACACAACTGTAAAGGGGCACTAAGTAATATCTGACCTTTGCAGGCCTCAACAGGGAGGTAATGAGTAGTCCAAAATATTGACAACCCTTATCACCTCCTACACCCACAAACAAATAAAGACTACTTTGATTACAGCTGGTGAAACTTTACCTCCACATTCACACTCCTTGAAGAGGAGACGATGGTAAAGTCTTAAGACTAATCCTTCTTCCCAACTTTATGATGGGTCAATCAGAGTAAATACTTATAAAAACTACACATAAACTAAAGGATTGTTTCTAGTGATGATTTCTCTTTTCGGGCTATTATTCTGTTCAATGTTACCAAAATTCATAACATAGTGGCAAAACTACACTATCTCAGCATTCACTAACAGGACACGTGATTACAAAATATTTATAAAAACAGAGAAAAATGGGCAATATCAAACAGAATTCAAATGACAAAATTGTAATGACATATCTATTAAGCAGAAATATATATGGATTTATTTATTTATTTATTTATTTATTTATTTTAGAATATAATCATACTTTGTGGAAATGAAAGCAATGCAATAAAGACAGGAGAATAGATTTAGAAAATACGCAGTGAATTAGAAATCAGCACAAATAGAAAAAGCTTTTACCTGGACCAGAAATATGATGAGAAAGTAGAAGTTTGCGACTCTCCTGAACTGCTCAAACATATTTTTAGGGATGAAGTTCCAAAATGTGTACTGGAAACAGGAGGCAATATGATGTTCATTCAAACAATGCATGGATTATTAGAATGGAAACAAAAAAAACCCAAAAAGTGTTAAAATTCCAGGCTCCAAAAGGGGCTGCTCTGTTATTAATGGCTTTCCATGTCAAATCTATTGGGAGGAACAACTTCCAAAGGCTGAAAATGGCCAAATGGCCAAATGGCCCCGCATAAACAATCACACACACAGCAATAGAGACAAACATCTAATAGACTCTACCGATACCTCTAGTTTTAATTTGTCAGTTTCAAGTTTAAAAATATTCTTCAGGCAGCGTTAAGAAGTATAATGTCATTTTTGTTAACTGTAAGAGGTAGAGGGCAAAGCTTGACAGTGCTTGTGATTGTATAACAAACACAAAAATCAAATGTTAATAGGGTCTGAGTACAACAGCAAATGCCTTTTAAATTGGAACACAATCTGCAGGACTGGATATTTCATAAAGAATTCAGTTATGAACCCGCATCACATTACAAATACCAATCTATTAACAACAGGTATGAGGAACATTTTACAAATCTACGAAAAGTTAAAATTAATCAAGAAACCACTGGATAAAGGGGCTAAACAAATCAATTTTTAAAATATATTATCCATTATTTTAAAAGAGAATCACCCTTGTAAAACACCTGTATCAGTGGGTAGTCTTTTCAACACAGGCACAATTACCAGGAATAACTCACCCTCACAATAAAAGACCAGTTTGAATTGTGCTGCAGCATCAACTGTTCTTTCCTGTCGTGCCCTTTTCTCTATGCCCTGCTCTCTTACCCCTTTCTTGCCTTAAACAGAATAGTAGAGTAATTGATTTTGGGTAAGAACACATAAAGAGAGCTCTTTAACTCAATTTATTCAGAAACTCTTAATGCAGTGGCTTTTGATCTTTGTGTGCTCTCTTGGTTGTCTTCACTGACCTTGGAGGAGACTATTCTGTTGTCTGGGAATCTTTGCTGTATGAATGCCTCAGTTCCAGGCGGAGGCTCTTTATGACCAATGTAAATGGTCCTGCTGTCCACCCAGTTCTCCTCACCAACACACTGTAGGGGAAAAAACAAAAAGTTTGAGTGTGTTCTGGAGCATGCATGTGGTTGTATGTTTCATGTAATGTTAGCTTTCATTTTAAATTATATTTTGAAGGTCATATACAGAATGGCTCAGTGAGAGAACGCTTTGCATTGAGTCTACCAAAGTCAGTGTTGATTTTCTGAATGAAACATCCAGCATCTGCACAGTCAAACTTCATTCCCCATTATCATTTAATGTCTAAGGCCGACAAGGTTTTTGTGGATTATAAATAAATGTAAAATGATCCTACATGTTCACATACACACACACACACTGTCAATACACTGCTACACACCATTAACAGAAGACTGTGACACACAGAAACAGACATTTACAGAGGGTTAGAATGAATGACTAATTTTCCCTCAATGAATGAACGCTTTTGTTACCACGTTTACACAGACCTGCATGTGACTTAGCCTGGAATGCAGAATACACACACACACATGTGCACACACCCTCACACTCCCACGCATAAACATATGCATACAGACAGACCAATAAGACAACTGAAGAGTGCTCTTTAATTTTTTTTTCTTGTCTTCAAGTTAGCAAAAATACATAGTAGTAAAAATACACACACACAAACCCCATATATATATAAAATATATATATATATATAAATATATAAATATGTAATATAATATATATATATAATATATAATATATAATATATAATATAATAAAAAATATATATTTATATATATCTATATATATCGTCTATTCAGTCAGTTTTCATGTTGTTGTAACGTTTGGTTCTCAGCATTGACCAGACATATTTTGGTTCACTGGCTGAAACAGCATCTGTTCCCTTCTGACAAAATCATTTACCCCCTTTTCTCCTCCTGGTTACATCTTCTTGCATTTTTTTTCCATTTCATGCTCCTGTTTAAGTACCACTAATCCTAACACAGGGCTTATAGTCTGCCAGTTACATAAATAGGAACAAATAGAGGTTCGAATGGAGAGGCTGTTTGCAGTTCATTCTAATACAATAGTTAGACCTTAGACATGCAAGTTAGATCTTTTGGCTTCAAGTATTTCAGGCAGGACTGGACTTGCAGGGGAAATACACATACTTTATAACCAGCTGGATTTGGGGGACAACTCCACGCAGTCATCTAATACTGTGAAAATACCACTTCAGAAAATCCTACTGGACAAAAGCATACGGAAAAATGCAAGTGGGGAACAAGTTGCACTACTACATTTTTTGCCCTGCTGTAGTGTTCAGCGTTCGCTGACAAATTTTCTCCTCCATTTAGATTTTAAATAAGTGAGTTTTTCAACTCAGTCTGGAGGAGCAGGTCATAAATAAAGACCTGAATGTTCATGCATCCCAAAAGCATCTGTCTGGTCATGAAAATCACTCTAGTCACTAGGAGAAACCTTTGTTATGTTTTCATTAAGTTGATGCCTATGTTTTTAATGAAATTTCTGATACCTGGCTATATAAAATTGACATCAGCCAACTTTATGTAAATCAATTCAAGAGAATGTGACAAGATAACAAAGCCTGACTTATAATGGCATTTCATAGCTGCTTCCCACCTGGGAAGTGTTTTTTTCTTGTTATTTTATTGATTAACATGTGTCCTCTGAGCTACAAATTATCACTAGTGAAGCAGAAATAGGCACCATGGCATCATGATGTATGTGAAATATCCATTTTCGTCAACCTTTACCTCATCTTCTCTTTTTCAAAATACCACATTTTCCACCTCAGCCAAGCATAAAACCTTTTGAAGTGCCAGTTTGCCTTTTTTTCCCTGGTATTTCCACTGTTTTATATGCAAAGTGCACATATGCATAAAAAGGTCCTTGTAATGTTTTAAAATGAGAATAGTCATCAACAGCTTCAGTTAAACATTAATTTGACCTGTGTGTATATCAGAGCAGGGAATAGTCATCCTTAAGTCCCACGTCATTTTTTTTAAATGTAGTAACCAGAATGTGTGACTGGCCTGGGGGAGAGAGCTGTACTCTAACCACACCTAATTCTCTCTCTCACTGCCTCCGTCTTTCATTCATGAAATATTTTCTATACAATGTCCTATGGCAGCTGTCAATCACAGCAATCAAAACAAATAAACCCATAAATCCTCACTAAATAGTGTGTATCCAGACACACACGTGTATACACACACACACACACCCACATACTCACACATACTCACACAGGCAAACAAGAGGTGACAGTAATCTGTGGCTGGTCAATGAGATTGAGTGTCAAGCGGCTGTACGGCCCAGTTTCTATACTCTCTCTCTCTCTCTCTCCTGTAGACTCACCCCCCCACCCACACCCACACCCACACCCACACCCACACCCACACCCACCCACACCCACACACACACACACACACACACACACACACAGTAACCAGTTAACTCATTGCTCTAAGATTACCTTGTTTAAGATGGGGAGCTATATATATCCTGTGACCTCCAATTATCTATGAGGGAGCAAAGGAATGGAAATAGAGAGAAAGGGCAAACTGGTGTACGGATAAAAGTTGATATCTACAAGACATGCAGTACAAACAGTATATCCTCCCCTACTTTCCCATCCTCATTGCCCTCTTCATTGCCTTTCCCAAGACCAGTACTGATGCTGTATTGAGGAAGCGGCTGTTGTAACAGCAGCTGATTTTTTTTGTTCACTTCAGGTTATGTGCTTCCTATTAACAACCAGCTCTAAAAAAAAACAACCTCATCATAACTAGCATAATATCCATCATATCACACTAACTTGCTGATATTTGATTTACAGCGAAGGAGGAGACAAAAACCAGATCGCACGGAGAGCTTGCCAACCCCTTCGCCCACACAGTGTTGCTGTTCCTCATCTTCTCGCCCACCTGCCTGCTCCGTCTGCTTCACCTAACACGTTTCATACACACACTTCCTGTGAGTTGACCACATATGGAACAGAACCATGCATACAAACAGCAAAGTGGCTGGTGTGCTTTTAGGGGATGCTGACATCAATTTTGATGATTAGTTAGTTTTTTTTTTTTTTGGGGGGGGGGTGTTGTTTTTTTCTTTTTTATTATGAAAGTAGTGTCTAGTTCCTGTGGCCTGCAACTACTAACAAAACACTCAACAGTGAGTGATTCATTCTAATGTGGTTTAATATGTATCACTGGTGACTTTCCACTACTCAGCAGAAAGTTGTTTTGGTATGTTACATATACAGTGCATTACGGTGGTGCTAGCCTCTGTCATGTCTTTCACTTCCTTCTTTTTGAATCAGTGTCTCAATTACAAAAATTCCGAGGCATAGGTAAACTGACTTGTTGCCCCTTTGAACATAGCCAGGTTAGCTGTTTCCTCATGTCCCCAGTCTTTATGTTAAGCTAAGTTAACCATTTCCAGGCTGCAGCTTGTATCAAACATTGACATGTTAACCATTTGCCTGCTAGTGCCAATAGTTTGTAAGTCTTCTATGTATAGTTCAAAAACTGTGTCACAAAAAGAGTACATACAAAGCGATTGTGTGTCACAAAGAATAACTACTGTATCATACAAAGTACAGTAACTGTGATGATCAGACACAGTGAATGGAGACATGACACTGACTGAGAATCAGTGAGCCTCCTCTCTTAGTGTCACCTCTTCCATTTTGCCCGTAATGCACCTTTATTGGTCATCTCACCTCTTTCATCTCCATCTCTCACAACGCTACCTGGATGGTGTCTAGGTCTACAATCTCTCTCCTGTCTATTATATTTAGCTTTCATCCATATTCCTGCTTTTTACATCAGAGCCTCTCGGAGTTTAATCATATAAAACAGAATCTTTACAAAATAAAAGCTGGGCTTTAGAAATATAAGTGAACCATATTAGCTTGGGCCTTTAGCCTTTGAATGTAACTGGAGACTTTGGGCTATTCTGGACCTTGATAATCACTTTTAGTGGCGTTTCATGTTTCAGGACGCGGCAGGTTTCATGGGTGTATTTATAGTTGGAAGGGAAACATTTGTGGTCAGGGGAGAAGGATGGAGAGAGCTCGCAGCCTTTGTCTCTGTCTGTCTCACTCAGCAGACACATTCACTTTCCTTAAAACTATGTTAGTAGAAAGAGCAGGGAGCATTTCAAGGATCACACACACTCAGGGAAATACATCCCTGCCACATCAAACATATATGAGAGCAACAATACAATGACACACAATGTTACCTCTGTAGTCACTGGTCCATGGAATATATATTTAGATGAGCAGACAAGCCAAACCTGTCCTATTCTTCTTGTTACTTCTTTGGTGTGTGTGTGTGTCTGTATATGAGTGTGTGTTTTTTCATCTATGTCTTTATTTCATCCAGAAAATCATTCAAGTGAGAAGGTTGGGGATATCTTAAAATGTTTTTTATTTTAAAACTCACACAGGTGCAGAGTGCGCATGCACATGTGTGTGTGTGTGTGAGAGAGAGAGTTTCAAAGAAGTGAAACTAACACTGGAATGTCACTTTTAAATCAATTTTATACCTATTATTTGACATTGAAAGTGTAATAGCTGGGTCTCCTGTGTCAAAAATGCTTATAGGCCTAACATTGCAATTGCAGACCATGTTGAAAGGAACTGGCATTTGGCCCTGTCCATACTTTATTTCATTTCTCTATCTGTATTTTGAGGATACCAATGATTCAAAGGTAAGACACTGAGATTTCAAACTTCAGCCCCTGCATCAAGACAAGTTCAATTTAATTTAAATGTGTCAATCATGTGCATTTAAAATCACACACATTATTCCCAGGTGACCTGAACACAGCATCAGAGACAGATACTGAAGACCCACCATGATCAGGAACAGAAGACCATATTGTAAACAGGAAGAGCTGGACCCGCCCACTCACAAGGATTCACATTCACACACTTCCTGAAACAAACTCCCTCCACTTCCAACCCCACCCAGACCACTGGAGACACAGAGGAAAAAAAGATTCAGAAAAAAGAAATGACAGGAAAACAATATTTGGATCTTTAGAGGTTCAAGTGAGGTATGTTGGGTAAAAGGGCAGATATCTAAAGCCACTGATTTCCGCTTACAGTATTACAAATAAACATGTCACCCTCTTGATCAAAGATGCACAGCAAACTTTAAAGACGTCCTCTAAATTTCCCATTTGATGACATTAGGCATACTTCTATGTTTGTGCTCAAGAATGAAATTCATTTCCTAAGCAAGGCAAGCACAAAAATCTCCATAAAAAATCCATCATTACACATCACATGACTTGAACATGACTTATAGATTGACATGACTGAGATACACATCAGGAAATTATCACAGAGACAAGCAAAACAGGAATATTGTGCCATTTCTACTCCTTCAAGTTTCAACAAAGGAAGAGCAAAAAACAACCCCCCCCCCAAACATCTGGAATGGAGCTGGTAACTTTAGAGTTGCTGTTGTATGATGCCTGAAAATTAAAGATAACATTACTGGATACCTTGAGCGGGAAAGAGGAATCACTGCAACATACACACACACACATCCGCACACACACTCACACACAAATGACTATTGTTTGTCTGAAGCTTAAAGGCTCAGCTTTTGTTTGACTGATGACCAAATTCCAAAGTATTTTATCTCCCACTGCAACAGGCAGCGCTGAAAATGAGTCTCAACAAAAGCTATGGACGACATCCTGCTCTCCGCGATACCTCGAGATGCACACAAAACACAAACACACACGCACACACACACACATCCGCACACTCGCATCTGAATCCTGTGGCATATATCAAGGTTGCATGTGCAAACACGATCGAACACATGCACACGGGCCTCATGAATGTGTTTTATCTCTCTGCTGCCACTGAGCTAATGAGATAAGAGAAATCCCCTCCCTTTCCCTAAATCACTAGGCATTAAATACTGACATGCAGTGTATGTGTGTGTATGTGTGTGTGTGTGTGTGTGTGTGTGTGTGTGTATGTGTGTATATATATCTTTCCTCAATTCTCAATTCAGGGATGTAGTGGTAGGTAGAGATATTCAAACTAACTTGTAGTTAGCTTTTTTCTCAGTATTTGGAACAGCTCTGGAGGGTGTCACCACTTTCTTCATGTCTGCTCCAGATGGACTCAAAGATTTAAAAAAGCACAGGAGCAGGTTGAAAATAGCAGCCACCACATACTGTCTTGTGTTTACACTGTATGCACATGGAGATCTTGTGCTGGGAGTCAGCTGGTAGGTGTGGGAGGAAATAAAGTGATTAAGTTTTGCACAATGTACATCTACAGAGTAATAAAGATAATAAACCCCAACAAAAACAATATGGAGGATGAAACTTTTTTTTGCTGTGTAAATTGTTATCTTTATATGTGTATGTGACATTCTGATAAACGTCCAAAAAGGTGTGTGCGACAGTCTGTGTGTGCGTTAGCTGAGTCACAGATTAAATACCAGCTGTGCTCCCCATCTGTCACTATGTGCTTCTGTCTAGCACAGCCAGACCAAATAAGACAATGATAAACCCTCATCAGCCATCTTTAAACGCCACTCTGTGGAGAAAACAATCAGCAAAGACCATGTGTTTGGAGATGAGCGTCCAGGAAAGGTGAAAGGACAAGTAGACGGTTGAAAAGCTGCCTGGCTGATTAAAGTTGCCAGCAGCAACAGATCTCAGCAGCCAATCAGAACTCTGTGTTGCCAAGTAGCTGAGATTTTTTTAATTCAGCCTTTGTTATAAACTGTCTTGAAGTTTTAAAAAAATGCAAACAGTATGTGATATCCAGTAAGTATTTCCTTTTTTTCTACTGTTGGAAATGCTAATAAACATAATCTGATAGGCACAATAGCATGGCAAGCTATAGTATTATCAGTATCTGATGTGGTTAAAAGTGAAAGCTAAGAAGTTAACCTTAAGTGGGGATCATTTGTCAAGCTACTATCCAAGTTTAAGTATTAACTTTCATGCTTAACTTTAAAGACAAAAAAGGGCTATGGATGAAATCATCTGCCATATTAATAGATCCATCTCCATGACAACTGAGCAAACTCCATTCACATTTGAAAGGGATGGAAAGCTGACCTTGACTAATTTCGTAAGTGACATGCCTTTTTTCTAGCAAACACAGTAAGGTCTAAAACACAACTCTAAAACACAAGATTTCTATGCTCTTTTCATCACACAATGATGTCAACAGTTAGAACAGGGAGGGGCAAGGCAAAATGGTCTCCCATAAATCCTCAGGAGTAGTACAGAGGTAGTACTGGTACAGCAGTAGTACCTTGGGGATTTATGGTGGACGCTTGATTATGTTTTCAACAAATGCCCGTAAGGAGGTGACATGAACCTCTGGACAAGTTAAACCTTAATATTAATGCTCCTGGCTGGCAGCAAGTGCTGAAGGCCAGATTCTGGGGAAGAAGCGTAAACCAGCACCCAAAGGCCAATGTAACTCCAAAAAAAAAAAAAAATCCTGAAAAGAGCAAACCACTGTGACATTACCAGAGATGAGATGACAGAATACTAATCAGGTAAAACCAAGACAGTCTATAAAGCAAATTGTGTGTGTGTGTGTGGGGGGGTGGGTGTCTCTGGGGGATTTAGTGGTCTGACCCTTCTAGTTTTCACCGCTTTGTAACCATCCACAGATACACACTAATGGCCTCACATGAGAGCACTGCTGGTATTAATCAAAGTCAGTTGACTTTAATATTCAGCATTTTTACTCGTGTGTGTGTGTGTGACTTCAGCTGATCATCCACACTCCCACTAGTCCGATCACCTCCTGTTACCGCCGTTAAAACATTCCAATGCTGCAACTAAGGCTCTTCTCATTACTACTAATGTGTTTATTCAGCCTCCATATGCTACTTAGGCCTAAGTACAATAAGGGCATGCAGTGGGATCTGCCACCATCCAATAAAACCTGGTTAAACCGTCTCAATCAGCAACTCTGTCCTAAGTAGTGATTTGAATCCCCCGAGCTTCCATTGACTCTTCTCTTTAATTAATGAGCAAAAGCATCGCTCAAAGTGACAGGCTGTTGATCTGAACCTAACTGTGGAATGCGAAACACAGACTTTGCCAACACACCTGGTTCATACCTATACATGGTGGTGTTGGGGGGTTTTAAAGGTTTCTTGTTCCTAGAATAGATTTTTTAGTAGATAACAGAGGTTAATTGCTATTGTGATTATGTGGATTAGTAAATCAAAGTGACATGAGTACAGGTGCTGTGGACAGCAGGGATCAACTAGATGATATATGGCTTTAAAGTGAGTCAGCTTTTCCACTTTGTACTTGTCTGGTATCCCAGATGGTGAGGTTGTACAAATAAATATGGGATAATCCTGTCTAGAGATTTTATGTAATAAATATGCCAACAAATACAAACTGCTTCAACACTTTTGGTTTTCTGTTCTTTTGGTCTCTTAAATGACTTAAGAGTGGGTGGTTTAGATGGACCTGGGTTTTTTTGGGTTGTTTTTTTTTTTAACACCTGTCACTGAGTCACTCACTGACAGGCAGTTAGATCTAGTGCAGAAAAGGTAGGATTATATGAACTCATACTTTATGAGGGAAGCCTGTGTGAAATAAGTGTCATATTACAGTTCTGGCCAGCTCACAGCCTTCAGTCAATTAGATGCAAAAGACAATTTGCCAAAGCACATTTTAAAATTCACATTAAGTCATGAATTTCATTGAAAAAAGTCCACTGTAAAATATGATATGACACGTTCTGATCTTATTAAGCATAAACACAGGGAGGTAGACAGATACAGTAGGAGTTTGCTGGGTGGAATAAGAAGTCTTCACTTGAGTCAGCTTTATGTTCATCAAAATATGGCAAATAAAATGCATCTGAATCATTACTTGAAAATTTACAACAATGACATATTCATGTAGAATTGACATGACAATGATCTGGCGCAAACAGGGCTTACCTTTCTCCGAAAATGATCATACCAGACAAAAAGGACCAAAATAAAGATGCTGTTGGTAATTATTAAAATGAAATAGAGTAAAGGTATGTGAGGGTAAACAGCAGGAGCAGCCATCACTGAGATGGACTGAGTTGAATGAGCTGCTCCCACCACCTGTTAGGGTCTGCAGACCACTGTACAGCTGTGTGTGTTTGTTTGTTTGGTGGTTTTAGCATAATTAAGCAATGTGTGACTAGGTTTTTGAGAGATGTTATACAAATAATATTTATTATAAACAAGCACTTCTTGTGTATAAGTATAAAACAAAAGGCTGCTACAGCCTGCAACCTATCGCTCTTAGGTGTTGGTACAATGAAACTCATCATTTTAAAAAGATGAGTGCAGCTTAATCTTATCTTAATCTTATCTGCAACAGATACACGTATGAATACATCTGCATTTGTAAAAATGCGTCTGCAACAGATACACATATGAATACATGGGTACAAAGGTACATAGGTAGTACACATGCATACACACACACACACACACACACACACACACACACACACACACACACACACACACACACACACACACACACCACTCCCAAAGATAAAAACCTTCCTGCAGAATCACTGTTTCCCTGCTTTGATACACTACTGAAACTGGGAGAGAAATGGGACTGGTGTAACCTCAGTGCTTCTCTCAGCTATACAGAGATATTCATTAGCCTGGTTTTCTCAGAGCAGATCTCAGCAGGGGACTAGGATAAAACGCCCGATTTTCCACGCTCTATGGATGACATCTAGCTCTAGATTAAAATTTCACTCCTTTGATGACCCAAATTACTCAAAATTACAAACATGCATTTTTTCCCCAAGTTGTTTCCTTTGTGTCAGAGTTGGAGAGTGGCAGCGATTTTAGTTTTAAGGTAATTTAAGCAGTTGTTGCACTTAGCAAAGTAGATGCAGGATAATGCACGACAGATGCAAGGCAGGGGTCAGAGCGGCTAATAGACCAACTAGTGTGCTTCTCCTCGGAGCTGGATAGAAGACCCTTTGTTGTGGATTTCCTGTGGATATGCAGAGTCATTCTTTGGATGTCAAGGAAATAAACTTATGCACTTTTCATACTTCTCTTATTGTGTCTGCTACCGCATGTTTGTATGTGAAAGAGAGGGCCTAGAAGGGATGGCTCCTGATGGTCAGAGGACACCCCCCCCAATAACTTTACCTAATGCTGCATTCAGATCACATGGGAATAAATTAAATGTAAAGGCTTAACATTTAAAATCTACAATTTGTGGCTACTGTTGATCACTTGATCACAGTTGTGACATTAGAACAGAGGTGGACAATCATGTTAAGTAATAAGTTTTTAAAATAACTGTACAATAATTTCCATTAATTGCGAGTGCAGCACAATAGGAGGCTGTTTCCCCCCTTGCTCTCTATCTCTTGCTGTTCAGCAGTTAGTTTCTTGCTAAAGGCCAGTGATTCAGCTCACCATGAATGCACTGCTGCTTGCAGACATCACATAGAGAACATGAGCGGTCTGACTCTGTGTTAAAAGGCAGTGCAGAGATTCTAGGATCAGGGAAACTCAGTGAAAAAGTCTAAAAATCAAGCAACCAGCCAGAATCCTGCAGGAGTAGCAGTAAACTTTGCTGCAATAATTCACATTTAGTTTTCACTAAATAACAATTTCTTAAACGTGATTCATCCCATCTCTCCAGCATAAAAACACATTACACATACTAAGTGAATTGGATCAATTCCAGTAAATAATGGCTACAACTTCTTTCACATTTTCCTGTGCAATCAAAAATCAAGTCAGGAAGTGCTGAGGAAAGATTTAAATGTGTCTGTAATGCTGTTCTGCCGCCCTCAGCAAACCTTTCAGTTAAACATGTCTGTGTTTGGGTGACTGTAGGAGAGTACCCAGGTTGCACTAAGTGCCTGCATTGATCTGTGGACACTCAACTGGCTTTAAATAGCTCCAGCACTGCCATTCAAAAGCAGTGGGCTGTTACCAGTGGGTAACACCACACACTTTTGCCATGACAGGACCCCCCTCCCTACAATTATAAAACATACAGCAAAACTTCATGGTTTTTGCATAGGGTATGGCCTGGACAGTTGTTTCTGACTAATTAAAACCGCACTACACATTGAAGTTGAAGGTCAGCTATGCTCAAAGTTTCCTGATATTACTAAAATCCAAATATAAACAAAATTTTTATCTTAAAAGGTGCAATTACGTCAACACTATTCTAACTCAGATTTCATTGCCTTGTTGTCACCACGTTACATTAAGTTGTGGAACTTGTCAACTGGTCACAATCACAAAGGATTAGCTGCTGGCTACAGTTACATATTAAAAAAAACATATGATCAATACATAATCCACTGCACACTCTTTAGTATTTAATATTTAGTTTTTATCATCTGACTCAGCTCATCCACCTAAAAATTATTTACGGTAGCAGCAGTAATAATTTCTATATGAACCTGCAGTCCTGTAGGGTCTAATTATATAAGTCTCTTCTGTTCAGACAATTTTATCTTCCTCAGTGTGACAGTGCCATTAGCTGTTGGTCTAGTTTGCATGGGTTTTACCTCACTTCCTTGGTGCTTTCACTTCCAGCTGTAATGTAATTCTGTCTACTTGTCTCTCAGGAGCTCAGAGAAAAGTATAAAAATGCTTTTAATACTTTTTATCTTCTGCCAATGTGGTTTTCCCCCCCAAAATTTTCATCATCTCGGTCTTCCTCTAAGTCTCTAATGGAAGTACTTCTCAGTCTTCCCTAATGTTTGTCCTGTAGGGACACAGCTGCTTAATGGTGTTCATTACATTGTTTCTGCTGCCAGTAACCATTCCAAGACATGATACACACACACACACACAAACATGAATAAAAACTGAGTCTGCCTGCTGCATTTCAACAAATCATCAATACAATTAGTCTGGCAACTAGTGATTATTTTCAATTTTCCAATTAATCTGCAAATTATTTTTTGTCTAGTCAATAATTTCCTGCAGCTCAAGGCAATGCATTCACATTATTTTCTTATTCAACCAACACTCCATCAACAGAAGGTATTCAGTCTTCTATCATACATATATGACAAAGGAAAGCATCAAATGCTTGTATCTGAAGAGGTGAAATTGGAGCATGTTTCTGCTTGAAAAAAATGACAGAAACAATTAATTAGTAGTTAAAATGGTTGCTGCCTGCAAGCAGTCTTATTGATTAACTGTATATATAAAAAAAAGTCAAACTTAAATTCACCCTTTAGCAATACAAACCTTCTCCTCAAAATGTTTAAGTGTGTCTCACTTTGCCGCGACATAGACTGAACAGATCATGTTGGAATTGGAGCTAGTAAATGTTGACCAGTTGCGTTTACTGAAATTACTGCAACGCAGAAATAAGAGAAGATGTCAAATGTTTCATATGAGCGTTTAACTGATTGAAGCAGAAGGAGAGTGAATTTTCTTGTCTTGTCCGGCCATTAAGAGACATGGTCAGACAGACCTGTTTTTGTGGTCTGCAAAACCTTGACGTGCAGCTACGTTTCTATGGAGGTGCACATCTGGCTACGGTCTGGGTTACCCAACTATAATGTACCTACAGAATCAATTCTATGTAGAAGTATAAACTGGCCTTTTCTCAACATGAACATGCTAGAAGTTCAGTGACATCATCTTACAGGATTTCAGGGTATGAAAGCTCAAACTGCAGGTTTAAAGCCACAAGTGAAATAGGAATTATACAAAATTAACATAAAACTGCCAACAAAATTTTTGTAAACTTACAAAAATGTTGTGCGAAGTGTAATCAAAGGTCTTTACCTTGTACCATCTCTGTGTTACTGCTGTCCTAGTAAAACTATGCCACAGTGGAGCAAGGCCAAGAAAAAAAACAACAGCACAGAGAGACTGGATGAAAGAAAAAAAAAAGCAACAAGGCAGTGAGATTTTTGAGGAAATGAAAGCTTTACCTGAATTAGCCTCTTCATTCTTATTATCTTAGTCTGTTAACACCGTCAGACAGAAAATGAAGCCATGTTGCAGTCTGGGGTTATGCTACCAGGAGTTTGGGTTAGATTTTTAATGAGGCCTCACACTGCCTGATTATTCATGTCTGTCTGACCTTTCTCTGTCTCTCTATCTCCATTCCTTTTCTCTGTGTTTGCCAGTCTAACTGGCTCCCCAGTAACCAGTCGGCCCTCCTTGTTGGTCTAGCTGGTCCAGGCTCCAGGGGCTCTAAATCGATCACATGATGATCAACTGATAAAGAACTGCAGTCAAATCCTAAACTTAAGTCTCTTTTGCCTCAGTTTTCCATGCAGCTTCCAGTATGAGGGGACTTTTGAAACTGTTGCTCTTTTAGTGTTGATGGTGTCTCCTGACAGGCTGTCAGTTAACAAAAAAAAAAAAAAAAACCCAGGAGACAATGGGATGTCTGTTTCAGCTAATGTTCCTCTTCTTTCCTGAAGACCAACATAAACAAATGCACTCAAAAAGCACAATCTAAAGACACATATTTGGTGCAGTTATAGTAGTGATTTTATGATTTTGTGTGGCATCCATTTTCTCTGATGAGTTCTGCTCTGTTGTGTGACAATATTCCATGTTACATGATACTCCAGGTACTTTGTGTTATGTTCAGACAGTCATTGACAGCCAGTTACATGGATTTAAAATATGAGTAGAGGGCTTGTCACATTGCACCCCAGTATACATGGCAACACAGAGCACCACAGCCAACAGTATCCTTTAGATGCATCACATTGCCTTTTGTATCTTGTGTCATACTATTGTATTTTTGCACAATAATTTGTTCTGTGCTTTGTGCTGTTTTTAGTTCACTTTGTTTCATTTCCCTTCAGCTGAGCTTCACTGCCCTCTGTTCTGTTATGTTCTGTCCTATTCATTGTTACGCTGTCTCGTCCCCATGAATCCTGCTGCCCTTTCATGTCAACTATGAAGACTAATACACACACACACACACGACGAAAATTACTATATGGTCAGTTTGTTCCTCATGATCTCCTTGACAACCATGAGATTAACAGTTTCCTTCTTTCCTTGTGCTCATTTTAGCACTGACTCTATTATCTCACTGTCTGAATTGCCTCTTTCATTCTTTCTCTTAATTTTGTCTCTAATCCATCCTCCGTTGAATCTTTTTGTCTGACTGCTCATCTCTTCCTTTCAACTCTACTTCTCTCACAGTGTAATGCTGAGAGCTCAGTCAATTTATGGTGAATTTCTGTAGAGGGACGACGGCATAAAAAAAATAAAGTTTAAATTAATTTTTTTTTTTTTTTTTGATCAAGCTGAAGCTGAGTTTCTGAAACTTCTTCCCAACAAGTGTGATGATCACATCTCAGAGGGTGAAAAAAAATATGTTAAAAAAATCACAGGACAGTTCAGAGGGGTGAGGGGTGGGAACCAAATGGTATCATGTGGCCCTCATGAGATCAGTCACCTGACTGGAACTGAGTAGCATGGTGGAATAAGATTCCTGGAAAAGATGAGATCTTTGTATTATCCTTACACTTTCCAGCTATTAAAATTTAAAAAAATAGAAGTGTGCCGGTGCAGTCATGCATAGCCACAATTACAGTTGCAGAAGTGGTAACTTCAACAACAGCATTTTATTGTTTTTGACTTTAGGGTTTTTATGTTCACTGCCATTTAATGCACTGCTAATTCACACAGTTGCAGCTGTAGGACAAAAAAAATTGATTATGAAACAAAGGGAAGTTATTCACTGAACAGAAAGCAGTTGAAATATAAACAAATATACTTTGCCCCTGGTGTTGGCAGAACACCACGCTGGCTGGATGCACAATCCTGGAAGAGTTCCAGTCCTCTGAGTGATGCATCTACCCCACTCCTCCCACCAGTGTTAGCCTGAACCATATTAAAGATGTTGCTGTAGCCGACTTGTATTTACTGTAAGTGAATCTTTCAGACCACTTAAAATCTCAGATGAAAGTTATAGCAACAAGTGCTTTCTTCCCTAAAGATATAGGAAACTGAAAAAAAAAACCCTCGAAGACAAATATTTACTCTACTGCACCATTGCAACCAACCAGGTTAATAGTGATCCTAATTTAAAAACAAGAGTTCTCTAAAGACATAACAAACCCACCAAATGGTCATGTACAGTAAAGCATTACAGCCTTTACTGGCCCAAAGACACCAAACAACAAACCTTACAATTTTTACATATTTTACATTCACCTGCTTGAGCTCAGTATCTTTATTGCTATGCATACAGTATATAATGACTTATATATAATTACATTCATTATTACTAAAAACAACTGAGACCTTGTTTGGTAGCCTAATAAAACAACTGGTGGCTACTGCCTCATCCCAGGGCTGTTGTTGATGTCAGATGTTGAAACTGACAAAATCAGACTTCCAAATTATCTTAATGTTGCTTTTTGCCTTTGTTTCTTTATTTGGCTTTGCTAATGACAATTAATACTGTATGTAGAATGCAATTTTTCAAATTGTACTTATAACATCTTCTGTTTCCAAACCATTTGAAGCTTCAGTTTTGTTTTTCGGGAGAAACAGCACTGCATTCCTGAGTTTCTGCCATTTGTGTCTACCTTCGCGCTGTAAATCAATCCAGCAGATTTAGTGCCTAATCCAAACTGCTGGCACATAATATTTCGTTTGTGGCAATTAGATTCAAATATTAATGCGGTGATTATTTATTCATGTTAAAATGCTACACATTGCACCTTTAAATGATTTTGTGCTGTCAACTGGGTTCACCTTGAGTAATGCTGCACTCAGAGGAATATATTTATGTGACCATTGTACCATTATTTATATTGTTCTCCTCTGTAATACTTCTTCCAGTCTGTGTAAACTCCTCTGCCCTGTAAATTTCTGCCATCAAATTCTCAGAGACCTTTTTTTAGAACACAATTGTACTGCTTCAGAATAAATTTTTGGCCCAAATCATTTGATCTCAAATTCATTAGTCCTGTCATCATCCAGTCCTGTAAAAAAAAAAAAAAAAAAAAAGAGTACATCTACAAAACCCGGCTCTAATGTTACAATATGATATCTCAATTCTTTCAGGGACATTTATAAGTGCAGTGATGTGTATGCTCAGTGTTATATCACTTGCTGCTGCTCTGTTCTGGCAGACTGACAGTCAGAGAGTCAGACAGTCAGACAGTGATTAGAGAGTATCACCATTGTCCACTTTATGGTGGCTGCCAGTGTACATTGATAAATTTACAGAATAATCAATGTTGCACAAGTTATTCAACTATGGAAAAAACTCAGTAGTTTCGATTTAATACTGAACCACTGAATGCAATTTACAGCCATGTATCATCTGCACTTCCAGAGAATAATATCATTTGTTTGTATTTTGTTGCTTTGCAACAAGTTCACCTTATGGCTGGAAGAGGCTGTTGTTTATTGTTTTACAACAGCTTTCTGAAGAGGTTTTGGCTGCAAAAGTGGCTTCCAAAGTGCCCCCTTTGGATCCCATTTAAAGGTTTTTAACTCAGGCTCTGGACAAAATATAGGAGCTCCATATTTTGTAATAAATCAGCAATTTGTGAACGAAAACACACTCGAATGTCAGTATTATTCTCATAAAACAAAGCTACTATGAATGCTAAAAAGATGAATCTATCTCTTGACTGCAAATCCCACGTTTTTTTCTATTCTGTCCTATTGCAAAACTGTTGTAACAGTGCCTTGTGCAGATGCTACGGAGGAGGCAAAATATATCTGTGCAATAGCCAGCATCAAAGCATGACAGAAATCCTTCCTGTGTCTGAAAACAGAACCAGAAACAGTTTGAGTCTATATAAAAAGAAGGACAACAATATTTGAACTTCTTTTTTTTTGACCATGATTTGTTGCATTTGACAGTGATGTTCAATTGGACTATCCAGTTGAACTAAAAGTGCCTCCAAAACACATCTGACTGAATTAGTTACTGCCTTTTAAAGTTCTGCATTTAACAAGAGCTGATGTGTGTGTGTGTGTGTGTGTGTGTATGTATGTGTATAGTTCACTGTGGCGCCGCTTTCACAGGTATAGTCATCTCATCACCTCAATACAGCAGATTCAGAATGAACACACACGCACGCACACACACACACACACACACACACACACACACACACACACACAAACACAAAAACACACACACACACAGCAGAAGCAGTGGAAATACATGGAAAGTCAGGAGAAAAAGAGACACTACTAGGGCATTAAGGCCCTGTTCAACCTTAACTAGAAGTTTACCTGATAAAGTGAAGTCAATGCCTGTTAACTCCAAGAACTATAAATTTCACCTTTGAACAATTTACAGAGAGATATTGGCCTTCCTCCCAATGCCTACCTTTGACATCTGCAAAAAAACTTTGTGAAATGCACATTTTCCAGACAAGGTAGAAAAACTGCTACCAATCTCATTATACCCCTGCTTTATTATGGATGGATGTCCATCAAACCATTTATCTCGATGGGATTAATAGGAAAAAACAAAATTGATCAATTTCTTGCAATTAGGCAAAATTCAGCTTTACTTCCTGACTGAATATACAGTTAGAAGTGAGTGCTACAAGCCAATATTCCAAATTATCAATAGTTTTTTAATGGTCTCCTGCTAATATCTCAAGCAAACAAAGCCAAGAGAGGGGTAAAGGGGTAAAATGTTAGGGCTAAATGGAAGGAGGGGGGGGTGATGTCCACACAGTGCACCGTCAGCATTTAGGAAGAGGGGGTGTACACTCTCATTTCACTTCTCCTCCCCTTATTCCTGACATGAGGACCATGGGGAATGGTGTGTTCCAGCACAGAGTCGACCAGCTATCATTCCCCTCAGACAGCGAGAACATTAAGGTGTACCTGACCCCCCCCCCCAGCACTTTCACTGGCACCCGGAGCAATGTTATTGTGATGGCCCGAGTTCAAACAACATCTCTCTCCGTCTTTCTCTGTACCGGTCTCTCTTTGGACGGAGGCCTCTATGCACCATTAACCCAGGGCTATCCATCATCTGTCTCCTTGTTCAATGAGCTGTAATACACTGTTAATGTTACTGCAACAGCACGGATACCAGCACTTAATGGAGCTCACGCTCCTCAGCAGGTAGCATTTTGGGCAATGTGACGAAGAGATAAAGTGTTTTTAAAAGCAATGACACAGGAATTTTATACCCAGGTACATGCATTATCAAATATATTTTTAAGCATGTGCAGAAACTGCTTCACAAATTTATGCTACAAAAATGTATTTCTTTATTTGGATAGTTGTCTAAACTATGCTTGTTTTTCAGTGTAGATGAATATTTAAAATAATATCAGTGACTTAAATCATCTGTATGTCTTTCTAGATGCGTAGTATTGTTTCTCTACTGAGCCCAGGGACTCACAAAGGTGCAGAGTTGACCACTGAATCATGACACTCATGACAAATTAGACAGTGAAGTCTTCAGTTTCTAGCAAAAAGGGAAAATTGTTGTTGTGGGAATAAGTTTTAATGCTCAGGGGTTGTTTGTTTTTGTTGCACAGCCTGAAATATGATTCACACTGCTAAATGAGATTGAAAAGTGACAGACAGCCAAGCAGGAAAACAATTCCAGGACCGAGTGGCTTAGTGAGAGCCTGTAAATCCTTTAGGTAAAGAGGTTAACCCTGGTGCACTGTGGACAATATGGACAGGCGGCTGTTAAATGATTAGCATGAGGCTGAGAGGAACCCTGCAATTGTTAGCAGACACATGAGCATGCTTCAGAAGCCATTATATCACTTTGCAACAATATGACTCCCCTTCAAAAATAAAAGACTACCTTTTAAAAGTCCTGAAAAGAACCCTCATTCAACATCTTTAAATAGACACACAAACATCAAGTAATTCATATACTAAAGTATATATTAAGATGTACTGTTACTTTTGTAATTTACAGTTATTTGAGTATCATTGGCAAAAACAAAAAGTTGAATTTTGCTGTTGTGTTCCAACTTGTGCCTTAATTTGAATGAATAACAATTAATGGGGCCTTTAAAAAAGGTCATAACAATAAGTGAGGTCTTCTGACACAGTAGTAGACAATTTAATCAGTCTTTTATAATCGATTTATTCTGTTTTGTCGCATGACCTTCTCTAAATGGTCTAAACAGAGTTGGGACCCCCTTAGGCAGTTACAGAAACTCTTGACAGTTCTCAGGAAAGAGGGAATATTTAAGTTTTACGTCCTTAAAATTATTATTCATTGACCAATAACTGTTTAACAGCTTTTGTACTCAGAAAAGATTGCCATAAAACAAAAGGAAAGAAACTGAGGATCCTGGATTGAAGTGTTTGAATCCCTAATCAATAAAATTTTCTGATTTTCAACGTTTTAACAGTGCTGCAGGTCTTTTTCTCATATTCTGAACTTTTAATTAACTGCCACATTACTAATGGTAAAACTAGTCTACACTTTTTTTCACTCTGGGTAGTCGTTACGCTCAAACCACAGACTGAAATTCTATAGTTCAACATGAGTAAATAAGTATGATAGATCTATTTCTTATTTGGCTGGGGTCCCCCCTGGAATCTTATCAAGCACCTCCGGTTGTCCCTTGACCCCAGTGCGAGCAGCCCTGCTGTGGAAGGCTCCATAACAAGCTACATAAACATCAGTCTGTCTGCTTATGAATTATTGACAGCCAAACTGCGCCAGGGAGTTCATGTGATCCTGGGCTCTGCGTCACCTGGCTACTACTGTATTTCGCCTCCTCACCGGTTAGTCTGCATGAAGTAAAACAATGCTACAGAGACAACAATGATCACCAGCCAATATTCACTCACTCTAAATATTTATTCTTGCCTTTCGCAACTGTGTACCATTAAGAACATGCAGCAGGTGGAATATAAGAAGTAGGAGATCAGTGATTGGCTTAGATTTGAACATACTGCTGTAAACTGGATTAGGTGGGTGAAGGTATAGTGAACACCAGTAACCCTTTAATCCACTGTGTGAAGGCAGGAAGCCAAACAGAGAGAGAGGAGAGTGACTTCCTGTCCAGGAATCCAGATTAGTCAGCAGCAGAGGAATGCTGTCCGGCTGCTTTAACCCCTCAGCACACAGGCACATTTTCACATTTCTTTCATTCACAGCTGCAAACTAGTGTTGATACTATTGACTCTGCATTACATCATTTTACTGATGATGAAAGAACATTTCAGTACAACGAATGTTAATAAAAGATCATAATGTCACTTATTCAAACGAGGCACAAAGGCTAAAATTCATGTAGTAATTACCAGATTTATTGTGCACTGCTGCCTTGGCTTCCATTGATCTCTTGACACGACTATCAAGGCCATGTTTCTTACTCACTTAATCGATGGTAAAGCCGCCATTTAGAGAATCAATGGAAAATCAGAATATAAATGTCATTCTAAGACGGACATTACTTTTCATGACAAATTATTGATGAAATAATCATTTCAGCCCTAATGCAAACATTACTTTTGCATTGGATGTACTCTACATGTCTTGACATCTGGTCCCGTGCCTCTCATGTATTATCATTAAATTTGATGGTAGCCTGAAAAGAGATGCCTTTCCTCAGCTCGTATGACATGAGCTAGAATTAATCAACTAGCTATAACTACTTTACTTTCTACTATTTCATTGAAAATATTGCATTTTTATTTTTTGTGTGTGACAACCTGGACAGGAAACAAAAGTTTTAATTTGGGAAACGGGTTAAAAATAGTGGACAGATTTTTATTTCTAAGATGGTTCGAAGAATCTTTGATAATTCTGGTAATAACTTGAGAAGAACACTAAGTGTTTTTAAACAACCTGTGTTTTTCAAAGATCATTGTGTATATATTTTTCATAGTAATGTAAAAACTCAGCTCTCCGAGAGGCAAACGCTGTAGCGAATTTTACCCGTAACATTTTGTTGATACACAGCCAGTATACATGGCAGTATGGTGAATTTGTTTTTTTGTTTCTAATATAAATAGGGAAGTATAGCAGGTACTTCATAACTGTGACAGTCAGATCAATGTAATACTATGCTGTCAAAAGTAAGAGAAATGTTTTTTTTAAGAATGTTCTGTTAGTCCATCAGTAGGTAGTTGGAATTAAAGGCCTAAATCATCCATCTACTGTTACTGGGGTGCAATCGTTTAAACACAAAAACAAGAAAATAAGAGGATGAGAGAGAAGAGGAGAAGAGACATTAAAATAAAGTGGGAAAGGGATGTAATCATGCAACAAGAAGAAAAGTTCTACATGGTCAACAAAGCAAGACTCATTTTGATCGAAGAATTGCAATGATGACAGTAGAGGGTCTAAAATTTAAAACATCCATAACTGGTGCTAACTTTCAGGGCCTAAAACTGCCCTGAGAGGAGAACAAAAGGAGGGAAGAAGCCAGCGGAGTGAATACAGTACAAGTACACTAGGTCTCAGCGCTCCCACCTGTCACTGTGATTATATTTTGTTCTCATTCAGCGTGGAAAGGAGCGACAGCCACAAAGAATACAACTCTACATGTTATGCTTTGAAAGAGAGTTATTGGCTTGAATAACGTCTTCTGCCTTGTACCTAATCAGAGATGGCAGCAGCTGGAGAGACTGGCTTCAAAGAGCAAATAACCCTACAACAGTACAACTGGTATGGAAGGGGTACAACATGACCTCAGTTAAACTTAACTAGCGTAAAGGAACTTTTATTTTGTTAAAAAAAAGGCCATAAAATCTACAATATTTTAATTTATATTAAAATATTCTTGGTGGTGAGTATGCTAGTTTATAGAAATTAAATTCAAGATTAGATCCAGATTAGATTAGATTGTTTTAATAGGTTTATTATAGACATAAATGAGCTTTCAGAGCTCTAAAGTCCTAAGAGGTGTTTTCACAGAGTCAGCTTTATTCAAATCTGTCTATCGTTCAGCTATTGTGATACTACTCGCATGTTTATCACGCCACAAAATCTGTGTGAATCACACCCCTTGTATCTGTTAAGTTTGTTCACCTTCAAGGCGAATCCCAACATGCATGAAGTGCAATGACTCTCAGCCCACAAAGCACACAGATTCCTGGATAAAAGCCACTAGTAAATGAGATAAAACAAGTCATTAGAAAGCTTCTAAAGATGAGGAATTAATGAAGAACGCATTGCATTGGAAAAGAATGTTATTATCATAGATACTAGGGTTGTTCTAGTTCATATTACTTGGTACCAATGTGATACCTTTACACTACATTGTAAGGACTTTATACTTTTGTTAGGGGATGAGTTCTAAATTACAAATCTATTATTAAGTGGAAATTACATCATTGAAAACAAAATAAAATTATCACATTTCACTTTAGTAAGAACAATTTTATCTAAGAACAATCCCTTCCTTTCAACATACTGTCTAGTTTTTTTGTTACATAGTTATGGGTGTAAATAATAGTGCATTGTATGGGAAAAAAGCAAAACGAATTAAGGAACGTTTAAAATTTGCACGAAATTTTTTGAAAAAAGTGATGCCATTTTAATTGGCCTCGTGAAACACACCCTTTACACATGTGGAGATGTTGTAAGTGTATTTCTTTTCCCCTAACATTTCTGATAATCATGAAAATTCTTTGAAGCACAAAAAATGGGTATATTAAGCTTAAAGAATGATTGAATGTATAATTAGTTTTTTGGGTTTTTTTTTACAGATGTGGCCAGAGAGCAAATCTTTCTTCATGCCATTAGACCCCCATATTGACTAATATTTCATATAAGTATTGGTATTGACAAACAGATAAGTGTTCCTGGTCCTAATCTTAAGTATTCAGCAGTCTCTTTGCATTTGGGTTTTTCTGCAAAAGCAACACAATCAATTTAACCCTATCCCATTTGTCTGGAGCAGTTATCCAGATCAATTACAGCAGCAGACCTCATCAGCATCCCACATCCTACCAGTCACCGGCGCATCACTGCATGTTTCTTACAATAAAGGCTCCATTTCACCCCTGACACAGCAGGGATTTTTATTTAATCAGCCATTTGCAACAGTTGGGAGGCCGCATCTAATCCTCCACTGTGCATGGAGCCCGGGTATAAACCTCACTATCCTTCATTATGAGCAGAGCTTGCTCTGTCTGGATTATTGTCAAACACATTACTGTGGAGACTAATGCAACCCACAGCCATACAGGCCGGCTGCGCCACTGCTGATCATCGATTTGACTAGCAGGGAGAGAACAACTGGATTACATAATTCATGTGACTGACCAGTCAATTTGCAGTCCCCTTCAACTGGAAGAAGCAGCATAATAAATAAAACTGAACGCCAACGGAGCAGCTCCATTGGAAATTAATCAGTTCAACATTTGTACGCAGCGTAAAAACATCCCTCAAAATGAAAAAAATAAATAAAAAATGACCTGATACAAAACATTTAAAAACTATGCATAATAAAAGGAAGTGCACTGATTTCAGATTTTCGACACTTTTTCAATTTTTCACAAACATAAGATTTCACTGATTTTGAGATTGTGACTATTGAATATCAAGATGAATGATTATTTCTGTCTTTCTGCATCTCTTGGCATGGATGTGCTCTAATGCTGCATTAAAACATTTGTTGACTCCACCTTTCACTCATTAAAGTGCCAATGCGGTTTGTTGACTGAAGGTGAATGCTGGTGTGTTCGAACAGAACAAGACGTGCTACAATACTTAAAATAATATCTTCCGATGCCAAATAATAATTGATAAATTGCATGTGTGCCAAACCTCATTTAAGAAATCCTACGTTTTAACACATCCTTTCTCATCACAGTTATATAACTTCTCTTTAGAGCATATCTGTCGAAAAGTCACAACTTAATTTAACATGAATGTTTCAAACAGCACTTGTATTAGGAAAACGTCCTTTTTGAAAAAACATTTTTAGGAGACACAAGACTGAACAACTTAATGATGGGTTATTAACTAAAAAGAAAATCGTATAGAAAGGGTTTTGATTCTTTTAGTTGATTATGCATTCCAGTCGATACTTCAACTTCAAGCTGATATTTTTCAAATACATTTACAGGAAAAAAAAAACTATAACTCGGTATTTAAAAGAAACAAAACACATCACGGTTAATGGAGTTTTCAAGCGTCCAACAGTTTCCCAATCATTCCCCAGCAGCCTTTTCTCTCCACTCCCTTTCGTGAGTGAAACTTAAACCGGCTGAGTGGCCGCTTCGGGCGGAATCTGAAACCAACAATGGCATAAGCTCACACGTTTTCCGTTTAATGTCCGGGGGAACCGCACCGAGCTAAAGCCAACACACGGAGTGTGATAAATAAAAACTTACATATCTGCTGATGAGGGTCCGGAGGGTGCTGAGATCCATCCCCATCCCGTTCCTCCTCTTCCCTCCCCGGACGCTTCTTCTCTACCGGAGTCGTTTTTCCTTCCCCTTAACGGTCAATATATCGTGAGGCGCTAGCTTCTTTTTAAATCTCCTCCTCTGTCCATGACTTTTCCGCGTCTTCGCGTCTTCCTGGCTTGAAAATATAAAATAAATAAATAAATAAATAAATGAATAAATAAAATTAAGAAAAAGAACAACAACCGAGGAAAAAGACCGACAGCAACTAAAAAAGAAGCCGCAGCACTCACCTATGGAGACTTTAACAACAGGCTCTACTAGTAGCACGGAGCTTTTACTACAGTTTTGAGGGGCAGGTACGGACAAGTGCGTCGCTCCTCCTTAAAACACCGGGATGAAACTAATTTCTAGTCCTTCCTCCTCCTCCTCCTCCTCCTCCTCCTCCTCGCTCGCGCTCCCTCCTCCTCCTCCTCCTCCTCCTCCCTCGCCCCCCCCCCCGCGCGCGCGCACCAATAATCTTCTCGCCTCGCGCGGCGGCCAAAGGAGCTTTACTTTCATCTACGTCACGTGGAGCCAGGTGGTGACTCTAGGAGGGGAGAGGTGGGCGCATGCGCACTCTGGTGCTTTTATATTTATATATATTTATATATTTTTATTTTTTTAACGCTGTGATCGATTGGACGTCTGATTTAATTTAGGGAAGCGGGACAATGTTCTAAAAAAAAATTAAATTAACGATACATTACGAGAAACGTATATTATTCAAACTACACAAACATTATTTTTTTTTTTTTAATTTTGACGGGATTTTGTCAGAAACAGAAGAGAAGACACGCGTACTTTGATTTATGTGCCACTATTTAAAAATACATTCAAAAGGGAATAAAAGGCTCATAATAGGCTAAATGGTGTCCACTTTGTCGTACGGCAAATTAGTCGAGTTTAAATTATTTTGTTCATTCGGTAGCGATTTTATAAAGCGTCGTAGCAGAAAGTTAACAAGACGAATACAGAATTACGTAATGGATCATGTACAGGTTGTGGGTCGGGTCGCGGTCAGGTTGGGAGGCAGAACCTCGGTCCACGGTGCCGTGTTTCCGGAGGGAAATGTTTTTACTCGTTTGTCCAACCTCCGTTTCCTGGAGACGCTTTTCGGCGGGTTCAGTTGAAACACCGGCGTCAGAGCTGCCACAATAACAACCGCCACGTCCGGTTGTTATCTGCGTAATAAAACTCTTACTGGAGGGACTTAATCTAAACGTCTTCCCTTTAAATAAAAAAAATCACTGCAAGTGACATGCATGCTACATTTAAATGTATGAAAAATTCTCATAGTATTATGATAGTGAAGGCTGAGGGTCTAGAGTAAGTCTATCTAAGAAGGCCCGCATTTCTGAGAAATTCAAAGTATAGATATCAATATTAAAAGAATAAAGCACACTGTGAGTCACTAAAGTGCAGTTCCTGGGTTGTATATTTTTAGTAGCATATATTTAAATCAATTTTTATTTGTTGGTCTCTCGTCCATTCAATTTCAAATGTCATGGGCTATTGTCAGAATTAATTAGAGACGCCAATCGACGTTAAGGGTTATACAAATCCTATAATTGTCATAATTTAGAGGTTAAAAACTCATTCAGTTGGGATTTTTCAGTAAGAAGAGTGGAAAATTTGGCATTAAATTGAGTAATTAATAAAATAATCTGGTGTCTATTGCCATCCACTTTAATTTGATTTTTTTTTCTGACATGATGTATCTTAAACTGTTTAAATAAATTTATTGCATTACACAATTAATTAACGTCTACTTCAGTTATTCTTATTTAGAAATCCTTCCATTTTACCCTGTTTTATTCCCATTCATTAAACCCTCCTGATAATCAGGCAATGTTTTACCAAACGTGCGAGAAATTCTATACTTTTATTTTGGAGGAAACATGGCGCTAGAGGCGGTCGTGCTCTTCCTGTTTCGTGCTAGCTTGACTCAACTTGTCAAAATGGCGTTGCTCGTAGTGGGAGACTGGAGCTAGCTCATATTATTCAGTGGCACTTAATCATTTTCCGGGCAACACACAAAACGCTGGCCACAGATAACATGGCGACCCTGGATCAGAAATCACCCAATGTGCTTCTCCAGAGCCTCTGCTGCAGAATCACGGGGAAAAGCGAAGGTACATCAGTTAACGTTAGCATGCTCCGCTCGAGTCCAGATATGTGCGCTTCTTTAGTCTTCGGGAACTGTCAGAGCGAACCTCATTGAAAAATCCGTCACGTTGTCGTTCCTCCTTTCACTGGTAATCGCACACATTCTACTTATAAAGTAAATGCATCAACTGAACCTTTATCGTCCGCTGACAATTTCGGCATATATTTACGAGGCAAGACGGCTCTAATTTTATCATCAATTCAACTTTTTACGCCGCTTGCGCTCCCTCGAACCCGGTGTGTTTTCGCGGCGGAATGGCGTAAAATACGGATGAAGTTCTACCGGGATAAGTGCTTCTGGTCCTGATGGAGATATGCCGAACTGAAGTGGGCATATTATTAATTTCGCGGGGCCTCGCAAGTGAACTGGCACACATCATACCGATTATAACAGAATCAGTACCACTTTCGTTTTGTGCCACTTTAGCTTCGTTTTGTGCCACTTTAGCTGTGCGGGACAACGGGACGTGAGCGGGGCTAGGTCCGTGTAGCTGTCAGGCAGTCCCGCTTGACAGCTTCATGGTACTTCGATCTGTTACCGACAATGTTAGCTTTGGTTTTTGATCAGGTGATTAGTCCAGCTATCCGTGAACTCGCAGAGCCAGTTAGCTCTCCCGCCGACCAGTGCACTCCTTGTATGGCTATTGGATGCTCTTGTGTCCGGCTAGCTTGCAGGCCCCTGCTGGATGCGGGCATCTCAGGGAAAGATTAGCATGTCTGATCAGAGACAGCGGAAAGAAATATCAGTATGATCGTGTCCAGTTTGACACGATTGCACATTTAGACTCGTCATTAAAGACGCCAAAAACTTTGCATTATGGAAGTTTTTACAGAAACATTAGCTTTAATGTGCTTAATCCAAAGCCAAAGTGGTAGCCACACTCATTTTTTTCACACTACCTGGTCCCTTTTTTATCCTACAGTCCATTCACATCAGCACCCTAGTATTTTAGTTTAAAGTGTCCTACTGTGGGTTCCCTACTTTTTGAAAAGGTTTGGGTTAAAAGTGGAGCTGCAGAAACTTCTGCTGATGACTTCTGCATCACTCCAAAGTGCCACCGTGACCTTTTAGTCATCCCTGGCTGTTTATTTTTCCAGCTGAGGTTGCCCACCAGTTCCAGTATGCAGTGCGAGTCATTGGCAGCAACTACGCCCCCACTATTGAACGAGATGAGTTCCTGGTGTCAGAGAAGATCAAGAAAGAACGTAAGTGGCAGTTTGTAACCCCCCCCCCTTTCTGGGCGCCAATGACAACAGTATCATACTATAGGTTACCTAACTGCTGTAACAGAGCACTTTCACTATAATAGCAAATCCCAGTAGTAGCTAAGGTGGCACCATTAGTGGGAAAACATTGATCCAAGCTAAAACAAAAATAGCATCGCACTTACTGTAGAGAGTGTCTTATTCATCCCAGGTTTTAAGGTGGACTTATTGGAAGTTTTTTTTTTTTTAAGGCCACAGAGTCACAATAAAAATGATAAACCAGGTTGTTACTATAAATTAGGCACCTGTTGGCCAGAATTATGCATTATGCATTGCTTATGCATGGATTCCCGATCAGATATTTAGTCCAGTTGAATTTGAATCAAGGTGGTTCACTAATGAGAGAATTTAATCCAGTGATATCAGCAAATACAGCTGCGGAAATACCATTTGTTGTTCAACTCAAGCTTCCAACTGAGACCTGTCATACCCAAGTTGATAGTCAGACGCTTATACAGAAGCCAGCTGAATTGAACTAAAAGTTAGTTTTTTTTGTTCTGTAAGAAGTTAGTTTTCTGTATTCTGTCGCACAGCAACATATCGACATGGATCCCTGATATTATTCACATCAGAAAAGCTCTTAAAATGTCTCCTTTTTAAATGAAGGTCTACTAAAAAGAGAGGGTCAAGGTCTTTTCCTATTCACAGAGTCATGAAAGGTTTCTTTGTGCTGCAGAACAGAGCGAGCTGTGCAGCCTGCAACCTGTCTGCTTTTCTAAGCCCTGACGCACCTCCTTTTCCTCAGAAATTTAATTCCTGCTTTCTTTTGTTTTCCGCTGCAGTTAAAAACACAGCTGTCTTTCATTAACCGTGTTCATTTCCCAAATAGGCTGTTTGTGCAAAGGTTTATTTAATTTTTTTTTTTGATTGATTGTGAATCGATTAGTGAAAATAAGAAATCCTTAAAATCCTTTGGGGAATTTCCTACAGTTATTACTAAAGGAGAATTTGGGAAACTTCTCTGTGAACTGTAATTTTTAAACTTAAACATCTCAGCTGACGGAGTTTGTCTTGATGCTGTTGCAGTGCTAAAGCAGAGAAGAGAAGCAGATGCCGCTCTGTTTTCAGAGCTGCATAGAAAACTTCAGACTCAGGTTAGTGTTTTATTTATACACTAATTATAAATTATATTATTTGCCAATTAAGGGTTTTTTTATGTAAGTGCACTAAACAGATTATGATGATATACAGCTGATGGGATGTTTTGTTACTGTTTGACAGGGCGTTCTAAAGCATCGCTGGTCTGTTCTCTACCTGCTGCTCAGCCTTTCTGAAGACCCTCGTAAACCATCAAGCAGGGTGAGGGGCGCATGCATACACAGACACACACACACACACACACACACACATACACACAGTCTCAAAAGCTTTCATAGATTCATAATCAAGAAGCTTTTCTTTTTTGTTTTATCATTCCGTGTCCTTGACCTGTTCGCTTTCAAAATTGCTTTCATTCAGTCTTATTCACATGGCATAAGGTCAAACTCTAACTGCATTGTTTAATATATTTATATTAAACAATTCATATATATTAGATTAAATATATACTTTACTTGGATTTAGTTTCTTTCATCAGTGTTATGGTTACTAATGCCTGTAGTTCCTCTGGTGATTTTTTCCCTTTTTTTCACCTTCTTTTATAATAAATATTTAATAACAATATATGCATCATAACAAAAGTAAGAGGTTGAAACTAACTTGAGACCCTCAACTCCTCACTTTCTGCCCGTCCTTCCCAGGTTGGGAACTATGGGGCACTGTTCGCCCAGGCCCTCCCCAGGGACGCCCACTCCACCCCCTTCTACTGCACCCGGCCCCAGAGCCTGGCCTTGGGTTACGGGGAGAGGAGCGGCGGCCTGTCAACCAGCATGGGGACTAGTGGCATCTCCAGTCTGGGAGTCTACACGCTGAATGGACCCACGCCAACGCCGCAGTCACTGCTGGCCAGGTGAGCAATTTCAAATATACCTCAACACAGAAGAGAAGCCACTTATCTTTGTACTTGAATCACACTTGTCAGCTGTGTTTAAGAAGTATCCCCTGAAAGGCTCTGGAGAGAACAGGGTTATTTATCTAATGTTCCTCCTGTAAAAACGGTCAACGAGAAAAAGGAAGCATCAATTATCACCAGAAAATGAACAAGCCTTTCAGCGTGACCTCTTATAGATCTGCTTTATGAGGCATCAGAAGGCCATTTAATTCCATTTATCCTTATTAAAAATGCAGGAGTCCTTCAGTTACAAATGACCATTGAGTGTGTCACTCTGGGCTCACCTTTTTTATCATGAAAGTGGAAAATGCTCACTTCAAACATAAAAAAAGATCTCATGGCATTGAATGGTAATATATTCAATTCAATTCAACTTTATTTATATAGCGCCATATCATAACAGAGCTTATCTCAGGGCACTTTTCATATATAGCAGGTCTAGACCAGACTCTTTATAGATATTATTTACAGAGACCCAACATTTCCCCCATGAGGAAGAACTTGGCAACAGCGGCAACGAAAAACTCCCTTTTAACAGGGTAGAAACATTGAACAGATCCCAGCTCATGGCGGGCGGCCGTCTGCACTGACCGGCTGGGATGAGAGTGAGAAAAAGAGAGAGAGCGAGGGAGGGGGGGGGGCAGGAGGGAGGAGAGAGAACATAGCATAATAATGGGACTAATAGCTATACATACTATAGTTATATTAACAGGGTTAATAATATTACTAATAGGACTAAATGAAATGGTAACCGTAGCAATCATAATAATTAAAGCAATGGGTGTTTATCAGGCTCATGTGGCAGTAGATGGTCTGCAACCATGGATCCAGACTCAGGAGCATATACACAGTAGCTGTGCTTTATGTAAATAATTGTACAAGATGTTTTTTGGGCTATCTTTTGTTTTTAAAATTAATTTCATTTTCGGTAAATATACAAGCAAGCAAACAAACAAACAGCATTACATCTTTCACATCAGCACCAACTAGATTATATCCAGATGTGAGCAAAAGGACAGTATCAGTGGTGGATATTAGTCTGAACTTTAACAACAGTAAATGTTTGTTGTAGTCAACCTCCCCAGTCTGCAGCTGGAGCAGCTCAGCCTCTCGGTTCTCGACTGGCCTGGGCTCTTCCTGTGAGCTCCTCCCCATCCTCGGCTCTGGCCCCGGCAACTGCCCGGCCACCTCTCGGCCCCCCAGGTCCCTCCGCCAGAATGGTCCGTCCTCGCCGAGATGGCGACCCAGGCGGTAAGTAAAATCAGATAAACCCAGAATGAGGTTATTTAATTGTTACAGAACGTCAGTTATATGTTTTCTTACCTGTTCTGCTTTTTTCATAACATCTGCTTTCCTAAAAAAAAAAAAAAAAAGTTAGAGCTCATGTCACTAAACAGTATCCATTGTTTTATCGTGTTTCATAGTTTCCGAACTTGTTATTTGGTTGTTGGTTTTGTTTGTTTTTTATTTCAAACTGAGAGCACTAACTGTATAATACAGTGTGAATTGTACGATAACTTCCTTCGCCCTCTTGTCCTCTCCCTGTGTAGGGGAGGTGAGCGAGGCAGCGCTGGTGCGGGACATCCTCTACGTCTTCCAGGGAATCGATGGCAAGTTCATCAAGATGAGCGCCCAGGATAACTGCTACAAAATAGATGGCAAGGTATCTGAACCGGCATCGAGCCTTGTATAACTTTGAAAGGGACTAATCGGTTCAGTGGATCGCACACATTAGCCAGAGTAACCCAACAGTACAGTTCAGGTCATAATCATCATCATCATCCTCATCGTCTTCACAGAACAAATCCTACAGTACAGACCCCAAGGTGAACCAGAGGACAGTTCAACTAGGAGTGGAGAAAAACACCCTCTGTGATAATGTGTCAGGGCTGCTCTTGTTGATTAGCCTTTAACAGAAAGCTTCAAAAGATCTGTACAAGGGTCTCTGGCTCTGAACAACATCGACCTCTTTTTTTTTCCCTCTTCTCTTTTCACTCTCCTGTCAAATTCTTTTTATTCCTCTCTCTCGCATCATCGACAGGGCGGCCTCAGATGCAGCCTTTCGCTTATTCTCTCAGTGGGGCTAAACATAGACTTGTGGTCAATCTGGGAGCCACTGAGACCAGAGATAAATGAGACGAGGGTGGAGATACTTTGGATTTAGAGATCTCTCTGTAAAGCTGCCTGGATAAGAGGTTTTTTGTTAAACAGATGAAAATTTAATGCATCATTAAATGTGAACTCTTCCCCAGGTGGAAAACAAATCTCTTGCTACGAGGAGCCTGTGCCATTAATAGTGGGTACATTATGTAAATGATAGTAATCTCCATGATGTAACTCGGTCAGAGCTTTCAAAATAAAATTAGTGACAGATGATACTTAGAGTGTACTGAAAGTGAAGTTTTTTTATTCGTAAACCATTAACATTTGTCTGGACATGATAACTTTGCATGGTTGGGGCTTGTCTTTGCTGTAGTTTGTCCCACAGAAAGTTTTTTTTTTTTAACATTGTGATTGGTGTATTCTCCTGAGTTCCCAGTGCATCTTGCATCTGAAATCTGTAAGATTTCTTTAAAACAAGAAAGCTAAAAGCATGGATGAATTTTGAGACTTCTGCTCAGTATTCATTTTGCTTCTTTTTTAGTTGCATTTTAAAGATTTACCATAACTCTGAAGTTCTGCTGTTGGTTGAAAATGTCACCTGAACTTGATCGCTTTGTTCATAAAAAGCCTCAACAGATCCACACTGTCCCTCCTCACCATCAATATTATACAAATATTACACCAGTATGGACAGATCACAAATATTGTAAGACTTCCTTCACAATCAGGGCTGCCATTATCCTGTCGTTGACACAAAAATGTAATCCTTTGCATTTCTGTCACTATAAATTGTACCAGTGCTATTTATCACAAGTTGAAGAAACAAACAGAAGGATGTCGAGCCCTGTTTTGTGCTTATGTGTCGTAATGTGTGCTGCGCCTCTCCAGGTGGTGCTCTGCAAGTCCCTGAGGGACACCAGCAGCAGGCTGGCCGAGCTCGGCTGGCTCCACAACAAAGTCAGGAAGTACACCGACGCCAGAAGCCTGGACCGGGCCTTTGGGTTGGTTGGACAGGTGTGTCCGCACTGGCCCTATGAGTTTAATTATCCTCTGCAGATTTTTTTTTTATTTATTTATTTATTTATTTTTTTAAGCTAACCTTCCACTAATACATATCTCTCTGTCTGTGTCTGTCCCCTCTGTGTCCTCAGAGCTTCTGTGCCTCGCTCCACCAGGAGCTGAAGGAGTACTACAGGCTACTGTCTGTCCTCCATTCTCAGGTACAAAGATTAACAACACAGAGAGGGACCATGTTCTGAAACTTGTTGGAAAATGAAATTGCTATTGAAAAAATGTTGCTCACTGCATATTTAAACACTACAACCCGAGTTACCTGTTTCCTGAATTCTGCCATCAACAACAAGGAAATATACAGTTTTAAAATGACATGCATAAAATCAACCCCTTTTTAATTTTTTTTAAACTTTGAGAAAAAACTGATCAGTATTGAGCAAGGCCTAAGAAAATATCAAATCATATTTTACAATGTAGACTGTCCAGTCTAATGTAATTTTCTCCCTCTTTTTGATCATTGGTGCTCTTTGACCTGTATATGTGTGCTTTGTAGTTGCAGGTAGAGGACGACCAAGGGGTCAACTTGTGCACAGAGAGCAGCCTTACTCTCAGGAGGCTGCTGGTCTGGATGTATGACCCAAAAGTCCGGCTCAAAACGCTGGCAGCCCTTGTTGACTTCTGCCAAGGTAGCTTTGTTGTGTGGATGTGGTGATATGGGTGAACATAGGATTATAAAAATCCCTACGCCTCAGTGTCTGTTTTAATCCTTTTGTGCGAATGTGTTCAGGTCGAAAAGGAGGCGAGCTGGCTTCAGCCGTCCATGCCTACGGTAAGACAGGAGACCCGCAGATGAGAGCGCTGGTTCAACACATCCTCAGTCTGGTGTCGCACCCCATCCTCAACTTCCTCTATAGGTGGATCTATGATGGAGAACTAGAAGATACTTACCATGAGGTACACACCTCTTCCTGATATTTTCTCCAGACAAAATACAAAACTTTACTCACATCATTGCAGTCACATGTATAGTGTTGACTATACTGAAAACTGGTTATAATTTTTCTAAATGTCGTGTGGGCGGTCTGAAGGTCCTGGCCTCCCAGGGATCCAGTTATAGAGAAAACCATCAGGAATTTACTGCTCATTTCTGGGAATTGTTCTTTTTAACTCCTCTGATGTTTGACCCCAATGAGAAAGAACATTAGTGAGAGGAGGAGGAGTAGGAGGAGGGAGGATAGAAGGAGAGAAATAAAAAGTGAGAGGGAGGTGAGGCAGGACAGCTTCTTAAATGAGGACTCATGGGAGTAGTGTAATGGAGAACCTGGTGATGGATGTCTCTCCTTTACATCTCCCTGCTCTTTTATTCTTTCTCTTGCACTCACAGCATTTATGTGTCCCGCATTAACCATCAGTTATCACTGGGCTCTGGTCTTAACTGATGGGTTTAAGAAAATGGAGACAAAGTTATGGCAGCTTTCAGTAAGGAAATTACCAAGTGGTTCATGCATACGCAGTGTTTAAAATCAGATGCAAAGAACAAGACTTCTACTTTTCCTAATGCTGCAATGCAAATTATTGCTACTTGAGGTTGTAGAAGGGAATGAAAATTATTATACTTTGTAGAATTTCAGTGGAAAATTATCATGATGATATAATGTGTGATTGTACAAATGACAGTATGTTGTCTAAATTAATGTTTCCAAGCAAATAACTAAATACTAGAATAATTAGGTAATAATTATTATAGGTAATTAGGTATGGAAGTTTGTTTCAGGTATAAGAGTAGATGAGTTATCATGTGCATATATGGATGCAGTTTCTTTCTGGACTCTTATTCCAGCTAACAAGCTGCAGGGAAAATGCCTTATAAAGATGGATTCATGGAAAAGCTGACAGTTGTAGTCGGTTGTAAAATTACTGTATCAGCATTCATAGAGTACGCAGCCCTCAGTGTAGCCATTAGAAAGCCAGTTGAAGCCTCTGCTCCAGCGTCTGAAGTAAATGGACAATCTAAGTGAAAGTGACAAAGGATGTAAACCTCTGTCATGGGCTGCATACTCTGTCCATAAAGCCATTTATTCGTTGAGTGACCCTTAACTTTATTCTTGTCAGAAGTTACAATCAAATTCATTCAAGTTAAGGACTTCTCCTATCTGTAATTAATTAAATTTTATTATATCATCTCATGGACCCCCCACCTGATCTGATTGTTGTAAATCATACAGTTTGTTGAACTATGCCTTTTTGTGTGTGTGTGTCTGTGTGTCTGTGTGTGTGTGTGTGTGTGTGTGTGTGTGTGTGTGTGTGTGTGTGTGTGTGTGTGTGTGTGTGTGTGTGTGCGTGCGTGTGTGTGTGTGTGTAGTTCTTTGTAGCATCAGATCCCAACGTGAAGACCGACCGTCTGTGGCACGACAAGTACTCCCTCAGGAAGTCTATGATCCCATCATTCATCACCATGGACCAGGCCCGCAAGGTACTCACACTAACACACACTCACACTAACAGATCTCTTTATTCATTACCATAGATCAGAGTTATTGGCTAAACAAATCTAGATGAGAAGTACCAGCCTCTAGACACTCATTCGTTTTTTTTGTGTGACGTCTATAAAATTTCACTCATATAACTACCTTTTATCTCCTGCCTACTGGTTTACCTTTAGTCATACCAGCTGTTTATCACCTCTCCCCTCTAGGTTCTGCTGATCGGTAAATCCATAAACTTCCTGCATCAGGTTTGTCATGACAGAACGCCGCCAGGAAAAATCACACCAGCATCCAAGTCTGGAGACACCCCTAAAGATGGTAAGACTCTCAGCTGTTATCTCAAAACACTCATATCTCTACTTGGTGTCTGGGCATAATTAGGATTAAAAGGGTTTTCTCAACACCTCATAATGGGATGTCGTCTTTAGAAAATATCAGCGAAAGCACAAGTGTCTTTAAGAAGAAGCAGTTACACACCACAGAATGCTCACATTAAAGTTGGGATGGTATGGCTGGTTTTACTGCCACTCTTCATTATTTTGTTTATGTTACTAATGATATCATCGACCAAAAAGGATCCTCTTTTTTTGTGCGGTTCACATCCTATTGATATTGCCATATTGACATAGGTTGGTGGACTGGCAGTGATCAATGCTCTTCCCGTTCACTGGCCTCGTCCTCCTCTCCTTTCTGACTATAAAGTTCAAAGAGGTATACTTAGCCACACTCTATTGATTCAGTCTGTAGGACTTCATCGGACCAGTTTGATCTGTAGCTTTTACTGTATCTGTCGAAGGACATCATGCCGATTTCTCCCTTATTGTCCAGTAGCAGAGGTCTGGTTGGACGAGAGGAGGATATTTGTGTTGTTGACCCTGAGTCCAGTCAAAATCATAACACTTTCTTGCCTTGTTTCTGTTTTTTTTGTTTTTTTTTTCTATTTTTTGTTCATCCCTGCTTAAATAAGAAATACATAAATTTTGTTGACTAGTTTTAAAGTTTGTAGTTTTAAACAACTAGAATGGCACCCAGTAGAATGCAGACCTCCACCAAGGCCATTGTCAAACTACATAGACTTAGTGAAACCCCCCATCCCCTTTATCTCCACACTCTTGTAGCTGCAGAGCTGCTGTCAGACCTAGAGGGGGCGTTTCAGGAGAAGATCGACGCTGCCTACTTTGACACCAGCAAATACCTGCTGGATGTTCTCAATCACAACTACCTGCTGCTTGAGCACCTGCAGGCCATGAGGAGATACCTGCTGCTGGGCCAGGGAGACTTCATCAGACATCTCATGGACCTGCTCAAGTTAGCAACTACATCCTTTTAATATATCTCATATTTTTTAACACTACTACTGCTGCTTCATGCATTTAAAATACAGACAAAGCATCAGAATAGTAGACAGAACATCAGCCTGCAAGTCCCATTTAATTATGTTCTAATTATTTTTTCCCAGACCAGAGTTGGCGCGTCCTGCCACCACTTTGTACCAACACAACCTGACTGGTATCTTAGAGACAGCGGTCAGAGCCACCAATGCCCAGTTTGACAATGCTGAGATCCTCAAGAGGCTCGACGTGCGCCTGCTAGAGGTAAAGTGTGTACAGAGTGTGTGTGTGTGTGTGTGTGTGTGTGTGTGTTGGGGGTGCTAAGATTCTGATATTAGCAGGTACTTACTGTGTCCTTTGTTGATTCCAGGTCTCTCCAGGGGATACAGGCTGGGATGTTTTCAGTCTGGACTACCATGTTGATGGACCCATTGCTACGGTAACACACATACTACTTGTGTTTTATCTCTAAAGAACTGTAAGGTGTATGTGGAATTGTACGAGTGTTAATGGATTGCTGCTGTGTTCATATATTAAGATATCTGAGTGTGTGTGTCTCTGTGTGTGTCTGTGCATGCATGCCCTAGGTGTTTACAAGGGAATGTATGGGCCACTATCTGCGTGTGTTTAATTTCCTGTGGAGGGCAAAGAGGATGGAGTACACATTGACTGACATCTGGAAGGGACAGATGTGTAATGCCAAGCTGCTCAAAACCATGCCTGGTACACAAATACAAACACACACACATGTTAAACACACTGTCTTAGTACATGAAATTTTATTCTGCATTCAGGTTTTTTGTTTTCTGCAAATATTTTCTCCAAACTTTTTTTTTTCAAAACTCTTGTCTCATTTTCTTCAATATCAGTGAATCTCATTTAAACATGTGGCCCTGACAATTTGTTTAAAGTTGGTTAATGACATGAATATGTATAAACCTAGTGACACTAACTGTCACAGTATCATTATACCGTTCTGTGGTAACATAAATGGCAGGTTAATATTTCCAGATGTTTCCAAATATCATTATTTTTCTGACTATTGTAATTCATACTGGTATTCCCAGAGGTTTGTTTTTTTGTTGTGGTTTTTTTTTTTATGAATGAGTGTGTAATCTGCAGCTTGTAGAAACATTACCTGGCACTGTGATTTTTACCCTCCAGAGTTGTCCGGTGTGCTGCACCAGTGTCACATCCTGGCCTCGGAGATGGTCCACTTCATTCACCAGATGCAGTATTACATCACCTTCGAGGTCAGACCATTAGCAGCGCTGTTACCATACCCGGGCTGTAAAACATTAGACCGCAGCTGCAGCGGGAGGCGAGACACTGTGTCTGTTAAATGCAACACTGCTTGATTCAGATTTACAGCATCAACAGTAGCCTTGAAGTTAGCAAGGTTAACTCAGTTTTAGAAGGTTGCTGGTCCAGGTACTGAAAAAATTGCAAAAAAAAAAATATATATCAGGGAAAGAGATGCCGAAACTATACAGAAAGTCAGACTCATGAGTATTAGCAGTGTTGAAAGTGCTGATTTAACCGCATCTTTTACTTTTTAGCAAAGTCAGTGAGAAAAGTAAAGATTTATCTGCTCAGAGCTCTGATAAAATACTTATAAGAATAGTAAGAAAAACATTGACTGTGGACAGGGAGGCACCACCATTATATCAAGGGGGGCAACTCTGACTGTATGATATCTGATTTTTAATAAAAGGGAAATGTCAGTCCCATATACTCATGGTAAAGTCGTGTGTGTCTTTGTGTGCACGCAGGTGTTGGAGTGCTCCTGGGACGAGCTGTGGAACAAAGTGCAGCAGGCTCAGGACCTTGACCACATCATCGCCGCCCACGAAGTCTTCCTGGACACCATAATATCGAGATGCCTGCTGGACAATAACAGCAGGGTAAAGCATCAACACACAACTATCTTATGGAATAAATAAGATTAAGTTAGCAATATTTCTGATTCTGACTGTTTTCTGTTCCTGTCGGTCTGTCCAGTCTCTTTTGAACCAGCTGAGGGCCATATTCGACCAGATCATCGAGTTCCAGAGCGCCCAGGACTCCCTTTACCGCTCCGCACTGGAGGAACTCACCCTCAGACTACAGTATGAAGAGAGGAAGAAGCAGAGAGAAGCGGAGGTAACGAGCGCAGGAGAGTGCAGAGGAGGAGACAAGGTTTCTGGGTCACTGATGAAAAAGAGTGGGCTGCTGGGAACATTATAGCACACTCTGTGTCTCCTCTTGCCAATTCAGGGTCAGTGGGGAGTGACAGCCGAACAGGAGGCGGAGGAGAAGAGGAGGGTCCAGGAGTTCCAGGAAACCATACCAAAGATGCGCTCCCAGCTCCGTATTCTCACCCACTTCTATCAGGTACCAGCATGAGCCACCTCCAGGAGCAGCTGTCGGTCTACATGCAGTCAGCGGTCATATCGTATCTTCTCCTTTTCAAATGTCTCCCCTTCCCTCTGTTTTTCCCTGCCCTTCTTTTAGAACATCGTCCAGCAGTTCTTGGTGTTGCTGATGCAAAGTTCAGATGAGAGTCTGCGTTTCCTCAGCTTCAGACTGGACTTCAATGAACACTACAGGTTTGCCATTTCAAACACAGGAAACAAAACATCCTAAAAGCCTTTTTAGGCCAAAATCTAAAACAACATGGCCTGAAATCCTCGCTTGTTAATAATTGATGACTTCTAAGTATTCTGGAAAGAAAACAATTACTTTGCTCCAGACTTTGTGCAGATTCATGAGTCCAACTATGAATTTTTTAAATGTGAACTTCAGAAAATGCAAAGTAAGAGACACCACAATTGAAAACCAGTGAACCCAAGGCTGTGAAGCACCAAAATGCAAGTGAAATTAATTTGGAACTTCAGCAGCAAATGTTCAAACAGATTTTGCTTTGAATAAACTTCCAGAGGAACGATGAGTCACGAGAGCGTGGAGGGACTGTTGAGGGGGAACAGATGTCTGTCGGACATTTTAAACACAGATTTCATTACAAACCGTGTTGTGTAGTATAAACTACACTGTGACTTCAGGACCTGCTTAAATAGGGATTCAGTTGTTTACTCTTGAAGCAGTATCTTTCACTGTTCTCTGTTCTTTTAAGAGCCAGTGATTCAGTCTAGCAGAACATAGCTTCATTAACTGCTTATCACCGCATATGTTTCTAATCGTTATTACATTACATTTTGTTTTGGGGGGGGGGGTTGTTTTTTTGAGAGAGAGAACACCGCATTTAGCTTGGCTTACACAATTATTATGCCCTCCACAGAGCCAGAGAGCCGAGGCTGCGAGCTTCACTAGGTGCCACCCGAGGGCGACGGCTGTCAAACATCTGACACGAGGACAACGGCGTTGACGAGCAACACCTCCGGTCATTGGAGCTTGAGGTATGACATCACAGAGGTGGGCCGACCAGCAGAACATCAGCGCTTCACGTCGAGATGATGTCATGCCTTGGAGGAGCGACGCCGGTGCTGTCCTGGCATCGCGGTGGCGGCGGTCACCAAGTGATGACATCACAGCAGTAGGCTCCAGTGAAGCAAGCCGAGCGGGATCACAATCGAATCCAGTAGATCAAACTTTTAAGAGCTTGACATGCAGAGCATACACCCGAAAACAGACTGCTCGGTGTTCAGCAAGAATTCCGTAACATATAAAGTCAAATTGGGGAAACTATCCAGCCGTGTGTGTGTGTGTGTGTGTGTGTGTGTGTGTGTGTGTGTGTGTGTGTGTTTGTGTGTGTGTGTGTGTGTGAGTGTTTGTGTGTGTGAGAGAAAAAGCTGCTGAGCGTCCCAAGTCACACAGGGCCGTCTTACATGGCATGCCTTATTAATGAGAAAAAAAACAAAACCTTTTTTCTCAGCGTGGTTGCCAAATCTAGTCCCAACACACAAAATGTATGTACATAGAGTTTATGCAAAAATGTATGTATGTGTGTATATATATGCACTTGTCTGTACACGTCAACACTTGTGGCTTTGCATCTTCTCACTGGGGTTCGACGGATATGGGTCCAATATTGATAATTTTTTCAATTTTGTATTTGTAGCAGATATTAAAAGTATTAATCGGGATAATTTTTACTGCAATTATTTAACAGGAGACAATTTTTCTGCTGGAGTTTTCTGCTAATTAAGGTGGAAAAAATAGCACGAGGCACTAAAACTGTATGAACATGCGGCCTCTTCAGCATGTTGAATATTTAATATTTATGATCAGTATTGGCACAACACTATATCAGTCTAACCCTAGTTCTCTGCTCCTTAAAATCCAGGGCTTTTTTTTTTCTCTCTCTTTAATACATAAGCCGAGCTGTCCAGTCACAATCACACACAGGATTTGGAATTACATAAACAACACATCCACAGATAATTCTGCATCCAGTGACACAAAGACAAAACTGGCTCATGCAGGCAGGAAAAAAACCCTTTGTTTACCGACTTTGTTTACTTCCTGTATTCCAATCCCAAGTTTGTCGATTTTTAACCAGAGAGTTTTCTTTTTCTCATTAGATTTGTACGACATAGGAAATTAAAGTATCTGGCTCCTGACCAGTGAGATGTTACCTTGACTGAGAACCGAATGATATAAAGAATGTTATGAAGGGTTTACTGTGTATTTAAGTCTGGTTTTCTTGGTTTTCTTCTATTTCCCTGCTTAGTTTACAGTTTGTGCTTTTATGTCTGTATGAGAGATGGATCATGTTAAAGAAAACAATCCTCACAACAACCACAACAACCTCACTTCTTGTCTCTGCATAACCAATAAGGACTGTAAACGTTCAAATATTTCAGTTTCTTTAAATATTGTAAATATTTCTAAGTCAAAAGAGTTTAATGATTATAAATGTTAACTTTGGCAGTTTATTTTCTGAAACAAGTCTATTCTCAGAAAACAAGATTGGTATAAGAGTATCCTGGTGGAACTTTTCAGTATAGGAGCATCCTTGCTGTTGATCAGCCCCCGAAATTGATGTTTACTTTATCTTGAATCCCTTGTTTTGTCTGTTTAAAAACCATAAAACCCTTGGATTTGATGATCATTCAATGTTAAACAGATGAAGGGGAAACAGTAATTTTGATAGTTTTTCACTGTGACCACAGGCTGAAAAACATCAAGTGGACCCAAATTCAAAAAATTATCTATCCACATTTTTATCAGTTGGAGAAACTAAGCCACAAAGTAAATACTTACATGCTTAGAATCAGTCCTTGTTATGACCCAAGACTGAACAGTGAAGTGAAAATTTTCCCTTTGCTTTGGCTCAAATTTGGATAATTGTAAGAGTCTTAATTGCTGTGGATGGACATGACTATTGCTGGATTTCCTTCATAGTTCACATTCAAATGCTTTTTGCTGTAGAAAAAGGCGAAAATGTTTGTCGGGATTGAAAAGACAAGTAGCATTTTAATCAGAGTTATACAATCATTTACATATGAACAGCTGTGAGCACTGATCTCACCTTGCAGGAGCTCTGATCCTGGATCAGGGAACAGATGTTTCTAAACACTGCACGTGCATTTTAAAGGATTTGGTTAACTTACTAACTGATAAACTTGCATCAAAATCTACTTTAAGTACATAGTACCCCTCCTCACATAATCCAGTCTGCCCTATTAGACACCCCCCCATTCACGTTCAAGTATATAATAATTCGGTGAGCAGAGAGGCTACAGGTTTGATTTTTGACTTTTATTCTTGTTGTCAGTTGAACACATTGGTGCTGCCTATGGTCACTAGACCAGTAAACTGCTTTCTGACAATGAATTTCTATCATATACATGTGTAAAGAAATAAATCTGAATGAAGTGTAACACCACTTTGAACACCAAACTGAACCAGGGTCAGCACTCCTGCACTCTGTCCTCTGCATTGTATAGCACATAACGTATAATTGTAGGGAAACAAACCATCCCGCTTCTTCTTTAATAAAATGTTTTTTGTTTTTTTTTAATTAATGTGTGTTCTTTAATATTTTTGACTTTTCACTTCAAGCAGCTCTGCCTCTGGGCATATTTGAATTTGCTTTGACTTACTGCCACCCTCTGGCAACTAGTAAAAGGTAATAGAAAGAAAAGAAAAGGCTAATTCCTGGGTAAAACTACACACATCCTGTTTGGGTAACTGGCCCTCTGTTAAAAAAAATTTGTCGTCTCCAAACCGTGGGCTGAGATAACCCTGATGACATCAGCGGTCATCATATTTTGTCCGAACTGACAAAACTCAATGCGTAATTTCACCTTAACTTGTAAAATCCATGGGCTGCACACTTAACTGTTATTTAATGGTTTAAAAAAACAAACAAACTTATGTGCAACCAAAAAAATCTAACAATAATAATAATAGTATATCAGGAAGGTAAGAGCTCATGTAAATATATTACTGATTGCATCATGGGAAATGCAGGAGGCTCTTAACATTCAGAAGAAATTATAACAATAAAAATAAGCTACATTCAAGCAGCTTCAGTCACTGATAATTTAAAAATAGTTTGGGTCTTTGCTGCTTTCATATTTTGGAACCTAAGAGTTGTTAAATAGGTGAATATCATTATGAAAGTGATGTTTAACGTACGGGGGATTTCCTGACGATTATAAACAATTGAATCAATACAAAATATTATTGTTCAATGTTTTGTTTTCACATATATTATAATTTCACTGTCCTAAACTGGGAACATTTGAGCTCAGCACCAAGGACAATGATACAGAACTGTTCTATTTGCATTTTTGGCAGAGAGAAAAACTACACATATACTGAAGTTTTGCTATCAATGTGATTTGCCTTAAATTAATATAAAAAAGTAGATAATACAATCATACCCACTTATTTTTTTGTATATTAGCCTGGGCTATGCCAGAGTTGAACCACTAGAGGGCGTAACAGCTTCTCTTTTCCATTGTCTTTCTCTTTTTCTGTCTCATCATCGTGGCATTAGTTTCTTCAGTGGGAAGCAACTGCAATTAAAAAAACTGCGGAAATTGACCGTTTCTTTTTTTTTACGGACACTAAGTTGTTTGACTATTCCGTGGAGGCTTCTGTAGTTTAGATACTTTGGTGGATTGCTCTCGTTCACTTCTCGTTCACAGATGTTAACACAGATCGGTTACAGAGGCTGGAGGGAGACTAAAATGTTAAAGTCCTGTTACGCACGTAAATATCGCCATGGCCTCTTTGTCCCCAAGACAAATTTCTTCCATCTGCTTTCATTTCTGTCTCCAAAACCAATTCTTTCAACAATTTTCTCATTCAGTCATTTGATTTTTCCAGTATTTGTGGACATGAGTGTGTATTGTGTATATCTGCCCCCTGTGTAAACACCTATTTATTTGTCCAGAGAGTCATCTCTTCAGGCCTATATATAAAACAGCCTCTCATTTTTGTGGATAACACGGCGGAGTACCAGAGGCTGACTGTCCTGACTGCTGAGCTGGAACAGACCCGTTGCCTGGTTCCTGGTCTTTTTCTTCCTTTCTCTCCATCCTCCGTCCTTTTCATGTGTCAGTATCGTGTGATATATATCTAAGCATATAGAGGTTTTTGTTCGGTGTGTTGGTCTGTGACATTGAAATGGTTCCTGCACGCTCAAGTCCTTCCTCCCAGTATTCCCAACGCCCCTCGTGTCATTCTTTTTTCTCAGCAGAAATAGCTTTGCACTGCTGACCTTTATATTGAGCGAGTCCTCCCTGACAAAGTGACCAGGTATCAGCTCATTCTGCATGTGTCAGTGGTCTTGTAAGTCTTTGACAGCCTTGGACATGCTCACTTGCTGCTAAATGCAGAATGGTCCATCAGCATAAATTTGACAAAAAAGAAAAAAAGAAATTAAAGCTTGTACCTTTTTTTAACTTTTAAAGTATTAAATGTTCTCATTATTTTAATTAAAAAAGAAATCAGTGCCATCCAATTTTATTTCTTAATTGGTAAAAATTTAAATACTAATTTAAATAGATAAATCAAAACCTGTCTAAATAAGTTGCCCAAGGTTATGGGCCTCCATCAATTCCAGAACCTTATTTCAGGCTTGTGATGATTTCCTCTGTGTGAGTGACCTAGTGCAGTGAACCTCCTCTAATACCTGGGAAACAGATCCAGCTACCTCTAAGGGCCACATCTGCACTTTCACCAGCCTCAGGGCTTGAGGTCATGGAGGTGACAGTCAGGACTTCCTGCCAACTACTGCTGAGGACAATGACATCTTTTTTTGTTTGTTTGTTTTTTCTGGATAAGCAGGGATTTTTGAAACCTTGGGGTAGTTTAAACTCTACACTTAAAATTGGTTGATTTTAATTTTAATTTTTGATGCGGTAGATTTAAATGACAATTGTCTTAGGATAATTTGGGGATCGGCACAAATGGTAAATTACAGGTAATATCAAAATATGTTTTGACATTTCACATGAAACTGCCTTTTTGGTGAAGTTCAAGGTGTGTACCAGTTGTAGATGTTGCATCTCAGCTTCCACTGGTTTGTTTAATGGGATTTTTCAGCTGGACTATGGTTAGCTTAGCTTAGCATAAAGACTGGAAAAAGGGGGGAAAAGCTGGCCAAGAAAGAAAAGAAAAAACAGAGAGCCGCTTAAATTCGGGGTTTAGTTTTTCCACAGAGCAGCAGAGCCCCATTTCCACAGCAACAGACATTATTCAACTCTGTCTGACCCGCTGAAACAAAGCGACCAGACCGACTGTCATATCCCATCATGCATCGGCCACACTGCAGACGCATGACTGCGAGCTGAAGAATAGTGCTCCATCCTTTCTGTCTTCTCAGTGTTTCCCCATTGAGTTCTCTGTGAATGTCATTAAAGAAAAAAGCTGCTTCATATCCCTGCGGCTCACTCAAGCCCTATTCTCCTTTTGCACGACCTTCAAACTGTGTTTTAAGGTGAGACAGAGAAAAAAAAAAACCTGTGTGTGTATGTGTGTGTTGTCAATCTGGAACAGACAGCTGACATTTTATGGCATTTTCTGCAGCAGATGAGAATCTTATCAAAGGGATAAATTCCTGGTAGTTCTGTCCATCCCTTTTGTCTCTGTGTTGTGTGCCAGCTGGACAACACGGTGTTCGACACAATGCAGCAAGCGCGAGGTGATACAGACACACTTCAGCTCGCACGCAACCCAACAGAACCGATCCACCTCAAAGATATGAAATATTTTGTGCGGAGCCTGTGACCTCCACCTCCTTTGTTGACAGTTTGCTTTAGCAGGAGTCTTGAGGATAGGTTTGGGGCATTAATTGGACATTTGCATTTGTAGGATTTTTAATGAGGCTAATTAAGCCAGCAGATCGTATTTAAGTCTGATGGTTTTTGCCCAGATTTGGAGCAAGGTGTGAAAAACTACTCTTGGCTGAGAGTACAGTAATTGTCCCCTCATCCAGCCATTCCTTTCAGCTTTTGAAGTGGTTTCCTCAGTTAGTTATTTAATGTGACCATCTTAATTAACTGTGAGACAAACTCAGGCTCTGGGAATAGCTTTTGTTGTTGTTGCTGTTGTTGTTTTTGTTGTTGTTGTTGTTGTTTCATTTTTCCTCTGATTACCATGTTTACTTTATTATTCCAGAATTAGACCAAATGAAACGTCGAAACATGTCCGTCTCCTCATTGGTGAACACAATGAAACATTTCTACTTACAGTAGCGTTAATTCATTTATACATAATAAGGAGAAAAGCTGAGAAAAGCAGTTGAAGTGTTGATGTGGGGCTTTTCACACACTATTACATTATTAAAACTGAATTTGAAATATTTTTTGTGATTTATAGGCAAAAATAGACTTTCAGAGAAAAAGGCATGGAAAAGATGGAATAAAATCACTTTATACTTTCATTTCTTAGAAGAGCAATATTTTCTGCAACACAAAACTGTAAATAATATAATAAAATGAATAATATTTCTGAGTGAAATATAAGAGAAGATGTGTAAATTGTGCCTTTCTCGTAAATGCATTTTGGGTTCCTTGCGGCTTTGTATTCTATTAAATTAGCAAAATGAGAAGTCAAACTTCGAACAGCTGAGTTTGTGCTGACAAAGGAGGAGGGTTAAGGACACAGACAGCCGGCAAAAGTTCACCCAAGAGAGTCCAGAGAGTTCTCATGTTTTTCTGTTTTTGCCTTGTGATTGGCGATATTGTACATTCATGGTTTAAACATGGACTTAAAGCACACTGATTATTATCAAGGACAGTTACGGTCACTGTCTTCACACAGCCTTAAATAATGATCATAAATATTTTATGTGTAACTCATTTGGCTGGTAACTTGTCCATTTATTACCTAATTTGAATCTAAGCGTGTCTATATACTTATATTTTTACCCTGTGGTCCTTTAGTATAAACTTGCTCCCTTTTGGTCACATTGACATATTGATGATGAAAAAAAGGCTTTTGGTGGAAATGAATGGTGGAAAACCCCGATTGCATCAGAGTGACCGTATGCAGTTTTCAGTTTTCTCCTTTCTTTGAAGTCTCCTTCTGAACTAGAACCTCACAAGAGCAAGTGTGTGTTCTCCCTCAGTTCTTCAAAAGGTTAAGAAATAATAAAAAATAAATTAAAGCCAACAGGTAAAATACTTATAATAATTCTTATTGCTACAAATCCTGGTTAGTCCAAAGCCCTTCCTGGCTGTTTGGGTGTTAAAACTGAATATATAGAAACAGAAAGGAATATATGGTTAATGGAGGCTTGAAATTGTTGTAGTAGAATATGTAACCAGGCCACTAACCCCTTCAGTGTAAAACATGAAATAAAACACATCTGAGTCTGGCAGCCGTTGGCCACATTTTAGAGGACACGTTGAGATTCAGAGATAAAATATGAAAGGTTGAGTCGGGGGGGGAGACAGGGAAACAAAGATGCAACCAAGAACGGAGACCAGAGGGTCAAGTCTTAAAGAAGTCCTTCACCAGCACATCTCATTCTTCCTCTCCTTCTTCCGTATTTACTCTGTTTTGTTGCAGCTGCTTTCTACCTTCAAAAACACGGGCAGGTGAGCTCACTCCGGCTCAGCTGGATTTTTGATGTTGCAGCAGGGTTACTTCTTTTCTTTTCAGGCTCGTCTCTGCAAGGTCTCCCCTGTACTACCCGACTCCTCCGCACATCCACATCCTGACAGCTTCGCTCTGAAGTTCCCTATTTTGAATTTTAAGCAAGTCTCACACTGGCGTACACCATCCACTGGCTTCTTTTAGACATGGGTATCTCAGCTGTCTCAGCTGCTCCTCTTTCACTTAGAAGATGCAATGAAATCTTGTTTGGTTTAGGCTATATTCACCCAAAATGTGAGTATTTGTTAATACAACATTAATAAGGCAAGTAGATTTGTACTAAAAACCTTGACAACAATTTGTGTAACAATTTTCACTTCTAAAATACAAATCACAGCATTATCTTTCTCATATCACAGCAAGAACACTATCAAGTTTTCATTTCTAAGGGCACCTGCCCCCTCAAGTTCTATTTTATGTGAGAAAGTTAGTGCTTGGATAGGATTGGTCTCGGCAGGCGGTCTCCATGCAGGCGGGAGGTAGTATTCAGCACGAGGGGACTGACAACATGTCGACAGTTCTGGCTGAGCAGCCATCGCTCTCCGATCAAGTGGTTTTCAGTGGTGGATGGTGCTGTAGCTCTTTGGCGTCCGCAGGACAGCGGAGCTGCCCGTCAACACGCTGCAGGGAGACATGACAGTGCAGTCTTGGCCAAAAGCGGCGTTGGATTACGCTCAGTGTACTGTATCTACCGGGAAGGGGCTGCAGATGGTAGCAGTCCGGGAAAAGGCAAAACTCCAAAGCTAAAACACAAAAGTTGAGTCGTTTTTTTTAGGCCCCATTTTCAGTCAATTAGAAACAAACCTGCTGGGTCATCTGTTGCTCATTTTCTAAAGCGAGGATCAGGCTAAACAGTGTCAGAAAAATAATGGGTCCCATAGACAAATTAGAGGCATCTGGGAAAGAATGAGCACCAGGAACGACTCATTTTATCCCGTTTAGTGTGTCACAGTGGTGGAAAACAACTGATTCTACGTCTAGGATGGATCCAGTGGAAAAGTTAACACTCAGCAGAGCAATATGCATGTAACATACATGACATCCTAACTATGTTTATAGAGTAAATATCTTAACATTTGACCCTTTTTCGGTGGAATTACACTGTCTGGACCTCATTTCATTTGTAGCTGGAACACTGCTTTTGCTGTACAATGTCAAATCTAGGACAAATGTCTCAAAATGTCTTGGAGTTTTAAAATTTAATTGCTAATTTGATTAACTATTTCGTAATAGCTAAGTCTAACTTTTTTTCAATTTATTGATTAAACACTGGAAAAGTCTAGAATTATTACAGCCGCATGCTCCAGACCTCGTACATATCACGCTGCTTCTGTGTCGTTCGGAGTTGGATCAGTCTGAGGTGTCTGCAGACACCCAACATTTTCAGACGGTCATTTTGCAACAACACGACGCCTGCTTTTCTTTTCAAATCCTCGTCCTCTTCAGGAGTCTCAGTACCTGCCTATAGAAGGAACAGCGTAGGACATTTTCACCACCGTTGCCATCATAACTGCCCTTTTTCCACACCCGCGGTTTATTCATCAGCCTTGTGCAAGTGCACGCATGAGAATGACGCAGCTTCACTGTTTAAATATTCCAGAGTAAAAGTGCATGAGGCAAATCATCTTTTGAACTCTCCAGGTGTATTGCCTTCAAAAAGGTCATGATACCGGTGGGGGAAGTGAAGTGGTGGTGGTGGTGGATGGGGGGGGGTTCTCTCTCTTTCAACACTCAATCTCTTCTTATACACATTCAGTCTCGGAATAGCAGATACCAATAATATAATCATTTCAACAGGAATAGAGCTCTTAATTTGACAGAAGCCAAAGCTCAGCTCATAAACAGATAAGGATATGTAACTGTTTTGTGTGAAAAAGAATGACACATTCGTGTGAGGGTAGCTCACAGGGAGAGGTCATGGACTGTCCACAATCGGGACTGGACGATCCTCTGGGCTGCGTGAACGTCCACAGTAAATATCATGGAACTCTGATATCTGACAGTGGCACTAAAGGAGAGGTCAGGGGTCACCAAATCACCCACTAGACAATGGACATCCAAACCCATGTTCACGGCAATCTTGTGGAGTGCTTGTCGAGGACGTCTCGCAGCGGAACAAAGTGCGGGATGAAGAAACAGCTCATCGACATGGCCGCCCGTAGACGGCCCGTTAAGCCAGTGCGATTCCAGTTATCGAGCATGACATTTTTGCATCGCAAGCCCTCGCTGCTTTAAAGATATTTATTCAGCTTAGACGGTCAAACGGATTGATGGACACATTAAAGGACGGGCCAGGAATAGTTTATTAGCACACTTGTATTCACACGCACGCACAAGAGTTCCGCCGTCAGTCATGAGGCCTGATGGGAGAAGCTGTCTGCAGGCTGGAAATGCCACCGTCTCCTCTATTGACAGACAGCATAAAAAACAGAGGGAGAGCCAGATCGACAGGCGGAGGGATGTGGGAGAAAACAGGGAGGGGGGGGTTTGTTTGTGCTTGTTTATGTTGTTAATGTTTGATTGAAGCACTGCAGCGTCTTCTTCTTTTGGATAATGGAAACAAAATGATTGGTCATCATTATTCCTCTTCTGTTGAAGCCATTGTAGTCTTTATATAGATTCCATTATGAGCAAAAGAACTTAAAATTATCACATGCAACATACATTAAGGTCATTTCAAGAAATAAGCCTTCTGTACATAGGAATAAGCACATGCATTAATTTGGGGTATTTTAGCATACAGTACAAAATGGGGGAAACTTGCAGTCCATTATTCTGTAGGGATATAATAGACAGAAATTCTAAAGCATCCATAAATTTATCTTCATTGCAGGGACATTTATTTTCACAGTTTTTGACATAATGTCTGCAAAACCAACGATGTTCCCATCAGCTGTAGCAGTATTTCCTATTTAGTGCTAATCAGTGAATTTTTGCACACTATGAATATGTTAGCTTACTGATTCTATTATCTGACCTGCACCCACGTCCTATGGTTTAGAGTATAATCACAATCATCCAAGTCGAGAAAAACATCTACCTTGAAATCGGGGTATTTTTAGGGAAAAGCACTAGAGAAATGCCAACCAACCTGTAGATGGAAGGTCTGAAAAACCACCAGTTACATTCAAATGCAATCCACCAAAAAGACTAATACAACTGAATCTGTGCAGCCAGCAGGTTTTGCAGGAAACGTAGATCTTCACCCAAACAACCACATCATAGAAGTAACCTATCAATGCCCAAATACAATATTATCTCCGGAGCAAAAAACATGCAATCATGACAAAAGAGACAACAGAATAACCTAAAAAAAAATGTACCCTCAAACACAAGAGTCACGGTACTTTATCTTATATTATCACTTCAAGCGGAGAATATGAGATGAAATTTATTATAAAGATACCACTGTATTAATAATGATAAATTCCTGATTCTATCAGCATTAGGGAATCTCAGTGGTTTTATTGCCGAGAAATTGCAGTGCAGAAGAACAGTGAAATTGGTAGCTTGGGCTGGACACGTTTCCAGGATGACATGAATACATGTAAAAGAGTAGACGGCCAGTCAGAAGTAAAAGTAAAAGACTGCTGTGGACTTAAAAATGAAATTAAAGAACTTTAGTTTTGAAGTATTAGAATTAAAGTCATAATGTGATGAATTTACCTCCTAACGTTATGCCTCTGATCTAGTTCGTTGACTGACACACATTGAGGCCCTGATTTTTTTTCTTGGTCTTAACAACAGCTTAACTGAGAGGTCTGGTTGTCAACCAGAGCAGGTTAACAAAGTTTATGTCTTTTTCCCGAAACCATTTGGAGTAATTGGCATAACAGCTGCCGGCGCACACCTGGGCAATTACCTGCTGCGAATGCCTAAATGGCTGAAATGGCTGAAATGGCTAAAATGGCTGTGTGGCGGCGGCGGCAGCGCCCACGGGTGAAATTGCTGTAAGGCCAGACATGTCTCACACTATGATCAATGAACAAAAACTGTCTGACTCACCCAGGCTAAAAAGCTTCTCCTTAAAAAAAAAAGTTTTATTGTGTGAGGAAAGCAGCTTTTATTCTCAAAGAAATCTACATTTTCTAGATGTGCATCAGTAAGTATAGATAGTAATGATTTTCCATTTGAACACCTTGACCTCCCCTGCATGTGACACACAATCACATGCACACACGGGCCCAACAAATGTTCTGCTCCATTGCCAGTTGCCAAGGTCACCAAACCTGCACACACCTGCCGCCGCCTAAAAGCAGAGAATAACACTTTATTTTTCTTGCTCTTTGTGCTGCACTCCGGGCATTGATCTCTCTCTGTCTGGCTCTCTCTTCTTCCAGTCCGTTTTTTTCCTCCTTCCGCACCCGTGAAGAGGCAGACAGAAATAAAGCGGCCTATTCTCAGAAATCTCCAAAGAAAGTGCTCCCTCTCTCTTTTTCTCTCAAACCACGGAGCTGGGACTTCAAAGCCGCGCTCTAAAAATGGGGGGGAATTAAAACCACTCAATGCTGCTTCTACCTGGCCTGGTGGGGTTGTTTTGTGAATGCGCCGACATGCTGGTTCACCTTTTAGACCCAGGAAGCTGGTTTCTTTTCACCGCGCTCGGGCTTAGTGCCCCGTTTACAGTGGAACAGAACCAATAAAATGCGAACTGTCCCCAGATTTTTCGTTGTCAATTTTATCTCCCGGTTCTTCACGAAGGTGCCACGTTGACATAAACCCTGATTTTTGGTCACAAGTGCTAAAAACATTTCATTTTTTCAGCCTTTGGAAACTCATACTTACACATATGAAAATGTTGGATCACACCATGAATTTACACTATTCTGGATGTTACATATGCTGTAGTGAAGCACAGACCGTGACCAAGATGTCACTGTGGACTTTACAAACCTCAGCTCTCTGATTAGAATTTGTTTGAGCCTCCTATTAGTGTCTTGAGAGCTGATGAGGCAGCTCAATAATCGACGACCTGAATATCCCAAATTATAATATGATATTGGTATGTGTTTGTCAGAACCAGCCAGGAAAATCATATTCATATGAAATGCAATATTTATGAACCCTGATATTGAAGGGTTCTTTCTAACTTCAATATTGAACCTGCTGAGGTGCCCTTCAAAATCTTGCAATAATCTGCTCCTCCTTTTCTCTGTCCCTCCCAATCGGTCTGTCTAATAATATCATTCATACAAAGATATCCTGACATGAGGCCAGAGCACACGCTTTTACTTTGTGATTTAAAGGAAAACTTCCTCAGTTTTCCTACTGTTAACATACGTGGATTAACATATGGATAACATTGTTTGAATAAAGTCTCTAAGTTTATTGCTAATTCGAAAGTTTAAAGGAAATAACTATTAAATGTCAACCAAGGTATATTGCAGCCCAGGGTTAAACCTGGGATAACAACCCCTGGTTTTTGTTTTAGCAAACCCCCCTCAGGTCAGTTCACTGCTGAACTGATCCTTATGAAGCGCTGAACAATAACCATTACTCATTACAATATTAACCATTTTCCTGCTTTATTTTTACTGATCATACAGTTCACCAGTTTCATAAATTGTGTTAAATGTAGCTTCGAAATAAACATGAAAATAGACAATAAACATTGCTTCTGGCCTCAATCTGCCTTTGTTGATCACTTTTAGAACAGACCGAATGATCTGAATCTGCGCGGTGGTCAAGCTGAACACGACGGCGCTCCACTGAGACGATAAGTGACGCAGCGGTCTGTAGTGGACGTGATAATGTGAAACCACCCTATGACTCATGGCTTTGTGAGCGCGTGCGTGTGTGTGCGCCAGCAACAGCATGGGTTGGGATGTGTGGTAAAAGCCTAAATCTTGGGGATTGGATGAGCAAATACAACCATTTGTGTGGTGGCACGAAGCAGTTCTCTGCTCTGATATACTCTGAATGTGAAAAACATTGGAGCATCCTCATAATGTGGAGAAAATGTCCCATCTTTAATCACACTCCCTGGAGTAGTTTACAGCACAATACTGTTCTATGATGTCAGGAAGTGTTGGATGCATGTTCTGGGATTCAGATTCAATTACAAAAGTTTACGTTTAATGTGCAGAGACGGACGCTGGACATGAAGAACACTCCTTTCTCTTGGCTCCATATGGAATAATAAAGCAGATTTTCATTGACTCTTTCTGCTTTACCCATCTCTCTCATAGTTTCTCAGTCCAGTGCGCCTCATTTGCATGACAGTTGAGAACAATATTGCCGAAGCAGCGAGACAAAGGCTCCCTCTCTCTTTAATTTTGCTCTCTTCTCTCTCTTTCAGAGCCTCTCAGATAATAAAGTGTTTCATAGTTCTCAAAGTGTGTGCGAAACAGTTGCCAAAACTCCGTCTGGAGTTAAAAAAACAGCAACAGGCTTGATCACAACTACTAAACAATGCTCTTCACAATGCCGTCGCGTCATACTTCCGATTAAAAGTTGCGTGAATACATTTTTCTCTTATATTATCAATGAATTAAATAATATAACGCGAATGAGGTCAGTCACTCATGATGAAGCATTGGGTTTGGATTTGGAATTGGAATTGGATTCTAAATTCAACTGAAGAATGAACCACAAAATCAAACTTGACATTTAGAGCCAGTAATATTTAAAATTTTTTTGCACCATTGAATGTGCAGGGAGTGCATCAGGTACTGAATCATCACATTCATGCCTCTAGAGGAAAATAGCAATAAGAAGGGTGAAATAACCATCCGTAGTATAAAAACATTGACATATGGTCACCATATAAAGGTTATTGAGTCAAATGTGTTAGCACACAGTTGCCATTTTACACATCTTGCAACAGAAGACCATTATTGGACATTTGGAGTCATTTTTCTGAGTATCTGATGAAGGGTAGATACAAACCTCAGTGGGTTTTTAAAGCTTTTTAACGGAAAATGGCTGCACGCCAGGTAATAAAACCAAAACAACGAGCTGAGAGAAGCTAAAATGCCCTGCAGAGCTCAGAGGAGCTGCAGAGCTGGTGATAAATCTCTGTGTGTCTTTCGCTACAACTGTCACCGTCCGCATTAAACATAGCCACTTGATCAGTTGTCAATATAAGCATATTGATTAGCGCAGCTTTAAGTTTGAAACCCTCTGAATGATTTAAAGCATGAAAGATGGCTCCCACCAGGCTGGAGGAGACAAATCTGTTTCTAATCAATGTCAGTACACACACACACAGACACACACACACACACACACACACACACACACACACACACACATACCTTCCTCTCCTTTTAGCTATGATGCTTTCTTGGTTGCTATGGCAGCCAACGAGTATCTCTGGTGCCGGGCAGAAATGGGCTCTGATTGGTTAATCAGTATTCAGACTGCGTATAAACCTGACTGGATGCTGCTCTACCCTACTCTGTGTGTGTGTGTGTGTGTGTGTGTGTGTGTGTGTGTGTGTGTGTGTGTGTGCGCACGCATGTGCGCACGCATGTTTGCACATGTGTGTGTGTGTGTCCATCAAATGTCACTTATCACCTGAGAGATGAATTATTTCTTTCTCTCCCGTACTGCCGTCATGTCTCTCTCTCTTCATCTTCCCCTCCCTGCTGTTGAGAGGAAGAAGAGGAAGAGAGTAGGAGGGAGGAGCGATGAAAGGATTGAAGGGTAATGATGACAGCGGAGAAGAAGAAGAAGAATGGATGGAAATAAGTGGAGGGAAATAGAGGAGAATGGAAGAGAGGAGGCTTGAAGGGAAACAGCAAGCAGGGAAAACAGATGACAAAGAACAAGGGGCAGCAGCAGTATGATGTGTGTTTGACCTCTGACCCTCATCTATACTGTTTAGGCAGTGGCCCCTCAGTTTGCCAGTTGGAGCCTGACTTTGAATTCTAATGAGACATTTGGACCAAAGTCCAGACAAATGCACACCAGTACATTATGTTTTCCATTTTTTCCTAGTCACACTTTTCATGTCCTGGGATAAAAGAAGAAAATATCTGGAGAGACACCGAATATTTGAAAATTTTGCTTTTATCATTCACGTTAGTCAAATGGTGATGATGAGATGGGGGGGGGGTGATCTTAACCTTTCAGGGAGATTGACAGCAGCCTGGTTGCCATGGAGATATACTGAAACAGCTGGCTGTCGTATAGAATGCTATTGTTGTGTGAGAACCTCGCTTTATTGCTGATTTTTGTGTTTCAGCTACAGTTAAATGCAACCCACTCTCGTTGAGGGCCAACGAAACTCCTGTCACACGCTGGCTCATGAGGCCGTTTGAAAACAACAGTCCAGCTACACGCTGTTGTCATTGACAGTTTTGATATACAAGGTTTTCGAATGACAACAGCCGTGGGGGACATCGTGGCTCGATGTGGTGCTGGGGACTATGAAAACTATCTATGAAGCATGCCTATATGTGTGTGTACGTGCATACAAGGTTGTGTGTGTTTGTGCATGTACTGGAGCACTTGTTGTCTTTGATGATAATGAGGCCAGATAGAAACAGGCTCTCAAGTAAGCGCTCAACGCCACCTCTGACACATTGCTCCAGTGTGGTCATACGTGTGTGTTTGTGTGTGAGTGTGAGTAAGAGTGTGTGTTTTTGTGTGTGTGTGTGTGTTTTGTGCGTGAGTAAATTTGTGGCAGAAGAGAGACCAAAAGTCCCAACTTGATGCTGTTTTAAACGAAATTAATTAAAAGACGAGAAATCGAGACATTTTGTACTATGTGATAACAAAATGTCATTTTGCTCTCTGCCTATAATTGGCTGCTTTTTAATAAGAGATTACGGTTCAGCCATTTTGCTACGTGCATAATGGAGTTTTAGTTTAGCTGGTGGCCAAAAGTGATCTGATTGATTGAGTCAAGCTACACTTGGTTATACAGTGCTGAAGTGAAGTTTTAGAATTAAAAACAAAACACTAAGTTCATGAGTCCATCTGCGAAATGACAGAATCCCATCACAAAATTCATGCTTTATTTATTCTATATTTATTATAAGTCTGTACACTGCGAGGTAGGTAGTTCTTTCAGTATTTTGCTTAGAAACTGTTCTCAAACATACAGTATCAGAATGAGCATTAAAAACTCAACATTTGTGGTATGTGTGTAATCATAGCATGTAAAGTTGTCTTCATGTCATTTAACTTCCCAAATTCCCACAGATATTGTTGAGGACATAACCTCAGTGTCTTCAGTGATATCTACGGCCCTGGAGCTAAGGAAATGAAACGAAAAACAAACAGTAACTCTGTCTTCCTCATCCGAGATGGGTAGAGATCAGTTAGGTTTGAGTAAAAAGGAAGAATCTCTGGTCAAAATCTTTCAAAAAGAAAAAAAATATATTACCTTCTCTTAGACTTAGTAGAAAACATCCCCATATTGATAAAATATGAATCCCTGGTAGTACCCAAAGATAGATTTTTTTTTTTAATCTTGTGAGAGCATCATTCAGTATCATTTGATAAAACATTATAATTTTTTCATTCCAACTCAAAAGCCCTCTTACTAGCCTTTTCCGGAGTTCTCACATGGTCTCCATGGGTGTATGGAACTTGCTCAGGTTTCATTTGGGATTGTTCTGTGAATTTCCAATGTCAAGAATGAACTTTGATGCAACACTTTTAACACAGACTTGAAGTCCTAAAAAGGGCATATGGGGGAAATCAAGAGCGACTAAGCTTGCGTGTTATCAAATTCATACCCATGACAACTGAGTGAGCTCAATTTGCTGATGAAGACTGTGCAATCAGAATCTCCAGAAAAAGCTGGTAAGGGGACCTTGAGTTGTGATTGTTTTTTCAAACTCCTGTTTCCCAAGGTCGGGAAAGGACTTTCATGTGTATCAGTATAGTAAAATGAACTAAGAACGCAGCTGACTGATCCAGACCCTGTCATTAACTTCACCCATGATTTATTACATGGTTTTGGGGGGATACATGAGTTTATGATGGATGTTTACACAGCAAAATTGTTCTCAGAGTAGGATAATGACTTATGATATCTTAATAATGAGGCCTACATATACAGAGCATATAAATTGTATCAGACACATAAACATGGGCGAACCACAAATGAGCAGCTGAAGCTATTCCGAACATCGTTTTGCTCATAATAAAGTTGTCTAATTGAATTTGTCTGCAAAGTGATGAATCACACAAGTGCGGTATAATGACAAAGTATGAAAGTCAAAACCTAGATTTACGCAGGAGGCCTCTGATCTCAGCGTGATGGAAACTGAAAAAGTCTGATCACGGATAACGGAACAAATGATTGAACAAATTACCTAAGATGACAAGGAATGACAGGGGAAATAACTCATAAATCATGACAAAGACTATAATCTTAATACTTTAACAAGAAAACCTTAGCATTAGAAAGAACTGCGTTTTGAATGAGAGGTGAAGTATGCGGCATTTCACTGGATATAATTAAAGCTACACTTCTTTCTAAACCCCTTCCCGCTAATTAAACACCATGTTGCTCTTCAAAGGACACCTAATTTACATTAAATTTACATATGAAAAATTTAATGACATTCACCTGATTACAGTATTTGCTGGTTCATCTGTCATTTTAAAGGAGGCCAGGCGATGCAGTGTGTGAGTGAGTGTGTTTGTGTGTTTGTGTGTGTGTGTGACGTGTTTCTTCCTGCCTGTCAACCTGTCTGCATGCGTCTCCCAGTCCGTCTCGCTCTCTCCAAACACGACAGCCTGATATAGGAGCTTGTTTAATTCCATCATATTCTGCTCTGTGGAAACTGAGCAGGGCTGTTTCTTTCTCTCTCTCTCTCTCTGCCTCCGAGGGGCCCCGAAGGCCCTTGGTTTATCGTGTGGCAATGAGTTTGAGGTTATTTGATTAACTATAAATTTGCAGCGTGCCTCTCTTGCACACCAAAGATGTAACTTGATGGTTGGGGGGTGGTGTCGTGGTGAAACGTTGCTGTCAGAAATTAACATTTTGATCAGTGAATTTGTGTTGGATGGCATTTTCAGATTGAGGGTGAAAGCCCCAGATCGAGGCAATACAATGAGTTTGGCATCGAGTCCGCATCCTTATTTTGTTAATTCTCTGAATTATCCCCACAGCTGCCTGCTCCTCCAGTTCGCTCAGTATTCAAATAGATTAATTGAGTGAAATGAAACTGCTGTTTATCAAGCTAGCTGAAGGTCGGCACGGCGATGAAAACCTGCCTCTTCTCGGGTAAAAAACATTCTGGTCCCACCTTAAACACACCGCCAGTGGCTGAAATGCACAATCGTCTCACGAACATGCAAAATGACATCTTCCACCTTGTATTTTATCTGTTTCTTTTCTCTTCAAAAATCTAGTTTCATTACCTCGACGAATTCGGTTGACATTTTATCTTTATGGCGCGTATTTCAAAATTAATTAATCGAATTACCTCAAACTAACGCCTGGGGCAGTTGGCAATTCCAGCTTAGTGTTTGGTTTTCTAGAGCTCAAGGCTGCTGTGTGGGCTACACGCTACCTTGTTAATACTTAAAGGCAATGGAAAACATACAAAACATACATGGACTGAGAGTAGCCGGAATGGGGAGGTCAATCAGGCACGATACTCATTTCACCCAGAGGCCTTAAGCTAGTTATACTGTCCTGTCTCTCTCTCTCTCTCTCTTTCTCCTTTTGGGTTGTACGGTGTGAAAATGAGTTGCATGGAACTATGAAAACAACCTTACATAGTCCTTAGATAACCTCCTTATACAAAGTCTCTTCAGAGTTGTTCTTCACATATGATATACAAGCATGACAAGATTTTTTTTCATTATGAGCTTAAAACCTTTGTAATGTTTCTTGTTTTGGTTTCACATTATTGATAGTTTTTATCTTCATGTATGTTCAAGTATGGTGGTATCCATAGGTCTGATAAATGTGAGACTGATGATTGTTTATTATATATGGTTATATATATGGTTACTATCAGGACAAGGGTTTCTCTGTTATCTCAAATAATATAAAAGGAGAGTTTCACTGCTGTTCATCAGGATTCTCCACTGACACCCTCCCTGTGTGAGGAACATACCTCTATATTGCAAGATATCTATCTATATACTCATGTGCTACGGTGAACAAGGTATTTATCATTGAAGATATTCATGCAAATTTCCCCGACGATGCTAGCATGGTGTTGCCATTTGAAGAAAACCTCCTAGAGAGCTTAGGAAAAATACAATTTCTGCATAAAACAATGCAAACTTCCCAACAACGTCCTTTCTAGGGTTTTATTTTTTTGAATGTGTGAGTTCATATTACTGTACAAGCAGTGGTTAACTGTCCTTTTGCTGCAGCTGAAATGGCTGAGAGTACAGCCTGCTCTTGGGTCAACACCGAGGATGAATGGACTGTATTGAAGGGACCATCAGGTGTGTATGAGTGCATGTGAAGCCGGTAGAAGGGCAGTGAGAGGGCTCGTGTTTGATAAATGAATGGATTCAGGGTTGCTTTCTATTAATGTATGGTCTATTTAAAAAAACAAATGGACGAGTGGGAGACGTTGTGCAGTAAATCCAACAATAAGTCAGGTCTCACACCACCTTCCTTTCTATAAATCCTTTATTCAATATCATTTGTTTTCTGTGTGTATACAATGGATTGGACACAAACTGTACAGTGCAGACAAACTGTTTGCATAATATGTATGTAAAGGTAACTGTACATTTACTGACAGACAGAGAAATCTCCTTTAGAGTCAGCAGCAGTCACATTCTGCTTTTGGCTCACAGCTAGCATGGTTTGCACTGGAAGGATTGGACAGGCTATTAGTGTATTTATATGTGACCTCCTTCATCTAAACACTGCTTATATGCTTATTTCATCTACACAGACTCAAAGTCTCTCTTTGAATCCCAACATATAACTAACTGCACAAGCTTGGCAGAATTTTTAATATACAAACTACACTGGATGGTACACAATGATCTTAGTGAATTGAAATGCATGAAAGACAGAGAGAGTCAGGTGTAACAGAGGAACAAAAAAGATGGTATTTTTTCATCGAAACCAATAGAAACCACATAAAATCAAAGGTGGATGCTTGACTTACTTCTGGGGTGCAGCTCCTACAAAAAGCCTGCACCATCTTTGTATTGACTTTAATGGCTGAGACCGCTTTCCATCCACTGAGTTATTAAATCCTAGACTGCGATGTGTAGTATCACTAACTTGGTTTAATGTTAGTTTCCACCATCGGTTTCTACATCTACCTGCACCCAGAATAATTTCCTGAGCTCTAATCCATCACTGCTAAAAGAGGAAGCAAAGGATTTCCAGCAATTTCTCAATCCTGTGTTTTTGTTTTATAATATTTGTTTTCCTGCTCTCAGCTGCTGAATGTAAGTACTTACCCTCTGTTTCCATGTAAGACATGCATTAGTATAACAATGTTAGCAATATGAAGTAATTTTGATTCATTCCTCCTTTGCTCCATTATTGCAATGATGGATTATGTTTTTAAAACAATATTTCTTTGTACGTTTTTCTTCTGCTGCCACAGGGAAGCAAATTTATGAGATTTGAGAATGTAAATTAAACAAATATCAGAAGTCACTCTAGCATCTCAAGCAGTGCAAACCAGTGACAGAAATGAACCAGAGGCAGAGTTTTACTGGTGCTATGCTGTAAATGTTTGTTTTGTTTTGATAACACATTTCCTACATTACCACATGCATTAGCCCCCTCACCATCTTTCCTCTTTTAAAAACCATGCAACAAGTGGAAAACAGTCCGAACAGAGAGAGAGAGAGAGAGAGGAGGAGGAGGAGGAGGAGGAGGAGGAGGTGGGGGTTGTAGAAGAGAAAAGAGGAGGTGAGAATAAGTTCTCTGACTGTATGATTACAAAACGAGCAGAGAGCGAAAGCTAGCATAGTCACATTGAACAGAAGACTGGGGATCAAAGGATAATTGAAAAGTAAAATAGGATGAGGAGTGTGTGTGCGTGTGTGTGTGCGTGGGATGAGAGTGTTCGGAGAAAGAAACAGCTGTGAGGAGAACGCATTTTACTGTCTCGTTTTCAGATTAAGGCAGTCTTTTGTAAGAGGAATAAAGTGGGATGGGGGAAAAAAAAAAAAGAAACAGCAAAGAAAACCTGAGGGAGACAAAGCTACATAATGACTACAGTGCTAACCATTACATGTTCTCCTGTCTCTAAACTGCACCTGCGTGGCCGTGGCCGGGTCACGGTGGCCATCTTGGCCCAACCCGGTCTCGTCTCGTGTCCATTTTGTGCCGTCCGGTTCTGGAGCTGCGGTGCGCGCAGGAACAAAGTAAGACGGCTACATCTGTACCTGCCATGAGAACACGAGTGGTACTTGTATGTGGAAATTAAAAGTGACCCCGGTCGTCGTGATTGCTCACTTCTAATTAAATCAGCCGCTCTCTTCCTGCACGGCGCCCGCTGTTAGATATCTCATAATTGTAGCCTTGGTACCTGGCTAACCACCAGTGGAGAGAAATCTCTCAGGAGACGCTGACAGTAATTGCGCCTTCCTTGTTTGAACCAGAAAGCGTGATTACAGGCCTGGAAACGCTATTGTAGCGATGTCTTTGGTCAGTAGCCAGGAATCCAGGCTTCTTTTTTTTTTCTTTTTTTTAAAATCTCTGGCCTAAACCATAATTAATTCTCCAGCACGTACCGCAGATCTTCAATGGCTGCTTTCACAGGATGTGAACCCTTCTGCGCACCTAACAAGCTGGGCCTCTCTGAACCGAGGAAGATTTGGTTCCCCATCCTTCCGCCAGCAGTGTAGGACAAATTAGCCGCTTAATAATCATTCAGTGAAAAGCTGTTGCTGTCCCGGAGTCTTGTTGCCGGTTGTATCTCTAAATGGTCGGCAAGTACAAAAAACTCCACGCGGTCATTAAAGAGGCTTCTTTGAAAGGCTCTGCTAAGACACAGACAGTCGAGACAACGCAAGATGCATTAAAAAATCAAAAAGAAGTTCACAGACCTGATTGTCAGAGTTCATTTTTCTTTTCCTTTTTTTTTTTTTTACCTTTTTGCTGGCAACACTAAAAAGAGTCGATAAACGTTACATCCACATTTCTTTGACATGAAACAAGAACAACACTGTTCAAAGGACGTTTACTTCAATCAGCACCACCATCCCACTTTGCTCGTAAGGAAACACAAGACAAGACAGAGCTGAGGCTAAACGTGGCTGAGAAATTTGGAGATCCTGTGTAGACCCTGCTGAATTCCAGGGAAGGCTGAGGCATTTTAGCATAAATCTACAGCCGCCCTGGATCTCACATCTTGAGCTTGGCTGGGGATGAGAGGCACTCACATAGCTTGGACCATCCTCCAAATATAACACTCTCTAATGAACCAACAGCAGCAACACATTTCACATGTACTTGCGGATTTCCAGTATCAGGATTACAGATTGGTGACACAGAAACTTTAAATGCTAAACTCTGATATCTCTAAGATGTGTAATTAAAAAAAAACAAAAAAACCCCAATGTTTTGCAAGTACATTTTAATAAAAAATCAATAAATAGCTCTTTTGTAGTTGCTAGTCTCAAATGTTTTCTTTCAAAACTGCCTTGAAAGGCCAAGAGACGACCCCAGCATGAGCACACTAGACTGGATAAGTTCATGTGATGTTAGTCGGTCAGCTACACACATCTGAAGACGAAGGCAAGAGACAGCTAACGAGATGAGAGGGGAGAAAAATGTGGCACATGTGAGGGGGGAAAAAAAATCCGAGCTATGCCAATTAGAAACACTGAGCTGCCCTGTATTTTCTCCCTCTCTTCAGCCGCAGAGTGTATCCTCAGTACGACGCAGCAGGACGTTTAACACATAAGGGTGGCTCCACTTCCGTGCAGCCGGGCAATGCAGTGCAGTGCCGTGCTGTGCCGTGCCATGCAGTGTAGTGCCGTGCAGTGCAGTGCCATGCAATGCAGCACCTCGCCTGCTACACAGACACATAAGTTGTCTTTTGCCGATGCTGGGGATGCTGAGGGCCAGTGCCCATTTGGTGTCGGAACAAATGCGAGGTTTAATCATAAGGCCTTGATTTTAGCCGGGTGGTTGCTTTGTCTTCTGATCTCTTTATAGTTCTGGTAACGTCAGTGAAGGTCATTCATCTTCAGCAAATGAGACAGTGTTTCAAAGATCTCATTAAAATGCAAAGAGGTTATTTTTGCCCAAAATTGGGACTCAAAGCAATTGAGAGACGCCCAGTTTCCGTTTCGTACTGAATATATTCATTAGCATGTGTCTGCCTCATTGTCACTGGCACTAATATAAAGTGTGGGATTAATGCCTCCTCAGAGATACCACTGACTGCTGGCGCAACTTTTTGAGGAGTTAATTGCGTCTAGGATTGCTTACAAAGAAAGACGAGTAAACAGAGAGCCCGGGTGTTGAACGGGTTTCAAGTCCAGAGCAGATTGGTGCCATGTTGACTGTCACAGTGAGAGGACGAAGCATGGGAATCTATTTGGTTTCATTTCGTTTGATTTTCTGCCTCGCAGCATCACGCCACAACACAAACCCATATTTCTGCTTTGTGATTTGATGACAGCCTTATGTAACACTGCAATCGATGTGTGCTATTTGTTTTTTGGTGGGTTTCATAACTGCATTTCTAATACTTTTTAAGTAAACTAAATTGATTTAATAGGCCATTGTGCAGGCTGTTTTAAAGCCACTATGTGAGGACTTTCTGTGATTAAAGCATCATTCAAATCATTGTCCACAGGCCTGTGGGAAACTTATCCAAACTCGGCATTAATTAATTAATAGTTTAAAACAAAGAAAAAAGGCAAGAAAAAAGATCAGATCTGAGGGGAACCCTGGGACAGTCAGACCAGTTTGGTATAGACCCAAGGATAATTAGGCCCAGTCCCATATGCCGTCAACCCGAGCGGAACCACGCAGAGAGTGGACTCCAGTGCTGGCGGCAGCATGACGGACCACCTAGCCAGGGTCCAAAAGTGTAAAAATACATGTAATTTATCCAACACTTCACGGTTCACTCTCCCTGTTACACCTGCCCCCTTGATTTTAGCACCCGTGGTGATTACGATTGAGGCACCTGTATGTAGCCAAAGTGTTATTATATCCTGATGCTTTATACTTCTATTTGTATGTCCACATTTTTGAGGGAAATCTTGTACTGTTTACTCCATCATATTTATCCCATAGCTACAGTTTAATCATTAGCTATTTTTCACAGAAGGATTTTACTTAAAAAACCTCTTGTATCTTGTGTGATATTTAACACCTGCACAAAGGGGTGACTTCCCCCTTTAAACTCCACTGATGGTTTCGTTTAAATACTGTCTAAGGTCACATTTCTTCTCCTTTCCTCCTTTGTTAGTCATGTTATGACCTCTCAGACTGATTTTGTGACCTGATCCCAAGATTTTGGACTGCTGGATTTAGCATAAAGGACTTTCAATTGTAAAGGAGTGCTTTTACTTTAGTAAAGGATCTGACCCCTTCTTCCAACACTGCCTGAGAACTGTGGCAACACAATGGGACCTCACCTGAACCAATTAGACCGGGACTTGGTTCGAAGGAACTAAGTGGACCAGTGAAGACCTCCTGTGCCTCGGTCCGAGTTGGATCTATGCATCTAGCACAGCGTCTATTTTTTAAAAGTACCACTGGGTAGTAAAGTCAGACACATAGTGGCTCTAACACCATTTACCCTGTTAACTATTACCCTCTTTTCCCTATTTCAAGTACATTGGAAGGGAACAGAAATTTTATGCACTATCCCCTTCTGACCCCTCTTGACAATTGACCCTTCCCCATGATAAACCCCAGTCTACGACATCTGCTACTCCGTGTAAACACTGACTGCTACCATGCTGCTCGGACACCAGCATGCCTCCCGTACCCTCCATGTTGCTACAAACAGGGACTTTGTGAAAATGCATCTGGTTTTCAGCTACACACTAATCTGCACAACCTGGTGCCAAAACTCTTCATTTGACACGTGGGGCCGAGCCCCCTCCTCCCCTGAGCTACACTTGTGTCAGCGATGTGGAAATCATTGCATTCATAAGGGAAAGGGAAAAAAAAAAAGAAGAGGTAGAAACTAAAATCTGTTGTGTGTCTGTACAACAATGTAGCTTGATAATCACTAGTGCTTTGTGTTTGCAGGATAATAAACCACCTAACAAATAGATAATAAAGGAAAAGACGAACATGCTTTAAGCTGTGTGGTCTCAGATAAGAAGTCTCTTAACAGATATATACTATGTGATCAAAATTAGAGACAGGTCAACGGGTGTGTTTGCCTTGTATGTAATGCACAGGGCCACTTTCAAGTACATTTCATTGGAAGCTTCGTGCAGAACGTCCAGTGCCAAATCTTAATTGATCGATGACCGAGCATCCTCTGAATCATCAGTGTTTGGTGTTTACGGTGTTCTCTTTGCACCGGTGTTTGCTGATGTTTTTAATCAGTTTTTCATTTACTCAAAGATCAAATCCAAGCGGTCAATTTTGGATGAGGGGTTGTGTGCTTCTGCGTGTGTGTGTGTGTGTGTGTGTATGTAGCCACTAGCGAGCAAGCATACCTGGCAACAGAAAACAGTACTATCAGGAGAGGAAAAAAGGGGCCTCATTCTTACAGATTGTCACAGAAAAATACCGGTGAAGACAACATTTTTTTTTTTCCAGTTTTTTTGTTTCTTTTGTTTATATTGTTTAGAAGTCCTTTTGTCTTCAATATGAGGGCATGCCACTGTCCCAGGTCCAAAATATCTGGCTGGCACTGGCCCGTCTTCGTCCTCCTCTTCCCCCTCGCCACCAGCCGCAGCGATCTCTCCCTCTGGCCCTGCCCCCCAACCTGATCTGTCCAACGGGGACAGAGGTGAGGCGGGGCGTTGGGCCCCGCCGCTGACCAGTCAGAACTTGAGCTGTTGTTGGTTTTGTTACCTTTTTGTTGTAGATTTGTGTTTTGTGGGGTTTTTTGTTGTTTTTTTTTTTTTCAGGGCGCAGCAGCGGGGCGAGTCTCTGGCTTTTTCCTGGCCTCTGGTCGGCCAGAGGAGGGTAAAAAGGGAGGGGGGGAGGGGTTATGTCTCTTCCTTGTCGGGTTTGTTGACTGGCTTGCCGCCATTCATGACCACCGGCTCGCTGGTTGTGCTTTTGGAGGGCGGGCCCCCGGCGAGTTTAGGCACCACCGCCTCCCCAACATCGTGCAATGAAGGCTCTCGGTACATCGCAACTGGAGGGGTGGATGGGAAAAAAAAGGAAACATGGGATCGACTCCAATTTGAAAGAAATATATAAATACAACATTACGGATGTGCAGAACGTTACCTTCTATAGGTTTAGGCAGGAAGTGTGCAGCTGGTTTGGTCTTTTTGACCCTGTTGCCCTTCATGGCCTGGCCCTCTTTATTTAGGCCCAGAAACCAGGCCCGGCCCGACTCCTTCTGTCTGTAGAGCATAGAGCTGTAGATCACGTAGTAGTTTTCAAACACTGACTCCTTAAACTTACACTCCGCTGTAAACAGTTCCTGGGGAGAAAGAGGGACGGAAACAAAAGGAGAAAATGACTCATCTGCAGCAGCAAATGTGATGTGTTCATTACTACATAAGATGTGTGTTTTCTAACCACCTTCTACGCATTTCTCTATTGTGTTGTGTCTTTTTTCCCCACTCGGCCGACATTTTCTTATCAGACTTGTATGAGTATGTATTGATGTTGTTGGTACCGGCCTCTGAAATCCATGTCTGTTTAAGTTCACCGATTAAAGCTGTTGAAAATCCCCTCACACCCAAATGGAGCATTTTCTCTGGTTCGACATCCGATATTTAAAAAAAAAAACAATGAAGCCCCGTTAACCATCCACGGACGGCGAGGAGCAGCACAACACCGACTGAAAGATGCATATCGCTCCAACCCACGTCAATCTCCTCTTTAGGCGCACAAACAACAAACCAAACAGTTGAGGAAGCAGATTGACTCTGGTGACACAAAGCCCCGAAGATCTCGCCCTCCCACCCACATCTGCTCTGCTGCTATGTGTCAAAACTCTGGGCGCCGGCGCCTCCAGTGGAGCATATTTCAGCACAGAAGCACAGTGTTATTCTTACTGGGAGAATAATCGTGTCTCCCCAGTGTCCAGGTCCGCAACTTAGTCAAAGCCAGAATAAAAGGCAGCCTGACATGAAAGATTCCTCTTTCAAGCAATAGTTACATCTAAGAGCTGAGGTCAATTATATATAATCTCAAGTGGGAGGTTTCCAACATTCACTTCTTCTTATGTGATGTGAACGCAGCATGAAATCGGTTTGTGAAGAGACTGCTTCTTTTTATCCAGACAGAAAATATTTTGCAGTTTTTGCTTGACAAAGGAACAGATTATCACAGTAGTTAGTAGTGAGTAATTTTCTGTCTGCCTCCTAATCAATTAAGGGAAACAAATTTTTAGGCTTTGAGTTCATTCAAGTGTCTTCATTAAGCCAGTGTGGTAGAAGCAATCGACGATGCAGAACCACACAGTGCATTTGTACATTTGTTACTTTTTCAAAGCATGATGAAAACACAACTACCAACGTATCATTGCCATTAAATTTGGTATTGCAAAAAGGTGGCAGCAAACAGTTGTCTACTTCCACATCAGGCAGACACGGAGCAACATTCGGCTGGATGACATGGATGTTTCTGTCCACGCGACACATCTGAGTCCAATATTCACTCTTCTTTTAGCTCTGGTTTGATCATTCCATTCTTTTCACTAGCTAGTCTCCGCGATGTGGTATTTAACAGGCGGTGGCCTTACCGAAAGCATTTTTGGCTGGATGCAGCCGCCTGAAAACCAAAAACAAAACGCTAAAAGAGGCTCAAAAAAAGATACATAGGGCCAAGGGGAACCGCTGAGTTGCTGAGGATCCTCCGTGGGTTTGTCACAACCAGCAGCACCTTGCCCGTTGCACATACTCATCGATCCATTGTTAAGGAAAGCATGTATTTTATTTCCCATTGTGCAACATGAATCTTCCTGTCTTGGGGCTATAACAGATTTCATGAAGGAATTCTCATAATCATTCAGCACACAAAAAGGTACATATTTTTCTCATTGAGACATCTGGTGGGGAAATGAAAAGTAATAGTGTTGATAAACTACTCCTCATATGGCTGAGCTTCCTGCCAACCCAAACAATCGGCCCCGAGGGGCCCCAGACCCCAGATTGGGAAGTGTTTGTCTAGACCGTCTCTTATTGGTTGTTGTGGGCCTCTTGCCAGAGCCCCAGACACATTGTCATTCAGCTCAGGTCTGTCGGTCCGAGTCTCATAGCAACATGAGGAAGAGAGGCGACACTGTAGCCGTGGCAACCAACCAGCGCTGAGGGGAGGGGTCAGAGTATGTGTGTGTGTGTGTGTGTCTTTGTGTGTGTGTGCGTGCGTGTGTGTGCGTGTGTGTGCGTGCGTGTGTGAATGTGTGTGTGGTGGCGGTCGTGAAGGGAATACACACACACACACACACACACACACACAAACACAAACTCTTGCCTTGGTTATTTAACATATAATGTGTTATATCTCATGCTCTACCACATCCACTCGTACTAACATAGGAAGGCACTTAATAAAGGCAGGGCTGGGTGGCCCCAATACACAGCCGCCATGGATCAGACACTGGCGTGCACACTCTCACACACACACACACACACAGACACACACTTGTGGCTCTAGAGGATGAATGGAGGGAGGTGCTGGAGGGCTTTGCTGGGATATGAAATGTGACTAAATGATTGGTTGGCAACAAAACAAGACAGGTGATAATGAATGAATGCTCCATTTATTGGCAATGTCAGCGATGCACAAACGAAACACACAAATCAAATGTTCTCCTTTGGTAACCATGGCTTTGATTTGTGTTAACAATGTGGCCGTTCTCTGTAGGGCTTAATATTTTTCATCCCTAGATTATATTAATTTAATGATATATATATAGTTGGTCTTGACCTGCACCCCAGATTTATTATTCATTTCTTAAGGAGGATGATCTCTGCTGCTGTGGAGAGGCCCGCAACACTTATTCACAACTGAATTCAGAGGGAAGGAGGTGACTGTAGGAATTACTTTAGATGGAGACCTGCCATCACAGCCTAACAGGTGAGTCATTTTGACAACGGCGCACATCCCAATGCGTTTCCGTTGTCACTTCTAAACAGCTATGTTCACGGGCTGCCCACAGAAAGAAGACGGGGAGGAAGAATGAATGAAAGAAATGGGAGGATGGGGGGGTGGAGGGGGTAGAAATTGGGACATGAAGGGGAGAAGAGAGAATAAATCACCCAGTGAGGAGGACGACGCCTCCTGATTGGAAAAACAGCAGGGGATTCTCTCGCTCTCCCTCTCTCTCCCCCTTCTCTTATCTTTGTGTTTCGCTCATCGCTCTTTTTTTTTTTTTTTTTCTCTGTCATTTCTCTGTGCTGTGCAGAGATTTAGTGGAAGTGAACGCAAACACGCACACGTATGCACGCGTGCACGCGTGCACGCGTGCACGCCAGGCTGAGTAGCTGCTGAGTCTATTAACATGTTAAATATCCTACTCCACCACAGACCAAATTGATACAGGCAGCACTTTGTCCCTCAACCACCAAAGACCTAAAAAAACAAGGAACTCAAAAGCAGAGAGGGAGAAACAATCTCGACTCTTGGCACAACACGAGGCTGAACTAATAACGAAACTTGGCAACCAGCTGCCCAGGGCTGCCACAGCTTGACTGCTGGCCACTGGGAGCTTCCCACTAGAAGCACATTCACAGTACAACAATAAACTATCGTGAATAATAACAGTTCGAGGGTTTGTTTGGTTTTTTTTTCCTTACGGCCTTTTGTAATTTACCAAAGGCTTTAATCCACAAGCAATAAGAAACCTGTCTTGTTAAAGGGAGCTGGATGAGTGGCAAAATATACCACAAAGTGGGGGCTGGTGAAGCCTGCAACTGGGGCAGCCGCTGAACATGAGGCCGCAGGTCTCCCCCCTCAAGATCTGACTTCGCGGGCTCATGGTCTAAAGCTGGACCGAGTGATTGACTGACTGGGGCTTAATTGGTAATTAACCGCAGCGGAAAAAAATGTCGCCACACAACAGGGCTATGGAAACAAGTTCCTGATGTCACCTGGTGATTGGTAATAATGGGGTCAACGGGAGTATTTCGAAAGCTCAGTCACTCAGTCAATGCGAACGAAGAAATGTAAACTAAATTAACTCATAATGATTGCACAGCAATAGTCTCCTCTTCAAGAGAGAGACGAGTCGACCAGGTTTGACATTTTTGATCAATAATTTCCAAAAATCAAAAAGTCAGACCAAGCAGGCTTCCCACAGTGTATTAATTTATCAGTGCCAGCCATCCTACAAGGCAGGAATTATCAGCAGTGAGTTCATCATCAGATCTGCAATACCTGAGTCCTAATAACATGTAGTTAATTAAATTGATATCTAATAAAACAAACTGTGCTCCACTGTTAGAGTCAGACAAATCTCTCCAACTCATTTTTTCAGTTAATACTCACTCGGAATCATTAATTCCAACTAAATTTCGCGAAGCAATAACACGAGATGCCTTATTTTTGGTTAAAACTACATAAAATTTTGTTTAATTATTTAAAATGACCACCGTTCGGCTTTATTTTTCATAAATACGAGGGGTATGGCTCGGGTTTATCGAGGGTGCAGTTGCTCCACTTGTAAAATTATGCGACTAAGCTCAAGGAAGTTGTTTTTCATCTCAATGAGTACGTATATGTGTGTGTGCGTTTTGTCGGCGCACGCCTCTGTTTGTGCGCACCGCTCAGCGAGTGGGTGTGTTTGTTTCCAACACCAGTTATTATCACGGCACTAATTACCCGGGGGAATTGTGCGTAAACAAATCATTCTAAAGAAAAGAAGCCCACGGAGAAGGGAGTGCTGTTGGGGAGGGGGTGGAAAGAAAAGTGCTGGAACACGAAAACAAAAGAGCAGAGAGCGCGGCTTGAGAGGAGATATGAAAGGATGTCCTCCAGCCCAGACAGTCGGAATCAAAGCATGAATCTGACTCCCGTCACGGAGCCGCTCCCGGCGCGGCGGGGACGCCGCAGCCTTCCTCATGCGCCTCGGACCCCGCGCACCTGATCCAATTACGCCGTCGCGAAAACGCGGGGCTCTTAATTGGATCAGGTGTGGCGGAGCCGGGGCTACGGCTCACGGCACAGGTACAGGAGAGAGCCTCCGTAACACATGAAATCCAGACCTAGGCCCCTTTTTTTAAATTATTATTTACATTTTATGCATGTAGACGCAGAGTAACTCAAGATTGGTCCGCGCCTATCATCGCATGCCTGTTAAAATATTAATTTTCCTGTAAAGTTTCTAAAACTGCAACTTTAAATTACGCAGTAGTCTACCAGGAATTTATTGGATTTATTTGCATTTATTTGACCGGCCGACAGCAGCATCTTGCTCAGGGTATGGAAGCAAAACTTGAGCCAGTCGAGCCCCCTAGCTATATATATATATATATATATATATATATATATATATATATATATATATATATATATATATATATTTGGTCAGGTGACCCTGAGTATTTGTTGTTTTTTGTTGTTTTTGTTTTGTTTTTTTAAATTCCCGGAGCCTCTCTGTCAGTATCGGTTGTTCTGCCAACTAGAAGGTCCTCGTGGGCCCACTCAAGTTCTGACCCGGGTCAGACCAGGTCCAAATTGTAGTCTGATCACGTGGACATCCACCTGACGCCCCTGTATTCTCTCCTTATAGAGAACAGACTGTTTGGGTCTGATTGTGTTCAGGTCTCCTTTGAATCAGACCTCTCTTTTTTGAAAACGAATTCATAACCTGACTGTGAGTGGTTACGGGGAGAAAGGCCACACATACAAGAGTTCTGACTAAAACATCACCAGAGGACGATAGTTTTGCCCAAATATCTTCGCCTGCTGTGTTGGTGTGATTTCTCTCCTCCGGTACTTCAGTGCCATGATTCACAGTGCGGCATCTTTGAAACCTCCTCGGAAACTAATTCATTGTCTAGTCACCAGAAAATTGTGTGTGTATGTGTGTATGTGTGTTTGTGTGTGCGCGTGCATGCGTGCGTGCATAGCTAACATTTATTCTCCCTGCCACGCCTCTTCCCTCTCATCTTTCTGGATGTAGACATCACAGGTAGCACTCTGTCTGAGTGCTGTACCGACTGCGTTTTGAATGGAAGCAAACGCCTACCTGCACAGAGGTGTGCCAGACACACACACACACGTACATATGGCACACGCACACCCCTATGTTTGAAAACATGTTGTGAGAAAACATGCTGTAGCTCAGACAGAGAGAAAAAATGACAGGAAGAGGGTGAGAGGAAAAAGGAATTGACTATTAATTGACTGATAGAAAGTTTCAGTCCATTTTCAAGAAAAAACAATTATCACCGATTCCAAGTCCTCAAATTTGAGAATTTAAAGCTTTTTCGTCATCTGCTCCTTAACTTAAAAGCTTTGGGTTTTAGACTGTTTTTAATCTGCACAAGATTCAAATAATAATTTCTCAAGACTTTCTGAACACAAATCAGTAAACTAACACAAATCAGTAAACTAATTACTCGAGAAAGTACTTTACCTGGCAGATTTATTGATGATGAAAATAAATGAAAATAAAAGTAGCAAATCCAAGAATAAAAGATGCAGGATCAGTAACTGAAACTGACTGGGCTGATTTAAAGGCTTTCTTTAGCTGTTATATACAATATAACTATATATTTTATGAAATATCTTTCATTAAATATAAAACACATTAAGACTTGGGCTGTGGAGACACAGGCCTGTATGTGAGCTCTCGTTTGTTGAAATTTTTTGGCACTTTGCCCTTTCATTAGCAGCAGCGTAGATATGGAAATTTTTCTTTGAATTAACAAGATACCCTGTATTTTTAATATAGATTGATTGATTTTTATTTCCTACCTCATTCATCTCCTAAGACTACTAGACTTCATTCGAACACCAGGAGCTGTCCACGGTGAAATGATTTATACTGAAAAAGTAATGAAGTAAAGGAAAATTTCAGGGTAGGGGTAGCTTTAGCGGAGGGCTGCGGGCTATTTGCGAAACCCATCAGTATTTAAAGGTGTTTTCATGACCTGAAGAAACCCGGACTTTTGAGGGAAGGAGGTTGAAAAAAAAAAAGGGGGAGATAAAATATCGACAAAGAAACAAGAGGAGCAACAAGAGGATGAAAGAGATGGATTGAGGGACTTGAATTGATGGTGTCTGGGCTCCCAGGACCTCTCCAGCAGACAGACTGAGGCTCTAACAGCCTGACTCAGAGGAGCTGGCATGAAGGAATACATTTCCATTTCTAATCTTGGCTGCTGGACAGTCAGCATTATTCAGATTTCAAAAACAAGCAGATTTTTTTTTTTTTTTTTGGAGGGGGGGCACTGATGTACATGAGAATCAGTCATGATCTAACTACATCTCATGTCCATACTGGTGCATAAACAGTTTAACATCCAGCATAAGTACCTTAGAAAAGATTTCAGATTTGCTTCTTGTTTGTCTCTTTGGAGAAATTCAGGTGCGACACTTGTTCTTGACAAGCCTTTTCAGAATTATTAAAATTATTATTCATTTATGTTATTTTTTATTGTTTTTCTTCTTTCTCACCTTACTCCTGTAGCAGTAGCAAGCGTAGCCGCAGTAGCGGCGTGTTACAGGAAACGTGCCACAATTTGACAACCTGACACCTACATCCACCCAGCAGCCCACCCACACCCACACACCTACACAATATACCACCGGGTATATTGCACAAAATTTTGCACCCTGGCACACACTCGTCACTCCCCGTCTCATCTGCACATAAACACACACAGAGTCCTAAAGTCATCAGCACTTTTCCCCAGCATGCTCCATAATTATCACATAGCAGCTCATTGCACACTGCGCCATCTGTTAGTTGCACGCACGCACGTCCAAACCCACATGCACGCACGCACGCACACACACACACACACACACACACACACAGCACGTCCATGCACAACCACACACTGCCAGATGCTTGGGATCTGGGATTAATAAGACAGTCCTACCATGTATAACTAAGTTTGCAGCATATCATTAACAATCCGCAATAAGATGATGAAGAGCACTGAGAGCAGGGCTCAGACTTGACTAGCGCCCTGTTGCATCGGGCCTGCACCACATGAGAAATATCCTTAATTTTCATTTTTCACAATTAAGACAATCTTAGAATAATCTTGACAGTAATACATTGCTATTTTGACAAAAGTATATTATCATCGGAGAAATGAACACAGCAGTGGCTCCACACAATTAATTACTATTTTGACAAATCATAATTTATTTGCCAAACAGAAGCTGGTTCTGGCTTCTCTAGTGTGAGGATTTCAAGCTTTGTGTATTTCATATGACGGAACGTCTTTGGGTTTTCAAGCTATTAAAGGTATCACCTTGAGCATTGGAAAAAAATTTAGAGACTGAATGACTGACTTATGAATTGAAATATCAATAACTATAAACTATTTAGGATGTAATACTGTCTGAAACTTTTACAAGATTCACCTTGGTTTGAATATTAATTCAGAGATGAGAGCTCTGGCATCTCAAAATGAGAATTCTGTTAAGAAATGTAGCCCACTGTATTTTTTCAGTCAGGTTTGAATGCATAACATATGCTGTGTAGTCATGTATATCGCTGCCCTGGCAGCGTGACATTCAAGTCTAAGACTGAATGTCACAATGTCCTTTTTTTTATCTACCAGTGAAAAAAACACATGAATAGAAGGGAAAAACAGACTGTGGACTAATGATCCATCTGGAAAATGTTATAACAAAGATGGCTGACGACCCCAACGCGTTTAGTCAAAAGCTACCGGAACTAGAATCTGATTACTATCACCTCCCTGACACCTCCACAATGACTAACCTGGGAGGATAAAGCACAATCCGAACCGCGCCCAATAAATAAACCGCCCCTGAACAAGCCATTTACAAAAAATAAATAAATAAAATACGTAGAGGTAAACGTCAGCAGCCTGGTTCAGACCAGGATAAAACAAACTGGAGCCGTGATAGCAGCCTCGTAATGTTTAATGAGCGTCACTTCAGGCACCGTGGCACCATCCTTCCCACACACTACAACGCACTACACGTGCCGGGACCTTTGCAGCGACCAATTAAACATTGAGCAGCGCTGACATCATGATGAATTAGACCTGCTGTATGTAATTTATATATTTGTTATCATGTAGCTGCCTGCACATCAGTCACGGAGCTGGAGCATGATCAAACATCCACGCTTTTCCCTCTACGCAGCTTTAGAGGGGATTTCTACTGCGTGTGCTCGTGTGTGAGACTGTGTGTGCGTGTAGGGGGGAACTCCCCCTCTTCAATTATTTACAGGCAGCCCTCATGCATCCCTGACTTCCAGTGACAGGCTGAGAAAGCCCAGCAGAGCAGCACAGATCTGCTCTCCTCCTCTTCCCGATGACTCCTCTCTCTCTTCCCCTCATTCCTTTGTCTACCACATTTTCCCTTCTTCTTCTTCTTTTTCCTTTCCTGTGTACGGCCGTTTCCTCCGCTCTCTCCATCCCTTTCTTCTTCTGTCTGCAGCCCGTCTCCTTCCTCTTCTGTCTGCAGTGTTTTTCCTCCTCTCTCTCCTCCTTCTACAAACCCCTTTCTTCAACCCTTTTCCTCCTTCCTTACCATTCGTTCTCCTTCTTCTCTGTCTCTTTACTTCTGCCTCCAACCTTTTCCCTCCAACTTCTCAACCTTCATCTTCTTTCTACTTTTGCTTTCCTCTTTCCTCACCACCTTTATCGTCTTCTGTCTGAAACCATCTCCTCCTTTCATCTCCATCTTTCCCTCTCCTGCCTGTAACCTCTTTTCCTGCTTCCTTTCCAACCTTTGCTCTTTTGTCTACGGCCAATTTCTTCCTCCCTCTTCGTCTCTTTTCATCTTCTGTATACAACGTTTTTACTTCCATATCTTTTTCCTCTCATTACCTCCATGTCCTATTTCTTGCTCACCTCTTTTCTTTTGCCTCCCACCTGAGTCTATCCTTTCTTCTCCCCCCTCCTTTTTTCATGATTTGTCCTGGTCTCACCTTTATTCCTCTCATCTCTCCCTTTCATTTCCCTCCTTTCATCTCTTCTCCTCTTTTGGCCTTCCCTTTCCCCTCCCACCCACCCCCCCCATCCTCTCATTCTATCCCGTCACCTGTCCCGGCTCCTCCTCCCATCACCTTTCCCCTCCTCTCTGATTCCTGTCATCTCCACCCAAAAGAGAAGGGAAGGGGAGGAAAAGAGGATGATGTCGTGGAGAGGAGTCCTCAGCAGAATAGTGTGAACTCTCTCTGAAGAGTCAGCATAGAAATTATTCATACTCTGCCCGAGCAGATCTTCTACGCTACTCCTCAACCTCACTTCCCCTCTGTCCTCCTCCCCCCCGCTTGTTCACCTCCTTCTCCTCCCTATCCACTCATATCTTTCTTATTCCTCTGTATGTCCATGTCTCAATCTCTCTCCCTTTTTTGTCAGTGCTTTGACGAGGTTTTCATTAATTTGGCTTTTTATTTTTCATTTTGCGGTTTTAATTTACGACTTACAATGATTTAATTTTCCTTTCTTTTTCTGAATATTTTATGTTCATGGGAAATGCTTCTGGAAAGGACATTAACAATTAACAAAAAATGAAATAAATTGTGTTTACTTAAGGCATGCTTGTCCATAATCTGACAAATTAACTAAATTAGAATCCATTTAAAGCACTTCATCTCTGCATTTTCCCCATTTTCTCCTCTCTGTCTAATGAACCTGTCTCCAATCTTTCTCTCCGCAAAACCTCACAAATTGGGTTTTTCATATTTTCTTCTGACAAGTATTGACATATTATACATTTTCTTGCTCTGTACTCTTGTCTTAATCAAAAACTCAGCAATGCTTTTCACAACTAAAAAGAAAACTTTATACAATTTTTATTCAGACAAGGCCCTCTGTTTGCTTTTGAATTGATTTTAAAACTTCATCAATTGCAGCTCTGAAACAACAATACATACTGATTGAATTTTATTTACTGTGCTTCTTAAATTCCTTTAAATTTAAGCCAAAATGTAAATAACATATTGTATCATTTAGAGCGAGATAGCTTTGTAACTGCTCTTCGGGTGAGTGATCCATTCTCCCTTTTTTTGCTCAAATTTTTGTGCCGACCTTCAGACAGAGGAGGAGAGACTCTGCAGACACACTCAAGTCCCTGAACACAGCGGATTCAATGGTCTGTTCACTGACTAACCGAGCATTTGTACTAAAATCACCCAGTGGTTCCTCTGAGCAGAATAATGAGAAAGTAGCAGGTGAAATCTGTTTAAATTATCACTTTGCACAAGCTAAAAATACTAACTATGCCTGCTTTCCAAATTATATTTGAATGCAAGGACAGTTACAAATTGAGACATAATTTCATCAAAGTTGAACGACTGCAGTCGACAGACTTCCCTCCTGAATCACTCCGAGTCCCTGTAGATAAAGCAAAGCCTAAGAAATTACCAGACATTTGATGATATTTCTGTTTGTCTGTTATTTAAATCCTTGAGAAATTCACCACAGCACCAAACCAAACGCCTGGGACCAGGATGAACAACACATGCTTTGCGATGACGTCCCACGGTTTTCCAAAACAACAATCATTGTTGTCAACCCCCGGCAGGACTGCCCGCCACACACAAAGAAAGGAAAAGACCAACAAGAATGACACACAGCATCTGTTCAGCTAAAAAGACAGCAGTGCTGAACACAACAGCTCTGTGTGCCATGACATGGCAAACATGTCAAAAAATAGAGGGCTGGGAATTGCTCATTCTTGTGTGTCCATGCTTAGATACGCAGTGTGTGTGCGTGTGTGTGTGTGTGTGTGTGTGTGTCTGTGCTCACCGAAGAGTAGAGGTGACCCTCTCCATTCATGGCGATGTAGAGGCCAGTCTTGACTGATTGGATGGCCACGACTCTCAGACCCACAGGAATTAAGTTAAACAGAGCTGAGGACAAAAAACAGACAAACTGAGTTTATGTGTTTCTCGTTGGCGTTGGTGTGTGTGTGTGTGTGTGTGCGTGTGTGTGTGTGTGTGTGTGTGTGTTTCTTCTGAAAAGACACAGCTCCGAGCAGTGAATTGTTCTTTCTGTTGCTCAGGTGATTTGGTCAGTGGGTGAGGTGAAGAAGGTCAGCGTCGCGGGGCAGCTTGCAAGGCTTTTAAACTCAGAGTTCTGCTCGCAGAACGTTGACTGAAATTTCAAAACCACAGCTTTCAATAGAAATTCGTATCATACTCTGCCCAGAATCTAGTTATAATTTGTCTCCGTGGCTCCATACAATTAATACCATTAATAACATAAGAAGTCAACAAATCTTTATCATACTTCTTATGATAAACTGTTATACAGCTCCAATAACAGAAATACGCAGCAGATCCTGAAATTATCTCGTCCATCCCGGTGACTGTCTACCCCTCTCGACCGCTTTTCTTTAACGAGACGTTTCTTTGGCGTCTGACTTTATGTCAAACTGCTCCCTCTTTATCTCCCCGCGGCGGCGAATGGTGTCGACAGCTGCTCCCTGAATGAGGCCCATTGCACATTTTTTATATTTTGACTGGGGTAATTTAGTTCATGACATTTTAATATCAGCCTGTTCTCGTCCCTCGTCCTCATCTCTTCACAGAGCAGCTCTCGGCTCCGTCGGGTCAGTGTTATTTGAAGAACGGGAGCCTGTAATGATAAAGGAAAGGTCCACTGATCTCACCCTTATAGCCTTGGGCAGGTATTTTGAACAACGGCCTCACTGGTGGTTTTTCTTCACTTCCTGAAAATCTTTTCCTGTCTTGTATCTTCTTAGATTTATTCCAGTAATAAGATCTTAACTATTTTTCTCTGTCACCTTCTGAAGGAAGTATTTTGTGGCCGCAACCGTAACAAGTCGAGCTTCTATTTCCGTAGAGCACATCAGTGATCGACTGAGGGATTGAACCAGGGAAACTGTGAAATGGTTGTTGAAGTTGTTTACAGGCAGAAGGCAGTCCGACAGCTCTCAGAGCGTTCTTTGGTGTTCCAGTGTTATCTCTATAAAAAATGTTTTTTATATTCATCAAGGCAAAAAAAAAAGTTTATAACTTGATAGCTGCATTAGGCAACAACTCAGCAAAAATATTACCGCCAGGTAATTAACAGCTTCTACTGACTTTCGTGAAGGAGACTCTGCAAATGTTGTTTTGCACGACCATTGGAATTGAGGGTGTGAAAATTCTTATTATCATAATTATTGTTATTACTATTCCTCCATTGTGACGTACACTTGCGTCTAGCTCCTCTCTGATGTGAAAATGTGAAAACAATTATGTCATTTACTGGCCATCGTTTGTTGTGACCTTTCCGAGGGTGCTGAAATTCTTCGGAATCACACTGAGGTCAATTGGAACGGCACGTCTTTAACCCGTACGCCTCTTATCATTACTTAGTAAGAGTTATTGATTAGCCCGCCGGCAGCACAGGCGGCCGAGCCGTTACGACGGAAAAAACACCGAGCTAAATTCAAGGTGAACCCTGCCTCTCGCCGCACATCCAGTGATGTTTACAGAAATTCAGGTGTTACAGTTCAGTGCCAACATTTTCCAGTGCATGTGCCTCAGTCTTGTGAAATGACCCTTTAAGACAGTCTTTAGTATGAGAATGCCATAAAGGTTCATTTCAATTTCTTTTTAACCCTAGTGAAAAAAAATCAGTCAGTCAGTTTGGGTTTCATTTTTCTGTTTTTGAGGTAACCCAAATTATCTGAGTGATTGATATTTTTCACTGTCTAGTATTGTAGACTTTTGAGATATTTATATTTTACATATTATTTAATCTTCTTTTGCTTATCAGACTATTTCCAGTGATTGTTGTCTGATCCTCCTGCCCCTCTCCTCTATATGAACCCCTCTCAATGATAAAGAAACTGCTTATTTTGTGTTGTTCAAGCAGTATTTCTTAGCTCCACTTTTCTATTATAGTATTCTGTGGGTCTTGTGATGCATTGTTTGTCTCATTTTCAGGATCATAAATTATTTATACTGCAATTTTCTCAGGTGTTCGTGACTTAACTCTTTTTTTTTTTTTGGACTGGTTGTTGCAGCCTGTGGTTCGAGCATATAGATGTTGTTCTTTCATGCTATGAGTTTGATGCCTGGCTTTGAAATATCCACCTCAGAGATTTCTGCCTCTGCAGCATTGTTTCTTTCTTAAAACAATGTCCCAGATACTCTGGATAATCCACAGATCTCACTGTCAACAATTTTTATTGGAATATTTCTCTAGCTTCATCCTTTTGTCAAAAAAATGACCATATTAGCTTATACAGCTTATTTCTGTCAGTGTATTGAAGATGTGGTTGTCTGAAACATGCTTGATTCTTATTTAATTGACTGCGTGTTGTTTCCCTTTCCAGGAAAAGAGATCGGCCAAAATGATGAATGAATTACATCAAAGACGGCAGATATGTGACGGGTTGACAAGTGTTTATTTCATATGGCTACTGCATAACTCTAAAGGCCTTTGGTTAGAGGAGGGTGGGCTGATTTTGATTTGTCAAAATCCAAACATAATGTATGAGGCATCCCTCTTGAATAGACTGTATTGACACTGTCACCCAGGCCAGGTACAATATGACAAGCAAAATGCATTCGGGCACTGACTGTCTAAAGACATTAAAATACTCCAGTTTGCAGAAGGAAATATGCACACAGATATTTTGTGAAGGCCATGACATTGGATGTGCTATTTAGGACCGAAAGCCCTGCTGGTTTTCTCTTTAATCAAGGCCTGATTAAACCTGGGTTATCAGGGCCCTCATTAATCAAGGTTGCATTTATGTTACTGCTAAATCTCTCCAAACAACCAGCATTCACAGCGTTCAAAGTTAAGCAAGAGAAGTTTATCAAACGTTTATCAAAAGTACACCTGCATGTAATCATCCTTGATAAATATCGCACTTTCAAAACCACTATCACACCCGTGCACAGGCTTCATTAACATGAAGATACGCAGCCGGCTGATTAGAGACGGTGACAACCCTTCTTTTTAAAATGCTGCGGGAATTTGCCACCGATGTCTCCCCTCACGGCTGAACACGGCTCAGCCAGACAGAGCGAAGCTCGGCAAACACGTCTGTGCTGCAGTGACTTCCGCTTGATCTACATGCCGTGCTGTGGCAGAAAATTTTCATTAAAATGGTAACGTGGAGGCGTTTGCCAAAGACTGATGCGAAGACATAAATAACCGAATCGTAGTGGGACGTTGCTGCAACAGGGCGCTTGGCGGAGAGCAACCAGCTCAGCCAGTGTGGGAAGGACACTTTGGACCAGTGATAATTATCACTGATTAGCATTTGAGACTTGCAGATTGGATTATTGCAAAAGTCACATTTATCAAAATCCATTTGCAGCTCCTCCAATAGGGCTGCGTTTGGTGCAGGGGTCACATCAACAAGGCCTTTAAAAAATAAAATCCTCTGAGCAGCCATTTGTCACTTTGAGTGCAACAGTTGGTGTGTTCACACACACTGCCCCCTCTGAATGAAAATACTCTTTATGGTTGCATATACTTTGATTTTCAATCAAACGACTCATTTAAAATGACAATCAGTTTTTTACATTAGTATTTCCTGAATGGTAGATGGTATACGTGTACAGTATGTTTGTAACTGCTTTGTAAGTTCAGGAACTTGCATGTTAAGTTTAACTACTCTATCAAATCCTTCAACATTTTCCTAATAACTAGAAATCATTAGATCATCTGGTCCTGTTCTTTCTTGCTGATGTCTCCTTTTTCACAGTGGGAAAAAAGGGTCTCTCTCCACCGCCTTCAAGTCAGCTGAAGATCGAGAGCCTGACATGTCATTTTCCAAATAACTGTACGGCTTTTGGAGAGACTGTCATGGCGTTTCCTTTGCTATGATGAAATTTTGTTTTTGAGCTGTAACTCTTCTTGGGGATTTTTTTGAGCATTGATTTTTCTTTTCTTTATCTCTTGGGCTTTCTCATTGAGATACCTGTTGCTAAGCCTTACATTCATGCACTGTCAAGATAAATCAACATGCTTCTCTGCTTAGCAACGGCTGAACAAGGGGTTCACACCTTCTTTTACTTAAGATGTATTAATATACGATGGCGCCGATGGGGGTAGCGTTACAGAAAGTCAGGGCTGAGAACTACTCTACAACAAATAATACGCTTTGAGGGGAAGATAATTGCCTCCTCAACAATGTTGACTGTCAAAGTTTTTTCATGTTTATGTGGAAAAATTGTGTACAAAACCAAGTACTTTTATGTTGTGGAGACCTTGGTTTATGCAACAAAAAGCACTTTGATACGAGTCAGAAAAGTGGTTTTGGTGAAACGAAAATAAACATGTCGCATCTTGTGCTTCAATATTTAATTTCAATATTTACCCAACACCACAACTCTTCCCTAATCTCAACTAAATGCATTTAGTGCCGGAGCATAACTATAAAAACATGAACCATGCATCAGTTGCTAAGAGCAGATACTGTTTTGCAAAGAGTGGGTAGAGGAAATCAAATTAAATATGATGAAAAATGTATTCTCATTATGTGGAATAAAGAAAAGTAATTCGGATGGCATTACTTTTTTTTTTTTTTTAAATCAAAACATATTTGCTGTTGTATATTAGTCGTATACGAACAGACAAGGTTACAGCAGAGCTTTAAAGGAGCTCTTGGCATATTTATTGTCAATATATACATTTCCTAAAATGTACTGCAATAGAAAAACACACCTGCTGTCTATGAATGTGTGTGTATGTGTGTAGAGTGGACTCACAGGAGTTGGTGCTGTCGTCTTTGGTCCCATCCAGACTTCCATCCTGGCCCATCTGGAGATAGAAGCCCTGTCTGCAGAACAATCTGGTCACTATGCCCTTCAGCTGTGGTTCTACAGGAACACAGACAAAGAGAGGGCGAGGGACGAAGTTGAGAAGAATTAATCTTCGAATCAGGACGTGCTACACATTGTACATCCGGGACAAACTTTAAAACAAGTGCTGTCGGCTTCAACAGACTGATTCATGAACGGTTTATGTGCAAACGCATCCTCAGAATTCAATTTCTGCCCCCATCCTAGAAGCCACATTCGATGATACAATACCATTTGGCATTAAAGGAGCACAATGTGGCCACGTGTAACTTGCTGCATCCTCAGGGATTTTTCCTCTGGAGAGACTAGTCATGCACATCCAATCCATTACAGGATTCTTGGACTAATCCTTCCTTCACGGTCATTGTTCCACTTGAATAACGTTGATAAATTATTTCTGAACCTTTGATGGTAAAAAGCAGCCTTACAGTGTTTTTTTTTTAACCCTCCATATCCTGTTTACTATTGATCTATTGATCAGTTTGATGGTTTGTAGGTATGATTCCCTTTATCAAACCTTAGATGATTATATGGATCTTCCCATCTAAAGCAGTTTATCTATAATGTTTAAGACAGATATGAATATACTTTGCTCAAAAATACCTATTTTTGCCACAAATGTTTGGATTTTGATAAATTCACAATGACTGAAATGCAGATGTTTACCTAATTATAGATCCAATATCACAAATAGAAGAAAATCAATATGCTGATAGGCATTTTTCAGTTTTTAGTTACCAAATGGGGTATTGCTACAACTGCATATCCATAATTTTTGCCACTTGCTGTTTGGTTCTTGCAACAAAAGGAATAAAACTGGAGCTGCTCAGAATGAGACCAAGAGAAAGGACAAATGACAAAGGAGACGGGAAGGGGCTGAGGGACAGGGACTGAGTCATAGAAACACTTCCGACAGAACAAAGTCTGGGTTACGCAATGTAATTGTTGCACGTCTTCAGCAGGTACAGACCGACCCCCCCATTTCTACCATTATTACTCTGATCCCCGCTCCTCTGCTGTAGATAGTTCGTTTTTTCCACACAAACAGACACACTGACGTCCGTCGGTGACACTGAGTATCTAATATGGCTCCTTACACACACTTTTGCGTGACCACACCCATTCTCCCTCCATAGGACAGATCAGTGACTTCGCCTTTGTCGCTGCGGCTATGAGCAGGGTGGGAATCCCCTTTGAACATGTGTGTGTGAGTGAGTGAGAGACAGAGTGAGACTAACCTGGTAAAGGTGTACCCTAATGTATTGAGACAGAAAAAAAAAAGCCAAGACTGACCCAGTTTATGAAGAATGTTTGTTTGTGTGTGTGTGAGAGAGAGAGAGAGAGAGAGAGAGAGAGAGAGAGAGAGAGAGAGAGAGAGAGAGAGAGAGAGAGAGAGAGAGAGAGGCAGGGGTGTTTTCCATCTTTGTGAAGGATCCATCTTGTGCAGCAGGGGAGAAGGAGGGAAGAGGCGCCGTGAAGCTTGTAGCAAGCACTGACAAAATTCCCTGCACAGTACTTAGCATGTTGTGTGGTTCTGTCAATGACAGATCCTAGTCTGATTGATTAGAAAGAGAGCTATCAGATTTGCTCCCAGTGATCAACTGCCACTTGGAGGAGAGTTGCTATTTGCGGTTCACATGCAGGTGCAAGGATACTGGAGTTCAGAAAATTCTTGTTATTTTATTTCGAGTGTATTTTCTTGTTGATATATATATATGTATATATGCACACACACACTCCTCATTGTAGTAGCATTACTTTTTCCTATAAATAAAATGCAGCACAGGCTACATTTTCATGCATGAAGTACATATCACGCCAGTCGACAGCTGTGGTATTTCTTGCTGCTTTATGATTCAACATAACAGTTCACCTGCCCAGGATCCGCCTGTGAGAGCAGAGCAGGAATCAGAAACTCACCCTCTGCTGCAGACAGACCGAAATCAGTCACATTTCAATCTCGCTGTCCTTGTTTGCGTGACGCACGGTCTGAGGAAGCTGCTGGAAATGTTATTTATTGCCCCTTATCTTTCTCCAGAACATGTCACATCCCCTGTATTTCATCTGTGATGTGTTCATTTATAAAACATAACTTAAAATGTATTTTTTTTTGGGGGGGGGTTTAAATATTACTGAATTAGACATGGAGGCACAGCGGAGAGTGCTCCTTGCAGCCCGGCTTTGCATTTATACATCTGTCTAGTTGGCTTAAGACCCTATTTGATATGGATATATTACAGCAGGTGCACTTCTATGGCAGTATGTGATATATGAATACATCTCCCAGATTGTGTTTAGACTCAGACGATGGAAACAATTTTAAGGCTATGCAGTTTTATTTTCAAAATGTTTTGGTTTTATCACTGAAACTCTGGTAATGCATCAATACAATATCAAAAACTTTTCACCAGCATGAAGCCCTAGCCTTCACACCTACAAACATCATTTTTCAGACAATAAATTTTGATATATATTCTCTTAATCAAACTTTTTTTTTCTTTTCTAGCCACTCTACACTTTCTCTGAGAGACTGACTGATCAAACACTTTAAAATGTTACCTGGTAATGTGACCTTTGTTTTGACAACTATATGATATACAAACTATTTGTCAGCTTGTGGACTAACAGTTAAAAACCTATAGTTTACAGTCAATCATTTATTCAGTAAGAGGCAACATTTATTATCAATATTCTGTGTTATCTGTTTATGAGTGAAGCCTAGACAATAAGCCAAATATATTTATTTACCTAAAGTTATGGATCACATATCAACGTAGATTTATTCAAAGTTAGATAGTGAGAGAATAGCTACGGTAACCAGTCACGTGTAATCAGAGTTTTAACCAGCCAATCAAATCAGTCTAATCCACTTACTTGAACAACTCGTTAGTCCAGTCATTAATTAGGACAAGGAGAAGTGAGCCAGCACAGAGAAAGGAAATACAACACACTTACGTATTTTATGAGATGACTACAATGACATTTATCTTATTTGATATCATTTATCATGATATAGATTTTTAATCACACGGCCCAGCCCTATTATGGTTGCTGGTACAGTCTCAGATGGTGTTATTATCGGTGGTGTTTGCATAACTCCCTGCTGCACCGGATGACAAATCAATACTTCTCCACGGGCGGCTGTCCTGCTGCATCAACTCATCTTCTATTTATGTGTCTATCCACCCATCTAACGTCCATTTGTCCGTTTACTCAAAGACCAACCCCACGGCGGCCGGCTGTTGCCACAGTGACATTCCCACAGTCGTCAAGGTGATATTCCAACTCTTCCCAGCATCCCCTCCACAATCCTGTCTGTTACTAGGGATATTCCCATTTCTGGCGTTGCCACGGCAACAGCCTCGTGATTCCAGACTGTTCCAGTGGAAGGGTATTCCCCCATCCACACACACACACACACACACACACACACACACACACACACGTGTGCACGCACGGCTATAGCACAGCTATTTTCAATATAATGTGATCTGATTCAATCAGTCAGCCAGTCGGGCGGCCACGCTGATTTGACATGTCATATTGTCTGTTAATTTGCCCCAGTCTGAGTCTAAATACAGCGTTTAACACGGTATAAAATATCATCATGGGTGTCTCATACCAGTTATGCATCGTGGACCGTCTCATCTTCTGTACACACACACACACACACGCACACACACATGCCATCTCACCAAATAAAAGCACCGAGTGAAGAATTCATGAGCAGAAACCAAATGCACCCATTTCACCCTCATTTAGGTCAGAGTGATTGCTGATTAGAGGAACACTTAGGGTGCTGAACAAGGGCAGATTTCTTGTTAAAATACAGATACTGTTGGACCATTTGGGTCCGATTCAGAAACAGTAAATGTCCTTCATATGTAACATTGCAGCAGTGGTGCAGTTTGATTATGTACCTACATTAATAAATAATAAAAGCCCTTAACCTGAATTTGCCCTAATGAAACATTATGTTCAGATTTAAACAAGTCTGCACCACAGTGTGTCCTCACCGTTGGCTTTAATGTACTGATGTCATCCATCCATTCTCCGAACCTGCGTATTATTATGCATTGACCGAAAATGCAAGATACAGTTCTAACATACAGACAAACAGAGGTGACTGTGTTATCCGCAGGGCCACAGATCTGTCCCACGGTGAAGAACATTAATCGCTGTTTGTGGTTTTAGTGTAAGAATTGTAGGCATTGGTTTCCTGACTCGGTGGAAAACCCATTTCACAAACAGTGAATCTTCATCTAGCCGCTGTGTGTCTGCGTTGCGTTAATGTGGCAACGTGGTAACAGAGCAGCTGAGATGTCTTTTTATTTAGCCCTCCTCTCGTTCCTCCTCAGGGAGCTGCTGGTCATCAGAGGCCAGCTGTGTCAAACAGTTCCCACTGAATGTCCTGAGTAAATGCTTATTCAGATTCTTACATCTTAGACAAAAAATTAACAGGCTTAAATAATTTTTTTCTTATTGGTGTATTATATTCAGGGACCTCACCAGGTGCCTGAAACAGTGCAACTTGCCTCTGTCAATATAAATGAGCAGCAACTCGAACTTTTAGCCCCCCCCATCACTGGCCTCCTCATCTCCACGGCGAGTGCATCCTCCGTGATCTCATTGTCTCGGTCACTACACAGAGTTCAGTAACCCCAGGTGAGGACGGGACGCAAAGTCAACAAGTCATCAAATCGAGAGATTCGTGGTTCAGCTCCCTCCGCCGCCACAGCACCGAACTGGCAGACTGAGATTAAGACCTAGAGATACTTGAACTCACCCAACCACCTTCCTGGAGCTGACACAAACTATAATTTGTGATTTAGGGCTTTGTGAGCCTCAACGAGCTTGGAAAATGTTGTTGGGAGGTTTTAGAGACTTCCATGACAAACTGGTGTCAGGTAAGAGGCTGGAACGAGCAGCAGCAGAATTGATGAAATGGTGCTGATTTATACATCTGTCTTTCTGTTGGCTTAAAACCCAGTGTGATATTTATATAGTAAGGCAGGTGCATTTGTCAACAACAGGGAGCCCCCATCACATCAGAAGTTGGACTGATCTCACATTTTCAATAAAAAGTCAGCTCCATCTCCCTGTCAGTCTAACGCTAGCCGATAAAAGTATGCAAATTCAAGCTGTATTGAACCACATCTGTGACTGAGAGGCGAGGGCTGCAGATCAGTTCAAGTCGGGTCTGTCTGTCTCTCCTTCACAAAACCTCTGGAAGACAGTAGGGGATGTTGGCAAATCTCTCTCATGCACACAAACACACACAGACAGAGCACAGAGATTGTGGACACTGCCAAGCCTTTCACCAGCAGCTCGCACAGCTGGGAACACAGAGGAGGGAGAGACGGAGGGAGGGAAAGGAGGTGGTAGGAAAGAAAAAAAGAGAGGAAAAAGTAAAATGAAGCCTGAAGGAGGGATGAAAAGATCTAAGGTATGCGGGGAGAATTGGTTGGAGAGGAGGAGGGTGATGAGCCGAGGATCGGGAGAAGAAAAGAGGTAAGGGAGAGAGGTGACAAAAAAGAGGACAAAAGAAAAGAAAGGAGGAACAAAAATGCAGAGAGACTGATGCTAAGACATGAGGAGAGGAGGAGAAAAAAGGGGAGAGGAGAGGGGGCTGTAGTTGTCTGCTCCTTCCAAGAAGGAAAAAAGAGATGGGGGAGGAAAAGATCTGAGAGGGGTGGGAGAAGAGGATTAGACAGAGAGGAGGAAGGGTGGTAGGATGAAGAGATGTGGAGGAAGAAGGGAAGAGAGGAGGTGCGGGAGAAAGGTGACAAAAGGGTAAAATAAGGGAGGAGCAGAAAATGCAGAGGAACTGGAGCGGAGACATGAGGAGAGGTGGAGAAAACAAGGAGGAGAGGAGAGAAGAGGAGAGGTGGAGACAACAAGGAGGAGAGGAGTGGGAGAGAAGAGGAGAGAGAGAGGAGAAAGACAGGAGTGGAGAGGAGAGGAGAGGAGAGGAGAGAAGAGGAGTAGGAGAGGAGTGGGAGAGGAGAGGAGGCCCAAAGGAAGAAAAACTGGAAGAAGGGGTGAAAAGATCTAAGATGGGGGGGTTGAATGGAGAGGTGGAAGGGCCATAGAATCAAGAGATGAGCAGGAGAACGGGATGGAGAAATGGTTGAGAAAAGGGGCCAAAATAGACAGGAGCTGAAGGTGCAACATAAGAAGTGAAGGCAAAAAAAGGAAGAAGAAGATTAGAGGAAAAATGAAGAAGATGGTGAGGAGAGGAGAGGAGAGGAGAGGAGAGGAGAGGAGAGGAGAGGAGAGGAGAGGCGAGGAGGCTGTCATTGTATACTCCTCTCAAAAAGGAAATGATGGAGGGGTACAAAGGAGAAAATTTAAAAGGAAGCTGATAAAGGGATGAAAAGATTTAAGATACGGGGGAGGACTGGGTGAGAGGAGAAAGAATGGTAGAGTGAAGAAGGAATAGAGGAGGGTGTTGAGGAGGTGATGTTACAACAAAGGGAAAATGGGAAAAGGAGAGGAACAAAAATGCAGAGGAACTAAGGGCAACATGTGGGGAGGAGGAGAGGAGGATGTTATGTACTCTCACCAAAACACAAAGAAAGGAGCAGGGAGGGAAACAAAGATCTAAGGTAGGGAGGGTGGATTGGATGATTTAAGACAGGTGGTAGGATGATTGGCCAAAAGGAGGTGGAGGATGAGGAGGAGAAGAGTGACCAAGAGTGGGAGAGAAGGGAGAAAAATGGAGAGAGGAGGAGGTGGTTCCTGAAGGATGGAGGGACTAAATGTAGAAAGGATGTGAGCATAAAAGGTAGGCGAGGAGAAAAGAGGAGAGATCCGAGATCTGGAGTTCTGGGTCTCAGATGCCACAAATTCCCGTCGCCCACCAGACCACACTGGTGAAAAACCAGTTCCCATCACCAACCCTCACGCTCGCCTCCCCCCCTCTATCTCGTCCTCCGTGCCTCCCCCCGCCTCCTTTCATCATTCCCTCATTTCCTGCCTCCATCCCTCCTCCCTCCATACACCCTCACCTGCTGGTTTCTCACACAATCAATTGATTACAACAGCACTTATCGCCTCTACTATTGAACGCTTACCATAGCACACAATCACAGCATTCTCATTAATTTGCAGTCACTTGCACATCTAATCACTTCTCTGTGCGTTGACAGAATGATCCAGCTCACGATTAAACAATGATGCTAAATCTTAAAATTTGAGCGTTGGAAATTATTGACTTTATCTATTTTACCTCCACATGAACACCACGGTTTCTTTTTTTCTTGCATGGGACAAAAAAAAATTAATTACATGACGCTTGGTGCAATTTCAAAATAAGAGAGAGGTGTTAGTTCTGCTGCTGTCATTGTGTTTTGCGCTGACATTTTTCTGATGTTAAGGCAAAGTCTGATCTTGGTGATCTGGCACTTTGAATTATGAGCTGAGAAATGAGAGAGCGAGGTAGAGATGCACGGGGAGACTAGACAGAGAGAGAGAGAGAGACCAGACAGACTAATCTGTGGCTTCAATAATGGATGTACCTGGAAACTACTGAACCATAGGACACTACATGACAGTGCGTGGTTGCGCGTGTGTGTGTGTATGTGACCACAGAGGAGAGAGAGGGAGGAAAGAGAGAGAGAGAGAGAGAGAGAGAGAGAGAGAGAGAGAGAGAGAGAGAGAGAGAGAGACGGGTCTGTCAGTCTGTGTTTATGCATTATTGGGGTGTGTGCGCGTGTATGAAACGCGCGCTGGTGTACCAGCCGGGGTGTGGGTGTGTGTGTGTGTGTGTGTGTGTGGAGCCACGACTGTGGCCGCGCGTAAAAAGTGCAGGCGTGCGTTTTCTGTACGTGTGCAGGAGCGCGCGCATATGCATATCGGTACATTTGCCTGAGCGCGATCGTCTATGTGCATCATGCATGTGCGCGTTTGCGCCCCCCCCCCCCGCCCCCCCTCCCTCAAACACCTTGCCTCCGTAGCCTCCTCTTCTTCAAGCCGAATATCCGGACTTTGGAGAAGATGTCGACCAGGTTCCCGTTGCACAGCCCCTGCTTCTTGCCGGGGCTCTTCCGCCGCCGGTGAGCGGTCGGCCGGTGGGCGTGTTGCTCCCTCGCCTGTCGCTTCTGCCGGATCAAACCGCTGGCGATGGCCGCTGCCATGTCTCCGCCGAAAGAGCCGACGCAAAAAAAACCCGTCTCCGTCCGTGTCTCCGGTCTCTTCGGTTGTGTCCACCCGGCGGTGGTGGTGGTGGTGGTGGTGGTGGTGGTGGTGGGTGGTGGTGGTGGGGGGTGGTGGTGGTGGGGGGGGTACGGCGGAGCGCAGACAAAAACCAGACGCAGAACCCCCGGTCTCCGCCGCGCCGGCTATAACAGCCCCATGCTCCGAGCCCCAAAGCGGTAAAGTAGAAAAATAAACACGGCGCGTCCCGTTACAGCATATTTTCTGCCGCCGTCGGTCCGCGGGCCATCGGTTTCGTGAAGGCGCAGCGGTTCACCTGTCCGTCACGTCTCACCGGGCTGTCTGTCAGTCAGATAACGGCGGCTGTCACCGAGCGGCTCCCCCGACCGATTTCACCGGACCCCCAGTTCGTCACTTTGTGTTCCCATGGTCAACCGGGAGAGGGGGGGGGGCGAGAACGAACAAACAAACAAACAAACAAACAAACAAATAAAAAGCCGGACAGCGGTTCCGTCCTCGCTCCCTCCGAGAAACGCACGTTTGTATTCCTCTGACAGATGCGCGGGGCGCGCGTGCCGCCGCCAGCCGCTCCAGCTGCGCGAAACTAGCGGGAGTCACCGGAAGTAGGCGGTTTCTCTTTCAAAGTCAAAGCCTAACAGGATCCGTCTGTGTTTGAAAACGGGATTAGGGGCCGGACGATATCGACCCACTTGACGGAAAAAATGCATCCCGTTATCTTCATCATCATCATCATTATCATTATTATTATTATTATTATCATTATCATTATTATTATCATTATTATTCATGGCCCACTTTTTTATAGTGTGTCACTTTGCTACTTGTTGCTGCCATCAAGGGGCCAGTTTATAATCTAATCAGATCATTATAGATTTTTTTTTAATGAAAACAAAGCTAATAATTTATTCTCTAGAAATACTAATAGGACATTCTATGCACTTTAAAAAAAAAAAAAAAAGGATATCCCTTTTTCATTTATACTAGCTGCTTTATAGATAATACTTTGGCTTTATTTCCCTTTTATTAACTGCTGTATGGGTAAATTCCCCCTGCAGTATTACAGTTAATGGCCCTTTAGTGTGAGTCTTTAATCGACATTTATGATGTGCCTGTTGTTATTCAGCATTGACCTTTAGTTTATTGTAACAGGCTGTACAATAGACCTAAACCAATTGTGAGACTTTCTCAAATGTTTTTTTTTTCCTATTCAAACTCTATATAATGACTAAAATTACATTTCAGGCCGACAAAAAAATCGCCCAGTGAACATTACATGACGTGATTGGAGCATATTTACTTAAGGTACGTGTTGACGCTAGACTTAATGACATCCCATTATTATTTTGAAAGCAGTGAGCGGATGTGCCTGCGGTCGTTTGCTCCCGATGGTTTGACGGCGGAAAGCGCGAGCGCACTCTGGAAGCACACACTGGAGCCACGCGCCGAGCGAGCGGTCACACACGCGCTCCCAAAAACAACGTGTCATCCTCGTTGCGGGGCCAGCGGCGGCGTGTGTGTGTGTGTGTGTGTGTGTGTGTGAGTGTGTGTGTGTGTGTGTGTGTGTGAGTGTGTGTGTGTGTGTGTGTGTGTGTGTGTGTGTGTGTGTGTGTGTGTGTGTGTGTGTGTGTGTATGTGTGTGTGTGAGGGGTGGGGGGGTCGACTGACGGGTGGGGCTTCAGACGGCAGCGTTTAGAGTCATGGATCACTTTGGATCCAAAGCTGCAGAACAGGGCATTTCACGTTCTCTGTACCACTTTAACCCGTGGAACCGTGTTAAACGGCCCCTTTACACCTTATGTGTTGTCACTCTAATAGACCCACTCGTGGGCTGTAATACTTGAGTCTTTTCAAGTTGGCTTTCATATAAAACGCCCATTGCTCTCTAGTAATTTTTTACAGTTTTCATCAGTAGTGTAGGACACTGCACCATTTCTTTTTAAATCCCTCTACCAGGGTCTTTACCCTCCACTTGAGCTCATGTCCTCCGTATTTTTACTGAGAAACTGTTTTTGTTTAAATCAATCTCTGCTTTTATTCTAAAATTAAAGCTAAACCACAGTAGATGTTTTACATCTTAATTCTATTATTTTAAGCATATTTAAAGCCCCCAGCCATTGCTACATGTTTTAAGACTTAAAACATTCCAATTTAAATAATAATTTCTGTCTGATCTGCATTTTCCAAAAATAAATTTCAATTTCATCCATTTGCACTCCATCATTTAAAAAAAAAAAAGGATATCCCTTTTTCATTTATACTAGCTGCTTTATAGATAATACTTTGGCTTTATTTCCCTTTTATTAACTGCTGTATGGGTAAATTCCCCCTGCAGTATTACAGTTAATGGCCCTTTAGTGTGAGTCTTTAATCGACATTTATGATGTGCCTGTTGTTATTCAGCATTGACCTTTAGTTTATTGTAACAGGCTGTACAATAGACCTAAACCAATTGTGAGACTTTCTCAAATGTTTTTTTTTTCCTATTCAAACTCTATATAATGACTAAAATTACATTTCAGGCCGACAAAAAAATCGCCCAGTGAACATTACATGACGTGAGTGGAGCATATTTACTTAAGGTACGTGTTGACGCTAGACTTAATGACATCCCATTATTATTTTGAAAGCAGTGAGCGGATGTGCCTGCGGTCGTTTGCTCCCGATGGTTTGACGGCGGAAAGCGCGAGCGCACTCTGGAAGCACACACTGGAGCCACGCGCCGAGCGAGCGGTCACACACGCGCTCCCAAAAACAACGTGTCATCCTCGTTACGGGGCCAGCGGCGGCGTGTGTGTGTGTGTGTGTGTGTGTGTGTGTGTGTGTGTGTGTGTGTGTGTGTGTGTGTGTGAGTGTGTGTGTGAGTGTGTGTGTGAGTGTGTGTGTGAGTGTGTGTGTGTATGTGTGTGTATGTGTGTGTATGTGTGTGTGTGAGGGGTGGGGGGGTCGACTGACGGGTGGGGCTTCAGACGGCAGCGTTTAGAGTCATGGATCACTTTGGATCCAAAGCTGCAGAACAGGGCATTTCACGTTCTCTGTACCACTTTAACCCGTGGAACCGTGTTAAACGGCCCCTTTACACCTTATGTGTTGTCACTCTAATAGACCCACTCGTGGGCTGTAATACTTGAGTCTTTTCAAGTTGGCTTTCATATAAAACGCCCATTGCTCTCTAGTAATTCTTTACAGTTTTCATCAGTAGTGTAGGACACTGCACCATTTCTTTTTAAATCCCTCTACCAGGGTCTTTACCCTCCACTTGAGCTCATGTCCTCCGTATTTTTACTGAGAAACTGTTTTTGTTTAAATCAATCTCTGCTTTTATTCTAAAATTAAAGCTAAACCACAGTAGATGTTTTACATCTTAATTCTATTATTTTAAGCATATTTAAAGCCCCCAGCCATTGCTACATGTTTTAAGACTTAAAACATTCCAATTTAAATAATAATTTCTGTCTGATCTGCATTTTCCAAAAATAAATTTCAATTTCATCCATTTGCACTCCATCATTTAAAAAAAAAAATCACCATTGATGAATATGCAAATACTGTAATTTAATGAAACTAAATCTGAACACGTTTACATCTTCATGTTGGGAAATATGATTTTGAGAAAGAAAGCAGCTAACTGGAAAAAAAAATTCAAATATGAAAAATTCAAATAATTAAATCATTTATCAGACTTTATTTTGTTTCTGGCTTAAATCAATGTTTTTAAAATTCTGTGGACAGCCCTGCCTCTGACATGATTACTTTATCTTTTGCAGAAGCAGAGCATATTCATTTTGGAACACAATGAAACTTGTGAAACTTCATCCCTGTCAAAATTATTCTTATTTTTCGAGTGACACGAGTGAGGAATGCAACTCATCCATGTATGTTGAGGAAGCTGATGCTGACAATGAACCCTGCTCCACTCATTAACTCATCCCACACATTCCTGCTATGTATTCAGCTCATGATAGGCTGTCTGAATGGTTTTTAAAAATGCAAGAGGTGGGCTGGATGGACAGGCTGATAAACCGGAGGGCTGCCTGCCTCACATGTCTGGTTTGTCTAATGTACACGTGCTTATACCTTTCAAACAGCTGTAAGCTTATACTACAGGACGAAATACAGTACACTCGCGTTTCCTCCATGATGTAACGCCATAAGGGGCAGTATCGGGTGTAGCCCCTCGCTGAGTATATATGTTTTACAGTTTTAGGGGTTTTGGTTACACTTATTAAAACTGTATCACACATTAAAGGCATTTACAGTCGGAGAAAGTCAAGCGAAGGATTAATATTTTTTGAAAAGTTGCGTTATATTTTGAGTTCTGCCTAGATTTCACAAGCATCAGTCGGCTTTTCCAGTGCAGCATGTAGGTCAGACCTCTCTCCAGAATAAAGAGCCGGGCTGGGGCCCAGCTGGACACAAAGAACGCTGAACCAAATGTTTTCCTTTCTTCTGGGGGAATCCAATATCAAAGGAAGATCCCAGAACCTCTTCCAATCTATCTGTCTTTATAATGAATAATGGACAACAGGGTTTGGACGTGTGGATTTTTTTAAGGTCAGGGTGGAACCTCAATCTTATCAGGGAACGATACATTTTCACAGCAGAGTTACTGATAACACTCTGGTGTAGAGTACATTTTTTTCTGGTCATAATTCTATTAGGATTCCATGGTTCACGCAGGGATTCGCCAATATCTTTGGTGACATCCTTATATTTCCTTTAGCACCGACAAGAAAGCATCATTTCCTCTTTCTCATAGGAAATGTCAAAAAATCTGAGAGGCAGGTTGCCATTAATTTCACTTATCCCATTTATGCCCCTAAAGGGATGAGCCATTTCCATCAGTGCCAGTCTCAAATGTCAACTTTGCACGTTAGATTTCTCACTGTCGATAGGTCGATTGTCATTCAATAGCCTGATTGCAAACATTTTCCCCATGGGGATAAAGCCTCTTGATCCCAGTATAGATTGTTGCTTTGTTTATAGTTGATGTGACTGTAACTCATTGAGGTATGGCTACATTCAAATACAAATAAAATGTAAAATTAAAACATTATTAGTTCTTGTGGCATTTGTAACATGTATTTACTATATTTTATTAGCTTTATTTAATTCCAAATCTTGTTTTTTAAAACCGTCCCAAATAAAAGAAATTTCTGTACATTCTTTAGTATTTTTGTCTCTGTTGTCTGGATCCGAATAAAAGTCGAGGCCAGCGGGTGAAGCATATGCCATTAAAAAATAATTGGATGTGGCTTTGAGGCTCTGTGGCGTCAGAAGCAGGTCAGAACGCTTAAACCAAAATATTTCAGCAGCATGGACAGCGAACAGCCTCTCTCTGACGCTATACACACACACACACACACACACACACACACACACACACACACACAGAGAGAGAGAGAGAGAGAGATTTCTCCAAGTATGTCTTTCCTTGTTCCCACTAGGTGGCACCAGAGCATGTCTAACTAAAGGGTTCCGTGATGACAGTATTAACAGTGGCAGCACATCAGTAACACAGCAGCAGCTCTCTGTGTGTGGTTCATACTGATCAATAGCACATTAAGTCCCTGCAAAGAGAAGAAAAATGTTTACAGCTCCCTTAAACGCTATAATAACCGAACGGAGTTCTGAATGCAGACACGAGCTTTTCAGATCTTTGTCTAGAACTGAAAATATGTCTATGCTATAATGTTTTAATATTTTTTTTATACCGATACCTCTTCCCTCTCCTGCTCATATTAATTCAAAGATTTATCCAGGCAGCAGCAGCAGCAGTTTGTCATCCTGGATCTTTTTCTTTTGTCTCATCTCAGCAGGTAAACCCAGAATCTTCCCCAGCTTTGTTTCTTTTGTCCTTGATGTTGCTTACACACAACTATTTAAATATACAGTAACTTTCCTGTTTGACTCTCTCCAGCTTCTAAAAAGAAAAAGAACAAAAGTAAAAATGTGTTGGGGTGTGTGTGTGTGTGTGTAAGTGAGGAGGGGGGGTGTATATTCGCTGTTGTATCCAGGTCAGCCCAAGTGAAGGAGTTATGAATAAATCAAAGCTACATTTACACATTAAAATTCATCTCTTATGCTGCTTTATATAACCATGAAGGCGGGACTCGGCTCTTCAACTTCAAAAGGAAATTTCTTAGCGCCCCGTCCTTCTTCCATCTACTTATTCCACCATCCATCCCCTCAAAAGAAAAAAAAAAAACAACCCAATGCCCATCCCAAATATGCTTCATGGTCAATGGTTTGCAAGAGAACACACACACACACCAACACACGAGGGGATTAACACAAGATCACACACACAAATCATGCAAGTAAGCAGAGCTATGCTGTAAATACTGTTTACGAATGCAGAGGGAAGAGCTCGCATTAAACATCCAGCTCTCTCCTGAGATAACAAACGCACGGACACACACACTCTTGTTCTGAAGCTTGTCTGCATTAGTGTTACTACACAATTTTCCTCTGGGTCTGTGCAGAGGCAGTGGCGCCCTCTACAGGTAATAAAAGAGAACAGCATTCTCCACTCACCCATCCTCTCTCTCTCTCCTCAGCCCCTCACTTTTTCACTACTCTTTCTTCTGTCCAGCCCATCCTCACTTTAAGATGGATGCATTTTGATTTTATTCACCATTTTGCCTACCGACTTCATTACATGTCATTGTTCTGTCACTTCTCTTCCAGTCCTGAAGAGGCTTTCATGGACACTTCATTCTCAAGGCAAACAATATTTTCATACTCAAACAAAAGAATTAATGGCCAATATTTTACTTCTATATAGCAAATTAAATCTTGATGAGAGTATAAAAGTTCCCAAAGTTCAATAGTCCATCTTATTTTCTTGATATTTTATTTCATTATACTTTTATTGAGTTTTTAATAAAGATTTTGTGGTGACACTAATTAAACATGTGATTTATTGATAACTAGTAACAATTACATTGACATCTTTGATTGTAATATTATTTCCTAATAACTGTAACATATATTAGGGGCCTCTGGTGATTGCTACGTTCAGTTATGTTCAGAGACCAGTTAAACCTACAGTTAAATCTGATAGAAGGGATGTTTTTCAGACATTTAGATCCTGTGCTCTCAAATGGCCAGTAATATAGGAGGATGAAAGCATATACTGTACCTTGGAAAAAAAAAAAGACAGAACAGATGCATGCCCTTGCATGACTGTAGAAGCAGCAGGAGACTCAGAATTTAAAAGGAGAACCTATGAAAAGCTGTGTTTTGGAGTTTTTGCTCTATGTTTGAAGGCTGATGATAACTGTGGACAAGACAGACCCTTCAGAGTAACTTCTCTTGTCAACACCTGGCCAGAACTGGCGCGAAACTTAATATGGACATTTCATTAGAGGATTCTTAATGTTGACTCCCTGGATTTAAAAATTATGCAAAAGATATCTAAATCTATTACTGTAAGTAGGTTGCTGGGGCATTTGCTGAGCAGATTTATTGAGAACTCTATTTAGCTCTGCTACTGGTAAAGCTTTAAGAACATTAAAATCTTCACTATATTCAGTGGGGTGTATGGTCTCCCTAAGGAGCAGGGGTGAAAATGAATAAAGGAGTACCTTGTTCATATGCAGGGTGAGGGTCCAGTTTTTCTCCTGACCAGCTGCCCCTCTGGTGTGACATAAGGCCAAAAAAAATGTAAGTGTCCCATTAGGGAACAGACATATCCTGGTTAAATTAGGTTTCAAACAACATATAATCTGGTGCTTCGAGCAAATGGGGCAATTTGTTGTTCGTGTCTCTAACCTTTTGCTTCAGGCTCATAGTTGTTCTTTGATAACAAAATCATTGCTTTTAAAAAGCCAATTTATGTGAATAAACCCAATGAACCAGCGAGCAAAAGCAGTAGAACTGAGATGCTGATAGCAAGACTGTCTTTGCTTTTGTTCTCAAATGACAAGAAAGAAGTGCTGCCTACGCCCACAAGAAAAAAGGAGTTATTGTACAATACTGGCACCAAATCACCAAAACTGCTCAACCAGCCTGAGAGGGGGACTGAGCATGTTGGGTGTGGGAGGATGAAGATGATTGTTTGCTTCTGATCTTTGTTTTCTGCACATTTTAAAGAAGCTCATTGATATGCAGTAGAAGAGAGGAACTGTTTTACCTCTTGCTCACATTATTGTGAATTTGCTTACTTGAAATGTTAGGGTCTCTGTAAAGAATAACTATAAAGAGTCTGGTCTAGACCTGCTCTATATGACAAGTGCACTAAGATAATGTCTGTTATGATATAGTGCTATATAAATATAACATTCTACTCTCTCTCTCTCTCTGTCTAAACTGTGAGACTTACTTAGATTTATAGCACTTCCCAGAGATTATTTGTCAATCATGCAGCATCTCTGTAGGTGGCGCTCTCATCTTTGTCTGGCCAGTCATGGTGACTGCGGCGGCTCTGGCTAATTAGATGTGTTCCATTGCTGCTTTGAAGGAGGAGATAACGGAGGGGAGGGGGGCAAGAGAGCAACAGGTAAACATCACGTTTAACTACAAATATATACAGAGTAAAACAGCCATAAATACCTTTAAATCTGGGTATTAGGAGAGAGTCGGTAGAGACGGGGATGATAGAGGGAGACGAGGAATGGAGCCGTAGAAGGGGGAAGGAGGTGCAGACGTGGGTGGGTTTTCCCCAGACAGGGGTGTGAGGATAGCCGCTCCGAGCCGAGCAGGGATGAGTCACAATTCACGCTCAGACGCGCGCGCGCGTGCGCGCGCTCAGGGAGGCACAGACACGGGGGAAGTCCACTGTTACCTAGGTAACGGGTGATTAGTGACGCAGATGGGTCTCCGAGAGGAGGGGGAGAACACCTGCTGAATGCGTAACACGGCGCGCGCGCGCACGCACGCACGCACACACACCTGGGATCAGTCACATTTCTCCATATTGCGTCTCTGACTTTATCTTTCTGCTCCGTCTTTAGCTGTGTGTTGCCTCTGTCTGTCTGTCTGTCTGTCTGTCTGTCTGTCTGTCTGTCCCTCTCTCTCTCACTCACACACACACACACACACACACACACACACACACTTACACCCTGTTGCTGAAACGCTTACAACATATTTCATACAATCACAAATACAAACACAAACACACAAACATATATCAGAAAAACACTTAAAAATCATTTTTGGGGAAATACAGATGACAAAAGCCTCCTCTCATCTCCTTCCCTTGTCTCTTTTCCCCACTTCTCCTCTCATCTCCTTCCCTTGTCTCCTTTCCCCACTTCTCCTCTCATCTCCTTCCCTTGTCTCCTTTCCCCACTTTTCCTCTCATCTCCTTCCCTTGTCTTCCCTTATCGCCCCCCCCCCCCCCCCTTTCCTTGTCTCCTTTCCCCACTTTTCCTATCATCTCCTCCCCTTGTTGGATGTTCCCAACCCCCCTGGTTGGAGTTGAGGCCTTCTCTCTCATGCAAGTACATCTAATACCCGCATGCAAGACCATGTTTAAATGCAGGTTTAAACAGTGGCTGTGTGGTCAAACGTTAGCATAGAGAGACTAAAACGATTCTTCGTGTAGAATATTTTTTCAACACCAAATTTAGTCAGTACCAGATATATACATTTTTCTGTGAAAAACATGCTCAAGGTCCAGTCACTCGTCCGTCCACTGGCCCTGACGGCATCTGTTTTTCCTGCTGGGGGCTTTGGCAGAAGGATTTAGCTCCAGCACGTTGCCCTATTTCCCAACAGTGACTGGTCTCACACGCTGTCCCTGTCCTCTGGAAAAACAAAAATGAAACTCAAAAAAACATACTGCCATTACACCGATTCCTGAGAAACCATATTGTCATTGACAAGAATGATTCCAGACCAATGGCTTTAGCTTCAACTGAGATGAAAGGCTCGGGAAAATCCATGCTTCCCGTCCTCAAAAGCTGCTATAAATCCATCGTGGGATCCTTTCTGTTGTGCTCCTAGACGGAGGAAGGGCACTGGTGATGCCGTTAACGGCGTCCCCCATCTGATTCTTAAGCACTTGGAAGGACACCAAAGCCTATGCATGCCTGCTGTTTGTTGATTCCAGCCCAGCTACCAACACCCCTCGGCCTCCTCTTTTGATTCAGAAAATGAAACAGATGAGTGTCAACCCTTTTACCATTAAATTGTACCTCTCTTTTCTGACGGATCGTATCCAGTATCTAAAGGTTTAACCTTTTCACATTGTATGCATATGAGTGTGTGAGCATCCACCTGCATATGAAAATTCTCTGACGACGCTGCTCTCCTTAGCTTATCATGCAGAGAAAAAAAAGACATCATCCTAAAACTCAGAGATAGAGACTTCTGTTTAGGGGTGTGATGCTCACCAACGCATTTTGAATGTGAAGGGAACTGGAGAGCTGGTGTTTGGCCCTCGGGCAGGAAGTGACCATGGCCCCGTTATTATCGTCAACACTCCCATTAATTAGGTATGATTAGAGGAAAAATTTCCCTAAGGGGACAATAGAGTATATTATATCGTATCTCTCCTCCTATCCTCCTCTCATCTCCTCGTTTCCTCTCCTCTCTGTGCATCCTCTCCTCTCCGTTTCTGGTTCCCCCAGTTGCTATTTTCTCCCCCTCTCCTCTCCTCTATGTTTGTAACATCCCCAACTCAGTAGGGAGGAGGAGAGAGGGAACGGAGGGACTAAATTATTCATTAACACCCCCCCCCCCCGGTTTCTTCCATCTCTATCTGCCGTCCCTGTAGTCTTAGATCACCCTCCCCTCTTTCTCATCTTCCTCTCTGTTATACCTATTCCTCTCTCATCCCAGGTTTCCTTCAAGCCGTCTCCTGCTCACAGCAACAAAGACAAGTGGGAAAACTTTACATCTGCTTGGTGTCAGAAAACTCACACAAGCGTATCACAGGGTTACACACGGTAACGCATATGTAGTCTTTTTTGTTCCTGTCATACTACTTTGCTTCTACTACTACATTCTGAATGCATAGAGAAGCTTTATTATCATGTATAACTTTCTGATATGGCGAAAACCAGGTTAAGTTGACAGCGAGATGAGCCGGCTCCTTGTAACCTAGCAACCACCGACAAAGTCATGTGCATCGTTACAGATGTAGAGTCATTTTCACTGCCCACTGTGTCTAAATAGAGGTCATAGATATGTCTGAGGTTTTCTGAGAACTTTAAAGTGACACTATGTGATGTCCAGAGCGCTAACAATTAGCCACTATAAGTTACACTGGTCATACCAGACAACGTCAGGCTGTTAGCAAGGAAGTAAACCCCTACTGAGTAAGGGTATTTTTTACTCCATATGGGTTCAACTTTTCATTTAAAAGTGTGTGTTATTTGTTTGTTACAGTGTCTTGCTTTAAATGCTTTAATGAGGAGCAGTGTGAGCACAAAACCTTGGTGTCACTGTGACCCGTGATGCCATTTGAAGCAATTTTGCCTCAAACAAAAAGAAAGATCTGATATAACATGATATAATGAAAATGTTGTTCCAAAATTGATGCATATGCCCAAGTGCTAGATCTTCATGTCCCAGATCAGACACAATTATACCAGGGGACAACAACTAAAGGGGAAAAGAAGACACAAAACAGTTAAAATCCCTGAACTGAGTGGATGAATCTGGGTAGGGAAATTGAAAGATTAAAGCCACTGATGTGCCCTTCAGGTCTGTCCAGAAAAACCGAGCATTGCTCTTCATGAAACTTCACTGAGTAAATAAAGGTTAAAAAAAAAAACAAAACAAACAAACAACAAAACTTAAAACTAAACCAAGACACAAGGAACCTGATTTATTTAGCTGCAAAAGAAAGGAAGATAGGATTGGAAAGACATTGTGATGGAAGACAGAGGGCGAGAGAACAGATTATGACAAAAGAGACAGACCCACAAACAAAAGAAGAGACATCTGGAAAGAGGTGAAACCAGTGAATGAGACAAAATTACAATTTAATTTGTATGACACTTTATCATCTAGGACTCAAGTTGTGGCACCATTCTACTTAACTTTCCCATACTTTGGTTGCAATTTATTTCAATAAAATGCAACAAGTGGTTCTTCATACCCAGTAAAGCACTTTGATTAAACACAGCTTTAAAGATAATTAATCTTTTCTCTTCTGCAGCTGAGAGCTCTGTTGTTTGGTTCATTTTTTAAATAAGCCATTGCATTTGTTTTATTTGGTACAAATCACAGTCCTGGAGGTTGCCACATCAGTCTCTTATACTTTTATATTTAATTTTAGTAAATGTAGCGGATGCTCTAAATAGATTACATGGAATAAATCAAACAAATATCAATGTATCAATCTCCTGAGACCAGTTTCCATATCAAGAAAACTCAAGGTTAAACACCTCTGACCCCTCACAGCAGCAGGACTCGAATGTCAGTAACAGAGAGCTTCATGAACCGTGGTCCCTCTAAACACCTATTGATCTCTCTTTTAAAAGCCCCTTGTTCTTAGCTTCAGGGACTTTTTTTTGGGGGGGGGGTGTTTCTCAGGAAGTGCTGGTCTAATATTTCTGGTGTTGTTGTCGGTACTTTGAAGTGTGAAGTAATAGCGGTGAAAGTCACTTCGTGTTAGTCATGCCTTTTCCCTAGAGTTACTGACTGTTAAAAAAAAGGAAGAAAAAAAAGATAAGCATTGGACTAGTCTAAAACTGTCCAATCAGCTCTAATGCAATGCCATGTATTATGGCTGACAGTTAAAGTAGCAGTTCATTAGCAGAGAACGCTAACACTAACTGCAAATGGGAAAAGGAATCCAAATGTTGTGTTCATTTGTACTGGGGAAGTTCAAAACTATAGCAGATATAGCTGATATTTTATGGCTGTCCAGCTATCTAAAGATGTAGACTGAGTAAATGTATTTAGTCTATATGGTTCAGTAAATAAAATCCAATTATATGAGGCATCCCTACAGTTGTTTTAAAAAGCATTATATAGTGATAGGATGTCATTTTGGAGCATTTCCCTATGTTCCTGGATTTTCCCAGGTAGGTCAGAGGTCACGGAGCAGGTGCTAGAGCAGGCACATCGGGAGGCTGAAGTCGTCAGTGACAATTTCTTTTTTTACGCAAAAATGATAACAGCTTGAAATGGAAGACTTCTGCGTCAGAGCAGTTACATAAGCGCTCCAGATCTTTCCCCAAAAAAGTCAGAACTACAGAGGGAGACGTGAGGAGGGGGAGAAGAGAAGAGAGGGTGGAACTACAGAACGAGTGCAGAAACTGAAGGGAGAACTCCTCCGAGCAAGAGTCTGAATCAAGGGGGAACTGAAAGTCAAAGCAAAACAGTTACAGTCTAAAGCAGAGTTAGCAGCTCTAGAGTCACACACAGTCACAATCTTATTACTACTCTTGATTTTGAAACTTTTAAAATCAATATTTACAATGACTTTTTATCACATTATAATGACATTTTATTACATTATATCTTGGGTTTTGAATCTGGGTTTTGAGTATCAAATCAACGGTCCTGTAGGAGTCAGATAGACAATGAGAACTAGAAGGTGAAGGGTTGAAATAAATGTGCAAAAGGGAATCAACTTCAGATTGAAACAGATGTTAAAGATAACAAACGGGAAATTAGGAAATGCTGAGGACATAAGAAATAAAAAAAAATGGGAAAATGCATTATTCATTTTAAGCAGTGTATCAAGAGCACATCATGATTCCTCATCCTCTCTAAATTTCTCTATATATAGATCATGCAGTGCAGTCAGTCAGGCAGACTGCCGTGAAACCACTTCATCTTCTCCACTTAACCCACACATCACGACTGGATTTGACAGCTGACATCTGTCAAACTGCAGCTTTCAGGGTGTGCAATTTTTTTCTTAATAGCGACTAGTGTCTGTTTGCTACAACACGGAGAACACCTGCACCAACAAGCAGATCTCTTACGTTTGTGTATTTCTGAATTATAATACATCAAATCAAAGTCGAGGACTTCTCAAATGTCACTTTCCGGGGTCTAGGTTCAGGCACAAAAAATACTTCAAAAACCAACGTTGATTGCCACTATGAAAAAACTAATTCTGCCATTGCTCTGGAGACATAAAGTCATCATTTGCCCCGCAACAAGAGGCCCTTGCCAGACAAGTGTAAACATGGATTATTTAAGGCATTTGAACAAATGAGCGATACTGTAGTTTTTCAGACTCATCCTTCCATCCATCCATCCTCTTTGTCTCCTTATTCCGCTCAGGGTTGTAGGGGAATGAGTAGGGCAACAAGCAACCAGAACAAGCTTCGTTCCAATCACAGGGTGGACAAATACATTCAACTCGTCAGTTCACCTGACACACCTGACCTATGTTTAGACTTCGGTGGGAAACTGGAACATGTCGTCTTCTTCCCCACTATTATCTTAGACCACCTTTTGACTGAAGAGTCTGTAACACCAACCGTGATGTCTTACGCTATGGGTCTCCTGGGCCGTCCTAGGAAATTTAATAGCTTGAGCTGACGCAGTCTCTCATCCTATAGAGAGAGTTCAACTATTGTGCAGGCTCACTTCTTGTTAAATTTCTTGAGCCAGTTTGTGACAAAAAAAACCCCAAAACCCCTGTTAATACTGCTGATTTGTAAAATGAATGTACATAGCAATACTGTGCTGTGCTGTGCAGAAAGACAGTGCTGTACATACAGTGCAGTGTAGATTGGACCAGTGTTAGAGAAATCTAATGTACCTGTCAATATTAATTTACACTCTATCCCACTATGGTCGTTTACGTGTGGGTGGTGTGTGTGTGTGTGTGTGTGTGTGTTATGTGTGTATTGCAGTGATCTGGGTCAGAAAGCACAACGAGCCAGAGCAGAATTGAATGGTTCCCAGAAAGCTGCACTCTTCCGTTCGCAGCTAGACCACAATTCCTGGCCACCCCTCCTCCGCCAACAGTATTATTCAGTGTACTGGTCCTTTAACGAGCAACGGCAGTGACTTTCTCCTCATGCCTCCGAGTTGTTTGGCTGGCCTCTCTCTAATGAGTCAGTCACACCTCAGATGGTTCACTGCTTGATTTTTTTGGCAATGCTGTCACAACACTCGGGCATCATATAAAAGACTATACACTTGAGTCGGTTTTGATCCATTCGGCCTTTGCCATCACAGATTAGGTATAATTTCTTTATTTACCTATTTTTTGCCATGTACAACATGAAAAGCAGCTCCACATTTTCCAGAAGAAGCAGATTAGAGCCAGGCCTGTTGCGGCTGACGACAGATACTTTCTATAACCGCAGTTTTTCGTGTGCTTTCAAATGCTCCTGTATGTGCGGCCGACTGAATAAAACATAAAATTTCGGTTGTGACTAACAGGAACGCAGAGCGTAGGTAGATAATGTGACAAGAGATAAAACTTTGTCAGGCATTCAAGACTCAACAAAGGAGACTGTGTCTGTGCCACCCACAGTTGGGCGCATGCCGGGCGAGAAACTTATGCTTGCTTTTTTCAGCGGCAGCTACAGGCAGCCGCAGAGTGATGAAATGCCTAATTTCAGCTATTGTGTTGGGGGGGGGCTGTTATTCCTCACACCGCTCTGCAGAGGGAAGTTCACATTGGGATGGAAGAGGAGGAGGAGGAGGAAGAGGAATGACCAGGTGGTGGATGATTGGAAAAAGGTTCTTGTTATGATGATGTTTAACTCAAAATCTGAGGAGATGCAGCAGCTGTGTCCCTTTTCCTTCTTTCCAAAAGCTGAACTTCAGAGTTAGATGAAAATGGGCTGAAAATAAAGACCAAATTTTCAAAATAACACCTGAAAGAAAACCCATTTTTGGGGCTGGCAGTAACACTGAAGAGACCTGTGATTAATCTGTTTTCTCCACAGTCCTGCGTTGCAGGAACTTTGTATCTTGTATGTGCATGCTTGTGTGTCTGTGTGTGTGCAGCAGTCCCTCTGACAATGACGGCATGAAAAGTTCAGGAGCATGGTCCAATATATTCCGCCTGCAAGACTAACATAAGGCTGCATCTAATCCAAACTGTGCCACAATACAGATCTAAAGGTAACATTTCTGCACACGGGCAAGGGAATTAAAACGCAGCACAACTACTCTCTGCTGAACAAGTGTTGTGCACTGAAGATACAATAAGCATTTTATATCTGTGTCCATTAGTTAGCGCAAACAAGCCGATGGACTTCAGATGACTCAGTGTTAACATGCAGTAGAATTCATCTAAAATTGGACAAAACAGGCATGAAATTGCACCAAATTTTCCCATTGCTCAAGAGTGAGTTTATCACAGAGCATTAAATACTGGCCCTAACTATCAATACACAATATAAAGAGCATTTCTACAAGGGGGGAAGTCTTAGAGATTCTCATTTTTGCCTTGTTAAACTGCTCCAAGTCAATGATTTTAGAGGAACTAAGAGTTTTTCAAGATTTGCCTTTGAATCATGTCATATTATTACATTGTACTGAAGCAGGTAAGAGATTAAACTGCTTTAGTAAAATGAAAAAAATATACTTGAAAATAAACACATGAAATTCTAATACAAGGATTAAAGCATAAATCGGTAAATCAGCGACACACACTGCTGCACTGGATGTTACTTTATTACAATGAACATGGAACATGTAGTCAGTCCCACTTACACCATTCTGCTACTCCTTTTTGACAACCTTTACTTAAAATTACATTGCCTACCTTTTTAAGGAGATTCTTTAAAACTGTTTGTTGTATTTTTAACCTATTTATAAAGATTCATGTTTTCAGTATAGGACCCATCAGGCTCTTGGGTGATGGCCTTAGATGGGGTAGGGAAATCGGAAAGTATTGAGAGATAGCCTAAGGCATGGTTGGACTTGTCTTTTTGTTTTCTGATGACAATAAGAGAAATACAGATAAACACTATCCTTTCATTTAACTGATTAAAAGTCAGCTGGCCTTTCAGTCAGATGGTGCGGTTCTACCCTCATAGTCCCTTCTCCACCCACAACCCAACTGCTTTAATTTTACCATATCGGCCGTGTAAATTTCTTTGAATTGTCAGTACGTGTCGGTCAACATGTTCCGTGGCTCGGTTTCCTGCAAAATTCTGCCTGTCACCTATTGCGAGCCACGTGGGATGGCATTTGCATTCGTGGGGGCGTTTGGCACTTCATATTTAATTTCACCAACACTCAGTCTCAGTCACGAGTCTACATTAAAATGATAAATCAAAATAGCTGACAAGTGGAACAGCTTAAAGTTGAGCAAGAAAATGAGGGGAAGCAACAGATGAGCAGCTGTAGTTGCAGGCATCATGACCACACACACACACATTTCATTGACAGCTATATAATACAGAGGCCTCCAGAAAGACACTACAGCGTGACGCCTGACTTATCGACTAATACAAAGGGCACATCAGTTTGTGTACTGTCCCTCTATGTTTGTGTACTGTCCCTATGTTTGTTTTATTTAAGTATGTTACATACACTCCTCCAAACTCACCCATATTATATCACCTTAAACCCCGACTGGGATGAGATTACTCATAGCCAGTGATATCTGTGGTATTTCTGGACAGCGGGGAAACGACATCTTCTTTTGTGTCCAGGAAAAATTATGGAAAATACGTAACTCAGTTATGAATTATTTATCATAATTTTTCTCTGGCAAACCGCAGTCAAGCTGACAAGGTCAGACCCAGTTTGTCTTCACTCTTTTATGACTTATTGGTATGAATTTATCTTAACGTACCATTTTATCAGAATCTGTTATAGAATAACTTCACATTATTCTGTATAAATTTATTTTTTGTGTCTAAATAAAACACTGTTTTCCGTAACAGCTATGTTTTTTTAATGCACTGCTTAAAAGTTTCTGAAAAGTTGAAAAAATATAAAATGGGTGAGTTTGAATCATGTTGAAACATAATAAAACTATAAATAAATCAATATACACAGATGGCACCTCAATCTGTAGCTTTTGATGTCTACATGAAAGACATTGCTGTGAGGTTTTTACATATAGTCAAATTTTTTAAATTATTTTTGTGATTCTCTTTCGTCTCTTACCTGGTTCAGCTTTGCCCAAAGCAGCCTTTATTCTCCTCTCTGCTACCTTCAGTATAAACTCAAAGTCCATGACTAACATGCACACACACACACACACCTGTAGACACCAGCTCAGTGGACTCCTTGGAAAGCTCACTTCTTGAAGTGTACCCCAATGTGGCCTCACACATGGACATGGACACACACACACACACACACACACACATGCACACACACGCACACACACACACAGAGTGAGTGAGACAGATATGGCGATTATGTCATGCAGGGCTGTCATCAAGCGAAAGGTTAATACAGACACGGGAAGAATAAAAAGTCAGCTCAAGTGTGTGTGAGTGAGATGCAGAACAAATGAGGAGGAGAGAGGTTGAGAACAGAGATAAAGAGAAGAGGCACAAGAAAAGGCTACAGGGTGAGAAGTCATCAGAAATGTGAGCCAGCTAACTTTTCCATCAATGATTACATTATATTTGCTTTTTCTTTTAAACGTGGTTGGATTTACGTTTGCATTTTTTTTTTAAATTATAAAGATACCAAAGCAAAGCACCTTTGTAGAACTTTCTATGGCATAACCTGCGACAGTCATTACTAGCATTAATGTAATGAGTTGCCTGACGGAAAAACAGAGGCATAAGTTCCTATAAACATGTGAACAAACAAGCAATGGTGTTGTTTTTCTGGTGAGAATTGTCTCAGTGGAGCTGATGTTCTGACAAAATGTGTCTGCGGAGCCCAGAAATCCCAGAAAGGACTGCAACTTCCTACATATTAAAACCATATTATCCTGATAATTGTATATAGTATATAAAATAACGAAGACCACCACGGTCATGGGAAGAAGAGCTGTGATTGGCCCACCAGACCAGAGCAAAAAACATGGAGATAGATCCAGGTGGAGTTGACTAAAGATGCTACAGCACCACCCAAGGCCAAACAAAGTACCATGGATGACTGTTACTGAGCGTGCATGCCCACATCTGTGGGATAGGGTTGAAAGCTCTGGGAACAGCTAGTAAGTGCACCTTGAGTTGGGATAATTTTGTTCCCGGGATAACATTGAACCTCCACACTGTAGCACTGTAACACAGTGACTGTGTGTGTTCTGCATTTCCAACGTCGCCAGCTCGACACTTTTTTACGCAGCGACTCAGAGAGAGAGACCGAGTTGTTGTCAAGTGTTTCTCTGCTTCTTATCGTTCGGTCTGTGAAAACACTTCTTAGTGGAGTCTTTGATGCCCTGCTGCTTTTAAGTGCACTTGGAAAAATAACACTCAGCACTCACTCTCTCCTGACAGGAACCTGGAGCGAGAGCTGTCCAAACACACACAAGCCTACACGCATGCATGCACGCACACACACACATTCACCTCATTCACCTTGCTTCTTTTGCTCATTGCTTCATTTTGAAAATTATAGACTTTCCTTCGCTGAACAGACTTACACTGTAATCAACAGCACTGGCCTCTCCTTTCTCTTTGTCTGAAACACTGTAACACCTGGAGTCATTTTACCCCCCATCAGTACTGGCCTTTCAAAAGCAGAAATGCAACAAGACCGTGGCAGGTTTTGGAGTCCGGTACTTAAACACTTGTAGCACAGAAACTTTGAGGAGTCGTTTTGGTCAGACAAAAAAAAGATTTGTTTTTAAATTTAAAATTTCATAAATCTACTTATATCAACTCTGATTGTCAATGAGCAAGCCTGTGCTGTTAAAGATTCCCTGTTGGGTTAAAAGGCATTTTAGTGCAAGTTTCTGTTTTTTTAAACAACATTGTGAAAATCTGGTCTCTGACACTTCTCCCTCCGACCAAAACCACCATCTTCATTATTCATTTTTTCCCTATTTTTTCTTTACATATTTAGCCAAGGTTGAATAACCAACCAGGAAAAGTAGGCTGCCCTTGGCCCCAGACCCAAAGGGCCCTCAAAAGCCCAGAGGACACTGTGTAAAATGGTTTTATGCAATTTTTATTAACTGAAGTTGCAATTCACATAAGTAGAATATGGGACATTGTAATTGGCATCAGTAGCTGTATTCATGGTTTTATCATCACAGGCTCATTCACTGGGTGTTTGGTTACCAGCTAACTGGTAACAGCCAATCACATTCATGTGGGTTTACATTGCAGCCAATACCTGAATACCTGACACTTACTCTTTCAGAGTTCCCTCAAAGAGCAGAGCCTTCTCCATCAAATTTAATAAAATATCCATTTGTTATAAATGGTCAGTGTCTTAACATGAGCATCTGTGACTAATGTAAACTTTGACGGAATCCCTATTATTGCAGAATCTATTATTATCATTAAAGTTGTGTTTAATCAAACTGTTTTATCCAATGGAAACAGAACAGTTGGGGAAGGTGGTTGGGGCTGAGAGGTCAATGGGGGGTTATTGGCAAATCTTTGTTCCCTTAACAGACTAATTCAGCCATTATTTAACCACTGTTGATAAATCGTTAAGTCCGAATTGTGTGAATCCAGTCGATGGTTTAATTTTATGCCAAACTATACCACTACTATATTGTAGCAACGCCATGCAGATGTAAAACTTTGGACAACATATAAGAAATATCGCATGATTTTTGGCTTTTGTCTGCAAAGTTCATTTTAGCTAACAAGGTAGTTTGTTTGGTTATATAAAATGACATGAGTGACTGCACTCTGTGTGTGTGTATGTGTGTGTTACTGGGGTGATTAGTTGACTTTTTCCATGTGAGTGTGCATGCGTTTCTGTGTAAAGTATGACGTACGTGATCAGTTCAAACGGAAGTGGATCAGACCAGCAAAGTCATAATGTCTTTCTGCAGATTCAGTGTGTTGGGGACAATGGGGCCATAAGCTAATGAGCACTCTCTCTCTCTCTCTCTCTCTCTCTCTCTCTCTCTCTCTCTCTCTTTCTCTCTCTTTCTCTCTCTTTCTCTCTCTTTCTCTCTCTTTCTCTCACACTCACACACTCTCTCTCTCACACACACACAAACACACACACACACACACACACACACACACACACACACACACACACACACACACACACACACACACACACACACACACACATATTAGAGTACTGCACCAAAACCCTCCATGTGACCTTAGAGGACAGACATGACAATGACTGTCACCATTTTGTCAACTCATCACCTTTAGACAACACAACAGCACGCAACTCGGGAGCAGAGACAGAGAACGAGACACACGCAAGTTTACTTTGTTGCAAGCTTCGGGGGAAAATCTGTAATATGAACATTTTTTTAATCCAACTACTGTATATCCAGCAATGTGACTTTTGAGCTCAGATCTCTGCAACCTTTGATTCTTGACAGGGTTGAAGCTAAAATTAGATTTAAATACAATCTATGCAAATAACTGTGTGTGTGTTTGTGTGTGTGTGTGTGTGTGTGTGTGTGTGTGTCTGTGGGCCCTTTCACTTACAGAGACAAATCTGAGCTGGCACGACCCCCACTTCTACACTCCGGCGTTTAAATAAAATATAAAGCACGAAGCCTTAATGGGGACTCTCCAGAGAAGGTGAGCGGGCATGAGTGTTTGCGTGGGCCTTCGCGCTAACGTGTTCTATAAAAAGGTGAAGGTCCCTATCTGGGTCACGTCACGTGGGACACAGGACATTGAGTAACACTGTGTCTTATTCCTTTTAACAATGAATGATCCTGGTGCTAGTTCACCTGGAGAAAAAAAGGGAGAGAGTACCATGTACAATGCGGTAACTCCATTCATACAGGAAGAATCTCCGTAGCAGAGGTACTTGAACTAATCACTGAATACATGTTGTGAAAAATTACATTTTATTGCCTTGAATTGGGATTAAACATTTCCTCTCTCTTGAATTTACTTACTTTAAAGATACTGTATAAACTTTACATTGTAATTATGTCATATTTTTGATACTGTCTATTGCATTTTTTCCCAATTAATTATTTTTTTAGAAGTAATTATCCCCCTGTATAGTAGCCTACAAGCCACCTGACTTTCTTCTTTATTGGAATAATATGAGGGTAAATCTTCTCTTGGCTCATGATTTGTTTGGCTACACCATAAACAGAGAGATCAGTAGCTCCTCTTCTGCTGTTTTGTTGAAAGAGTTTCCACTGGAGGCGTTTTAGCACCACAGATGTGTCAGTGTGAACAGAACCGTGGGACCTGTGTTATTTAAACACACTTACTGTTACCAGCGCCAACCAAATTAGAACTGAAATCTTAGAAACTGCTAAAAACTGATGTTACTCTGTCCATCACTTTCATACTGTGAGGTGTGATGAAAACTGCAGCATCTCTCCAACACTAGTGCAGCTTTAGGCTTTAGGTCTTGTTATTTTGCAACATCTTAAAACCTGATTAGAAATCCATCATATCACAGTAATGCAGATTTTATGTTAAATTCAACTTTTGTTAAAAAGTATAATACAGTTACTTAACAACAGCAAAGTAGTAAGAAAGAAACAAAAACTTTTGCTCAGTTCTCTGTGATTCATCACACACACCGATGCGCGTACACACAGACACACACAGACACACACAGACACACACAGACACACACAGACACACACAGACACACACAGACACACACACATCCATACAGACTAAAACAAAGCTGTATTTCTGCCCTCCCAGCGGACCGTCACTAAATCGTGCAATTCAGAGGAAAAACGCCGACAGATGCTGAGTCAGCAAGACCTCTCCCACCTCCCCATCTTCAGCAGGCCCATATTTCACCACCGACTGGGTGTATTCTCAATAAACGAACACAGACACACGAAGAACGCCAGGGGAAGGAGTTCATACGTTTCGGTTTAATTAAAGGAGAAAGTGACAGCTAAATGGTGCTGGCTGCAATAAATCCACCAGCCTGGCTGCAGGATGCTGGCGGGGACTCGCTTGTTTCTCTCAGAGATAGTGTACACGATGTGCTGCACTTCTTCTTTTCATTCCCAATGTGTGTGTGTGTGTGTGGGGGGGGGGGGGGTTCCTTGAATTAGCTAATCACCTCACATGATGAACAAATGCTAAAGCAAAGTTTCTTCCTATTTGTTTTCTAATTAACAATAGATATTTAGTCTATAAAATGTCAAAACTAGATTAAAAAGGACCATTACAACTTATCAGAGTTCAATACAATGTCTTAAAGTCACGAGTTTGCTTGGGGCAGCATTTAAATACCTCCTTGTTTTCAGGTGAAACAGAGGAGAGCAGGTTGAAAGGCAAACGTTTGGTTTTTCATCCTGAAGTGAACGTAAACATTAAATGGACCAAAAAAATCCAATCAACTCATTTTCAATGGATCAGCTCATCAATTATTCAACTAATCTGACAATATAATATAGATTCAAGCTCCACTTAGTAGCTTTACCAGAGCTTTCAACTGCAACTGTTTTTATCTTCTTTGTTTGCTAATAAGTAGATGTTGAGTTAAGATTGTCACTACAATTTCTGAGATCTCTCACACTTGTTCCACAAACTGCTCGACTACAAAGTACATTTCGACTCATGTTAGAGAGGAACCTTGTGCATTATGATTAATGACATTTTGCAGTTACATCATAGCTGAATTATTTTTACTTTTACTAATCAAAAGGACTTTAAAATGTCACAAGGTGGATGCAAAACTGTCCGTCCATGTCTGTGAGTTAGGACGTTATGCTCTCCCTTCTTTAAAGCCCCTGTTTAATCCAGCGGTTTCTAGCTTCAAGCCAGTTCATCAAATGGGCAAAGAGGAACACAATAGAAAAAAAGGAATTAAAGCAGAAACACAGAGCCCAGAGGACACACACAAAAAAATAACACAACCAGTCATGTGACACTTTGTAAATTGCAGGCAGCGGTGTGTTGGCAGGGAGTGAAAAGAAGCTGTGAAAATGTTGCAGTTCGTACAACTGTTGGCTTCTGTGTAGCAAATTAGTCCTTTCACCTGTGCCAACACGCCGGCATTGATTTTGTTTGGTTTGTTTTCACCTTTAATCTGCAAGATTAATGGTTTATCTTTGGTGCCGAGCTCTTCCTGTTTTTCCACGGGTAGCAAAGGGCACACAAACGCTTTCTTCCTTGAAATGTTTGTTGATAAGGTGCAAATGCATTTCTGAGCAAAGACCCAACTGACTGGAAAGAAAAACAGATATTTATGTATGAGAAAATATCACTAATTAGGCCTTAAACAATGTGAAGTTCTCCAGGAGTTGTCTGCAATTTAAACTGTGAATCATCTCTCTTATACATCTGTTTCTATGAGGTTGTTAGTCATGTTTATCCTCCTCAAACGACTGGATGCGGCTCTTTCATTTGGGTCTTCATTAAGATCATCACAAAAACACTTCCTGTTTCTGGGGGAGCATTTGTTTAAAAAATTAGTGAAGATGATATCCCTAACTTTGTAACTTTGACTTAAAGGTAGCAAATCACCAGAAATCGATTTTTATGCAAAACAAACTAAATCAAGTGGTTGTTATATGCAGAAAACAATTTTTTAAAAAATCTAAAATATGGTGACATGCATTAAAAACTGTTTGAGTGTTAAAACTGAAATATTAGTTGATGATAATACTTAAAACTTGTGACTTCCCTGCGTCAGAATTTCATGGGATCACACTGATGTTGTGAATGCTGTGCGCTGTCCATGGTACTGAATTTTTTTATTTTGCATGACTGCCTTTTTAATGCATCAGCTCCAAACCAGAGGGACAGTGCTTCGTAAACAACACAAAAATATGATTGTTTAGCATTCAGGGACAAAGAGTAGACACAGCATTAACAGCTCTGACCTCATCACACCATCGGAATATCCAATCTGTAGTTTGCTTTTGCTTTTTAATGCTGAATGTAGCTAGAAATGACTTACGGCGCTGAAATAATAAACATTTTGCATTATACAAACTGGTGTTGACTTGTTATACTTGTTATGAATCACAATAGTGCATGGTAGCAGGACGGATTTGAAAGTTGAGCTGAAAGTTGAACCTATTTAAAACTTTCTTTCTCACGTAACTTTTGTAAAGTTACTGTTTTCCAAACTTCCACGGAACATCAATAACCACAAGTATCAGTAACAGCTTTTTTTTCTTTTTTTGGTTAAAGAGTTTATCATTTTAACTGAAACTATTTTGGTTTATATGTCATAAAATATCAGTCCATGTCAGGGCTGATATTTTATGCACTCATCCAATTATAATGTTGAGTTTATAGAATTTCAAAAACATAGTAATCAGCATCCATCACAGTGCAACAGGGCTCAAAGTGACGAAAATTGCCTTTTCTGTCTTACAGACACTCAAAACATCAAATACCTTTTCAGTTACAATGTCAGAAAGTAAGTTTGGAAGTTGTGACCGGGCTACTTCTTTGATGTTCTAGGGACTTATTAGTTTAATCAATGGACCAGTCATGTGAATAACACCCATGATTGTAACTGCAATATAACTTTTTGTAAGTGCCATCCGCTGTGAGGCTTCCTCTATAACACTTAAACACCACACAATGAGAGTGAGATAGGACTTTATAATTCAAAGCTCAAGGATAACAAGAGGCAATGATCGGTCGTTTGGACAAACTGTTTCTTCTGTTCATAAAAACATTACATCCGACCACAACCTTTTGCCTCTCGGAGCCTGCTGGTGCCCTCTAAATCATTGTGTTGGGGATTCAGAGGCCAACTCTGATGCCATGTCAATATGCCAATAATGTCAACAATGTCCACTTCCTGTTACAATGCCAGCATCAAATTCTGCCCTCCAGTTGCCCAGAGCGGATAGTGGCAAATCTGGTGGAAAACAAAGCAAACTATTCGGTTTGGTCAAAGCTTTTAGAGAATCTACATGTGCCCTGAACTCCCTGGTGACTAAGAGACTCAAAGGACCTGTTCCTGATCTTTGAAGTTGCATCTACACACATCTGCACACAAATCCAACCTCAGAGGAGGCAGATGTTGCCCATCAGCGCACCCAGCGTGAAGTTGGACATAATCAACAGATCACCTGAATGGAAAAAGTAGCAATAAACATTGCATGACTATCCCCCCCTCAAGTCAGCTCCCCCAGAATCTCTGAGCTCTGCTGAGCACAGCATCACATTGAGTCTTAGATCTCACGAGGAGAGATGTTTGTGCTCGCCTGGTCCGACTGACACGTCTGCAGCCATAAGAAAAACACACACAGACTCTTTCCCGTTCCCATAGTATGCGTCGCATATCCACAGTGGAAGTCTAAATAAGGCCATGTGCTGTTTAATCATGCAGGTTACTGGAGCCTGAACGGGTCTGCATGCTGCATTAGACTTGATTTTCTGCAGCATCTCCGCCACGCACGGCACAGCACGCACGCTTTTTCTCCCGCACGCACTGCCACTGTAGTCGGTAGGCTACCTGTTCTAATAAGTTATCACCCCACCCCTACCTTTGCGCCCCCTCCCCAACATCATAACTCCCACCCGCCTCCCCCCTCCCTGTAGAGCACTCACTTGCTGCACAACTGCGATTGCAGAGAAACACCAGCAAGCAGTCGAACAGTGCAGTCTCAGGAGGGAATACACACACACACACACACACACACAACCACGCACACACGCACACACACACCCCAGCACGCACGCACAAACTCAGACACGCAATAAAGTCTTTCACCCCCAAAAACACACGCACACACACACACGCACGCACGTACACACAGAGAAACACACACACTAATACACACACACACACACACACACACACACACACAACAAACTCACCAGTTGGGTTCTTGTTTTTCTTGAGGCTCCTGCCACAAAGACACTGCAGCATATGCGATCCTTTGCTGAAAATGTTGTTCCAAATAAACCGCATGGATTTGGCCGAGACGGGGGAGGAGGAGGAGGAGGATGAGGAGGGAGAGGAAGAGGAGACGGGGGACGAGAGGCGCTCCGGATGCGGCAGCCTAAAATTCACCCACCGCATGGGGGCTGATCCGCCCCCCTGTTTGCATGCCAGCAGAGCCGGCCAGCTGTTGGGCTCAGTTCGGCGGTGCTTCGGCCCCACGATCTGCACCATAGACAAGAATAAGAGCAGGAAGCCCGGCTCGTCGCCCGGTTTCTCGCCCGGTTCTTCCCCTACGAGCCCCGAGACCAGCAGCCGCACGTATTCCGCGTCGACGTCGTCCCCGTGCGGCAGGAAGAGAGCGACCGCTGCGGCGCTTTTCTCCGCGGTGTCCGCCTCCGGCTGCCCCAGCGGCCGGCGGTCCTCAGCGGCCGAGGAGCGGTCGCTGCTGCTGCTGCTGCTGCTGCTGCCGCCCGGCCGCCGCGGCGTGAAAACCCCGCGGGCGCTCCTCTTCAAATGGCGTCGTCTGCCGCGCGGCGCGGGGAGAGGAGCGGCAGCGGCGGACAGGCATGCGGCGGCGCTAGCGTGAAGTCGGCGGTACGCGGCGGCTGTCGGCTTCTGCACAAAAAACCATTGCATATTAGTGGGGATCGCAGGGGGTCGGTGATGTCCGTCCGTCCGGGAGGAGGGGGTGGGGGTGGGTGGGTGGGAGGGGGGGGTGCGGAGAGCGGGCGCCCGTCAGCAAGTCGGTGGCATCCCTGTACCCACACGGCAGGCAAGTATACTGCAGCAGGGGGGCTCCTTTCCAAACGCACACACACACACGGGCACACACACACACGACACACACACACTCTCACTCACTCACTCACTCACTGCAAACACACGCCAGATGCAGAATCCTGCTCCAGCAGCTGCGCCGGTCCCCCGGTCCCCCGGTCCTCCGGTGCTCCGGTCCCCCGGTCCCCCGGTCCTCCGGTCAGTGGCAGTGCGTGCAGGACGGGGCAGGTGAATCACTGCGGGGAATCTCTGCGCCGCCCCGCGCTTCAAAAAAGTCCTTATCAATATTTGATCCCCGTTTCGGCCTCCACTTCTCAATAATCCATAAGCTCCAGTGCGCCAAGATACTGCCGCTGCCGCCGCCGCCTGTCTGTCTGTCTGTCTGTCTGTCTGTCTGTCTCCTCTTCCTCTCCTCTCTCCTCCTCCTCTTCCTCACCTTGCTGATGAAAAAAAAAACAAAAAACCCAAAACCCCCGCTGCTGGACCGTGGGGCTCCGCTGCCTCTGCCGCTCCGGGAACCAAACGCAGAGGAAGGAGGAGAGGAAGACGAGGAAGAAGAGGAAGAAGAGGAAGAAGAGGACCGGGATCCGGCTCGCGGAACCTCCCGCGCTTCTCTGGCGCTCCAGCGTCTTCCTCAGCTGCGCTCGAGGCGACCGACGGCCGGTTGGGGCGCGAGGAGGTGCACCGACTATCTATACCCGACCACCGGCAAAGCGCGAGCGATTAAACAAGACGCGCCTTCCGGTCGGCGCCTTCGAAATAAGAGACCGCAACCTCAACGTTAAAGCTCCTAACGCTTCTTGAGGACGCTGTCCAGGTTCAAGCGAGGGAAAACGCTTCGCTCCTTTTCCGTATGTGCCCGTGTTTTCAAAAAAATCGGTTTCCATAAGGCACTGAAAATGTTCAGAAATTAATCGACTATATGCTTAATTTCTTATGCTACATGTTTTTTTGTTGTTGACAAGAACTCTGTTTAATATGTGGGGACAAGTTGTCTTCTGAAGGAAAACGTGGAGTAAATTACAGTTGATATTCACAAAGGAACGTATATACAGGTTTGGCCAAACCAAATAACACACAAGGGGTAAACAAGGTGGCCACCAACTACATTTAAATACAAATCATGCGAGCTACACCCCCTCCACCCCCCATAACATGACAGCAGATGGTTCGACCTAATGAGGAAGCCCTAGGATTTATGAGTCCTCAGCCCTCAGACTCACCTTTTGCTAAACCTGGAAGCGACCTCCCCCAAAACCACCAAGGTAACTCCAACACAAAGAAAGAAAGAAATGATTAACATAACAGAAACAGAAGCGTTTGTGGCCCTGCAGTGCAAAAATGTGTGCTCTCAATGTAAAACGATGTAAAGTTAAAGTTAAACAAAAAAAATTCTACATCAAACAAATTGAGTCATTTCAGTTGTTTGGGTGTGGTGGTGTGGTTGACTACAAATGAACCCGTGTGGGTAGCAAACTAATGAGGTGAGAATTGGGATGTTACTCATTGTGGCTGTGGCCATTACACTTGCAATGCGGTAGTAGTTACACTTTGGCCCCCGATCATCTGCCCCTATTAGTTGTCAATAGCCCATCGGTTTACTCCAAAAGCATTTTTCAAAAAATACAACTTTCAGTAATCAAACTAAATAAATGGTGTTAATTCTGTTACCTCAATAAGTTAACGGTGGTTCCTTTTCTTTATAACCCGAGTTTAGTTTGCCCTACACTCGACTTTTATTCTGAAGGAAAAGTCCCCTCCGGTTTGCCAGTGCGCCTTGATGCAGCCCTGTGGACAGGAGCCGCTTACGTAGACATGTGGTTCCCACACCGTCCGTATCTGGACTGACTGGATATGAACCATAACCGGCAGATATATATTTTTTATGGGGGATCGGGGGGCATGGGCGTCACTGATATGGGCCCGAGACCAACACATAATTCCCTCTGGCTCTCACTTCTGTCTCCTTGCTTTTCTTTGTTTCATAAGAGCCTTAGGCAAGTCCGCACACCTGTTGGACGGCTCCCCTGTAACACTGGGGTCTTTAGTGTCAGCTCGGCCTGCATGTGCGGTCTGTGGGAAACAGATGAATCTGAATGAAGTCTCAGCTTTAAGAATTTATCGTTTCCTACGCATTTTGATGTGTCTGGAGAACCTTCAAACCCTCTTGAAACTTTTAGAGGGGAATTAAGGGCTGCTCGGCGTATTGGATGCATAGTGAAAAAAACAAAAGAATGATTAATGGCTTGGTTGTTGACCGCCTCGCACTGTTGGTGGGTGGAAACTGGACTGAAAATGCTGCGGTGGTTTCAGAGGAGGGAGCTGGCGCTGTCCAGGGTGCAAGAAACCAAAGAGCTCATATTTCTGCCAAGAGAGATGATTGAAAATGAGAGTGTCTGACAGAAAACGTCTGCAAGAGACGGAAAAATCGGTTTAGCACACAACATTACATCCCTCAGAGCACCTCGAAAGGCTTTTTAAAACACGCCATCCATTTTCTAGATAGGTTTGTGGCTCATTTGCCTTTGAATCAGTCAATTTATAATCCAAACAGAAAAATACAGCGGTTTTACCGAGGAAAGAGGAAAAAGTCTTAAATGTGTGAAGTGCCTTTGATGTTTGCAATATAATGAAATCCCCTTTCTGATCTGATAGAGATGAAGGTTTGGGCCCAGGAACTTTCAAAGAAAGAAAAAAGAAAGATAATTCTACATGGGAAGAAGCAATTCGCTCTGAACAAGAACAGGGCTTTATATTTTCAGATGGAAATGGTGACAAGCTATAGTCAAAACATAAGCTCTTTTTTTCTTTACTAATAGAAAGTTAACGTCTTGTATACCTTTTATGATTCCTCCCTATCATAACCCCCCCCCCCCACAGGAACAGACAGACAAGTGTAAATTATTGCTGTATAGTAGAGCATAAACCTTTTCATAGTTACTAGTCTGCTGAAAAATAGCATGACATTTTCAGTCGCTAGGTAACCGATTTTTTTCCCCTGTGAAATGAAACCGGAGCTTTTACAGTTTATTCAAATAACACTTTATTCAAATAACATATAATTTATTGGGAGTGACAACCAGTATTTTTTATATTATTCTGATTTTCTTTTTTGCTGAAATTCCACCAACAATCCTGTATTTTCCTCTGTAATTGTTGAATCTTCCGCTAAGTGATATTTGTGATTAGCTTCTTAACAGAGACTTCACTTTTAGACATAAGATAAGGTCATATGTTGCTATGCTCTTGCTGTCAGAGCCAAATACACTTTTCTAAAATTGCTAAATAGTTGCCACTTATTCCTTGTATCATTAGTATTTACTACAGTCACCATGCAGCCTCCTGGAAGCCTTGCTTTGCACTTTATATTGTACACCACTTGTCAGCCTTGCCAGTAAATAAGATGGATCGCTCCATGGCACTAAACAGAGAGAGATCAGCTGCTGTGTTGCTGATTCAGGTGATGGAAAGAGTGAAAGCTTAATGGAAAAATCAATCCCGATGTTATTCTTCTCAATAAATTTTTAAACGCGATAAAGAGCTGGTGGCTGGATAAGCTGTTACAGCCTATATTTAAGAGGGGTTTATGGGAAATAGACTGTCTGTGTTGAGAAACAGCAAATACACAACCAGCATGAAATGCAGCCAACCACCTACATCCACCATGGTCTCATTTGTGCACAGCGATCATATCAAGCTGTCACAGCTAATCTGACAATGACATTATGGAAGCTGAAAATGGCCACACACAGCGCCTTAAATCTTTCACTACATGGCTGCATATGCCCATGTGAATGTTTTTGAAAGACATGTGTATTTTTATTTTTATTTTTTTTAAAGTTTTCAGACAAGTTCTGCAGTGGCACAAATGAACAATTACAGGAAAAAAAAAACCCTGAACTTCCCAGGGAAAAAAAGGAAAAAACCCATTCTCAGCTGCATTGCAGTACTGGCAAATGAGTCCAGGATAATGGTCCTCACAAACAGCCGCGGCTCCTGTTCGTCTTGTCTCGTATATTGTGACATCTGGATCACAACAAAGACCGCACATACATAAGAGATACACCAACACATAGTCATTACTGCAAGATGACTGACGGCTGGCAGATTTTTTTCTTTTTTTTCTTCCCCCAACACTCTATTCACGACTTGTATTGTTTTGAGGAGCTCAAGGCTGCAGCTTGGGATTGCTGTCATCAGGAGGCAAAATATCATCCGTGTGCACAGGGAGCTGCTTCGGCTCAGCGAGCAAACAGCCGCAGCTGCATATGCAGTGCGTGTGCGTCTGTTATACACAGCAAATAGGGTAGCTAGAAAAAGGAAGAAGAGGGATAAAGAAGGGAAGATGTGAAGAGTGAGGATGATGAAGAAGGTGCAAGAGAAAAACAAGGATGGGGGGGGGAGGAGGAATGAAGGGGGGGCAGACAGACAGACAGAGAGAGAGAGAGAGAGAGAGACATACTGAAATCTGAGGGTGAACCTGGCAGCCAGTGGAAATCCAGAGAGGGCAGACGAACCAGAAAAGAAGTGACTTTTGACTACAACATTCACAGAGATCACTTAAACCAAAAAGAGTCCAAAGTTTCTCGTCTTAATATAAATCTCTACTTATTTTTATCTAGTAGCAGGGGTAGTGATAAAAAGTCCAGGGCCTCTGAAAATGTTGCCTTTAGCCTGTTTTCTTTTTTTCTCTTCCTTTCCTTTAAATCAAACTTTAGATTGAGTTTTTCTTGAGCCCCCTAAAACATCATCATCTCACTCTGGCACCTTTTTGAGGGAAACACATTTTTTAAATTTATGTAACCAGTAGCTTTGGTGCAAAAATACAATAGAAAACACTTTTGCATGATATACATTTGTTTTTATTTGAAGAGTGATTTATTTCTACAGGGAAATAAATCCTTATAACCTGAATATAACAATTATCCTGGACAGTTTGTTCTAATTTTATAAAAATAAATAGACAAGCAGGGCTGAGAGGGCTTTTAGCCTGTGATGTTAGCACTTCCTCCTGAGAGGCAGATTTGTAGACTGAATGCCTGTAGGACACCAGGCTATTCAGAAGAGGGTTAGTGCTAAGCCTGCTGATGTATTGATCTGTTGGCTGCAGCTCCAAGAGAAAAGTACAACATGGCCTGTGTCCAGGGAATATCATAACTGTCCTTTAAGCAACAAAATCGACTGCAAGAAAAGCTCTGCTGGACAACTCACATTGGAAATAATTATGCTGATTTGTAGGGATTCATATTACAATCTGATCTCTTGGGATATTTAACTCCTTTTTTTTTTTGCTAGAAAAAATAAATCTTTCTTTAGGACACATCAAACCAATTGAAATATTAGTAAATATATTTGGGCTCCATTCTGATTGGCTCCTTTCCTGAAGAATCAGCGAAATCCTTACGCTCAGGTTATTTTCGAAGTGGAAAGCTTCGACTCAGCGTGCTTACCTCGTTTAAATAGAAAAGCAGCTGCTGATGTTCAACTACAGTCAAGTAATATTAGACTGAGAAGTTACCACCATGATAATCGGCCTTAAATCATGAAAACTGAACTGAGCCCTAATTCAAACCGTGAAGCCTATAACCTAATTTACTGGAACTTGCAACTCAAATGATGCAGCAAATCCAAGCCACAAGAGCCTAGATCTGGATGGTAGTACTCCACCAGCAGGCCATCAAGGAAAACTACTGGCAAGTGGTTATGTGCATAATCAACAAGTTTTCATTTTTGTGTTAGTAAGAAATAAAGATATGAAGTCTATTGGAAATTAATGAATCACTGATGAAGTAAATGAACATGAAAAATGCAGTGAATCCAGATAAGAACTTTAATTATTCTGTGTCAAAAACTAAATCCACCAAAATGCTTTTTTTTTTTTTTTTTTTTTTTTAAATTAGAATAATCCACATTTGGAAGGTAGAAAAATTTGACAATGTGCAGAAGTGTCTGTGACAACATGCTCCCCTGAGCAATGGTCAGATCAGTAGTTGACACTGATTACATGGTATTTGAATGAGGTGCACCATTAGAATAAAGAAACTTGATAATGTCCAGACTAAAAGTGCATGTTAATTAATGGCCCTGAATGAAAGGAGAGCTAAAGTTAGAAAAAGTTTTATCCCAACCCGCCAAACTCTCCCCCGAATAAGATGTATCAGATGCATTATAGTTATCAAACAACGGGAAACCCTTTCCTACAATAACATACATGCGCTGTGTAAACTTGCCTTGATTTGACTCTAACGTTCTCAAAATGAAACAGTTGGGACCATCCAGGCTACATCCTATGTTCTTTTTTTCCCCACATCGGTTTCGTTGCTTTCATGTTTTTGTTAGATTACACAAATTATAAAATGAGTCCGATCCAAAAAAAAAAAAAAAAATATATATATATATATATATATATATAGGACACGGCCAATTTAAAGAAAACAAAAACAAAAGGGAAATAATTTTTTAAACTTTTTCCATAGAACTTCTCCATACCCACGTTTTTTCGAGCTGCTGTTTAAGCGATGGCCGGAGGGGGGCAGCAGCACGCCCATGCGGCGCCCGCCCTGCCGGAGATCCGGGAGGCGACGAAGACGCGTTTAGCCCGCACCCGTCGCACTTCTGTCGGGCAGCGCTGCCGTTGACACCGCCGGGCGATCGGTCTCCGTCGGGTAACTCCAAAACTGCTAGTTCACATGTCGTAGCCGTGGGTGTTTTACCGATAGAGACATTGTTATTAAATGTTGTCGCTGTCTGTCTGTCTTTTTCCCAGTTGTCTCGTTGTCATGGAGCGATGCTTTAGGTACGGAGAGCACAGGGAAGCGCTTATCCAAGCTACTAGCTTCTCCCGTTTATCACACGCTTAATGCTATTTAGCTTGCTTTTGGTGCCGCACTAAATGCATACATTTTGTTTTTTTGTTTTTGTTTTTTGACACTTGGCTGAAAAGGGAGCCTTTAATTACACATTTGCGGTTTTAGCTCCGCGGCGATGCTGCGCGGTGTGTTTGGCTAGTCCCCGACGGGGAGGACGCGATGCCGGACTCTGCTCAAAAGCCGAGCAATTTAAAAGTCCCCCTGCTTAACAGCCACAGGACATATCTAGCTAATGATACATGACTCAGTGGCTTTTCTTAAACATCATGAGCCACTTCAGCGCCTATGGAGCTTGGTGATAATTGCATTTATATAAAAGTATCGGCGTTATTCCAACAAAATTGTAATTATTAAGCCGATCGCTTTCAAAAATTTGCAATTATTCAGCAATTTCTTCGGACACGTCCCTATGTGACAGAAGTGTTTGGTTTATACCCCGAATTAAAGGGCGGGTTTAGTTAAGCATAGCAATAACTCACAGCTGCTTAACGAGATGTTTTAATATTCGCAGCAGGAATCAAACATATTGGCAGATTTTGTGAAGAATTTGGCCCATTTCAGTGGCAGTAAATTAAACGGGGCATGAAGCCTTGTTATAATAGATCAGTTGTGCTGCTTTAACCGCATGCTTTGCCTTAATGCCATGAGCAATTAATGATTTAAACCAAGAGTTCTCCTATTCTCTCAAAGATGAATACATTTAGGTCCTGCAAGACACATTTTTGGTTCTCATATATAGATGAACAACCACTGGATTTATTTTTGCATGTAATTCTGAGTGTACCTGTCTCTGTATAGGGTACTTGTTTTGTTTTTGTTTACCTTTTTACTACTGGTGAATTAATTCCAATCTGTTTATTGAAATGTGTTTTTTTTCAATGTGGATTTTCTACCTGAAGACCACAAGAAAGGAAGAAAAATAAATCCGGCCATTTAAAAAAACAAAAAAAAACAAAACAAAAAAAAACAACAAAAAAAACTAATATTATCAAAAAATGTCACTGGAACGGCAATGTTCCAGGTACTTTTTCAGTTTACTGACAAGTGCCTCTCATCTTGTTCTATTTGAAGTGTCAGCAGGGATGGTTCTGCTCCTTGCTCCCCACCTCCACCAACAACAAATCCTCCTCCTCGCATCCCTCCATCTCCTCGTCAGCCTCCTCCTATCCCTCCCTCCTCTCCCCCATCAGCCCTGACTCCTCCTCCCAGGAAAGGAAGGCTGAGTTTTGCGGGAGCCATGGTGGACGTCAGTAAATGGCCTCTGTTTGCTCTGCTGAGCCCTGAGGAACTAGCCACGGTCCGACAGGCCTGTGTCTTTGGAACCTCCGCTAACGAAGCCATCTACATCACACATGGGAATGAGGTGAGGAGTGTGTCTTAGATAATCCAGCCAACCCTGTCTCTTTCACAAGTCTGTATTTATCAAAATTTAAAGCATTATTCATTTAAAAGCTGTTAGAATCTATAGTGGGGTTTCTTGTGTCCATCAAATGAAATGAAATTTGAAGAATTTATTAATGGAGACTCGGAATATTAAAAAATGTAAACCTCTGGGGAAGCACCTTTGACTTCATCTCCTTCATAGTAAATAGTAACTCTATGTATGTTAATGTGTGTGCCATTATTTCCCAGGTATTTGTGTGTGGGCTGAACTGCAGTAGCTGCCTGGGTACAGGAGACAGCCTGAGCACCATTGTGCCAAAGAAACTAGACTTCCTGCGAGGGAAGAAGGTAATCAGCCTGAGCTATGGCAGCGGACCACACGTCCTGTTGGCTACTGATGGTAGGTTATTACACATGCTTGCTATAAAAGTAATTTAGTCCGCAAATAATAAACCCGTGCCATAAATTTCTGCTCCTCTCAAGGAATAATTGCTACTGTATCTTATATAAAGTCATCTCATAATATTTGATTTCCTTGGTAAGAGGTTGTTATGCGGTCAAGAAAATGTAATGCAAAAAAAAAAAAAAGATAATTATATATGTGTATATATAGGCTTATTGACTCAAATTCATGTTCAGCTTCATAATCTTTAGAAACTTTTCAAACTAATTATGTTGAATAAACATTCTAGCCACTCGTTCAACATATTCCCTACACTCATATTTCCATCAAAATAAATGGGTCAATACACTGCTCTGATAGCCAGTAAATGCACCTTTGAAATAAGTCATTTGGGACTTTTCTAAAAGCATTTTGATACATTTTCTCCAATGAAAAGTGAAGCTGAGCCTACATTTTTATAATGTGCTATTGAAGTAGATAGGATTTATGATTTTCAAGAACCCCCCCAAATGAAAACATGCTTTCAGGATTTTAGACTTTTTGGATTGCAATTTATCAGTGTTGCAGTTTCTATTTCCACACCCTGTAAGTTGCCTGTTTAAAAAAAAAAAAAAAAAAAAAAAAAAAAAGATTGACTGATGAAATTCTTCATTCAAAAGCCACTGACTCCTCCAATCTTGACTGTCACTGTATAATCCTTGGGTTGATTTATTGCAGATGGGCAGCTGTTTGCTTGGGGGCACAACGGCTACAGTCAGCTGGGGAATGGGACCGCCAACCAGGGCCTGTCTCCGGGACTGGTCACGGCCAACCTGCAGAACAAGAAAGTGAAAGAGGTGGTGTGTGGCTCGCATCACTCCATGGCTCTCACTCAGGATGGAGAGGTGGGGTTTTCATAACTCTACAGTTTTATTATTGTTTATGTTTGGAATATAAACTCCATATAAAGTCATTATTTCTACAGTTGGTTACCCTGGTTGACCATTCATGTCATGAATGTATGAGCTTTTTATTTACTCAATGTCAGTTTAATATTAAACAAAAAAGTCTGATGCAGATTGTGATAGTACAGAAGAAAAATAATTGGAAGTTGTAGTTTTCCATTTGTTTTATTCTAAATGTTCCAACCTTCTGCTTGTATTTTTTTTTTTTTTTTATAATGAACAAGTTGCAGCTTCATATTGCAATCAGGGTGGCAGATAATAATGAGTAAAATGTTTAGGGGTTTTTTAAATTTGAATCAAGAAAAGCACCGATTTGATATTAGGTTTACCATGACATTAGAACAGCATATTAACATATACCAGCATGCTTGTGTTTTATGTTTACTCTTAGATAGGTCACTTGAAAACCCTAACGCAGCCACATCCTTTGGAGCTAGTGTCAGACTAAGCAGCTTATTTTGAACCCCGAGGCATTAAAGCTTATTAGCCTGTTTGCATGTGATAAATAGGAAAGGCTGTTACAGTGTTAAATGTTGCTAACTGCAGTACATTTCACAGTGTTACATGAATATTGCGTCGTCCCTCTACATTATGTATTTGTGTGTCGTCATTCCCTCGGTTTGTAGAACAGCATGTGAACGCATGGGTCATTTTACTGATGTTTTCCTTATGGGGTTTCTCGGGATGTAATCCAAGAAGATTTTCAGATAAGCATTGAAGGTTTTTATTTAAAACTTTAACCAACTTTCGCTGTCAGTTTGAATACATGTGTATTTATATTTATTTGGTGTGTGTTGGCAGGTTAAAGTTATTTTTACAGTGGTGCTACAACCTCTGTGCCCCTTCAGGTCTTTGCATGGGGCTACAATAACTGCGGCCAGATTGGATCAGGCTCCACAGCCAACCAGCCCTACCCCAGGAAAGTCACCGGCTGTCTGCAGGGCAAGAACGCGGTGGGCATCACATGCGGACAGACCTCCTCCATGGCTCTCACTCAGGATGGAGAGGTGGGGTTTTCATAACTCTACAGTTTTATTATTGTTTATGTTTGGAATATAAACTCCATATAAAGTCATTATTTCTACAGTTGGTTACCCTGGTTGACCATTCATGTCATGAATGTATGAGCTTTTTATTTACTCAATGTCAGTTTAATATTAAACAAAAAAGTCTGATGCAGATTGTGATAGTACAGAAGAAAAATAATTGGAAGTTGTAGTTTTCCATTTGTTTTATTCTAAATGTTCCAACCTTCTGCTTGTATTTTTTTTTTTTTTTTATAATGAACAAGTTGCAGCTTCATATTGCAATCAGGGTGGCAGATAATAATGAGTAAAATGTTTAGGGGTTTTTTAAATTTAAATCAAGAAAAGCACCGATTTGATATTAGGTTTACCATGACATTAGAACAGCATATTAACATATACCAGCATGCTTGTGTTTTATGTTTACTCTTAGATAGGTCACTTGAAAACCCTAACGCAGCCACATCCTTTGGAGCTAGTGTCAGACTAAGCAGCTTATTTTGAACCCCGAGGCATTAAAGCTTATTAGCCTGTTTGCATGTGATAAATAGGAAAGGCTGTTACAGTGTTAAATGTTGCTAACTGCAGTACATTTCACAGTGTTACATGAATATTGCGTCGTCCCTCTACATTATGTATTTGTGTGTCGTCATTCCCTCGGTTTGTAGAACAGCATGTGAACGCATGGGTCATTTTACTGATGTTTTCCTTATGGGGTTTCTCGGGATGTAATCCAAGAAGATTTTCAGATAAGCATTGAAGGTTTTTATTTAAAACTTTAACCAACTTTCGCTGTCAGTTTGAATACATGTGTATTTATATTTATTTGGTGTGTGTTGGCAGGTTAAAGTTATTTTTACAGTGGTGCTACAACCTCTGTGCCCCTTCAGGTCTTTGCATGGGGCTACAATAACTGCGGCCAGATTGGATCAGGCTCCACAGCCAACCAGCCCTACCCCAGGAAAGTCACCGGCTGTCTGCAGGGCAAGAACGCGGTGGGCATCACATGCGGACAGACCTCCTCCATGGCTCTGGTCGACAACGGAGAGGTGAAGATGACGTTACATGAAGTCTTAAAGATCCTTGTGGCAAATCTGAACTTTTATAGTAAAGAGGATTATTTTATGTTTATGTAGGTTTATGGCTGGGGCTACAATGGTAATGGGCAGTTGGGGATTGGTAACAATGGTAACCAGCTGACACCTTGCCGCCTCACTGCACTACAAGGGCTGTGCATTCAACAGGTAAGCGACAATCTAATATGATGTCGACTGGTAGTGTTGTGTATGCCAAGGAGAATGAAAAGGATGGCCAATGGCCAATGCATTCTTGGAGAAAGGCATGTAATAAGTTAGCATGGAGTCTGGAGTCTGATGGTTCAATGGAATAGGTAACTGGAAGCTGCTGCAGCACCCATAGTGCTCATGGCATTCCCTGCTTTCCAGATTGTGTCGGGGAACAGCCACTGCCTGGCACTAACAGATGAAGGGCTGCTTTATGCCTGGGGAGCAAACACCTACGGTCAATTGGGAACTGGCAACAAGAGCAACCACCTCAGCCCAGTACAAATCATGGCTGACAAAGAGAGGTAAGGGGAGTAGGAGAAGTGTGTGCTCAATGAAAGCTGAGTTTGAGAGCGGGATGTGTTTTGTATTTTGAGAAAAGACAGGCCAGTCTCTCCCCCATCCGTTTTAGACCTCACTATCCTGTTTCCTGTCCTCATTTCCTCCCTCTGAAGTTCAACATCCACTCTCGGTCTGAAGTAGTAGTTCTCGTAGGACAAGAGGAACTCGTCCTCTCCTGCATAAAAAGAGACTATAAACCAAATCCTGCTACTGCAAAAACACAGTTTTATACATTAAAAAAACTGTTTTTGGTCGACGCGTGTGTTAACATGCAGCCATCTCATTTAACAGGATTGTAGAGGTCGCTGCCTGCCATTCAACACATACTTCAGCAGCCAAGACACAGAGTGGGCAGGTATACATGCAATTAATTTTGTCTACAACTGTTTAACGTACATATTTTGATGTTTCTATACGTGTTTGTTTCATATGTGTGTGTTTTGTTTAATTGTGTTCTCATAAATATAAAAATCTGTAATCAGCCTCAAAAATCCAGTATTTTCCTGCTTATCACTTCTATTGTTTATTGATCCACAGCGTGGTAAAACAGTGCTAAAACCAGGCATTATGACTTTTCACTGAAGTAAAAAGAAAATATTGGGTGTTAGTATTAATGTTGAAGACGGTTCTGTTCTATTTAAGCATCCCATTAAGCTGTGACATTGAGTCAGCATGTACAAATATAAGGCCCCTGAAACTGAAGCAGCTAAATCACCTTCGACCATAGTTAAGTTTATTATTTTACACCTGTGCTTTTCCCACTTTGATATGACAGTATGCCCTGAGGATAGGGGTGCTTGTGATGTTAATAACTATGTTTACCTTCCAGGTTTACATGTGGGGTCAGTGTCGTGGTCAGTCCATCGTCCTGCCACACCTCACGCCCTTCATCAACACAGACGATGTCTTTGCCTGCTTTGCCACACCCTCTGTCATGTGGAGGCTCATGTCAATGGGTGAGGGGGAGTTGACCTTCAGCAGTGTAGTAGATTTTTTCATCAACATTGTAAAAGGGGAATTCTTTTATTCCTTTTTCTGTTTCAGAACTTAATTCATGCGTATTGTATTGTGCTTCATTCCAGAGGATGATGACTTCCTGACAGTTGCCGAAGCTCTGAGGAAAGAGTTTGACAGTCCAGAAACGGCCGACCTCAAATTCAGTGTTGACGGCAAATGCATTCACGTCCACAAAGCTGTGCTTAAGATCAGGTTGCTTGTGTTATCATGCACATAAAACACAGATAAAAATGGTCACTTGACAGTTTTCTCAAGGCTTTGGACATTTTTCTGTTGATACCAAAAAAATGATTGAGGTTTCCTAGCCAGCCCTATATAAAGTATAAATAGAGGTCTTTTGTTTTGAAATAGATGTGAGCATTTCCGATCAATGTTCCGCTCCCAGTGGACAGAGGATCAGCAGGACGTGATAGAGATTGGCCAGTTCTCTTACCCCGTCTACAGATCCTTCTTGCAGTTCCTCTACACAGACACAGTTGACCTTCCACCTGAGGACGCCATTGGTGAGCAATCATGTAGTTTTCAAACACTGTGTTCCCTCCTATGCTGTTTGTGTTGATGTGTTTACACAGTGTCTTCTTGTGTTTTGTGGGTTGTTTTGCAGGCCTCTTGGACCTGGCCACCTCTTACTGTGAAAACCGTCTGAAACGTCTGTGTCAGCAGATCATCAAGAGAGGAATCACTGTCGAAAATGCTTTCACGCTGCTGTCTGCCGCCATACGATATGACGCAGAGGTACAACATACACAGACAAACTGTAAACAACAACATTGGGATTCCAGGTTAGGATGCAATGGCTAATAGTAATGGTTCATCTTACACTTAGAGATTTATCCTATTGTCTTATTCTTTACAGTAACGCCTAAATCCCAATTCAAAGAACAGGTGCTGCATAAATGGGACACTGACTGATTTTTAGCACAGTGCACCATGTGTCCATAAACATTAACAGTCTAAACTGTCCTTCAGATAGTACTGATCTGTTACTGCAAAAACATCAACTTCTCCATAAAACCAGTTTTTCTTGCAACACCTGATTTAAAGTTCCCAATATTGACCAAAGAATAAGGGGACACCCAGTGTACACCCAGTGAACAACACAAACAATAGTACATTCACCTCTATTCTAGAAATGACTCCTCCACTGTACTGTTGTATGTATGTTTGCTGCTACAGCATTGTATTCTCCAGAGGGATCATGTCAATTTTGTCTTTTCTATTCTGTTCTGTACGTTACATTATATTATATTTTGTATATTCTAATCCCGCCTCATTATTTGTTCTTTTCCAGGATCTGGAAGAGTTTTGTTTCAGGTTTTGTGTCAACCATCTGACTCAGGTGACTCAGACTGGAGCCTTCTGGCAGGTGGACGGAGCCATGCTCAAGGAATTTATCAGCAGAGCTAGCCGCTGCGGAGCCTTCAAGAACTGAGTGATACTTTTTACAAAGTAAAAGTGTAAGAGTATATTCTGACCATGTGGATGTGGTTGTGCTCCAGTTGTAGCAATAGCATGGCGATGCTGTAAAAATAATGATTCTGATCACTTTGCTAAAAGAAAGCAACTGACCGCCTTTGAGATGAGTATTTACATAATTACTGAGGCACATGTTGCCACACAAGTAGCATCATTCACATGATGCTGGACTGGAATTTAAGCTGCGTTATCCATGGATCTGAATTCAGCACTTTGGCCAATTCCTGTGGAGTCACTTAACAAACTCATGTTTTGTTTTGTTGTATTTTTTTTGTCAAACTGAATTGTATTCTTACATGCTGTATGTATACTTGAATTTTTGTTTCTCTTTTGGCCAGTGCTTACGTGTACATAAAATTCCTCCTTTATTTTCTGTTTAAGTTAATTTGGGAGCTACCTGAATAAGATGTTTTGCTCAGATAACTGACTTACACTGGCCATTACCACTGTAGTGAAGCGCATCTTTGAGTTACATCTACTTTCCATTTCTCTAAATTTCGGTTTATGCTGTCCAGCAAAACTAACCACTGGATATGATGAACCTTTTAATGTAACTTAATTCTTTAAGTTATTGATTTGACAGAAAAGCTGAGTCCCATCTAGAGATGGCAACATAAACAGCCAATCCAGATCCAATTGTTATAGGACACTTGGTTTGTTATTTTAATTGTTCTCTGACTGGGATTCTGTGTATTTTGGAAGTTTAAAACCATTGTGGATTGCATTTTTTTTTCCATTTTTATATTCAAATATGTTTTCTTTTGGTGAGTTCAATCTATCAGGCTTAAATTTTTGAGCAGTGGCACTTTAAGAAACTACAGTTACTTTCTTCCACATACTCAGTAAAAATAAAAAAAAGTTTAAATATTTTAAAAGTCTATGGAAGGGAAGACCAGAAAACTGGGTTTTGAATATTACACGAGATTTTAAAAAAGCAACAATAAATATTTGAGGGACCATAACATTACTACAATTTTTTTGGCCTCTCATTGCAAGTGTAAAAGTTGTAAAAATGTATCTGAGGCAGATAAAATAACTTATATTTCCTTATTTCTCTGGGACCTCTAACAAAGTGACCCTAGGTGACCGTTTATCTGTCAATGTTTGCTAATGTTTAGGGGCAAATGCGAACTTGGTAAGACCTAAATGATTCCTTAATAATTCCTTAGTAATTGTTGCATTTTTCTAGTTTCTTTTGTTGATACAGTGAGAATGCCCTACACTGAACTTGCACAAGACACTGTAAGCTAAAGCAATATTAACACTTTGAAATGCTTTGTTGAAATAAGCATGGTTTTTGTTAATGCTCTATTTGCATGGGTTTAAAAATCCCCAACATTGCCTGCGGGTCCTATTTTTTATTCTCTGCTGTTTTGAAGTATCTATGCTGCTGCTGGAAAATGTTTCAGAGTAGATAAAGAGACTGTTATTGATAAGGTCAGCTGGCAGAAAGGCCGGCAAGATAAGTTTCAGTTTCCTGATGCACTCAGACCCTCGATAGAAGATTTTGATTTGGCTTGATCCCCAGTGGAACATCTGTAGATTATTAAATCACAGAAAAGAATTATAGGTGCTCGAGGTTAGGTTTCTGCTTTAGTGGAATGAGGAGCAGGTTTACAGATTTTTTTTTTATATGAAAGCAAACTGGAAAAAAAATGAAGGTGGTTTTGCTTATTGTATTAAGGTAAAAATATATTTTTGTTATGCCTTCTTAAGCTTTTATTTACATAAGACAAGTTTATAAAACTCATGGAAACATGCTTAAACTCAACTTATAGCATCACAATTTTGCATTTTATATTGCTATTCCTTTGCTGTTACATATCTGGGACATGTTATTTTACTTTGTTTTTTATATTCAGTCATGGGAGATGATATGTTTCTGTGAAGAAATAAATAACTGCTATCAGATTTGTCTCCATTGCCCTCATTTTGTACTCAAGTAGTGCCTAACAAGTTTATTATCATTGTCTACACATTCCTTGGCATTAGATTGAAGCCAAGACAATGTTGCCATCGCATTTAAGATTGTCAAGGCTAAATCATGTTTCACTTCTTATTTTACTGTTTCTACTTTCTACAATGGACTTTGTTTTATAATATATAATATATATATATATATATATATATATATATATATATATATATATATATATATATATATATATTATATTATATTATTTTTTTTCCGAATGATAAAAATAGATGAAAAAATATAGCAGTGTGTCGTTACCTAGTGCGTGTGTGTCTATATATATATAAATATGTTAAAAAAAAATATAAATTTTAAATATTAAACAAATAAATAAATACGCTTCCGTGTCGTCCCGCTGCGTCAGAGGATATGTCCGGAAATAATCCGGTCCGTTGTCAAGCTGGCGACTGTTAACCGGGTTTAAAAACAGAGCTATAAAATAAAAGGTTGATAGTGTATAGCCTTAAAATAAACGATACCGGGCCGACCAGAATAACCCGTAACCACTCCATTTAACCTTTTACTTAAGTATTATTCTTGCTGCTTGGCGTTTAGTCATGAGGGTTGTATCGAAATGCTAACTTATACCAGCTAAAGTAACACTAATAGCCTGATTTTTCTAAGGAGTAATAGAAAGTTAACATGAAAGGATAATCCCAGAAAGCATGTATATATTATTCTTTTATTAATATTACACATTCTGCTCCAAGCAACCGTTTTTACGCGTTTCTTTTGCATATCAACCTTTTTCGGCTCGTCCGTAACGCTTTTATTTTGAAAGCAACGAGCGGAAACTGTGTTCGTCCACCTGTCCAGCTTCACACATTAAACTGGGTTAATATTAATTCTGCTGGACCACTGTTTCATTTCAACTCTTGTCATTTTCGCCAATCGCTCCTACTATCATTTGAAGCCGAGGTCCGAGACGCTAGTTCGGTGCGAGCCGGCGGATTGGATGGAAGTGGGCGAGACACCGGGCCGAGCCGATCCGGGCCGGGTCGGACCGGGCCGGGCCGGACCGGGTCGGGATACGAGAGACAGCAGCACCCAGACTGACGGCAGAGCACAAGGTGAGCCGGGCGAGAGAGGAGTTGTTATTGTGTCGGTACTGCTTTAGCTAGACTCATGATCCATCCTGTCACAACACAGAGAGAGTGGGAGCTAAAGTGAAGCCTGACATAAGAGATACCGTTGACATTGTTTATCCTTGTTTATTTGCACATCATGTGGTTCTTTCTGAATATGTTTATACTGGCGTTACTCCAATAAACATCATGGATATCTTTGGAAAGTATACCGGAGGGAAATTCACATATTCACACACACACACATATATATATATTTATACATATGCACACACACACACACTCATATATATATATATATATATATATATATATATATATATATATATATATATACACACACACACATATATATACACATACACACATAAACACATATATATGTGTGTGAGTGTGTATGTATGTATGTATGTATGTATGTGTGTATGTATATGTATGTATAACGCTTTCCAGCAGTATCTGTTCATCCCTGTGACACTGAGGTGTTAATTTAAGGGGCGATTTCATCCGTCAGTCAATCGAATGTCAACTAGAATCACACAATTATTTTTCTTCCAATGGCCGAAGCGGTGAAATATCTTAGATGGAGAGTACGCTTTTATTTGTTCGTGGTGTCTTAGTTGAGCGGGTCCGAGGTTTAGAAATTGTTGAGATGCATTATAGATTTTATCGTGATAACACTGAAGGACGGGGGGAAAATAATCATTATGGATGGCTAATGGGTAATAATAATAGATAATGGATGCTCGGTCATGGCAGAAAGTCAGGGTTTAGATTTATTCAGAATAAAAGAGAGAAGTTGGATATATAATTGGTGGCAGGGCATGGACAAGATGCGTCTGCATTCATTCATTTTCTTATATGTATCCATAAGGTCATGGCCCCAGGTTATCAAAGGTAAATCTGTTTACCTTACTGAGTTTGTGGATGGAGCTATTCCCTCAGGAACAACATGAAGAGGACGACCATGGTCAGGTCGGTGTGCAAACAAACGAACACACAGGGACAAAACCCAGGGTGAGATACACTAGGTTATGAGTAGAATTTGCAGCTCATCTATGACACACACAGCAGTGAGTTAAAGAAGGCTCCTTACCATTACACTCTATGAATTAACAGTTTTGAATCCGCTCTCTTCCAGATCCGTGGGATGGGTCTGGTGGTGGTGCAGGACAGCAAGGTGGTGGGACTCCACTGTTCAGGAGCCGAGCTGCACGCAGGACAGGCGGCCATCATCCAACATGGTGACCGCCTGGCTGACTGTCAGCTGTATTTCTCCAGGAGACCTTGCGCTACCTGCCTCAAGATGATCATTAATGGTGAGGGGGAGACTGACAGAGACACCAGCAGACAGGCCGAAGGTTGAGAAATTAAAAAACACAAGATGCCACTCCTTAAAAAACAGGCTTTGTGGCACTGTTGTTTTCACAGTGTAACAAAATGGAAAAGTTATGCCTTTGTAATAAGGCGCATAACTTGACTGTGCATCATGCTGAGGCACTGGCTTGAACTTTCAGGGTTTTTTTTCAGGAATTTTCAGTTTTGTTTTTTAAAACCAAAATATTGCCCCATTATCTGCAATGACATCACTATAACACCTTCCTAAACACTCTTCTTACTCTGTTAGACTCTGTCACACTTCGTCATTGTATAGGAATTCGACAGGCATTTATTTTGCTCTCATATATTTAATAACTTGGCAGTGGCCTCTATGTACTTTTTTATTTTTAATCCTGTATAGTGGATATTACAGCAGTGTTTGAGCATAGAGTCAAGCTGCTCTAAGTTCACAGATAATACTGTTTGCTCTTCATCAGCTGGAGTCAGTCAGATCTCCTTCTGGCCTGGAGACCCTGAGGTCAGCATGCTGACGTCCGCCTCTGCCAACCATCCAAACGCTCACTGCGGCAGTTCACCTCACTGCATCTCAGACGAGGCAAAACTGGACGCCGTGGTAACGGAGAAGCTCAAGTCCAACAGCCGTCCCCACATCTGTGTGCCGCTGCAGCCGCTGGCCCCCGGCCTGGCGCAGTTTGTTGACGAGACCTCCCGAGAGTGTGACTTCATGGAGAAGGTCGCTGATGATGAACCGGGGCTGAACACAGAGGAACTCTTCAACAGGTACCCTACATACCGACCTTTGATGATGCAGCGCCAGTGAGGGAAAAAAAATAAATGTCAAGACTCAATTGATGCTTTCGCTTTTGAAATCATTGTTGCTTTCTTGATACTTAAGTCCAAGGGCGTAGATTTAGTTCCAGAAGTCATGGTCCTGACTTTTCAAGTTTCACCAGTCAGTCTGGAGGTGAGGCAAAATTGACAAGTACATACCACTAAATAGAAACTTTAGAAAGTAAATCAAACGAAAAACTGTAAAATTGCGGGAGGACAAAAATAGGTTTTTGAAAAAGAGGAGGACACATGTTCTGTTCTCAGTGAGAATTAGGTCTTTTCTTTAAACAGTGAAGCAAACATAAAATATTAAACGTTATCTAATAAATAAACATTTCTTCTGCAACCCTTATATCTTTCTTTTTTCTTGAGACAAATTAATTTCAAATAATCAAAATTCATGAATTGTGCACATTGAATAAATCTGTATAAATTTTGACAAAAGCCCTTTGCATTTTTTTTCGGACTAACTGCTGGACTGAATCTTGTAAATGTTTTTCCTTTTTCAATTTACCCCCATTTCAGTTCATTCTAAAAAGTAGCCGTGTCGCATACAAATAGGAGAAAAAAAAATCTCGCTGCTTTCCAGAGACAGAACGAGACACCTGGAGGATTTCTCTATGCGGTTCCTGGTCAGGACGTCTCGGCAGCACCAGGAGATTCTGAAGCAAATGGGTCTGGAGAACTTCTGCATGGAGCCGTACTTCTCGAACCTGAGACACAACATGAGGGAGCTGGTGGAAGTTCTAGCTGCAGTGGCCGCTGGGGTGCCGCTGCAACATCACGGATTCTACAGGTTGGAAGCGCTCTTTAACCCCTGACCCCAATCAAAGCTCTCAATTTAGTCAATTTTTATTTATTCAAGAGCAGGAAGTTTCCCATCCATGGTTGTTGTTGTTTCTGTGACCCAGGGAGCAGTGTTCAACCTCTGAGCCATCACCGGCCAAGCCTTCACTGTCTCCTTGTCCTGTGGGAGTATCCCAAGAAGTGGCTCGTCACTGCATCATCCAAGCCAGGCTCCTGGCGTACAGAACAGGTCTGGTTGGCTTTTCTGTTTGTCAAAGAGTAATCCACGGCGCTCGGTGGAGATTCAGCATACAAGTCCATATCCTGTGTCAGGTCCGACTGAACATTACCGCTTAAAACGGACAAGAAACTGATAAGCAGCCACAATTTATCTTAAAATCGTTCAGCAAGGTTAAAGAATAATGAAAATGTTGCAGATTAACACTCAAATATGCAGCATTATAAATAGATTAAAAAACCGTTTCATTTTAACATGTTTAACATGTTTGTCAAGCTGGAGAATATCTATGACCATTCAAGTCTGGCTGGATGTCAGTTGAATAATTGCTTTAAAGGGCTGAGGCAACAGATGGTTGCCCTGGGGCATTTTTTTCTGAATGACAGGTTTAAAGGTCACAAATGTTTTATTGTTAGAATTGCCCTTTGTTGGCAGCCTCTTACACGGAAAACGGTCATTCTCATTCCAGAGGATCCCAAAGTGGGTGTGGGCGCTGTCATCTGGGCCAGAGGACTTTCGGTGAGCTCACCTTTACTTGATTTCGCTTTAATTTCATTATTTTATATCCAGTTATATTATTTCAGTCTGCTTGTTTACTTTTTATTTTACATTCTCAAGATCAACAGCACTCTGCGGTGTGTACGCTGAATATAAGCCCACATCCCAGAGGCAGTTAGCTTAGCTTAGTTTTAGGACTGAAAGCAGAGGCTGGTTTTATCCACAAAACTTTGCTTTCTTCGCCAATGTAGGTGATGGGCACAGATTTAAAAAGCCACAGTGCAGTAAATAAATGTGGTTAACTTAACAAAAATAAACCTAGTTCCACTGGATTTATAAATTCCTTCAACTATGTCCCGATACTGTTCATGGAACGTTTTGAACTGCTCTCTTCTCCGAGGCCGACTGTGACGGAACGAGGCGTCTCTACCTGGTGGGCTGCGGGTACAACGCTTACCCAGCAGGCTCCCAGTACGCCGAGTACCCGCAGATGGACAACAAACAGGGGGACCCACAGAGGCGCAAATACCGATACATTATCCATGCGGAGCAGAACGCCCTGACCTTCAGGTCAGGCCATGTCCATGTGTAACATAACCTATAAGTATGAACATCCTTATCTGTTCCGCTCCTAGGATGGTCAAACAGCGGGAGTGTCATTTACTTTTATACAGTTTTTACAGAAGTGTTCCCCCTGATGCTTTTAGGACTCGAGACATCAACCCAGGAGAGCCCACCATGCTGTTTGTGACTAAATGTCCGTGTGACGAGTGTATACCTCTTATCCGAGGGGCCGGCATCAGAGACATCTACACCACTGACCAGGACAGGGACAGAGATAAAGGAGAGATTTCCTACCTGAGGTTCAGCAGCCTGAAGGACATCAGAAAATTCATAGTGAGCATGTGGGCGATGGGAGGGATGAATAAACAATGATCAGGCAATAATTTGAGACTGTAGGAAGTTAAATTGTGATTACTTTTTTGTTTCATCTTTTTTTTTTCTTTTTCGCCATTACTCCTCATTTTATGTCCTTACATGCTGATTTATATAAATATTTGTTATGTACTCTATCAAAAATTAGCCTCAATCACTGCACTGGTTTCAATAAGTACAATTAAGTATCGAGTTTTAAAGCCATTAAAAGGTATAAAAACTTTGCTGAAGTGAATTTCTAGTCTCATGCTTTCGACACTAGAATGCGAGCCGGTTGAGGAAGGATAAATGTAGTAATCTGTTTTTCTTACCAACATCTTCTATGACTCAGCAGCTTTTGGATGCATTGCTGCTGGTGCATTTTCAGTTTCTGTTTCGCCCCCTTGAAGAATCTGATGTTTGCTTTGTTTTTTCCCTGTCTTCACAGTGGCAGAGGAGCCCTTCCGATTGCTCAGCGTCCTCTCCACACATCGCCAGTGAGTTCGGTCTTGTTAACTTTATGTCCACTACGAGTGTAGGCAGAAACAGTCTGTCTGTCTGCAGAGATAAACTGTAAAGTTGGGTTACATGTTAGAGAAATGAATGCTGTGAAATTCTGAATAAAGAACATAAAAAGACCGACCCGTCCTGGTACTTTAACCGTGATATTTTTTTAATTCCAGATGGTTATACTGGGAAGCATAGCCGGCAGACTGAGCAAGAGAACCACAGCAACAAGAAGCTGTGCATCAACAAATCCCACGACCCACCCTCTGTCAGCTGAACAGCCCCCAGGACAGAGGGACAGTTGGATGAATGGATACACCAAAAACCACAGAATCATGTTCTTAGCTCCTGTGCCACAGATTAGATACATTACGGCTGCATAAATACAGCTAAAATTGAGAGAAGTTGGACATTAGTCCTTTCCTCCCTCAAGATCAAACCTGTGCTGCAAATAATTTTACTTATTTGTTTCTTATTTGCCCTTTAATGCAGGACTGCTGCATGATTATGTTTTGTCTCACGCTGAGTAATATGGGCCTAGTTGCCGCTAGAGATTGGTACAATTTACATGTAATATCCTATATTTGAACTACTAGGGGTTGTTAGCGATACGTGATTGGAGAACAGTGCAAGTCATCGCGGCTTGGCTCAAAGAAGCGACAGCCTTCCTTAGGCTCTTTATCCCAAACTTTGCTCCCACTGGGTCTTTTACAAGTCTGGTCCTTAAGCAGTGAGCTTGAGTGAAAGAAGTAACGAAAAGAAAGAGAATACAACACAGTGACCTCGAAGGGAAACGTCTAAGAAGGGATGGATGGATGAGTGGATGAGTGGATGGATGAGGTGAAGAATCTATGGACAATTTCAAAATGATGACAATGAAGGTAGAAAACATGGTTACTCCAAATAGTTATATAAACTGTTATGTGGATGTGTTCATGTTATATTATTTTTTTATCTAAGTGGTGAATTATTTGTTTAAATGGTTTAGGGTATTGGATATAAAGACATCCATCTGAATGTCTGCACAGGCTACAATGGATGTAGCTCTTGCTGACTTGAATAAGGTTTAAAAGATGGTGGTATGTGGCTTTGAAAACATTTGAAAGACATGCAGCTGTTTTTACAAACAGTAGGATTTCATTTAGGATTATTTTTATACTGTTTTAACTCTGATTCGGACAGAAGCAGAATGCATTCTGTTTGGATCTTGGGCTTGAAAGGAATATTAAAAGGTATTTGTGATCTTCAGTGTAGAGAAAAACAAAAAAAAAAAAAATTGGCAGAGGAGATTAAATTTCTAATAGTGGCACAAAAGAAAATAAATAAAACAGCTAAAATGCCATATGAAGCAGCTATGGGAAAGAAGGAACTTGAGTCCACAGGTTGACTCTTGTCATTTATTTTTATTTATTTACATCCAATTTATCTTATTTAATTTCCAGCTTTAATTTTTTTTGCACTAGAAACTCTTCCATTTGCACTGTATGTCATACTTTTTTGTCCATTGCTACTATGACATGCTCTTCAAACGTTTTTGTAACTTAAGTTCAAATCAGAGAGAGACAGTAAATCTTTACTTGTGGAGCCTTTGAGAAAAACATCATGCTCTTTTGTGTTGAGTTACCTGTCAAGGTAAACTTTAATGCCACTGGTATTCAAAGAAAAATGAAAATAAAGTTCTTATCGAGAAAATATGAGAGGTTCATTTAGAAATGTGAATTATTAACATCGGTACCTGTACACCAACAAGGGAGAAATGAGCAAACGCACAACACGTGTATTCCCGTCCTTTTATTTGCTGCGAATGTGGTACAGTAGCATCAGTGTGGAAAATGAGGTGGCTGCTTTCGGGGAGGGTGTCGGGAAGATAATGTGGAGTTTCATTTGACCCTAGTTGCTCGTTATCATAGTTGTAAAACAGGCCAAAACAAAACAGAGGAGACAGCTGAGTTTGGCTCATGTGACACATCTTATATAAAGCTGGTTGTTCGACATTTGCATCTCATGTTTTATTCTGATATCGTATAAATACTGTCACAGCTCTTAACATCCAAAATAGCTGGTGGTGTTTTTATTTTGGGAAAAGAAAAAAAATCATAGAACTTTTTTTTACATTTTTTTTTTATGCCAGATGAAAAAAAATGGTACTTTACAGGTTTACAATTGTTTCGTCACCCCACTTTATTCCACTACTGCCTTTATTTCTGTTTGATTCACTGTATTTAACATGACACAGCTAAACAGGTAGAGTTTGACTTTTACTTTGAAACTGCTGAGAGTGGAATCTTCAAGTCCTGATTAAAGACTTTTCCAAAGATTTTCTTCATCCATCATGACTCCATTAAACACAAAACTTGTTTAAAAACTTCAATGGATGCTCAGAGTAACCTAATGGATGCACATCAAATATTGATTAGGAAATAAATTCTTAATTTTACTGGCTCTATTGCCAGCATGTTCCTTAGAAAATAAAAAAAAGGTCAGTTTTCATTTCTAGGTCAAATATAAAACCAGCACCACTTTAAAAGTAGTGTTTTTTATCCTCACTGATTTTGCACATTTTATGGTCCTTTAACTACGAGTGGATTTTTCACAGTTACATTTCACCATTGAATCCTGTTACAGATCAGCTTTGGCCCTCACTCTGCGCCAGCTTTCCCCAATGAGTTTGTGGCCGACACAGCTTGTAATTCACGTGCTGAACTTGCGCCACCTTGGTGGCAAACTCATAGTGACTCCGTACACAACAGCAACTGATCAGCTGCAAAAAGTTTAAAATCATTGACACCGTAACTCAAATATAGTGAGTTAAGAGGTTCACGGCTTAATCACAACAAATATGTTCTATGCAGAGCATATTTTCATCAACTTAATTAAGCTCCCCCTAGAAAGATACTAAAAATAGAAAAAAAAGTTAACAGAAAAGGAGGGAAAACACACCAAACCAAAAAGGCACCTCTGAATCCTCTCACCTGTTTTCCTCTCTTAATACCAACAACAGATTCAAAAAATGGAGCGAAACACTTGTGACAGTACAGGTAGAAAAGGGAGTGAAACAAAAACACAAATGGCCATCTTTACAGCTGTGCTCCTCCCTGGACGAGGAGCTCCTCCACACAGCAGAGCGCCTCCTGTTAATGCTCTCGCTCACAATGGCACTCAGGAACCATAGACTGTACATGACAAGAAATGAAACTATGTATTTAAAAAAAAAAATTACCATCACGCAGTGTGAAAACAGTGATCATCATTAAGATTAAAAAAAAAAACAAAACAAAGAAAAACATTTGAATCATATTATTATTATTTTTTTTTATCATACAGAAAGTGCTATCAGCCACCAGCACAGAGAACCAGTGATCAAAAGGATGTAAGCTTACTGTACCGATAGCAGCCCGGTGTCATGGTTCAATTAAAAAGGCTCCTCATTACAAAGAGTCTTAAAATATGCTTATGATTACTATTTTCATTGGCAAGCTTTGGTCAACAGTGACTGAAAACAAATACTTCAAAAAACTCAGTTCAAGTCTTATTAAAATGTATTGGGTTAATTAGGTTGGCACAGGTGGATGCCTCCAAAGCTAGGAACACATGAAGATTTATAAAATTAATTTTAACCGAGAAGATGTGGCATCGCGCATTTAACTATTGACTTTTGCATGTTAAACTAATTCAGATTAAGCCTCTTTTAAACTCCTGCAAAACACAAGATCACCTTTGCATTGACCTGCCAGAAATTTTGCAGGCAAGTGCCAAATCCTTGTGATCTTGAAAAGCAGTTTTCATAGCGATATCAACCTTCATATACTGTGTCATGTGTTCCCAGCTTCAGAGAACGTGCTTCAGATTAGCTAAAAGATTAACTCTTTGGAAGACTTGTTCCATTTCAGTGTGAATCCATGAAGCTATGTCAGCATTTCAGGATTTTATTCAAGCCTGATGATGCTTTTTTTTTTAGTTTTAGAGAGAGAAAAACTTGAGCAATCATTGGATTTTGCAGCAAAATAACAGAGATGTTTGGCTAGCAGAAGGTAACTGAGCATTACTGTTGCCATTTGGCAAACAAAGCTTTTAGCAGTGACTGAGAATGTGTTTCACACTTAAGAGGTTCTCATTGTGTAGTTAATTTGTTGCCTGATCCAAACCAGACATGTTGACCAACCTTAAAAGTAAAAAAAAAAAAAAGAGCAGAAATTCTTCATTATTTTTCTGATTTGCAGCTACTTCATTTCAACCGTTAGAAATCAACTGATGTGCAGCAACTGGTGATAAAAATACAAAAATGGTCATGTCTGTTTGTTCGACAGCCACTCGACCATTCTGGCCAAAGCTTTTTCTTTAACCGCTGGTTCTCCCAACAAAGCAAATCAGCTGCCTCCAACACCATGAGTTGTGGCACTACATGCTAAAGATGGAAAAAAAAAAAAAAAAAAAAAAAAAAAGATTTCAAGAAATTTTTTTTACAAAAGATCAGTGATTGAGAACTACTCTTGCACAAGTTTTTAATGACCCAACAAAGAGAAAAAAGACAAATAACGTCTTGAAGTTGTTGTTTTTTTTTTAAATAGAATAACCATTATTGTTAAGGTGTTTTTTTTTTTCCTATGTCTTCCTATTGATAAAAAGTTGGGGTGGAGGGAAGGGAGGCTTCTCTAAGAGGCCGGTTTCTTCAGATCCCGGATCTGTTTGATTAGGTACGTCTTCTCGTCGTTGAACTGCTCGTCGTCGGCGCGATCCTTCTGGAAGTTGCTCAGGAAGTCGATTAGTTTGGTCTGGTTCTTGAGCAGGATGTCGATGATGGGCTGCGTCTTGTTGGGGTTTGCCACGAATACCTGGGGATGGGAGCAGCCGAGAGAAGACACATTCGGTTACGACAGGGGGATTTACCTCCTGTACATATTGTCTCTGGGCTTCAGTGGTTTACCTTTTATATTGTCAGATTTACATGATTTCTCTGACAAAGAAGAAATTCTAATCTCAAAATGTCCCTTAAGATGTTGCGTTATACTAATAAACCTCTGCTGTTTTTGATTATGCAGCCCTGAATGCAGGAAAACCTGATTTCACTTTCCACCTGCTATATTGGCTTTGATTTGATTTGAGCCTTTGTACATCAGGTAACAGACTCTGTAATAAGCCAATATGACATTTAATCTATAGATATATATTAAGAAAATAAACAGAGGCAGGAAAAAGGCACAAACTGTCTGTCTGACATCAATTTGTGTCATGTCAGTCCAGCTGGCCCTGCGGCACCAGCAGTCTATTGTGATTGACAAGTAACAGTCACACTATATTATACAGCCAAGCCTGCATTTCATCCTCACACCCGACTGAGGCTTTTTAAATAGTTGCTATAAGGATAATAGATTATTTATATTTTTAGTTGACTTGATCCCCATTTCCTGTGCAGGATGTGTGATCAAGCTGCTCTTACCTTAAAGACATGGAAGGCCTCAAACTGGATGTTGGGACTCTTGTCTCTGAGCAGATTCATCATCAGCTTGAGGTTCTCAGGCTTGCTGATGTAGCGCGTCATCACTGTGAAGTTATGTCGGTCCAGTAACAGCTCGCCCAGAAGCTGGAGAAGAGATTATTTAGAAGAATATCACCAAAAAAATAAATAAATTAGACATTAGAAAAGTCCCTTTTATTATTGTTTCTTGGGTAGAAGTGTAAATTTAGGCTTGATGGTGGTGTCAGGTGCTACATTGTGGTACAGACAAACAGACCAGACAGATTAAATGATGCTGAAGGTATCTGTTCAACTGGTGTACAGCAACTGTGGTTAAGAGTTAAACTGTTGGAAGCATAGAGTCAGTTCTTTACCAAGGCAAAGGCCTTTTTTTAACCTTCTCAATTTGCATTAAGGGAGTCGGTCATCTCCGAGAACCAGCCGACGTTTTGCACTGGATGACTTTGAGCAGAGGAAGGCAGAAACGAAGATGCCTGAGTGGACAGCTCCCCCTGTTGGCCCTGAGGAGAGTGAAAAAACTGCCCTCCATCTACCCCGATAGGGACCCTGACTAAAACAGTGGGAGCTGGTACCATAGCAACAAACAAACCATTCCTCACTGGCCTCCCAGCCACAAGCATGACTGACCAAAATCACAGCCAAAGTCGGGGTGGACTGAGTTCACTGCTGTGTTTTGTTTTTTTTCTCTGTGCTGCTCGGGCCCCATTGTCGTTTTTAATGACCATACTCCTACTCAATCATACTTCCATTTAATTCCCATTTGAAGAAGTCTTCTTGCGAGATTAATTACAAATCTATATGAATCAAGGCCAAACCTTTAGAGACTGCCTCTTGGTGACGTAGTTCTCAGAGTGCAACAGCTTCTCATAGTCTGCAAACACCTGCAATGACATAAGAGACAAACCTTATTATACATTAATGGTCACGAATGGATTCTTGACACCTTTAGCTTCTAGTATTACATGTCAAGTCTCCTGCGGTTGGGATACTTCTCCACTTGCCTCAAATTAGCCATTTTTTAAACTCGGATGTGGACGTTCAAACAAGTAAACAACATATTAAGTATAACAATGAGAAAGTGGATGAGTTGCCTCAAAACTTGCTGAGTAGACACCAGGCTCTGCCAGATATCTAACCTTCTCTTAGGTGTTCATACCTGTGAGACCTCTGGATCTTTATCTTAGACCATTAGTAGCTAACGTCACTCTAAATGTTTCATTTTATGCCCCTTATTCTAAAGAGAATCAGAAAAACATTTTATCAAAACGATGGGAGAAGAGTGAAACCTGATCCTACACAAGAGGTGTTCTTTTTTTAATCTATAAGTGTGATTAGCACAACTATTATTAGTTTGTTTTTATGATATTAAGTGGCGCTGTTTAACTTGGCACCCAAAACTCGTGTGGCTCTAGGTTTATCTGGGCAGGCCACCAAGATCCAATCAGTGTGCCGTATTTTATACAACATCAACTGTATCGAGCCCATAGCCCCTTCTCCTGACAGGCCTCACAGCGACATGTAGGCACCGGTCAACACACAACGTCCAGGTAAAAAAGGCACTTTTGTGTGGAGTTTCTACAGGCTGAGACCCCCGGGGGCCCAGCCTATGAAAGGGGCCCCTCTGCCTCGGGAAGCTGACAGGATAGAGCGGAGCTTTGTATCTCGAGACGTTGTGACACTGATGGGGCCTTTCCAGTGATTCACTTTTCCTGGAACTTGAAGTGTATTAGTCAAAATTCTACTTCTAACTTCCTACATGTCAGCCCTCGCTGTGGCTGCCCGTGTGTGACCACAGTGTGTTCAATGAGACAAACCTTTTTCGGATACATGACTGGGCCAATTGAGTACTGCGGCGACTGACACCTGATCTGGTTACATATGTATCTACGAATGTTTCCTCTCCTGGAGCCATGGACAGTGTTGATGTTTATGCTTCTTAACAGTGCTCCATGGCTGATGTTACATGACCCACATGGGAGTTGGGCATGTGTGTGCGTGTGTGTGTGTGTGCGTGTGTGTGTGTGTTGCATGGATGTGGCTCAGGATGGAGGGAAGCCACGGTGCGTTAACATGTGTGGCTGCTAATACAGCCTTCGATCATGCGTCTCCCTGGCTGATCCTGTCTGGGGCTGAGCTACGTTCTTGGGAAAAGTGTGTGCGAGTGAGTCCACTCACAGCATCGTAGTTCTGTTCGAGGTATTCGGCCACAAGCACTTTGTGTCTTGTAAGGAGATCCTGTGAATAAAGACAGAAAAAAAAAATATGAATCAAATCTATCAGGTTATAGAGGCTTTTTATGGCAGCTAAAATAATGGAAAACTATTTACTGTTCTAACTTGTTCATAATGACTAAGACTAAATACTACATTTTTTACAGATATCTGTCTCTGAGTTTTTTGCATCCACCCCAATTCCACCATGTTTTTACTTGTAATAAAAATGTCAGAAAAAACTCCTAAAAGCTGTTGAATACAAGAACAAAATATTGGCTGATTTGATCCGAAAACACTTCAGCTTTCACAAATTGACAACATTCAAATTCTGACTCAAACCCAGGCTAGAACAGGAAGGTACCTTGAAGGTGGCGAAGGCGTCGGAGGCGATGTCGAAGGTGGACATCTCCACGTAGTTGAAGAAACTGTGGAAATGATCGGAATGAAGGACAACCTTGGCGAGCGGCTCGTGGCGGATGCACTCCCTCAGCATGATCCCGCAATTCAACGCGACCTGGGGTGTCTCGTACCTTCAAGCAGAGACAAGGGTTTCTGTCTCACCCTCCTGGAGCCCATCGGACTGTGTACAGTATGCAGAGCATGATCTGTGTGTGTGTGTGTGTGTGTGTGTGTGTGTGTGGTGTGTGTGTGGTGTGTGTATGTGTGTGTGTGTGTGTGTGTGTGTGCATCTCACCCTTTCAGCAGTATAAAGAGGACCTCTTGGTGGGAGCAGAAGTATTCGACGGTCGGGCTCCTCGTCCCAATCTGCCTCCTCAGGATGTTGTTGAAGATCTGACACACGTCCTTCTTCCCCTGGAAACACATCATGAGAGTTTTTACGCTCGCGATGTTGCAGAGCCGCTTAGCGGCTTAGGAGCAACTCACAGAGACCCTTCTCTCCTTACCTCAAAGTCTATGACCTGCAGGTTTTCTACCAGTGCTATCAGCAGGCCGCTGTTGTACAGCTCCTGGGCCAGCTGGGCCACAGTCTCAGTGTGAGGCTCCTTGTCGTTGCTCCCATACAGAATCTCCTTCATGGACACCAAGCACTTCGACACCTCCTCAGACGCCTGCAGAGCAGAGGGGAAGAGAGTTGGAGAAGACAGCGGAGGAGAGGGGAGAGTTGAATGAGTGCATTTAATTCTAGTCACATGGTTCTTTTATTTAAAAAAAAACACCATATGGAGGATCAAAAATACAAGTAAAAATATGAATACAAATACAAAAACAAAAATAAAAATACATTAGAGATTAAGAATCATTCAGGTTTAGGTGGAAGAAGGAGGAAGCCCCATCTAACTTGAGCCTGAACTTGGCTAATTTTGTGTGTGTGTGTGTGTGTGTGTGTGTCTTTGTCTGTGTGTGTCTGTGTGTGTTAGAGAGTAAACTGTCTTGACAGTGAAGTGTCAGGAGATGACAGGGCCAGGCTGTTCCATGCTCTAATTTCACAGAGGGCTGTCACCCCTGGGCCCCTGGACACCCAGGCATTTGTACGCACTCACACACACACACACACACACACACACACACACACACACACACTCACACTCACACTCACACTCACACTCACACTCACACTCACACACAGGGTGTCCTTCTCTACCTTGTCTGTCTTCTTATCCTGTTTGACCAGGATGGCCAGGTTTTCCTTCAGGGTCCTGACGATGTCCGCTGGACTCTTGTGGGATTTACCAAACAGCGGCATGATGGAAAACAAACTTGGCTTGGGACCTGGGAAACATTCACACACACACACACACACACACACACACACGCACGCATGCACAGGGGATATAACAGAGCAGTCAAATACAAGCTGGATGCAATAAACAATAATCAGTGTTATTTCCATGTGAATGGGATAGATCAGATTTCTTTTCTGTGCGGCGTCAGCTCTGTAGTCAGTTCATGACAGACTTTTTTCCTAAATCAGAGAAACTTGGCTTTGTGTGAACAAGTGCACTTCTGCTTCCTAACATTTCTGTGACATTTAGGAGCTCGCCAGCTTGTGCAGCACACATACTAATGGAGGAGAGCCCGACTAATACAGAGTTTTCGAGGCCGACATGACAGCTTTTTAAAAATATGTTCACTGTATATATACACAGTACATTAACAAGTATATTTTTAAATCAGGATGCCCAAGATAAGGACTAAACATCTTACTGTTTAGAATCAACGGTGCAGAACAGAAAATAGGCAAATGTAAAGGTAATATAAAGTCAGAATTATCTGCACTCAGATGTCTACCTTAGACCAACCCCCTCTTGAACTAAATTAGTAGTAATTGGCCAATCATGAAGAATTCCTGGAATGGATGGTTCTTTAAACGTCTGCTCTTTATTCATCCAGTTGGTTTGACAACTCAACAAATAGCTGCTGAGAGAGGAGTCCGAATATGACATGTGTGTGTTCGTGTTTCAGGACTCGTCCGGCACCTTAGAGACACATCCCAGAGTCACCTCTGCTCTACAAGAGCAACAACTGCAGCCTCTATGACAGCAGTCTTCAGATAAACCAAGTGATAGTCAATTCATCACATTGTTACATAACAACAGAAGCAATGGAGGGGTTGGTTGGGATCGACTGTTCCTAGAAAAACTCATTTTTCCCCATCATTTCTCCAAAATCAATCTCTGAATAATCAGTGCGAGATTAACAAGAGAGAGTGAGTCAGTCTAAATGCTGCCACATCTCTGTTGAGTTATGGTGCACATCATCCGGACAAACTAGTAGGAAAAAACTGATCTTCGAAGATGCAGTCATGCTTTTCGAGGCTAATTATAGGGTAAAATCTGACGAAATGGCCTCGGCTGATGGCAAATCAGAGTAACCTCTTACATAAGCAACTCAAGAATGTCCTGTCGCGACTTTTGACAACCTTTTTTTGCATTCAATTTTCACTCGGGTCAGTTTCCTCAAAGAAAATGCATGTATAAGAAACATGCAACAAAATATCGCACATTCCTCTATCTACTGAAAGAATCCCTGTTCACTCCACAGACCCCTAGATCAGTTAATAATGGCTCTTAAGGTGCTGGAAATAACCGAAAGTGGATCAGATTAGCAGCGATATCGAGTCAAGATCTGAGATAATCTAGGTCCCATTAGTGACCGTCTCGGCTGTATATGGTTCACATAACTGAGTTATGCTTTATTGCGTAATATCTGAGTAGACATTGGCTTATATTTTGCCCTGGTACTGTCAGAATGTCATGGACTGTTTGGGCATCAACAGAAGGTGCCAGCAGACGTAGGTTACTACACTATTCTGTCGCAGCCACGTTTTGGGTGTACGGACACATAACATACTGATATGGCAAGTAGCAAACAGGACTTTCAGCAATGGGTGAGCCCGAGTCCGGCCAAAGTTAGCGCCGTACAAGTCCAGTTCACGAAGACGGGACTCGATGAAGGGGAAAATGCATATGTGCTGCGTACAATCTGTAGGGTATGAACCTCATATGCTAATTACGTCACATTTTCAGGCATAAATAACAGTCAGTGCAGGTTTCACTTTGTCAACAGCGTAAAACAATACCAACTGACAGTAAAGGATGACTAAAAATGTGTAAAGTAAATGTAAAGTAGAAATACTGGGGGGGGCACATGTATATGTACATGTAGGCAGCATTAGGAATCCAGGAGGCAGCAGTGGCCTTCACAATCCAGGCCAGGTCAGGAACAGGCAGAGAACTTGTGACTGCTAATCCTCATCTGGGAATGTAAAAGGGCATTACCCTCCAACTTAACCCTAACTCCCAGCTCCTTTCCTCTCCATCCACCTCCGCTACCATTCCTCACTCCACTGGTTGAGGAGAGGGGAATACAGGATGCAGTGCAATTCCAGTGATACTGAATCCCTTGACACAAAACCAACCCAACATACCGCCCGAATACTATCAGCTTGAGATTTCACGTGGTCGTCGTGAAGGAGCCGTCCACAGGGCACCGTGACAAGATACCAGTGGCGACGGCGGCAGCAGCAGCTCACACAGTGCTTAAGTGACACAGTGAAGAAAACAAGCTGATCCTCCACAGAGATATCTGAGGGGAGCACAGCATCCGTGTTTTCCTCAGGCTGAAGAAAAAATTAGCAGGGGGAGAAAAAAAAAAGTTTCCTTGAGTCTCAGAAAACATCTGTAAAATGTCAGAACAAAACAAAACAAAAAAAATGTATTTTCCCATATTTAAGGGCAAGTTTGATTTTTACAGCAAAAAGCAGTCATTTGTAAAATTACATAAGGGGGTGTTGGACAACCCGCAAAAACAAGAAAACAGCTCCAATTGGAATCACAAGGTTTTCACCTGACAGAGACAAAAACCCAGCTGAGTATATTCACTTTCCTCAACACTGGCTCACAGTGTTCAACCTTTTAGTTTGGGCGTTGATCTGAGGGTTTTAATGATAATACCCTCTGCTCTGGTTGAGCATCATGTTCATCCAAATGAGCCAGCTTTTATTTATTTATTTATTTTTGTTATGCTGATTTTATTTATTCATTTATCTTTTCGTGCTTTTATTCCAACACAGAGACAATAGTATCAGTCAGGTGGTAGACTGCTGATTCACATTTAACAAATGAAATCACATGGAGGACGATGACTTATTCACACAAAAACAAAAACACACCATCAGACAGACTGAACTTGAGGAGCCAATTTCTTAAGACCCTTCAATATGAAGCATAAAACGGTTTGCTTCGATAGATGGTGAGACACATGACATTTGACCCTAAGGAATTATCATATTGCATTTCTACTTTTTCCACTTTTTATAACTGTTTGTGGGTATTAATGTGACCAAATGTTTCTCCGTGGGGGTGGTTTAGACGTTCAGATCCTCACTCGGTATGTTCGGGTTCATTTTAAGGCATCGATAGGGTGAATAATACGACTCTGAGGTGTGAAACTTCAGACTGTTCAAAAGGAAAAATGCAATAAGGCTCCTTCTGTTTTCACTTTATCATCTTGTTACATTATGACCACAAAACGTCAGCCCAGTCAATATTTGTCAAAGGATTAACAGGCATAGAGGAAGTAAAAATCAAAAGAGGGGACAAGAGTTCAGATGGAAGTCCTGTTGTTTTCTTTTCTTTAATCCACGTATATGTACAGATTACTGTGTCAGGTAATAACCAGTTTTAAGTCTAAAATATCCACTCTGTTGTCCAGCCTTGTTGCAGAAGCTGTATAAATAAACAAATAAATTTTTTTTCAGATTTTTAGAGGATACTTGAAGGGTCTGTTTTAATTATCTAATAACAGGTCTTTTGGTCCTGGAAAGCTTAAGCTCTAGGTTCCTGTGAAGCCTTCATTTTTCACTTGTAGACCACTTAAGACTGACTAAATGTTATGTAATGGAATTAATCTGGTGACGACGGTGCTTGAACACACAGAACGAGCTGCTCTGCCTCAGTATAATCTAACCGAGAAAGGCTCCACATTGCCCCAAATATTCATTTTTTTCAGCTATAATCATGGGAGACCAAGTGAGCTTTAAATAAAATAAAGTTATACAGAATAAAGTCAAAGGACACACGGAAATTACAAAGGACCCAATTTAAATGCTATTAGAAAGAATGAACACATTTACAGGAAATCATCATAATTTTTTAGATTTTTATTCTTGTTTTTTCCTTTAGTTTCCTAGAATAACAGCCTTGTTCCTGCTTTGTGTTTAGCAGTTGTTTTGTATCATCCTGTCACTGCAGGGATTAATCATTTTTGAACTGTCTGTCAATTGTCTAATCATTTAATAGACTAATTGCTTCAGCTCTACTGTCGGACTTCCTGCTGGTTTAAAAGAAAAACTGTATTTTGGTTTCTAAAGGCAAATTTCAGGTGCATGAGGTAAAGTAACTTACTGAGCCCCACAAAAAAATTTCATATAATAAATACAGGTATCGAATTTAGACGTTCAAATCCTCAAAATGCAGATAATGGATGACATATGAAAAAAACGCTAAGTTTCAATAAGTTTCTCAATAAAAACATTTTGTCTATAAAAACATTGTGGAAATTGGCCATCACTGTTACTCACTTTGAAAATGTTCACGCCAGATTCCCTCGACTGTAGACGTAGCAGAGACGGACGAAATATTTCAAACCTCTCGTGGAAACTCTGACCTCTGCTGTGGCACTTGGGCTTAATAGAAAATGCCCTTTGCTTTCTGTACCAGACCTGTGCTGTACTGTAAAGTTTATTTGTTGTCGTGTAGCAGTTTTCCATCTTTTTTAAAAAAAAATTTAATTTAAAGATTTTTCATTCTCTTTTTTATACTGACAGCTGTACGTTCTTCTGTCTATCTATTCATGGCTCGTGCTAAAAAACAGTCATCATGCCAATTTATAATTACTTTCATACCATCCAAGTACTCATTTGAAATATTCAGCATTGTGATGAATGAAGTGCCTTTTCACAAAAGAAGAAGAATGGCGGCCGCCTCTAATTTGACAGCACTTCTTCTGGATCGTCTGGAATGCAGACGCAGCCATTCATGATGTATTGTAGCACACACAACTGGAATTTAAGTATTCACTGAGGAGCAAGGAGGACAATTAACCCTCACACCCTCACTCCCTCTCTCAGTATAAATGATGTCTGCAAGTATATACTGAAACCAGACGTGACTTTTTCTAGAAGTGAGTCCAAGTGAAAGCAACATTTATAATTTTAATGTTATGGAATTAAAATTTTTTGAGTGCAACACAGCATACGGAGGTTTATTTCCTGCTAGATAACAGTGTATTAAGAAGCGGAAACATTTTGAGCACCTCTTAAATCATAGTGTAGAACTTTAGGGTTCCACTTTATAGCACCTGAGTCTAAGTGAGCAATCTCAAAACATCCAAAAGTCCTAGTCTGCTTCAAATTCTATTTGTAAAAGTAGAATTGCTGCTTCGTTTATGCTCCAGAGTTCGCTACTAGAAAGGGAAATGAAAATCTAAGTGTTTGGGCGGATGACGCTACATCACAGCCCGTCTCAAACTACAAAGAAGCATTCTCTGTGCAGACGTGCACAGGCAGACCGTCCTCTCCGAGGCAACCTGGACGGAACGCTCCCTGAAAAGGACAAACATCAGCTCCTCCAGTCCACTCCCTAGATTTACAATGACGTGAAAAGTACAATCTATTTTGGAACTTTGACTGGTAAACGAAAGGATTTTTTGCTATTGCACAAAAATCTCGAGCCCTGATGCCTGCCTGTATTAGATGCAATTTACAGAAGCAAACAGAAACCTCCCTAAATGAAAAGATCCAGTTATGGCCCTTGGATTTTTGGTTGTGTCAGAGTGGCCTTCAGCTGCTGTGTGTCCAGGCTGCTGCTTTGATTAATAGCGTAATGGTGGAGGAAGACGCTATGTTCAGGTACACACAGAAAACAAAATCCCTTGAGTGAAACTTTTTATACCCAAGGTGGAGTCTGACAGGCAAGCCTTCCTTCCAAATTCACCTCCTTTGTAATCGCATTATGACAGATGCCAACTCTAACCACAGCTCTCACCCTAACCTACATATTTGATTGGCAGAGCTAGTAAGGGGCCTAGGAAGCTAAATTCAGGGCATAAAGACCTCTTGTTACTGAGAGACAAGCCAGTAGTTAAAAATATCATGCTAAACACAAATACGACAGGATGACATTGAGAAGTTTTTATGTCACAAATGGACAGTTGTTAAAACTTTTGGTCAAGTTGAATGTATATGGTATTCCCAACTGTCATATATTATACCAGCCTATTACTACTGAAACCCTTCAAAACATGAGATACATGATGCAGGGAGTGATAGTTCACTCTTGTCTTTCAGCAGCAGGCTCCCACAGACTGACAGACCTGGATACCTAGGTACAATTACATGTCCGCTACTTTATACAGTTATTTATTTGGGACAGTTTTTAGGCTGCTGCAATTATGTGCAGGATCAATAGGGGTTAATATTATAAACCAGTGACAGACAGGTCTGTCCCACCAGGATATGAGAGCCCACTTGTATCTGATTTTGGGTCTGTCTATATGTCCAGGCAAATGGAGGTAAGAGGAGCAACACAGGATGTAGGGCGGTGTCGCATTCAGAATAAAAGCAGCGCAGATTTACACAATCTTAAGCACCGACCTTTGACCAACATTGCAAAACCCAAAGACATTCAATTTATCACACGAATCTAGGAGAAACTGAAAATATTCACATCTGAGAAGCTGTAATTTTCGCATAGAAAAATGCCTCAACAGTCAGTCAGTTTTTCAGATCTATTGCTAACTAACAGGTTAACTGACATTTCAGGTCAGCTCTATATAGAAGACAGTGTATAAAGTATTAATTAACCCTAGAATTATTTCATCTACTGAGATCAAACTTCCAGTACAACATGAGATTGAAACTTTCCAACGGAAAAAAAAAAGAGACTTGACATTATTATAGCACTCTCAATGCCTGAATACCGCCTGATTTCCCAGTTGAAACCATTATGCAGGGAATGTACAATCAATCTACACTATATCCCAGCCATCCCCGGGGATGTAAAATGTGACTCTGCACTATACTGTAGCACCATACAACATATCTGTATAGACAATAAGGCTGCAATTGACAAATCTTTGTAATTATCATTTTCTCTGTCATTTTTCTTTTTCAATTTATCAATTCTATGTGCTACAACATGCAGGAAAGATTCCTATGAAAGTTTCGAAAGACGTCCCAGGCGACATCTTTAAACTGCTCGTTTTTGTACAATCTAACCACTCGACACTCAAAAAGGTATGAAAGCTTCTCATGGGCTATGATGCAGACCAGAGCATCTAATCTCTTCAATTGACACTTTAGATCCAGGGGAGGGTTTCAGGATTACCCGATCACCCCCTTCAGCTATAATTCAATTGCAATTACTGTCGGATATTATTTTTGCTGGCGATCATCTACCTGCTGGGGTGACTAATCATTCCAGATTTTTCATCGCGGGGTCGCAGCTGAATTTCTGACGGGTTTTATTTTTTTATTTTGAAATACGTGGCCGGAAGCGGCGTTGTTTTCATTCCGACTAGCTTGACGGCGTTCGCCTAAAGTAACATAGCAGAAGAGGAAAATAACAACAACAACAACAACAAAAAAAAAAAGAAATAAAACAAAAAATACACAAGCTGAATTCGCGCTTGTTGGAGAAACAAACGTCCCAAGAACCGCGGTGTTTTAGAGGGACAAGAACTTGTGGCTCAGGCGGCAGAAAACAGCAGATAAGGCCGCATAAACAGTCCCAGACAATGTGATTTAACAAGGCTACACCCCTCTCGCCTCCGGCTAAACTCCCTTTTCCTTTATCTTGTTTTTCTCCGACAGATTTTCCCAAAAGCTAAATCTTAGTTGTCCGCGTCGTTTCGGGGAGAAAAGAAAACTGCTGGAAAAAAAGAAAAAAGGGGGGGGGGGACGTTAGGGAGCTCCCGTGTATCAGCACGGCGGACATTTAAACGCGCCAACCGCCGCCACCAACCACCACCACCAACCACCCCGGCTGAAGTTACACGGGCTGTCAAGGGCAGCGACATCTCCCCCGTCAGGTGAACCGGAGGCGGCCGCTCCTCGACAGCTTCGGGCCGGGGACGGGTACTTACGGCGGGCGGGCCGGGGGGGGGGGGGGAAGATGTTCGGTCGGGCGTCTTTTAAATGTCTTCGCCGCTTCCGTCCCCGGTTCGCAAGCGCGGCTCCGAGGCTCCCAGGTAGGATTTTCGCGGTCACGCCAGGGCTTGGCCCGGGTTAGCGTGGTGGGGAAGAAGTCGGCTGAAGATGCGTGCGATGCGGTTTAAAATGCGGGGAATCTGTTAAGGAGGCAGCGCACAAGTCCATCTGGTCGCTTTCCAGCCGTTTCGTCAAGCTAGCGCGGGGGGGGGGGGGGACTTTATAGGCTTCCGGGTGTTGCGTTTCGGAATAAAACCCCCGCCGACTCCCATCCGGCTAAATAAACAGAAGAATACTTAGACAGGAGGTTAAAAGTCGGACCAAAATGGCTACTAATAGTCAAAACCCTGCCTTTATTTATGAATACGAACGATATATTTCCGCTATGGCGCCGTCAAACGGGGAAATTCGCTCCGCGGAGCGTGAACGCGTTACTTCCGTTAGCGGCCCGGCTCACTCCCGCCAGCTTGACGGATCTGTATCTTTCCAGCCGCGGCCGAGTTCTCGTTCGCATCGTCTCAGGCCATGTCCTTCACACTCGCCTCGTCTTTTAGGTGTGACCGGATCGCAGGCGGTAAAATAACAGGCACGGGTGTGATTGAGCTGAAGATACTTACGGTTAGTACAGGAAAAGGATACGATTGACATTAAAAACCGGTGGGAGGAAAATGTAGAGGAGAAAGGAGGCACTGAAGGTCGGATAGTAAACATATTGGAACGCGACCCAGACGAAATCATGACTGTCTAAACTGGAAAAAGCCCATTGGAGGTTAGATATGACACGGTTGAAATTACATTTCCGGATTAAAATACATAATTAATAACACTTACAATTCATCTATGTGTGTTTTTTTTATACTTAACTCCAGTAAAAATGATAAACTGATGAAAAAAAAACTGATAAAAATTTATTCTCCCTAATTTTTTCCAGAAAGAAAGTCGATTAAAAAATATTTGCTGGTTAAAGGAGTTTCAAAAGCCTAGATACATGACTCAGTATGGTCTAACTGAGAGCTAAAAATGGCAATAGTAAAAATAATTAAATAAACCAGCTTCGATTCCCACAAAAAGGCAAATTCTCATAGAGGAAACCATGTCAGACTTTATTAAAGCTGCTTTTCATTTTACATACAATTCAGAATTACATATTTACAATTATACACAGATATGTCTCATTATAATATCTTTATATCAACACCATACTCAGTAGATATACAATAGGAAAATAAAGAAAGTGGTCGCTGCAATGTGCTGCATAAAAAGGAAACTAAAAAATATAACCCTTGTCAATTTCTCCACCCTCCGAGTAAAAAATACAAATAACTCAATAAGCTTTATCGTGTGATCATGATCAAACACAGACAAGTTTAGTGCCCATGTCAGCTTTCATAAGAGGGCAGAAAATAATCTATCACAATATACAACAGTGCCTGGTAAAAAATACTTGCCCTGTTTGGGGCTTTGACTTGAGATGTTTTAAATCGGGGCTCATGAAGAACATGCCACGAAGAATGATGGTACACAGGGAGACAAAGAGACGCACAAAAACATGATCCTCTTCACAATATACATGCTCGAGGAAAACAGAGTGAGGTATAGAGAGGACACATCTGTACAAGTGTAGCATACATTTTTCACTCTTACAGAACTTAAATGGATCAACGATAATGCCAGCCCACAGTTTACTCTCTGGTTTAGCTCACAGTTTGACAAAGAAAGATCTGTAATCTGAGAAGAACCATTCCTTTCACAGGTAGGACATGCACATTTTGTGATTTGAGAAAAAAACAACAACTCTGAAGTGGTTCCCAACAAAAAAGAGCTTAAGAAAATAATTAAGAGTTCTAATCATGGTTAGAGCCAGTTTTAACAAAACCACAGTGGTGTCAACAGGATTTTGTTAAACCACAGGACAAATATGGCTCATTGTTAGTAATAGATGGGCGCACCTGGTTCTAGTGCAACAACATGCCGCACTTGGTAACCACCTGTCAAGACATTCAACATTAAGGATGGAAAAAAAAAGGAAAGATTGTTTTACAGTGCACCTTGTGGATACAGTAGAAATCTTGGGATATAAAAAAATATGTTCAACCCTTGAAAAACAAGGAAAGAAAAAAAGGTGTCATTCAGTGTTCAGAATAGCATGGATTCCTTGTGTGTGTGTGTGTGTGTGTGTGTGTGTGTGTGTGTGTGTCTGAAGAGGTGTGTCCCAGCAGCTGGTTGTCAAAGGTGTGTTATCAACCTGTATCAACATACTCATTTACATCATGAGGCCTAACAGGGACGATCAGGGCTTCTGCTTACTCACCAACCCTGCTGTGTAACTTATGCCGAAAGTCCGACTTTTGTCATTATTTATTCAATTTTTGTTTTCCTTGTTTTCCTTTGCACCTTGTTACTCCACCGTGACGATTACTCAGCTACATTGTGGTGTCAGGCAAACAAATATTGCTCTAGGGCTGGTGGCGCAAACACGTCGAGCAGGTCCGGGCCCTGGTTAGCCTGGCCTCTAGAGAAGTGGCTGCTGTCACATGCCCCAGCGGGGCTGGGAGCAGAGGAAGAGGACAAAGCCTGCTTTTGTTGCTGCAGTGCAGACCAAAGATAGGTGAGCAGAGTGGCCATGACACAAAAACAGTATGTGTATGTGTATATATATATATATATATATATATATATATATATATATATATATATATATATATATATATATGCAGAGTATTGAGATTTATGTGCGTCTGTTTCTGTTTGTCTGACCAAGTTTCTCGGAGTCTGACCAAGTTTCTCGGACTTGGGTTTGTGGTGAGGCCCGGACCACCGATTGGCTCCTGGGCAAATATGCAAATTTCCGATAAAGTTTACCATTCTAAAACTGAACCCAGCACGTGAATGCATAACTTTTACCACTGATACCAATATCATCACCACACAGGCAGTGTAAACAATTCTGTAATTCTAAAATATCCCTAAATGGGACCTTGTTTGTAAATGAGTTTCGACTGATATCTGTGGTTTGACCGGCCTCTCTGGGGCTTTGTGACATTTGCATTTTAGCCTGATTTGCCCTAGAACAACAAACATGCACTGATGCACACACACACACACAGACATTTAGTCGGTACAAGTCGGTATGCGGTCACACCTGCCTGCGCGCACAACTTCTTGGGCTTCCTGAGAGGTAAATCCAGAGCAGTTCAGAGGCGAGTTAGACAATCCCTCTTCAAAAAAAAAGGAAAAACAAGAGAGTTCAAAATTTACTGAAGTTCAAAAATTGTTTCAAGCTGCCGCTCGCTTCGTAATTGATTTTTAACACAGAGCCGGAGGAGTGCAAGACATGTGAACGCCAGGTAGTGCTGTTGGTGACATTCATCCACTGATACATCTCACCGTGTTTCTTAAATAGTAGTTAACACCATGAAACAGGGGTGAATGGAAGCGCTGATCGAAAACATGGGATGAATACAGCGTTCTGCAAAAACAAAAGAAAAAAACCCCAACTGCTTTGACAGCATCGTTCGGCCAGACACTGCCGGGATTTAATGCGCTGGATGCATCCCACGGACGAAAAAAAAAGTCTGCAAGACTTATAGTAACATGCCCTGAACATTGAAAGCTTGTTTTTTGTCTTGTTGCATCCAGTTTTCACAGTGAACAATGAATGTCTGACACTAAAGCCAATGTATAATGTGAAATGCCAGTCTGTTAGCGGTTGTGGATGTTTCACACCAGTTTTCACACCGTAATCGCTACGCTGTGATGTCGTCGAACTTGGAGGAGTGTAAACTGCTGTAGGATATTTAACATCGTCTCCTTTAATGCTACATAATCACAAGGGGTTTTTGTGATTTTTAAAAAGGCCTGAAAGAGGGATGCCGAAGAGCCTTTTTTTGCTGACATTGAATTATTTGAATTTTCTATTCTAACAACATGTGCATATTTTTTCAGTTAAAAAAATAATTGTGAATGAGATTATAATCCTGCTGAGTTGAAATTAGTGATTTTTCTTTTGCAGAGACAGGTGACTGTAAATACTCAGAAAAACTGGGTGTAGTCGACACTCAGCTGCAACACTGGTAACATTCATAGATACAGTGATAGTTTTGGTTTTTGGTTGGATCCGACAAACTGGGAGGCGCGTGTCCGCGTGATTAAAAAAAGAACATTGAGATTCTGTTCTCCAGTCAGAGTCAGCTTTAAGGTTCGTAACAACCCTCCTGGGAAAAAGGTTTTTAGGGTGGAGGGATGGAGCAGGGGGGGAGCGGGTGAGATCTCAGGTCAGGGTTTGATGTCAGAAAAGCTGGTGTAGGTCTCGCTGCAGCTGGAGGAAGTGCTTAGGTTCCCAGAGACGCTGCCATCTGAAGGACAAACACAAACACGCAGCAAAATTAGGCTTTATTAAACCCAGGCAGACAGCAGCAGTGTTTACATAGTCTTTTAATTGGAGCAAAAATGTCTCATGCAAACAACCTCTATCAGGGTCAGAGATGATGGCTGTAATTCAAGTGGAAGCACACATTATTACTGAAGAGTGGTGGAGTGGATATAAACTTTTGTGTGCATGGGAAAAAAAAATACCTGAGCTGCTGAGTGACTGCGACGACTTAGACTCTGAGATGAGGCTGAGGAGGTTTGCCGCTGCCACCCAACCCTCCTTACTGCTGCGAAGGTTCCTCACAAACCTACGGGGAATAAGACAAAGTGACTTTACCCGACAATGTCTGCAGCCACTCCATAGCTTACTCGACTGGCAGGATCATACATAATTATTTTACAAATATATGATTTCTAAACATCCAATGAGCCCGTTTGAAGGCAGGAAACACGTTGTGGCCTTGACACAGGATAACAGCACTTTTCAACAACTTTTCCGATATAGATCCACTTGCTTTTATGGTTTCAGTGTGTTTTCTGGTTTTTATACAGTTTGATTTATTCACATTAATACATAAAAATGCAATTATGGTACTGGTATATATAATTGAATTTTGAGGTAATGACTGAGGAGAGGAAGATGTTTACCACTGTCCGTCCTCTCCCTCTCTGATTAGCTGCACCACGTCTCCACTTTTGACAGACAGCTCCTGAGGTCCCGTCTTCTCGCAGTCTGCGACGACAGTATACTTTCCTGGAGCCTAAAGGGGTCAAAGGTCACCAAAGTGAGTCAGCCAGCGGTTAAGGGAGTCAGGTGGCAAACATCACCTAAGGCATCCTTTTTTTTGGTAGCAGATTTATTTTCCTCGGTTGTTTCCAACTAAAGTTACTATTCCACTCTTTTAGCAACTTTAATGCAGCAATGAATGAAACAACCACAATGAAATGAAAAGCAATATCCTGTATGTAAAGTTCTCTAGGTTTAGGCTCACCAGCTTCTTTCCTACGTCATCCTCGGGGTCAGAGTTTATGGGGTCCTCGCCACTGGAGTACCCGTCATTCTCCTCCGAGGCGTCCGCGGAGAGAGATGCCTTGCTCCAGCCTGTGAGTGGGTGGCGGTGAAGAGCGGAGAGGAGAGGGTCAAGAGGAATCGGGGGGGGGCAGATAGACCAGAGGGGGACACAGGTGAAGAGATAGAGAGGCAAAGGAGAGAGGAGGAATAATGAGAAGTGGGGAAAAGTGGTAAGTGACGTGAGGAAAGGTGGAGGTGAATCTGTATCACACACAATCCCACTCCCTCTCCATGTGGCATTAAAATGCTTCCTGGGTCACTAATAACATAAAACAAAACACATAAATTTCAAAGCATTCATCACTAAAAGCAGGTCAATATAAAGTGCCTGTGCATCTCAGAGTGGATATTTGAGATGTTAATGGTTTGGAAATAAGTGAGATTACATGGTTGCTGTCAATATTAAAGGACAGGAACAGCGCATGAAAGAGCCGCATGTTTGTGAATGTGATTTTTTGCCAGGAGCTGACAGAATGCCACTTGGAAAGAGAGTCACGGTGTCACACCTGAATCTCCCACGAGGAGCACAAAACCATGAAAATCACAGCAAATCAAGCCGTTCACACACACACACGCACACACTCAAATGCTCAGACGCTAAGACGCCAGCCACGCTCCTCCGAAATCCCAGAGAAGATCAGCAGAAAGAGGCAGATCCCAGTAAAACACATCAACAATTCAAACAACGATCACGGGGAAAACCAGATTTGAATCACTTGCATTCATTTCAAGACCGCTCTGACTGCCAGTACTGAAAATGAAGTCATTGAAAAGGTGCGCTGCATATATTTTTCGAACTCTCATTTTCTATGTCCCACAACAACTAAACCCATAGCAACCAGTAGTGAAAGAAGAGAGAATGATTGATTTGAGGTAGAGTTGGCACCTTGAAAAAACATAATCATTTAGGCTGGAATTGAGACTTAAAATCTTATGTCCCCGAGTAGAAACAGTAGAAGTGCCTTTCAGACTGTCGCCCATTTGAAACAAAATACCTCACTACAATGGGAGATAAGACAATAAGCCTCAATACAAGGCTAAGTGACCTAGAAAGTTGATATTTTGCTGCACTTTACCTCTAGTAAAAATAAATCATGGCCATCACAAACCACAGCAAACACCCACTGTGGCTGATCCTCAGAGCGGCTCAGTACCTTGCCGCTTGCTCTGTAACAGACTAGAGGTACTCATCCATTTGACTCGGCCCAGACTGAGATGAGGAGCCGGCTCTAGACGGGAAGAAACAGCCAGCAAATCAATGAGACCGCCGGCCACCCAGTCACGTGGCGAGACAAGAAAAAGACGTTTTTAAGAGTGTTGTTGTGAACCAGGAGGAAAAACTACTGGTGGACTCTAACTCACTGCTGTTAGAAATACACATGGGTTCTTCCCTCTGACAGGGAGAAATGGTGAGTAAAGTAAAGACATTTGTTACATTGCCCCCCCATGTAATAGACACAACATTGTCATAAAGAGATGCTGATAATGATTTTGACCTGTGGATGAAGGTGAAATATGTTGTGCACATGGTAACTGCAGTGTTCATGGACAAAAATGTATATTACAGATTATCTGCGTGTTTAAGATGGCCAGAAAAGAACTTTTCAGATATTTCATTGTTATAAATGGATGCAGATTGTACTGGATTTGCAAAAAGTGCAAAAGAATTCTATTATGAAGAAAAATATTAGTGGTTTTAGGATATTTTAATTCTATATAAGTACTTTAAAGCAATGATTTTGGTACTTTCAGGACGTGCAGATAGTCTGTATGAGCATTTTTCACTTCACACACGTACAACGTCATGGTGAATTTAAGATGAGTGCATGAAGAACATCCTCTATTGTTAAACGGAAAACATCAAATCCAGTTTCATCCTTCTATACGAAACACAAGTGAAATCTACATAATAAGACACACACAAGACTGGAGCACGTTCTAACGATGAGGGGTGGGAAGATGAAACATGGCCCCCTAGAATTAGACGTCCCCCTATAAGGGGACAGAAATATACCTTTGAACCCAAAAGGCGTGGGGTCGCTCTTGACCAAGTGCCGTTTGGAGCCATGTTCGGGGCTCAGGGCCGAGCCTGGCCACACAGGCAGAAAAAGGAGGACAGGAGGAAGCAGAGGAAGAGAAAAGTGAGGAAGAGAGCAGGCTCAGAGAAGCAAGACTTTCGACAGTATAATTAAATATCCAAACCGCGATGACGAAATGTTGGCCTCCATTTAGTGACCATCATTAGGCATAAAAACCCTTAATTTTCGTTCATTTAAAACACCACCTCTACAAATAGGTTTAAACAGTTGTGTAAGCAGTATAAAACTAATTTTATGTTAGAAAGATTAATTCCGCCCTTTAAAACTGGGTAATTCATAGAGTGGGTTTGACTAACCACCATCACTCCACAGTGCATTTAAAGAGTTCTGTGGGGAATCAAAATAATTTAGCTTTATTTAAAATTCACCCCAAATATAACTGAATCAGGACAGTGGGTGGACAGGAGAACAGAACAGGCATTAACTGATGTACATACAGTAACTCTTTCATTATTGAAGCTCTGGTGGTGAATCTAGTAGGAACTATAGCTCATGGATAGGAGGGGAGGGCAGATGTTACCCACCAGGAGGCAGAGTTTCTCCAACATAAAAACTGGACTCCTCTGTTTAAGTCCCAACTGATCTGATTTAATCATGCTCTAAATCAGGTTAGTTAGGGGCCATAATTGGCCCTAAATTAACAACGCAGTGCTCAGTTGCTGTTTTTTCTTATGAACAATGGATATAATTCAATTCATTCTACTTGACTGTACTCTATTTATTATTTACCTGATAGTAAATGGAAAGGAAAAGGCTTGATCTAAATTGATAAAAAAAAAAAAGAAATATTAAATTTTATGCAAAATAAAAATAATTATAATTATTTAGATACAAAACTCTACAATCAATTCCAAGCGATTTCTGACAAAAATGATCAAATTCATAATTTCAGATACCAATTGGTTAAGCCCTAAAAAAAGGGTGTAAAGATTGATTTATATTCTTTTCTTTTCTTATCATCATCGTCATTTGTCTTTGTGTGCAGTGATTAATCGACTTTTCAATCATAAAAGGTTGAAGATGTCATTTGATCTTTTAAAAGTTGCATAATCTCCCTTTAAAAATTTAAAACTAATCAAACTAAACCCATCCAAGCATTTTTTCTCCGTTAGCTCCAGTGTCACTAATGTTACCTTTTTGACTCTTCAGATTGCTGAAGCCCTGCAAAGTAAAACGCTTTTTAGCCACTGAGGACCTGTCAGTGGTCGGACTGGTCACTGGTTCATCTGGAAGCGATGGTTTGAAATGGGAAGAAAGGAGAGAGTGGCAATCACAAAAAGAGAGAGGTAGCCAAAAGAAAAAAAAACAACAGGAAAAATAAAGGGGTAGAGACAGAAAGAGGGAACATGAAGATGAAGGTGATGAAGAGAAGAGGAGGCCAGATTAGTGAGAGTTTATAGTGAAGACTTCAGTAGGGGCATAGATAAGATTTTTCGGCACTTCAGCCATAGCTGAACTAACACAATTTCTGTGTGGGTGTGTGGTGTCTGTGTGTGTGTGAGGATGCAGCATTATTCCAAACTCTCACCTTTGTGTTTGGGTGAGGAAGAGGAGTTGGCGTCGGAGGTCAGGCTTGGCTCGGCCTTCTTGTCGTCCTGCTTCTTCTGGTTCTTCTGACCGCTGCTACGGAAGGGACTGGAAAAGACAAGTAGGAGAGAAACAGTGCAATCAGTAAAGGCAGCGGTGTGTTTTTGGCTTTTGCTGTATGTGTGTGTGTGTGTGTGTGTGTGTGTGTGTGTGTGTGACGCTGCACAGAGATACCAACCTGAGTGAGATGGAGGTGTTGTTGCTGGTGGGACTCAGGGAAACGGAGTCGAAGGTCTTCTGCTGGCTGGCATCTGAAAGGTACGACGGTTCAGTACAGGTTCAGACACGCGTGTTGTGCAAAAACCAGAGAAGAAGACAAGCAAACGGGCCCTTGTGGCTCTGTGTATGTACCTCTGCAGGCTTTGAGCTGTTGAGTCAGAACTTTGCGGATCTCATTCACCCATGCTGTTTTGATCTCTGCTGTTGGAGCCTAAATAGGACAGATAATGAAAATTATAAGCAATACACAAAGATTTGGTTTCTTTTTAACGAAAGAGAAAAACTGCTAACATCACCATCAGTATACTGGATATCTATACTTCTCATGTCATGGTCAAACCAGGCTCAGTGACTTTACCTGGACTATAAAAACCTCTTCTCTGGAGTTACACCAGATCTCAAACTTCTTGTTGTCTCCTTTGGCGTTCTCTGTTATGCCTACGGCACTCATCTGAGAAAGGGAAGAGTGGAGACATATTTAACAAAGTATCTTTTACTACAGCTGCCTATGCGGAGAATTGTCGGAACAGCGTGAGCTTACACTGAGGGAGTGTTTGAAGCTGTACGACGGGGCTTTCTCATAGCCCTCCCCGTTCTCCTCTCTCCTCTTGCAGAAGAGCAGGGCCTTCTGGTGCAGGAACAGGTGCCGCTGCATGGGCTTGAACCGGGCCAGGTCCTTGACCTTGGCGTGACCCTTTTTGTGCTCGGTCCACACACTGAAGGAGCCTTGCATCAGCAGACGACCCAGCTCCGAAAGGTTGCCCTGAAAGAAGGAAAAGGCAGGCAGGGGATTTAAGGTTTGGGCTCCAAACAGTTCATTTGAGCAGGGCCCATTTTTTCTCAAGCTGTAGTTTTCTCTCATTTTCTGTTGCATCATGCACATACCACTTGTAATTTTCTCTAGGCTTCTAGGTCAGACCCCTGATTTTTACATTCATGTGCATTTTGGTTAGACATAAAAAACAAACACGGATAGTGAGGCATCTGATTTATGGCTTGCTACTTATTTTCATAAAAATAGTTTGCAGGGCTTGATACAACAAGGAAAATTGTACCTTTGAGCAATTTTCCTGAGCCAAGTAACTGAGTCACTGAGCCAGTTCAAAAATCTACTCACGCCCAAGCCGACCAGCCAAATAATATTCCCAGATTATGTTAAACGGTTTAATTTCTCTGACCTCATATCCTGTGATGGCTATGAGGTGCATGGAGTCATTAACAGCTTTCAGGATCCCCAGGATGGAGGAGAGAGCTTCCTGTAGGTCATCACAGCCATCGCAGCCTTTACTATACTTCAACAGCTCCTGCAAACACAAAGTGGAGGACAGAGTGAGTCTCCCCTGTCTTACATAAACACACTTACAGTAGATACATATGCAGTATTTAAACAGAACTCACCTTAAGCAGGAGTTGGTACTTGGTGATTCTCTGGACAGGTTTAAGGAGGTAGGAGTCCAGACCAAGTTTGTGGTCCAACTTCTTCTGGCACTCCTGATTCACAAAACACAAACCAGTTAAGATAGCTGGAAGTTTACTGCTCTTCTGCAAGCCAGATACAAAGTGAAAGGTGAAAGGACGAACCTGGAAGAAGGCACAGTCGGAGCACTGTCTCCATAAGCTCTCAGAGCGAGGTTTATTCTGGCAGTACGCCTCATAGATCTGCAGGTCCTTCATCTACGGCGAGAACAAAACAGTCAGTAACAACCCGGTACTCAAAGGTGTTTAAGGAAACTATTTTTGCTTTCTGCAAAGTTTGCCGGGCAAATTCCTGTTTGGCGCAAGACAAAATAACATGATCTCTGATTTAACTTTTCCTGATCCGGTATTAATTATTAGAAGTGTGGAAGAAGTGCTTACCCGCTCTAAAAAGCAGCGGCCCACCAGCTCTGGACAGTCAGTATACGCTTCCAGTTCCTTAAGAAACGTCCTGCAGGCAAACAACACACCACAAAAGCTTAGAACATGAAATCAAAAAGAGGATAAATATATATACATTTGAAAACAGTGAATTATTTTAAAAGGTATAACAACAAAAGACCAAGATAATCAACAGCACCTGAAAGATAAACTTATACAATTTAATTCCCCTGCTAGTTTAACTGTCTGAAAGCAACAAACCTCTTATGAAACTGGTAGATTTCAAACATGTTGCCAAACAGTGTGTCTTTCTTGCTGAGCAGGGTGCTGGGGATGAGGTGAGCCATGGCAGGGTTGTCCATCTCTGCTGCATAGCCCTGGGGTTTAATGTTACACACAGCACCCACACACTTCAACAACTCATCAAGGCCTTTAGTTTCCACATTCAGGAAAAGATCAGTGTGGTGGGTTACTGATACGTCGGACAGTGACGACACTCACCTCCAGCACACACAGGAGCTCCTCCACGTAGGCTCTCTCGGTCTCCAGCAACTCATTCATCACGTGACTGAAAAACACACACACACACACACGAAACCAATTACAAACTAAGCTCTCAGTTGATCAGAATTAGCATGAATGCCATTATATTGCAAGCAGAATTCTCTAACTCAATGATGAGACTCTATAACTAAAAATATCTGGGTGTCATCATATTAAAATATATATCTATTTTACCTTTAAAGTGACACAACAAAAATCAAACTGCATCACTGTCCATTAACTGTTCTCTATCCGCGACTCTAAGGATGACCTTTGACCCCTTACCGTCGAAGCACTGCCAGGTTTTCTTCTTCCTCTGAGAGAGAAGCATGTCTGTTGTTGCCATTGGGAATGGGGGGCTCCACCTGGAAACACACATATTCACCCGATTACAGCCATATCGCTTCGATAAAACATCCCTTTTTAAGATATAATCAAAAACTATGAGCAAACAATTGACTAAGAAAAACTAAAGGACCTGATAAACCATTAAATTCTTTGATCACACATTTTTCACACATTACCTTTTTGCATATGGCATTATCTGCAGAGTATCTCCTCTCTTTTCTCTGTTGAGCTGAAGGACAAAGAGAAAACAGTGTTATTTTTATCCCCTTACATCACTTATCTGGTAATGTGATATCAAGTCTTAATACTACTGATATATTCTGCTCTCTTTCTTTTTAAAATCCCTTCATCGATCAATGGAGGCTTACTGGGAGAGGAGAGTGGAGACTTCACTTCAGGTCTTGGTGCTACTGGCTGGACTGGTCGGGTCTGTTTGGCAGCGAGTTTCTTCAAGCTGATGCGTCTCTTCTCGAACATCTCCTGGACAGAGCTCTGCTTCTGGAAAACTCTCTCTATCTGGTCCTGACGGAGACCAAGCACAAGCAGGGATCAAATTAAATTAAATTCGAAGCGAACTTTGACTTCAGTGGGAAACATCCCACGTGTGTGCTAGAAAAGCGTATATTTAATCTGTTGAAGCCACTTTCTACTGACCCTGAGCTGAGCGGTGAGCACTGCCTCGTACTGGCAGCAGATGGCGCCGCGGTCAGTGAGGGTGTGTAGCGGCGCCGTGTCCAGGTATCGCTCCAGCTCCTGCAGAGCTGCCTCGGCTCCATCCTGAGACTGACAGCGGTCCACTGGCTGGCTGGCCAACAGGAAGATGCCCTCCTCACACCACCGGGATGCCTGCGGGGGGGGGGTTTCAGGGGAGGGATGATTTGTCTCCCAAAAACTGACAATACTTGAGCATGTTTCTCCTAAAGTGGGTGCCTGGTGTCAAAGGAAAGCTCAGGTGACTTGAGCATCACTCCTACCTTCTCCAGAGCGTGGTGGAGCTCCATCGCCCTGAGCAGAAGGTTCTTCTTGCTCCTCAGAGTCGAGCTGATCTCCTCGCACGCCCCTCTCAGCTCGCTGCACTTGGGCCTGATGGAGTCCTCGGCGTAGTGCGAGTTTTCTATCAGCCTGTCACCTTCGCTGGCCAGGGACAGGGCCCGGTCCAATACGTCCTGATGAAACACATTGGAGAGGTTGGTTCTTAATATCGGAAAATGCTTTCAAACAGGGTTACACAAAGAATACTGGCTTGGCAGCATCAGAGGCATCATTGATCAACCAATGATAATAAAACAACTCCCTCTCGTCCTCCTCCTCAGTCCTCCACCTGTACTGTGTGCAGAGCTGGACAACTACATTATACAAATCAATCAACCTTCATTCTTCCGTTTTTCAATCCACACGTGCGCATGTGTACCACTCATACCTCTCTTTCTATCCGTGTGTCTCTCTCTACGTCCATTCATATCTCAGTGAGTGGGGGATGGAGCAGCACAGGACATTGATTGTATCATTAGCCACATGGCTTCAAGGATGCATCTAAGGTCAAATTTTTGATTATGTGTTTTTTGTACCACATGAGGTGCAGGATGAATTAGGACAGTGTATGTGCACGTGTTTGTTACTCACACAGGCCTTTTCCTCGTGGCCGCTGAGCTCTCGGAGGACATGCTCGGCGTGGGCGGGGCTTATGCTGACCTCGGAGAACCCCGACAGCCGCTCTGATGTCACGTCAAGCTGGGCACGTACCTGGGAACGCACACATCGTTAACCTTATGCGGCTCAGTCGTAGATGTAGCCCATCGACTGCCCGAAACTGCACTTCCCACGATTCAGCTCGACTCACTTCACGGAAGCACTGTTCAAAGTGGCGCAGTTGCAAACACTGTTCCAGCTTAGTGCGGTGACGCTCCCAGAAATCGTCGAAGGCTGTCTCCGTTTCGTCCAGCTGACCCAGGAGTCTGAGAGGGAGGGGGGAAAAGAAGGGAAGAAAAGAGGGGAGGAAAGGAGGAGGAGTGATGGGAACAGAGGAGACGAGGGGAGAGGAGTTTCATTCATACGTTCAAAGACAACTTCTTATCTATTTGTGTATCCATTCGTCCCTTCCTCTACCTCTGTACGGTAGCTAAGTTCTCCTGTTCATCATGGGTCATGTTGTATTCAGGGTCAGTCTGCAGAGGCTCGTTTATGCAGTCCAGCAGGCGTCTCCCTTGAGACAGCGCCACCTGAAGGTCCTCCTGGAAATTGAACAAGTCGTTATCATAAACACTAAGCTCTCGGGGGAAACTGGGGACGCTTGCAGCTCCCATTAGCGATGACAGAGACCAGTTAGAAAAGCCTCAAGTTTAATCCTGGCTTGAAATCCGTCACCAAACACCTGTGCGAGAAAGAAGGAAAACACAGAGGGACGTGTGGTTGGGTGACATTTATTGAAAAGACAGAAAGGCATCTCCGACCTTCATTTTATCCTTCTTCAGGGCGTGTGCGTGCAGCAGGTCTGTGGTGGCGTCGGCATCGTTGGGTATTTCGGTCTCTGCAAGCTCAGTGCCGAACGCCTGCAGAGTCTGAGCCGTGGTCTTCACCATGAGGGCGAATGCCTCGATCGCCTGAGGAGGATTTATGATTAAATACAGGGGGAGGGAGGAGGACCACACATCAGAGACTGAATGATGATGAAGATGTACACAGAGCGCTCTCTTTCTATATGTCGTCTGTGAAATCATACCGTAAACATAGTAGCTGTAATTACTGATTATTCACTATCTTTATTTTTATCTCCTTTTAGCACCTAAAGTACAGTGTCACTGCATCATCTATTATTTAATTACTATAAACTAGTTCATGATAACTGACCAGCTGGTGGACCTGTGTTTGCCATCAGATCAGGATCAGAGACTAGCTAGAAAACATGTGCTTATGTATGGTGTGTGTGTGTGTGTTTATGTGAGTGTGTACACATACAGTGCGGTGTGAGATCCAGCTGTCATGGCAGTATTCCTGTGTGCCTCCCAGCTCCGTGGTCAATTGTCCTGGGTCGATATAAGCATGGAGCTCAGTCACCGAACTCAGCATCACCACCTGACGAAAAAACACACAGTCAATTATTTTAACACATTATATGAGGCCTTATTATTCTAAATGAGCAATGGAGCAAGAGCAATGACTAAAAAAATCATACAGCTTATTTACTCAAGTGAAAAGGTGTTTCTAGGTTGTTGTCAGCCTACGTCATTCAGGATCTCATAGCTCTACAGGGAGTTACAGTAACGTAATTAATGCATTCAGTGAGTCACAGAAACATGCGTTATGTAGGTGACACATGCAAACACGTGCGGTGTATGAGTCATATTGGCACCTTCATTTTGAACTCATCCTTGTTGAACCTGAACAGGAAGTCCGACAGAGTCCGCTGGAACAAAGTAGTGGGACGCAACACCAGAACCAAGTGCAAGATCCCCGGAAATGAGCCCTGAAGAAGAGAGGAGGCAATCAGGTGTGGAAATAGTCAGGATAAGGACCAGTGACGTGTACCCACTTATAATATGCTATTCAAACCTCGGCTCCTTATTTTTTTACAATGTGGTTGAAAGAAAATGTCATATACGTTGGATTGATAAAATAATAGCTTCCATAGAAGAAAAGGGTCTGGAAACAATCAAATAGTAGAACCCTAGGTCTGCTGGTTGGTCAGTTTTCTGACCAAACCAGACAAAAACACATGTCCATGAAAGCCATGTGCAGGACTCATTACCTCTGGATTTCTAAATCTTAGCAAATGCTCTGGATTCCAAGTCAAAAGGTAACTTCAAAAGATCATGCTAAACTGAAACTTTCACCCTTTTTGCATCAATATAGTCTTTGTTGTTACAATAGCCCAAGTTCAGGTTCCGCTCAACTGATGTTTTGATCCACAGCAACAGTGATTCTCCTCATATATGCTCTTAGTATCTCCTAAGAAAAAACTACAGTTCACAAAGTGGCTCAGCCAAAGACAGGTGGTATATGTTGAGGCTGTGGTTACATTATAATTAATCCTAATATATCACCATAACAGATTCTGTGGTAGAAATTCATATGCTGATCATAACTAATGCTAATGTGACAATTTGCTGTGTTAAAGGGGGTGTGCACAACAAAACTGCTAGAAATCACAAAAAACACGATAATTTATTCATACTGGAACCTCACATTTCATTGACGCCAATGTCAAACGCTCCTCATAAATGACAGCAAAAATAAAACTGTCTACTACAGACGCTTTCCTGTAACCACAGAGTAACACAAAGATGGCTTTTATTATACAATAAACTTGTGAAGGATAAGGATAATAATACGGGGATGGAATTCTCTATCAGCACTTTCAGTATATCAAGGGTAAAGTTTTGGCTTAACATTGCAGCACCTGAGTTTGAACCTGGACTGATCCCGTCCGTGTAACCACCAGCCCTCTGCTGCAATCCTGAACCCACCGTCACAAGCTGATATCCGCAAAATCTCCTACATTTCATTGCAGTTGTTCCCTTGTTACACCTTCCATCAAGAAAGCTGTGACTGCAAGGTGATTTTATTATCCCCCTGTCTTTTTCAGTAGCCACAGGTTTTGTTTCTCCATCTCCACACTAACAGGTTAAAAGCGTGGAATTGCCTTTAACACAGACAGCAGCCCAGGAGGCCACTCAGCTGAAAGCCTATATTGGTTATGGCTTCCTATAAAACCCTGGGTGAACTGCTCCACCCTGTTAGGCATCATAAATCGATGTTGGGTGACATGTACACACGAAGACGTACACACTCATGAACACACACACACACAGACACAGACACACACAGGTCCAGAGGAAGGATGTGTGACAGGCTCATGAAATCTTTAGCAGTGCCATAAATAAAGTCTGAGTAGAGACATGATGGTAAACAAGATGTTTGAGGATGCAGGTAAACCAGGGCAGAAATTTTAATACATTAAGAAACTGATCACATTCCATATGTGAGGAAACACCATAGAAACTGGCGTCTGAACAAAATGGTGCCACCCGCTGACTTCATCCATCATCACAAATCCGTTATGAAACCGAATCACGGAGAGCATCCCATAAAAACAGACGCTACCAGTCACTGTGGCAAAAATAATGTACATGGCTCTAATTTAGTCTACAAGGAGACCTGCACTCACACCGATGCGCGCGCGCGCGCACACACACACACACACACACACACACACACACACACACACACACACACACACACACACACACACACACACACACACACACACACGTATGTGTCATAGACATGAAATGTCTGCATGGCGTTGCCATGGAAACCATTCTCCTTTTGAAATGCATGGAGAGTTATAGAGAAAGAGAGAGAGAGAGAGAGAGAGAGAGAGAGAGTGCATGACGGTATGCTAGGGAGTGATGATACAGAGAGAGACAGTGTGTGTATATGTGGGTTTTTTGTGTTTGTATGTGTCTTTGTGTATGTGTGTGTGTGCACACACATGAAGAGAGAGAGAATAAGAGCCACAGAGAGTAGCTGATGTCTGTCTGTTTGGAGGAGTCTTCTAAAAGTAGCGCTGGTGCCGCAGCTTTTTCCAGTCATTTTTTTTTGGCCCACACACACATGCACACACAAAAACACACACACACACACACACACACACACATACACACATACACACACACACACACACACACACACTCATGCACGCACTCTGCCTGCTGTGATTGTTGATGAAAGACAGCCAGGTTGGAAAATTCATTACTCATTCTGCCTAGTTCCTTTCCAATTTCCATTCAAACTGACAGTATCTTTAAACAACACTAGATGCTCCCTTACACTACAATACTTGCTGCTCTAATTATAGCATATAGCATCTGCTGATAATGACCTGTAGGAAAACATAAAGATGCAATAACAGTAGAATAGTAATTCTGCCAACAAGTACAAGTGCATAGCAATTACAAGAAAACATATATTAGATTCATTTTTCTTGCACTGAGCTGGATCTTCCACCACTCACACACCACATACAACACCAAGCAATATAATTATAATTGGAATCTATTAAATTCAATAAACCCTTAGAGGTCTCGGTTTAATTTGTAGCTCCGCATTAACATGACAATACACACACTGCTTAGTGCATCCCCCCTGACAGATGATTACAGGCATGCTAGTGCTTGGACACATCCCTCGGAAACACCCTTATACATTGAACTGATGCACCCACATACACACCTCTCACAGATGAAAAAGCATGCATTAATATATGATAAGGATTAGAATATCATTTTCTGTTGACCAGGCTGATTTATATTCTTCTGGTGAGGAAGCAGGGAGGAAGAGCACTCCAGTCATGTCCTCTAATGACATCCACATTGTCCTCTCGGGAGTTGGATAGCCAACATATTAAACCCCCTCCCTCCACATGGCCAAGCGCCCTTTTCTCTCTATCACTGCTTTTGCTTTTGGACATGGAAAGTGTCCCAATTATGACAAAGAGATTGGCTTTGAGTCTTGGCAGAGACAGGTTTGCTTTTGAGCTGATACTTGGCTGTAAAAAATGATTTGTTTTAACAAATTCAATCCTCTTGTTTGCACCAGCTGATGGAGGCGTCTGTGCCGTCGCCCTGCAGCAGTGTTCCTGTAGTATGCTTGAATGACTGCATATTAATACCCTACATCACAACGATGAGCTGTAACAGAGACGAAGGTGTCCCTTCATCTTTTGACTCCAATGTATGTGGATTCGCCAGTTTTACCCTGATTACATTCTGGTATTTAGGAGATGGATCTTGAGCACAATTTTAGAGAAAACTGGAGGAAACTTTTGCTCTAAATCTTCAGTCACTGATAAAGGTCATGAATCACTAAAATGCCCCTTTATAGTTCAATTCTCCAGAAAAAACAAGTGTGGAAACATTGGAAACACCTTATCTAATGATCTCAATGTAATTTGTTTAACCAGTACAAAGTAATCCCAGTAGTTAAAGCTTTTCTTGGAATTTCTTTATTTTGTGAGCAACAATTGTCGTGGACTGTGAGACAACAAATATGGCAGCGTGTGAAAGCATCTGCACACCTGCTGTTCACTAACCTCTGGCTTTGCATGACAATACTGTCCACTACTCTTTTTTTATCCCTCTTCTGTGAGGCGGGGAACCAGCAAAAGGCAGCGGCGTGACCTTGAACAGCCTTGAACGTCTCATGGGAGGAAGAACGACCTTCATCCTCCACGAAAGACCACGTGTCATTGGCCGGTGGACAAAGCAGGCTCGTACAAGGACGCCTACTGTGCTGCAGGGGCTGGAACCGAGGGGACGGAGGAAGAGAGCGGTCGAGACACTCCTCTCACCACCTGCTCTTCATGCCTCCAGGTGAAGTTTTAATTCACACACTCTGGGTTTATGCGTTCTGCTCTCCCTACATAAAACACGAAGGGGATTAAATGCTCAAACACCTGCTGAGTCTTTATTAATTTCATGTAAATTTGACAATCTTGGGACAAGACTAAATATGGACTTGTCAGACAGTGACAGTGTCTCCTTTACACTGATTTGATTGCATTTTTTCTTTTATGCACACTATTCTACCTTGCTATTTTTTTTATATGTTGTCTGTCTGTAACATTTCTGCCACTAACCAGCCAGCGGGTCGGTGGTAAATCTGTTCGACTGCTTAAAAGCATGAAATGAAAGCTGTAAAATTATTACCAATGCGATTATTCCCAACAGTAAGGCCACACACATGGAGCCCCCAAAGCATCTCCACCTTATTCCTCTTTGTTTCCACCATGACATAATTTTTCAACAACAGACTGCAATTTAGTGAAAGTGAAAATACAAACAGTCATTTAAATAAAAATAGCTGAAAATAAAAACACATATTACAGTGTTCCCGTGTTGTTCCCGGTCCTCCTGGGAAGGGAGGCAGTGGACAACTGCAGGGGGAAGCCAAAACACAAAAATGCAAAGGCGGAAAAGAGGAGTGAAGTGAGGGATGGAAGAAGAAGTAGAGGGAGAGAGGGAGAGAGGGAGAGAGAGAGAGAGAGGGAGAGAGAGAGAGAGAGAGAGAAAGGTGATCAGCAGGAGAGGGGAAGGGGGCGAGAGAGACCCCGTGGAGAAGCCACTGCCACCATGCTGATAAACTCCACTCTAACTACCTCTGTGAATCACTGTGGTTCTGATGGGTATGATAAGGCGTCAGACTCATTTTTTTCTCTGAGCTTTATCACTTTTTTTTTCTTCTGTCTGTTTTATTGTTGTCTATGAGAACAAAGACTGAGCCAAAATAGCAAAAATCTATCCTACTTAGGCAAAACAAAAACATATCTGTTAAGAATTACATATATTCAATCAAGTATTGGTACTCGTAGATAGTGAAATTATACTTAAGGTAAATGTGCTATCAGTCAGCGTTAATAAGGTAATTTTTAACGATAAAGCCGCATTGATTAACTTAAATAAAGTTCTGCAATTTATTCACTTTATCTTGCTGAGACAAGATAAAATAAGATGACACATGTTCATTACTGAGCTTTACAGGTGCGAGTAGGTGGATTAGGTCACCTTTGGATGGAGCCAGGCCGACCGTTTCCCACTGCATCCAGTCGGTATGCTAAGCTGAGCTAACTACCCGCTGACCTGGGGCCTCATATTTACCATACAGGGGTGAGCATGGCATTAATCTTCTCATCTGACTCTCAGCATGAAAGTGAATGGTGTGATTTCTCAAAATGTATTATTCTCTGAGCACTGGCCAAACAGTAAAAGCTTGTCAGTCAACAGTCAGTCCTAAAAAAATAAATTACTATCAGGACTTTGGTTTGGTGTTTGTTGGAGGGTTCTGACTCATTATTAATTCCCACTTAATTCCCAAAGCTATTTTGTACTTAGCCTGAAAAATCATCTGTTTCTGTGTATCTTGTCTCTCTGCTTTAACTGATGCTGTGAAAGGCTGAGCAAAAACAAGCCAGCTACTGATTGGCTTCTCTATCAGTGAAAGCTGCACTAAATCCGCGTCCCCTTCAAGGACATGGACTGGGCCAGTGGACTGGAATGAGATAACAGACCCTGAATGGTCCATCATGAACTGCCGGGGCAGTGTCTTGAGTGTGCAGATGTTGGTGTGTGTACAAGGAGACTCATAATGGCTTATTGCCACTGTGGGGATAGCTTCTTAGAAACCGCATGGACAAACCATTAGGCATCATTGTAATCAGTGTCCAATTACCATATATTAGCATATATCTGCATACATTAAACACACTAAACGGTGTAACACAGGATGAGCATCTTAACGACAGATGCGCTGAGGCTTCGTCCGCATGTTGGCAGGGCTGCTTAATCAGGATTCACTGATGGATTAGGAGGAAAATGATGCCAAATTTATGACTTGATAGTAGAAAAAGACAAATATCTAATGAATTAAGTCATGGTAAACCAAAGCAAATTTCAATTCAGTATATTTTTTTGGAGACAATTACAAAACCTATCTTAAACACTTAACCCTAATTATATCAGTGGTCTGTCGACAGGAATATCAAGCACAGAATATTTATTAACCTTCATTTGATTTGCTCTTGTAGTCTTTGGATTTTGTTCACAAGTTTCACTTTGATAATTTTCTATTAAGGGGCTCGAAAACGAGTGATCAGTAACTTTGATTCTCAATTCTGTCTGATGAAATCCTCAAATCTTTTGCTGCTCTATGCTCTTATTTTTCTGTTTATGATTTATGATCTCTTCACATTTCTCTTCTTCACTCCCTTATTCTGTTTTCGATTTATCATCTTAGAGAAGAGTTTAAGTTTTACTCTGTCCAATAAGTAGGCCAGTAGGCTAATGGCACAATGATACGAGGCAGACTGAAAAAAAATGGCCCACACGGCTTGGACTTTCTATTTCTGCTCCAGCAGGAGTGAAACTCATTACACATATTGCTAAGAGTAGTACACAAGTTGTGAGACTCCCACAACCTACTCTAGCATAATATGCTATTTTTAACTCCCCTCTTGCCTCCTTCCAACATCCAGAAAGAAAAAAATACCTGCCTACTTGCTAGTACATCTATTTTCAATACACAGCTAAAGAAAGCACACACGAACACACACAAAAGTCGAAAACATCCATTACTCTAAGTGGAGAAAAACCAAATTATACACACACACAGCTGACAACAGCAACTATGCCCACAGATCCACATTTAAACAGACGTTTACACATGTAAAGTGATGCACACACATCAAAACAGCCAAATGTAGGCATAAGAGGTACTACATCAGCACATGATGCATCAAAAACAAGCTGTTTCATTGCACAAGTAGGACAGTTTCTCTCTCAAAGCCACACACACAAACCCAGTGGGTCTTACTGCGATTCGGAGCAGGGTAGCCCTGACGGCAGCCCATCGGTCCAGTCGTCGGTCGATGATCAGGATGAAACCCACTCCTGATGCTGCAACACTGCAGGAGAGAGGCAAACCCACTATTACCACCAAGTAAACCAGTTTTCTATGTGTGTGTGCGTGTGTTTACCAAAGAAACAAACCTGAAAATGGCATAATTAGACATAGTTCTAACAGGGACCTTAATGGAGCAAGAAGAGTTTTGAGGAATAAAGCTATGTTCAAGCAGTTTCATATATCAGAAATTATTGTAATCACAGAAAATATAAGAATGACCTATAATCGCTGCAGTGCACTGCATTTCCCAGAGATCACTTGTCTCTCCAACAGTGTTACAGGTGCTACTGGGTCTTTCTCTTCGGATTTGATGTGGATAAAAATAAAATGTACAATGCCTCATTCCCAGTCCACCAAAGGAGAATTTTAGCGGATGAGTCACTGCCTTAGAGGGGCAAATGTAAAGGCTTCCGTTAACTGTAATCAGGTTGGATCACTATGCCTGACACATAATAGCATACATAAAAATTATATTCAATTGTAATTATAATATTAATTATATTTAAATGTTCTTTTTGGGAAAGTATAATATTTGGGGATTACCCTTGTGATTACCATGGCAACCTTGGCTTTGTGTTAATGTGTGTATGTGTTGTGTGTACGTGCAAGTGAAAATCTTGCCATTCATCCCGCAGCCAGTGCCATATGTAGCAGCCTCATTAAGCTAATGTTTGTGTGTATCTGCATGTGTGTGTCTGTGTGTCAGTGTGTGTGAATGCAGTGATGCCAGCGAAAGTCCTGCTGGACAAATTGAAATGCATCCTGACACACAAGCAACAAGGATGAAGATTGAAGCTTGAAGCTCAACACACACACACACACACACACACACACATACAACCACACACACACACACACACACACACACACACACACACACAAACACACACACACACACACCAAACACACACACACACACACACACTGCGTAGAGCCAAAATATGAATACTGCTGAGCTGGTCCATCTGGATGTCATTATTAGCCAAATTTCATCATGTCAAACATTCAAATATAAAAGAATGAAAACACTTCACTACCCAGTAAAAGCTGCGGCAGCAAATCCTCATTCCATCTCTAGTGAAAAAAAATATTCAAACCACATGAATGAAGCTGGTTGAATTGGAAAAATCTTTGCTATTCCAAGACAAAAAAAGGACAATATTCCTTGAATTAATTAATCCATTGTTATCATCCAAAAATAATCAAATCATCCTTATTCTGTTGCTGTGAGTGTTGAGTTCCTGTATCGGCAGTCATCTGTTTGCAGCTCGCAGATGGAGAGAGGTGACCGCTCACATCCGTAAAGAGCATCTCCCTCCTCCTCGTCCTTCTCCCTCTGCTCCTCCACCACCCACTTCCTATCCCTGGCCAATTAAAGCTAAGCTCTGCATCTTGCTGTTCCCCAACAGCCAATCAGAGCTCTGAGTGCAGCCGATTGGCAGCTGGGTGCAAAGAGCTGGAGGGGAGAAAGGGAGGGGACTTGCGGGTGGGGGTGGGGGGTATGAAAGGTGATGAGCCTTGGGAAAAAAAATAAAAAAAAAACAAAACCCCCCCACAAAAAACCTGGTACACAGAGAGGGTGCCATGACTGACACACACACACGCACACACACACAAATAAATATGTGTATACACAGATGAATACATTTCCATCCATTCTCCCCGCCTACCCTAATTATGTGTGTGTGTATGTGAGGGTACATGTGTGTACAATGGGAGTGCAGCACTCAGCAGTGAAGGAAAGGAGAAAGAAAGGGAGGGGAGGTGAGAGGGAGGCGGGGCAGGGATTTCAGAATAGAGGAGGAGAGAAGGAGGAGAAATAAGGACAGAAAGTAGACGGTGTGGATTATGATTTAATTTGAATTGAATTAACAAAACAAACCCTGCTACGATTAAACTCAAGCCACACCCAAGGCAAGACCTTTCTATCAGGGCTTGGGTTGATATGGTCGTTTATTTTGAAAAAGACTTGAAATTCAACCATATCCTATATTTGTTTTTATTCTCAAAATACTCTTTTCTGTAATCATTCATTCAGATGCCTTTTGTGCCTCTTTCCCTATAGCAGACCTTTGGTATTGTGCTGACATCTGCTGGCTCCACTTGATATTACATCTCAAGTTTGCTTGGGGATTCCTTTCACAGTTTGTTTGTTGTCAAAGCAGAGTGTGTGTGCGTGTGTGCGTGTGTGTGCGTGTGTATGCGTGTGTATGCGTGTGTGCGCGTGTGTGTGTGCCTGTGTACGTGTGTGTGTGCATGATGCCAACCTGGGGATGCTGGTGAGGTACCCAAGGACGTTTTGGACCTCCTCCTCCTCGAGCTCGCTGAAAGCTGGGAATTCTGGGAAGACGATGATGGGGTTGCCGTTCATCCCGCGGCCCCCTGGAGGGAAAGGTCAGAGTGAGGCGACCTGAGGTTTAGGCATGTTGAAAATTTCCTCTCGACTTATTTTATATAACAGCAGGATGAGACATTTCACATGTACAACAGTCACACATGTTGAAGAAAACTCTGGATTAACGGTCAAGCAAGTGAATTAGATTAAAGCTGTGGTCTGTATTTGTAGCTGTAATTTTAATTTCTAAAGCTAGTTAACACAGGGAGAGATGTGACTCTGATTCTTTTTTTTCTTTCGCATGGTTTCTTATATCTTTTAAACATTCAAATGTGTCACCAGGATTTTTCCACCAAAAAAATAGAAGTTAAATTAAATTAAAAGCTACATGAAGTCCTAAGATCTCCATAATTGGAAAGAAGATTTGAATACAGGAGGGAAAAAAAAGCATGAAGATGCCCTTTAATTCAACCACTTACATTTTCCACAGAAAGTACCCCGACTTATGACTGTTCAAAAGGCCCAAACAAAAAGTTTTATGCAAAAGTATAAAATCGGAAGGGCCTCACACACACACACACAGATACATGTGGTCTCCTTTCTCTGTTGTTGGTGGGTCAAGTTGCAAAGCAGATCATTACGGTGATAAATTATTCACATGCTGTCACTAGACAGACATTATTGTCATGGTAACCCACCACAGGGCCCTAAAGTTTGTGTGTTTCTCTTTGCATGGGTTTGTCTCATGTTGCTCTGTGAGCATTTCCATGTGAAATGCGGTTTGTGCATGCATGTTATAGAGAGAGAGAGAGAGAGAGAGAGAGAGAGTGTGTGTGTGTGTGTGTGTGTGTGTGTGTGTCTGTGTGTGTGTGTCTGTGTGTGTGTGTGTGTGTGTGTGTGTATGTGTCCTATCTGGGTCAGCCTGTCATCAGTAGCTGAGGAAAGTGAAACTTTTCCCTCAGAGTGGTCCATCGCTGACTGAGGACTGAGAGCAGCAGGACTCTCTCTTTCCTGGCTACTGTCTTTCCTCATGCAGAGTGAATCTGCCCTGGAGTTTTAAAAACAACCCGTTATAAAACTGCACTTCTGCATGGATTCATACCCCACCTCATCGCTTTGCCTTCAATGAGCTTTTCACTGATGCTGGGATTTTCCAGGGGCAGGTACCATGTGATGCGTGGCGTGCCGGGTTGCGGCTGTGTACTTGGTCTTAGCTGCTGGCTATTTTTGTGTTCACCGTGACAAATTATATGGTTTGAGTGCAAAACATATAGCAAGTAGAGAATACAGACGAAGCTCCCTTAAGTTTGGACTGAAAGATGAACTGCAACTTGTATATAATCCAAAGTATTAAAGGGAATCAGATGATATATAAATGTATAATTTAAACACTAAGTGTAAAGATTAAAATAAAATTTCAACTGTAAATATTACAGAATGAAGAAAGCTATTAAATAAAAAGAAAAACAAATCTAAACATAAAAACTGTTTCTTTGTCTGAAGGAAATTTAGAGAAAAAGGTTATTTAGGTCAGTGCTTTCAAAGCAACCACCCAGAGGGCAGGGCCTTGAATATGCCTCAGTTAAATACATACAGTTGACATTTTTTTCTTTGTGACTAATGTATTCCTCCTAACACACATAAAAATTGTCCGAAGGTGCAGAGCAATCTTTCAAGTGATGCCACTTTAAAGAGGAGGAGGTATTTCTGGAATCTGGATGCCAAATCTGTGTTTGCATTTACTTAAAATTTTCCTGCTGTCGAAGACACTCCTTTAATTTAGCTGCAATTTCGTTGTCAGTGTTTGACAAAAGAGGGAAAAAAACGTCAAGAGTGCAGATTTCAAGCTTTCAGCGGAATTAATTCATCTGGTAAAATTAGGCTCCACGAAAGCAAAGAAATTTATCTGAGATTATCCTAAAATTATCTACAATGCAACAGAGATAAAGTCGGCTGTCTAGGTAAAAGCCAACTTCAGGGTAAAACAAAGTCAAAAAGATGAAATTAGACCCCGAAGGGTTTATGTCTAATGCATTGCACTAATAACCCAAATCTTCTCAGCCCTTACATAAACACTTGAATGTATTTTTACATCAACATCTTATTTTCAAATCTAATCAAAAGCATGCTGCCTATTTGGAAACCACCTCTCTGGGGTCACTAGTTCATCCTCAACTCCAGCACTTTCCTTCCCTCTAAATCTAACACAATCATTTAACCGTGTTACATGGTTTCATTCAATTCCATTTGTTAGGCTACTTAGGCACTTTTACTCCTGCAGAAAAAAATGTGGGGAAAAAAAGGTGATGCTAGCAAATTTTGTTTGCAGTTGCAGATAATTTATTAAATTCGTTTGAACTGACCCCAAAAGCTTGAGGTGTATTTGAATTGACTGTGACCAGCATCCCCTGTATGAGCGACAGTTGGGAGAGAAAGAAAAACAAACCGACCTGGCAGGATGGCAAACTGTTTCTGGAGTTCGGAGCCAATCTCTGCCGCACACAGAGGACTGTCCTCCTTCTGCAGGATGTCATCTGGAGAGACAAAGAGAGAGAGATGGAGATGAATTTGTTAGATCTGTTAATCTCTCCATACACCAAAATAAATCCCAATTACATGTTGGAGGTTCCCAGCTTTTTACAAATGAGGACAGCTGTTTGCCCGGAGCTGATTGGTCTAAACTCAGGACAGTTAACATGCAGTTTATTACACCGGGTGACAAGATCTGGGAAATGTTTTATTGTTAAACTGGATGAGACGATACAGAAGAAGAGGAAACAGGAGGAATCGCGCTGTGAGGAGCAATGCTGCTCACAGGCCACGTTCTGATACGGAGCCAATAATCCAATGTGACCAGTGTTTGTCTTTATAGCAAACAGCTGACACTTTTATTACAGATACACCTAATTCAATCAAGTTTATATAATCTAAACAGGTTAACTGCCTGTTGGTGTCCGACTATCTAACAGTCCATCCCTTGGTCCCCTTTCCTAGTCTTGTGCTCAAACAGAAAAAAAAGAAAAAACATTAACTGAAATTTAACTGAATTAAGGCCTAAATTATTCCATGTTTTTACATATAGGCAGTAAGTAGAGTCAGGCCAGGTGTTGGGAAAAGAAAGGAGGAAGGATGGAAATAAAGAGGAGCGTGAGAGAATAGCCGTTGGAGTAAGTCGGAAGAGGAGAAAGGGGAGAAAGCAAGGCGGAGGCGCTAACAGGGGATGAAGTAAACAGCATTTGGATTTCCTCTTCTCTCTGGTCAAGCTGGATTATGGTAATCTCATTTAGCCCTCTGAGAAGTGTAGACACGGAGAAGGATAGAGATAGAGAAAAGGCGTTCTCCTTTACCCGTTTGGCTGCAACGTGTGACCCATGTATGCCAAACACAAGGAAGAGGACTGTTTATTGTGCACAAACCATGTGTGTCTCTGTGAATGAAAACTGAGATTTTCTATCCTTTCCCATTGTCTCTGTCATCATAGTGTGTGTGGCAGAGAATCACTATGTAGTGTGTGCGTTTGTTTGCGTACAGACAAAGGCTGGCAGTATGACTGGTGAGCGAAATGGCAAGGTTTCCCAGCAGTATGGTGGGACTGGCTGTGAGGGGCATTAATTACCAGCTCAGTGCAAACCAAACAAACTGTTCAGATTTTAGAAAGTGGCCTTGTATCCGAACCTCACCGAGTATTATCTAATGGAACAGGAAACACTCACAAAAAAGAGACCTAGCTGAGGTCAATCGACTGTCTTTCCAACTTCTTAGTGTTGTTTGAGTGTTAGGCAACCGGACATGGGGACTGAAGACTTGAAATTAGGAGTCGAGTCAAACTTAATTTGCAAAACAACGGGCTCGAGATTTCACTCGGACTTGACCACTCTGAGCTTTGAACACGATATTGTTAAAAGGTTTGACCTGCTAAAATCAGCGAAAAGGAAAGGAACTGAAGAACTTTTATCACATTGAATATTTCATTATTAAGCTTATGCGTTGAAAGGACCTGGTTTTAGTTTTTAAACACTCTGACCTCTAACACCTGGAAGTCATGAGATTTACTTGCAGCTTCCTTACAATGACTTGTGAGACAGCAAGATGTGATGGCCTGTAAGACTGTGGTTAAATAAATGAATAAGAACCAAAAGGGGAGACAAAAGAAACCCAGACAATACTCAACCATTGCAGGTGGTCATACAACCAGCGTTCTCCATCATTAATATAACTTTTTAGCAGGTTTTCTTCAAGAAAACAGCATGTTTTGATTTCTGTAACCTGTGGCACTGTTTTTTTGCAGCAGTTCCATATGACGAGGAGCCCCACCAGATTAAGAGCTTAGATCCTGAGTAATACTATATACAGAGTGTACAGGGCATACCATTGGCTAGACAGTGACTCATACTATACGCTGTAGGTCTCATGTCTCATGTGTAGTCCACACTTAGCACAGAACAGCATGTGTGAGAGCGCTGGCAGCTGTTTACAGGATGTTAGGGATTCACTTCTCTATTATTTTTTTTAATGACTCTACAACGATTAAATAGGTGGAACAAAATGCATGTAGCTGTGGTCAGGCAGGAATCGATTATCCTGGAGGTTTACGACATTGACTGCCAAACACATACACACACACACACATACACACCGAATAATGCCAGTAAATCACCGGGCATGGCTCCAGATATCATAGGATTAAATTAGGATGTCAGAGCAGTGACTCAGGAACTGTCCAGCTTCCGTGCACACAGACAGGAACACCCAGGACCAGATATCACACTGACTGGTAACATACATTATTATCATCTGTTAGGGAATATACAGAGAAGGGAGGGAGGAAAGAAAGAAGAAAAGAAAAGATGAAAAGAGTAAAGGAAGGGTCTAAAAAAAAAAAAAAAGAGTAGGTACACATTTTTAACACAGGATAGAATTTAAAGAGATGGTTAACGTGGCGCTAATGCGGGTCTGCTTTAATAACCTTTAAAAGACCACAGAGCTTCCAGCAAAGACAGCCTGTAATTTAACCAAAAACAGCATCTCTGCTGTAATTAGCTTCTGCTACACCACAAACCAGAGAGGAAGAGCAGGAAGAGAAAAGGGGGCTGCTGTGGAATTTGGATAACTCTGCTCACAGTGCCTTTGAGCAAAGAACTGAGCACTTTATGCATATTCCAGCATTACTGCGCATCTGACATACATGGGGAGGACTGTGTGTGAGCAAGCGTGTTGTCATATGTCAGGGTGTGTGTTTCAGTGTGCTGTGAGCCAGCTGTCAGTTTAGCATGTCGGGCAGTAAGCTCTGTTTAAGACCTAAACTCTGGAATACAGCCAGACATGTGCAGCGCCCTCTGATTCGACTGTATTTGTTTGTATATGTGTGTGTGTGTGTATGTGTTTGACCCTGGTACTAAATCCAATAGTCATGAACCAAACACCTGCAACCTGTCCTTACTAACGACAGCAGGCCACATCAACAGACTGAATATCTGTGGTTATTCTCCATGTCCAAGCTATTACAACTAAAACTAAAACCAAAAGAAAGAATAAAAGAGCATTTTATTTTGAAGGATAATCCCTGACAATTCAGATACTGTCCTTTCTGCTCTTCCCAACTTGTCCGATTTATGTAAGCAGTGATTGGTCTCACATTATATTCAGTTAATTGAAGCTTTTACATTTTGCTCATTCTCCTTTAGTTAGTTATTTCCTACATTTCCGACGCCTTTGGACTTTCCCCGAGAGGAGTGAATGCAGCGTTTAGCTGTGGTTTCAGTAGAGGAGCTGTGATAGCATCAGTGAATGATAGTATGAGCAAAGTTGTTTTTGTGGGGTTTTTTTTCCAGCCAGGAAAATAACAGGGTGGGTTTTGAATAACAGTTGTCCCACCCTGTGTTTTTATCGTGACCATTCAGACAGAAAGAGCAGGTTGGCTTTAGAGAAACAGGTTTTTAATTCATCGTATTTTAACATGCTTGAAGTTTAAGTTTACCTGCATTTCTTTTCATTTAAGGGAACGATAACTTGAAAGAAACACAAGAAAAGAAATGTGTATTCTCCCATTTTCACATGGTTGACAGTGATTCTGTGGCTACTGCACTGTATATTTGATACCAGTTCAGATGTGGGAAAGACAACAATCTCATCAAGCTGAAACACACTGCACAGTGCACATGGCTTGTGCGCTACAGGGGTGAATGGTGCAGACATATCAGACATTCAGGCGTCGGGCTGCTTTTCACTGCTGCTGAAACCCTAAAACTCCCTGCTTTGTCCTCAGAGGAATGAATGAAATTAAACTATGGCGGCCAGGCTGCAAGTGAACCCCCTTTACCCACCAAACAACACACGCACTCACGCTGGAAGTGGGGCAATGCAGCAAAACACAAATAGTGATTACGGGGGGGTAAAAGAAAGAATGTCCCCCGACCTCCTTGTACCCTTCCCCCAAGGCCTGACATCCCTAACCCAATTCATTCATCTTTTTTTTCACAGGCTTAGCAGAGGGGCTAAATGATACATAACCCATCCATCCCATAACCTATTAAAGCTAAATAACACACCATGCAACTCTTTTTTTAGGTTCAGTTCATTTCAGTAGGAATGTCTGGATTCCTATTAAGGAGTTAAATTAACTTTCAAATCAAAGTTGCTCTCAGTTGTCCTAATATGATTAACATGGCAATGACATACGTGACATGCATCATTTCAGGGTTTAAATACAGTATGAGAGGAATTCCACCGCACATTGCAGGGGACTAGGCAGAGCCACCTCACGCTCTTGAGAGTCCGCGGCTGAAAGCCTGTTTGTGTGTGTCTATATACGTGAGTGAGAATAAGCCCTGGATTTAGAGAGGTGAAAAGATAGTGCGGAGGAGGAGGAGGAGGAGGAGGGAAGGGAGTAGGGGGGTGAAGCAGTCAGGAAAAAAAAAAAAAAAAGGAGCGTGGAGGTGCTCTTGTCTAATTGGATGAAATGGAGGACAGGGTCTCTTTACACATGCCTACATATTTAATGTGTTGGCCTGGTGCTAGTTGATACTTTAAATGTGTTTTCTCTGTTGTGTGTGTGTGTGTGGGGGGGGGGGCTGTAAAATACACTCCATCAGATACCTACAGCACACAGCACAGTACAAAATGGCCTAAAAAAAAAAAAAACTTTCTCAAGAAAAGAATGACAAGATCATAGGATATTGGCGCTGTGTGATTTTGGGGCCACAGCAATTATTTGAAAAGAGGATCCACTGATTGGTTGATTGACAGAATAAACAGCTGCAGTTATTTCTTACAAACCGATAAATCCTTTGTGTTATTTATTTATTTATTTTTTTAACTAAAATGACTAAATACTCACTGGTCCCAGCTTCTCAAATGAGATGTTTTGATGTATTTTTTGTTGAAAACCCAACAATACAACACCTTGGGCTGCCGGAAGTTATAAGAGGCATTTTTCACATTTCTCTGACAATTTCTAGACAAAACAATTAAATTGGGAAAAATAATCAGCAGAGTAGTCAGGTCGAAGGTGATCACTAGTTGAGTCCCTGTGTTATTTCCCGGATTTTTGATGTAAGCATGAATGCAATCTCTGTCCCATCTCACCTCTGCGCAGTCAACATGAGTGATTATAATGATACTGTAAACACTGTGTGTATGTGTGTGTCTAGGTTTGATTACAGCCGAGCCCCCTCTAAAATGTAATTTGTCAAAACTCAATTTGTAAAACAAGAAACACTGGTAATGTCAGTAATCGCTGGTGAAAGAAAGGCAACAGCCCAATTAAGTCTCATAAAGGTACAGTCCGTTACACATACTCAATGCATTGACAACTGATGGAAACCCAGTTAACATTGTCTATTACTATCTCACTCACAAAAAGACGCACACACATACACAAACACACACTCCTCCTCCTTTGTTCTGCGGCCATGTTCCTACAGGTTTTCATTGCTAAACACACATTGTCAGTTCAAAGCCGACAGCCAGCTGTTCTCTGCTGGTCGAAGGCTGCCAGTGCTGGTGGCTGGTCAGAGTTCAAAGCCACAGGAAGCTGGGGAGCCGTCTGATGTTTGCCCACAACAGACACAGACAGAAGCATGTGGACACACACACACACACACACACACACACACACACACACACACACACGCATGCACACACATGCATGCACACACACATGCATGCACACACACATGCATGCACACACACACACAATGGCAGGACCCTGGGTGAGGACTATGCAAACATAAAACAAGCAGGACATGGTTGGACACAGAGGTGGACCAGAAACGGACATATATACACAAAACGCAGGGGAGTTGAGCAACTGGACAGTTCTCATCATGGTCCAAGGATAACTGTAAACATCTCCTCTATGATTCGTTGCTGACGTCAATTTCCCTCGGTCTTTCTTCAATCAAAATGTAGTCTGGTGCGCTGAGGTTGCAGTAAAAAAAGATAAAAGAAAAAGAGATTTGATTTCAAAAGAAACTGATTGGAAATGTGGCTGGAAGAGAGAATGAAAGAACAGCTTTTAAAAGTATTGTACTCTCATAAATCAAAAATACGCTTCAGCACTCTCTGCCCCAGCATCAGCACTTCATATCCTGAGGGTATATTTGTCGATAGAGCAGCAGTTTCGAGAGAAGTGAGTTTTAGCAAGGACTTTTGACATGATCAGAAGTAGTAAATGATACCTCCATCTTTAAGTCTTAACCTAAATCTTGTTGGTTTTTCCACAAACATGCCCCTGAAATATTTTTCCTAATATTCCAGCTAGATTTTCCTGATCACACTGTGATCTGTAGTACGTCCTGTGAGCCTAGATATCAGTACTGCCGTCTATTGAGACAGATGCCCGGCACTCCAGCGTCGCTCAGAACTTCAGCTCTTCATCTGCTACTCTGGTATGCACCAAATGGGAAGGACAGACTTGGAATGTAGACTTGAAGGCACTGCGATGGAGACATGAGGTGTGTGTGTGTCTGTGTGTGTGTGTGTGTGCATGTGTGTGTGTGCATGTTGGTGTATGTGTGTGTGTGTTGGTGTGTGGTGAGGGGGTGATGGAGGGTTAAAAGTTGCTGTGCTGGTATTAAATGGCAGCAGAGAGATGGCCAGTTGCACCCGTGTGTGTTTGTGTGTGTGTTTGCATATGGAAAAGCAAGGATTTGCCAGCCGCTCTGCAGCTGTGTGTGTGTGACTGTGTGTGCGCGCACTTGTGTGACGGAATTCGAGCTCTATTATCTGGGTTAACCATAGTCAGAGTTAACCAAAGCCCCATCTGCCACTGCTGTTGGACATCTAAAACACACACACACACACGTGCGCACACACACGCACACACACACGCAAATGCACACAGACTCACACATGCACACACATGCACAAACAGATGACAGGGGCTCCCTGGCACAGACACACCATGCCAAACAACAACTGGGTCACACCATCAACAGTAGCCTGGAATATCTGTGTGTGTGTGTGTGTGTGTGTGTGTGTGTGTGTGTGTGTGTGTGTGTGTGTGTGTGTGTATGTGTGTGTGTAGTGCCCATCCCCAAACACAAAGCATGAATTAATGTGGATCAGGAAAAGCAGCAGCAACTGAACAGACGTCTAAAATATTACTGATGTCGCTTGCAGCCAAGCTCCTCTGGCTCTCTGCGCAGTCAGGGATCGGGGGGGGGTCACTGAGGATATTCAAGGTTGATGGTTTTTTTTTGGTTTTTTGTTTGTTTGTTTTGCCTTTTTAAAAAAAAAACAACAAAACAAAACACAGGATTTTCGAGGAACTATCCTGGTTCTAAGATGCATAATATGACTATCCTCATAGGTTTTCTATGACTTCAGTGTAGACTATATTCATTTTCTACAATAGTTTTTCGCTCGAGTCCCATTTTTTTCTGCTGCAATAAAGTTTCATCCTACAAATACAAGGCCAAGATGCCGATGTCAAACTGACGTCTTCCGCTGCAGTACAATGGTTTCAGGCCTGACTCTGCCACTGGCATTAAGCCCTGTTCTACTGAATAGACGGTCGCATCCTCATCCTCCCTGCAAAACAACACACTACTGTCCCTGAGTGCACAATAGGATAGATACATAATTTTTCTAATTTGCATAAGTAAATAAACCATCAGACTATACTTTTGGCAATGATTGAAATGTATATATCAACACAGCACCAGAGCCAACAATCCTTATGCATACATTGATGGTCTTGCTGTGCTGTGAGTATCAGATAGCGATCAGATTGGCCTGGTAGCTGCTGTGGCCTTTCTGCCCTTCTGCAGAAGGTCACTGATTTTGCACTGAACCTCTCCTTACAACAGGGGAAAATGTAAACAACGCACCCTTCCCCTCACACAAAATTTATGAACCACCCTACCCCCTAAACACTCCTCGAGCTGTCAGGAGGTCTGTGGCGCTCACTAACTCACAAAACTACAAAGCAGGTACTTGTAATCTTGTGGGTTTAAAACCAGGTCCTCCTCCCTTCCTCTCTCTTTCCACCATTAAAGAGAGAGAGAGAGAGAAAAAAAAAACACAGTAAAAGCTCAGTTGAGAGTTTTTTAGCCGCCTCTGGCCATAGCTGCCAATCAACTACACAGAAGAAAGAACATGAAAACTTGAGAAAGACAGGATGGGCAGAGAAAAAGGTAAATAACAAACAGAAAGAGAAAGAGAAGGAGGTAGCAAGTAAGTAGAGAATCCAGGAGGAGTGTGTTTTTACTTGCCCTAAAAGAAAACGTCCAACTGTAGGAAAAACTAGACACGACTCTCATACACAATAACGTCATACGCTGGAGGCAGGATTTCTCTCTTACAATGTCTTAAAAATAAAATAGTCTCAGGCTGTTGTAACTGTGTTGAAGCAGAGTGGGTCAAAATCAAAAGATCAGCAATCCCCTGCAGTAAGTGATCCCTTTTTTTTAAAGCTGTTGAAAAGAAAGGCATGAATTGTTGCACTAGGCCCCAGGGTCGAAACACAGCTTCTTAGTTATTTTAGTTTATTTCTTCTAAGTTATAAAGTAGTTTTACCTTTATTTTGACATAGGAGGGCAGGTTGGCACATATGCTTAGTTCATGTACGTATTAATTTTGACCAGTGTTAAAGGAGCACCCCCCCCCACCAATTTATTAGTTTAATTTATTTGAAAGAAATTATAGTTTGCCAACCAGGAACAGCCCAATGAAAATGTCTTTTGAGTTTCATTATGGGAAGTGTAGGACCCAGTCTCACAAGACCACTAACTTTATAAAATTGCAATGTTAAATTGTTACCCATTTATAGGGCGAGTGTGAAGGCCTTAGGGGGGTCTCTTGGCATGAATGGAATATAAAATTCATAGTTATGCTTTCAATACTGCACAATCACCTGAAACTAGGAGTTATTGTGTTTTTGTTATGTTCGAATGAGCTCTTCATACCTATTTTAGGTTATTTGGGGATTTTAGGTTATATCCACTAAGTCCTACAACACAGTGAGGAGTCTCTATCATGGAGCTATGTATTAACATGATAAATATGTTACTCCTTTAAAACTCAATATGTTCGATTAGTTGACTTTTGTTGTTGCATTCACTCTATCCCCCCTCAGAGATCATTAAACATTCATCCCATCCATTTAATCTAATGTAGCTCTGCATTGAGTTTATCTATTATGCTCTCTTGCTTACAGTGTCTTGTTGTGTTGATGAACTGCAGCTATTCTTTAATTACCGGTTATTTTTTGTGAATGTAGCTTGAGGATAAAATAAATTGATGGAAAAGTACATTACATGAGCTACTTTTAAAGCAAATAGATGCTTCTTGCTTCTGAGAAACACACAGATACACACCAATTTGCCCCCCCACCCACACACATGTTCCAGATTGCCTTATGGGAGCTTAGCTGAGACTTGTCAACTTCTAATCTTGACTTGGCAAAAAAGCAATGCCCTGAAAGGTTGATACCTTGGTACTTACTGTGTGTGTGTGTGTGTGTGTGTGCAGGCTGTATAGGGCTCATAAAATAATCTCAATCCATCTGCAAGCAGGGCCAACACGCTCACTGTCTTTGCACAGCAACACAAAGCAAATAACACGACGCACTATACACACACATGAATGAGAGCCAGGAAAAAATCTGTATGGATTATGATGAACACTGAGGCTGTCAAGTTTGCATTTTCTGCACACACAGAATAAACAAAAACACAGAATAAACCAGAGAGTTGACCAATGAGCACACAGAAACACGACAGAGAGGAAATAAGGGGGGTGGGGGCGGTGTTGACATTCGAACACTCAAAAGGGTTTTGTCCCAACGTCGCTCCCAACTGACAAGAGGAAACGCACAGCGTTAATGGGACAACTGCAATTAACATGCTGTCAGCGTGCGCTGATGTGTACTGTACTGAGCGAAGAAAGCCGGATCTCACATCAACTCACGTCTCACTTCAACACACAGTCACAACCTCACTATGGAAAAGGTCCAGCTAAGATTGGATTATGTAACCGTCTGATGGATAGCGATGCCTTCGGCAGTAAAAGCATCTTTGTGCAATGAGACAAAAATCAATGTTTTATAAGGAAGTCAGGTCTTGTTCATTCATTCGGAACATTCATAAAGTGGTTTACACTCATTTGTACCAATTTTTAAAAACTGCTTTTGTTACAAAGTGATGATCACTTCTGTTTGTGTGTGTGTGTGAGACAGCGAGAGATATTTTTTCCCAGTTATCTCAGACTTGTTGGTCTTTTTTTTTTTTACAGTCTCAGCCGACGACATTATAATAGTCTTTGATCTTAACCACAAGCATTTGCCCTTTTTTTCCCACCTTTTCCTGGAGAAGATTAGACAGGTCACCCAGTTGCCAGTCCCCTAATAGAAATTTTGCATGCATGGTTCAGGTAATACCATGTAAAAACCGAGCAGTCATTTTAGAGATTTACTTCTGTGGACAACTGTGTGGAAAGATACACTTTCATAGCTTGAAACATTTCAAGACTATTTCATAACTATAATTTTTTCAGGGTCATAATCACAGTTTTATCAACTATAATGCAAAATTTAGGCAATTTCAAAAGTTTACTAAATCTTTAAATATAAGTATGAAGACTATTAAATTGGTACGGCTATTTTCTTTGGCCCTGGTCTGAAAAGCACTTCGATTTGGACTCGACTTACAGGTTCCCCGTGGAGTTTTCTTGTGCACAAACAAAAGTTATGCTAACAATCACTATTTCTCACCCAAACACCAGTGTGTGTATACTTGTGGTGCTAAAGGAATTTTTCTTCCTCATCGAACATTTGTGAAGCCAATTTTAAACCAAGTATTTTATAACATGCAGGAATGTGTGCATGCAACCTTGTGCGTTTGAATGATACAAAGTGATAAAATCTTTCCTGTATAGCACTAACCCCACCTGTGAGTGGCCTTGAGTGCAGCCTTGATTCACCGCCATGACAAAGGTATCGATATCAAATTAGAGGAAAGCACCTGCACTATTCTCATAGTGTCAGTTCTCTCTATAAAACCTATTCACACACACTCTAATAATTGACAGGTCTAGTTCTACCTCTCTCATTTACCGCACGGGTGCACACACACACACACAAAGAATTTACCTGTCATCATCTTCAGCTGCAGCCACAGCTTGGTGATATCGTGGCAGAGTTGAGACACTCGGTTCAGAGCCATTGTGTTGGGGGTACATGGATGCCCCCCCCCACCCTGTTACACATGTACACACACCCCCACACACACAGTTACAGCACATTCACACACGGTCGTATATTCTGTCAGAGGACATCGCGGTGGAAGTCCAGGCAGTCCATTCCGCCACAGCTGAAGTCGGGACTTCAGCGGCTTACTGAGCTGTCACTGCGGAGCAGCCCACACACACTCGCTCACTCACACACACACACACACACACGCTCACTTACACACACACACACACACACACACACACACACACAAACACTCACCTCCCCCCTCTCCCGTTTGTGCCAGCCAGTGAGGCGGAGTTTCAAATGGTCCGCCCCCAGGTTCACATTTCACATTGTTTACACAGACATAGAGAAGAAAACTACATGTGAACAAATATGCAAGTCTCTAAAAACCTGAAAAAAAATCAAACAAACAAACTGAAAATGCAGAAAAGCTGATTAAAGTTCCCTTTCACAATTTAATTCATTTATTCACACACCACTTCCCAAGTCTGAGCTCATTGTAATTCTAATAGAAACAAGAGTAACTGCAATTAAAAACCACATCCAAACATTATCGAGACAACATTATACCACAGAAAAAAAAAAAAAGGTTGTGATAATGTCCTTTGTACGTTTGGACTTTTCAACCCCTTGGCTGAAATAAACCCAATATGTATTTTTGCATTATAGATATGCATTTCCATGTATATGTTTTGTAAATATAAAAAAAATTCTAAACACATGTAGAAAGAAGATGTAGGGAGTTAAGGTATATAAAGGCAAAATTAATATGTCTAAAAAGTACAAAATATGGTTAGATCTTCTCAACATCAGCTGTCAAATCTCTTTCTGGGTGGGAGCTATGAACAGATGTGGATGTGCTGCTTAGATCTGCCTCCAAATGTTGCTATCAGTGTTGAGAAATTCGATGTTAGTAAAATCAACCATGAACTTAAAGTACTATTTGACTACATTTCCATCCTGATACTGCCAGTAATGGAAAAAGATGGTAGATTTCAAATTATTAAACTAATCTAAATTAGTATATGAAGCACTTTACAGTATTTTTGACAAACGGCAAATTATTCTTTCAACTTTAAAAACTTTACAACCTACACAGATTGTGCATTTAACATGTTGCTTGTTAGAATATTTAAGCTTATCAATGCATTTTTCTTCCTTCCATTGGCCCCAATGCACTGCACATTTGTGGGTCGAATAATATACTTGAACAGACAAGGAATACTAATGTTCATAACCTTTGAAATGAAAAACCAAAAATCACAAGTTCATTTTTGTTTATTTTTATCTCCCGGGTCCGGTGAAAAATTTCCTGAATGTGATGCTTTGTGTGTACTATACACAGTCCAAATACAGGAGTCATGTTAGTGCCGGCGGGAACAGAGTTGTTTTCCTCTGCTTTTCTCACACTCTCTAAGAGACAAAACAAAACAAAAAACAACAACACACAAACACAAACACAAACACACGCACACACACACACACACACACACACACACAAAAAAAGCACAATGCCAGTAATGACAGCAGGGGGACCCAGTGTGCCACACACACAAAGATGCAGGGGGACCTTGGACTGACGGAAATGTGAAAAAACCCTCAGGAAGTCAATTCATAAAATGCTGCCATGCTGAGCAAAGCAAACATTTTACACAGTCACTTTGTTGCCTCTGTGTATTAACCAGTGTGCCCACTCTCTTTCCCATCAACAAGAAATACAGAAACTCCTCACATCCCTCCTTCTGAACAACAATGGATACTGTATCATGTTACTGGGTAATGATTTAAAAAAAAAATCATTTCTCCTGTCGTGTCATATTACCTCTGATCAACCTAGTTACCCTGAAGTATCATATTATATGCTTTCGAGACAATCTTGCACGGATGTACTGTATGTAAGCAGAGGACTTTATTTAAAAAACACTATCATTCTAGCTAATTTAAAAAAAAAGAAAACACAAAAAAACAGTAAAACTGAAAAGACTAAACTACGCTCTCTTTTGGCTGCGCAATGTCGATTAACATACCCAAATTAACAGTTGTCACTGGTATTTATCAAAAATGTCAGGCTCAGGTCTTCTAGATAAAAGGTACCTCAAGGGATGGATTACAAAAAAAGGTAGTGGAAGTAAAATATTTAGCTTTAGAATTAGCAAGTCACTGAAAGGGAACTAAAGGTTTAAAGTGCTACAAGACTCATTCTGTGTTCCTCCGATTTAAAAAGGGCACTGCAGCAACTATATCATAACCCCGATGACTGTCACCAGGATTATTTTTCAGCATGGACTTGGATCTTAAATTTACCAACAGAAAACCTGCATTACAAACTGGGAGCAATGGGGGTCTAAAAAAAAAACAAACCCAAAAAACAAAAAAAACTACCAAATGGCATTGTGGGTATTGCAGGATCCAGCTTCTTTTGGACCCTGACTCAAACAAAAGACTTCAAGTCAGCATATCTCAGCCTCCGGTACTTTGATTTTGACTGTTCTTCTTTTGGTTTGCCCCACACAACTCCCTCCATTTTTTGACCACATAATATTAAACTGCTGGAGTAGCCCTTTCTTTATTTTCCATGTCTTCCTCATTAATGCCACTCTGTTTCAAAAGCAAGCAGAGAGGTTCAAGTCTAAAACCTCACTGAACTTAATACATATATGCTCTTAAGTCATGCTAAAATAGTGCATTTAAATAAGTATAACATAAATTATTTTTTTTCAATTAAAGGTGGTTCTTTTTGGTGTCATAAGCCTTCTGCCTTAACATTATTCTAATTATATATTCAAATCAAGAAGAATCAGATTAATCCAAAGACCTCCATGATTTACTGCTGCCCAGCACAAAGGAGATAATCTATGCTCACATGTACGAACACACAAACACACACATGCACATGCGGGGAAATCCCTTACTCAATCCGTCCTGACTTTCAATGTCAGGTGTCAACATTTACAAAAATATGAACTAAAAAATATGGAAGTGCCTCAGGGTGACTGTGATGGAAATGATAGCCTGAATATGAGGAGATGTAACACAATCGCTGTGGGAGATTAAGAATTAGATTAAGGCTTAAAATTAAAGATGAAGCCGTAGTCGTAGTCTGAGATCAGATTATTAATATGTGGAAGGATTCAAGAGCATTTGAGCCAAGAGGATTTAAAAACATCTGAATGTAACCATGGAGGTCCTTTGCATCTAACACAAGCCTGTGTGTGTGTGTTTACCTAATTTTAGATTGAGATGATAGAGCACGACGGCTGTGGGACAGGAAAATGGGAAGGGGTTATAATGGGTTATTTCCTGTCTCTAGTGACTTATCCTGCAGAAGCTCTGACAGAAGTGGTTTCACTCAGTGATCGTAGATTTACCGTTTTACCCTGGATACTAACGTTTAGATAAAAATGTAGCAACAGTATCTGAATGAAAACCATACTCCATATTTCACACAGAAATGGGCTGGCCACGTGTAGTCATGTTACATGAAAGAACATGGAGCATCAGCATCCGATCCATAGAAATTTTTTCTCTCTTTTTTCACATGGAAACATTACAAACAAGAATGACTGTAGGAAGGTACATTAAAAAGGTCAGAAAGATTCCCTCCCAATCTGACATCAGAAAGATGTCGGGGGCGAGTGGTTGGAAGCCGTTTGACCATCGGACAAATAGTTCAGGTGAAGTATACTGGCCCCTTTAATGGGTCCAGTCGTCGCAGCGCTCAAAAAAAAGTAGCCATGTGAGCATTGGTGGTTCAGTGGTAGAATTCTCGCCTGCCACGCGGGAGGCCCGGGTTCGATTCCCGGCCAATGCAACTAGCTCTCATTTTCTTGGATTTATGAATGGCAAATGTGTTATAGTGGTATAGAAATCTCTCCGATTTTAGACTGGAATACTCTCTGCTAATTTTCCACCATTGAGGGCCTCGTTGGCGCAGTAGGCAGCGCGTCAGTCTCATAATCTGAAGGTCGTGAGTTCAAGCCTCACACGGGGCATCTGTTTATTTATATCTACCGTATAGATGAAGCAGTGGGGAAGAGAATGGAGGACACGATTCAGCAATCACACCAACTGAACGTACATAGCACATTAAGCTGGGATTCTTCCTAGATTCTGGCTGAATATAGCCATGAGTCGGTTTCCTGAAGGCAGTATGGAGATTATTCTGTACACTTAGCCTTTCCTGGACCAGGCTGACAGCAAGGCTTGGTTAATCTGTTTGTTATCAGGCCAATGCCCACTGGTAGAGACTAGAACATGGAGCATCAGGTCCATAGAAATGCCTTGGTTTTCTTGGGCAGTAATGAACATGATATCTTATTGATCAGTTCTTGTTTTTGGGAGTCGGTTATGCCTTATGAATTGCCTCTCGCTCTCACATGCACGTTTGTTTTCTCTCTTCTTACCTCTGGAAACCGATATTCCAGCAAGAAGAATGACTGTAGAAAGGTACATTAAAAAGGTCAGAAAGATTCCCTCCCAATCTGACATCAGAAAGATGTGGGGGGCGAGTGGTTGGAAGCCGTTTGACCATCGGACAAATAGTTCAGGTGAAGTATACTGGCCCCTTTACTGGGCCCACTGGTCGCAGCGCTAAAAAAATGTAGTCATGTGAGCATTGGTGGTTCAGTGGTAGAATTCTCGCCTGCCACGCGGGAGGCCCGGGTTCGATTCCCGGCCAATGCAACTAGCTCTCATTTTCTTGGAATTACGAATGGCAAATGTGCTATAGTGGTATAGAAATCTCTCCGATTTTAGACTCGAATTATCTCTGCTAATTTTCCATCATTGAGGGCCTCGTTGGCGCAGTAGGCAGCGCGTCAGTCTCATAATCTGAAGGTCGTGAGTTCGAGCCTCACACGGGGCATCTGTTTATTTATATCTACCGTATAGATGAAGCAGTGGGGAAGAGAATGGAGGACACAATTCAGCAATCACACCAACGGAATCTACATAGCGCATTAAGCTGGGATTCTTCCTAATTCTGGTGGCATAGAACCATTAATTGGTTTCATGAAGGTAGTATGGAGATTTATTGGGTACACTTAGCCTTTCCTTGACCGGGTTAATCTGTTTGTTATCAGGCCAATGCCCACTGGTGGAGACTAGAACATGGAGCATCAGGTCCATAGAAATGCCTTGGTTTTCTTGGGCAGTAATGAACATGATATCTTATTGATCAGTTCTTGTTTTTGGGAGTCGGTTATGCCTTATGAATTGCCTCTCGCTCTCACATGCACATTTGTTTTCTCTCTTCTTACCTCTGGAAACCGATATTCCAGCAAGAAGAATGACTGTAGAAAGGTACATTAAAAAGGTCAGAAAGATGTGGGGGGCGAGTGGTTGGAAGCCGTTTGACCATCGGACAAATAGTTCAGGTGAAGTATACTGGCCCCTTTAATGGGTCCAGTCGTCGCAGCGCTAAAAAAAAGTAGCCATGTGAGCATTGGTGGTTCAGTGGTAGAATTCTCGCCTGCCACGCGGGAGGCCCGGGTTCGATTCCCGGCCAATGCAACTAGCTCTCATTTTCTTGGATTTATGAATGGCAAATGTGTTATAGTAGTATAGAAATCTCTCCGATTTTAGACTGGAATTATCTCTGCTAATTTTCCATCATTGAGGGCCTCGTTGGCGCAGTAGGCAGCGCGTCAGTCTCATAATCTGAAGGTCGTGAGTTCGAGCCTCACACGGGGCATCTGTTTATTTATATCTACCGTATAGATTAAGCGGTGGGGAAGAGAATGGAGGACACGATTCAGCAATCACACCAACTGAACGTACATAGCACATTAAGCTGGGATTCTTCCCAGATTCCGGCTGACTATAGCCATGAGTCGGTTTCCTGAAGGCAGTATGGAGATTATTCTGTACACTTAGCCTTTCCTGGACCAGGCTGACAGCAAGGCTTGGTTAATCTGTTGGTTATCAGGCCAATGCCCACTGGTAGACACTAGAACATGGAGCATCAGGTCCATAGAAATGCCTTGGTTTTCTTGGGCAGAAACATAACACGGTATTTCATTAATCAGTTCTTGTTTTTGGGAGTCAGTTATGCCTTATGATTTCCCTCTTACGCTCACATACACATTTGTTTTCTCTCTTCTTACCTCTGGAAACCGATATTCCAGCAAGAAGAATGACTGTAGGAAGGTACATTAAAAAGGTCAGAAAGATTCCGTCCCAATCTGACATCAGAAAGATGTGGGGGGCGAGTGGTTGGAAGCCGTTTGACCATCGGACAAATAGTTCAGGTGAAGTATACTGGCCCCTTTACTGGGTCCAGTCGTCGCATCGCTAAAAAAATGTAGTCATGTGAGCATTGGTGGTTCAGTGGTAGAATTCTCGCCTGCCACGCGGGAGGCCCGGGTTCGATTCCCGGCCAATGCAACTAGCTCTCATTTTCTTGGAATTATGAATGGCAAATGTGCCTTTTCCTGCACAGCTGGTCATTCATTCAAAGAAGAAGTGGTGTGAAGTCGATTGTAGAACCCTACGGTAATGGTCAGACACTATCCCTATCATAGCGGTATAGAAATCTCTCCGATTTTAGACGGGAATACTCTCCGCTATTATTCCACCATTGAGGGCCTCGTTGGCGCAGTAGGCAGCGCGTCAGTCTCATAATCTGAAGGTCGTGAGTTCGAGCCTCACACGGGGCATCTGTTTATTTATATCTACTGTATAGATGAAGCAGTGGGGAAGAGAATGGAGGAAACGATTCAGCAATCAAACTAGCAAAATGCAAAAGCCAAGGGCTATTTCATAGAACCTACTTAGCAGATTAAGCTGGGATTCTTCCTGGCTGAATATAGCCATGAGTTGGTTCCATGAAGGCAGTATGGAGATTTATCTGTACACTTAGCCTTTCCCTGACCAGGTTAATCTGTTATCAGGCCAATGCCCACTGGTAGAGACTAGAACATGGAGCATCAGGTCCATAGAAATGCCTTGGTTTTCTTGGGCAGAAACGTAACACGGTATTTCATTAATCAGTTCTTGTTTTTGGGGTCAGTTATGCCTTATGAATTGCCTCTCGCTCTCACATGCATATTTGTTTTCTCTCTTTTTTCCTCTGCAAACCAATATTCCAGCAAGAAGAATGACTGTAGAAAGGTACATTAAAAAGGTCAGAAAGATTCCCTCCCAATCTGACATCAGTAAAATGTGGGGGGCGAGTGGTTGGAAGCCGTTTGACCATCGGACAAATAGTTCAGGTGAAGTATACTGGCCACTTTCGTCACAGGCCTGATAAAAAAAAAAAAAAAAAAAGGCCAGTCATGCAAGCATTGGTGGTTCAGTGGTAGAATTCTCGCCTGCCACGCGGGAGGCCCGGGTTCGATTCCCGGCCAATGCAACTAGCTTTTCATTTTCTTGGAGTTTGATGTCAGAGTGTCTACTGCAGCAAGATAGTTCGGCGAGCAGGCAGATGGAACTTTAGGGTGGTGAAGGAGAGAGTATCAAATGCTTGCGAGTTTACCTCGGGAAGGATTGGGGAGCTGCAAGACACGTGGGGGGGGGGTCAGTAAGATCAACAACATAGTCAACAAAAAAATCAGGGAGCTAACACCGAGAGGCAAGGCTCCTATGGCATTCCCAGCCAAATTCCTACCAACATCAACAACAGAAGTTCAACTTTTCTATAGGGAAATAAAAAGAATTGAAAAGCATACATACTACACTGATGGAGCTCTGAGTCAAAATAACCCCAAAATACCTACAAAACTCAGAAAATCACTTATGAAAGGATATTTTCATGAAACTTTAACAACCCATGGTCATTGTAACAAACAATCTTACATTACCAGATTCATCCCATAATTGCAGTAACAGTTCCTCCTAATCCAGCAACAGGATGTAGGCGTGTAGTAGGGATCGGGGGTTTCAACAGGTATTCAACCTTTCGACAAGCTGTCCCGAGTGAGGTTAGTGGCCCCTCTAGTGGGGCTCATTGCTGCTGTGGTTTAAAACATCTGCTTTTTCTTGCCAGCATCGCAGGAGGTTCAGTTTTGACCTCCTGGCCAATGAAACTCACTTGAAAAACACCGAAAGATATTTAAATGCTTGGGACCCCTACCTGCCAAAAGAATTGATGAAGCATATCCAATGAAAGGTGAATCTGCTATCTCTTTGCAGAAATTTCATATACTTTCCATAAACTTTGCTTTATGTTTTGCCTAACATGAAAAGTAATCTCTGAGAATGATTAATTATGAGTTAACTTCTGTTGCTTATAATATTTAAGGATCATTTTGGTTTATTACAATCTGAAGTGCAAAACATTGTGGCAACATCTGAAATGCGTCAAAACACACACTGTAAATGCTTACCCTGTAACCTAGGACATTGGTGGCCTCACCAGGATACACAACTATACTATTCCTCATCATACACATCAGTTCTTAAAATAAATAAATAAATAAATAAATATTTCTGACATTCACTTTCAGTTCGACCTCAAAATAAAGTGGTATCAATAATCTGGCTCAACTGTTGTCCTAAGTCTGGTGAGTGCAAGTGCCACGTTAACATAACTGATAGAAATGGGTGGTAAACAATGAAAATTTAACCCAAGCTGGATAAACAAGAAGGATCATTTAAGTGCTATATTTGCAGATCTCTTTTGAAGTTACCGTCTAATTATGCATGAACTAGATCCTATATTTTTATATATATGAAATGATAACTCAACTATATATTTTTTATTATGCTTTCTTACTTTACTTTCATACTTTAATGACCTATTTAATAACAAAGATTTATTACAACTGATGACCTCACCAGAAACCCTCCAAATATCTGAAATCCAAGTAATAGAATTTATTAGTTTATGTGAAATTTCTACTCATGACTGAAAACCTCCAAACATCTGAAATCAGCAACATGATGAACTTTATTATGACACGAGCACTGAGTTTCTATTATGAAAGGGGCCGTCATAATACAGCAGCTCAAATTCAATTTTGTTTCAGGTTATTTTCAGGACCTGATTTGTTCTGCTTAAACTGAGAAAAAGCCTGAAAAAGTATTTAGCAGAACAGGAGTGGGTAGGTGTGCATCAGTGCATCATTTAAAATGACACATGCAAAGCCCCTAAAATCAACTTTTAGTTAAAAATATTTTATGATGTGCGAATGCACATCTGTCTGTGTTTACATGGGATGCAGAGCAGACTGCGGTGTATGTGTACGGGATGTAAAGGAGACCTGTTTGTGCCTTTGTGTGGGATGTGGTGCAGACCACAGCTAGAATAACTCCAAGCTGAATTATTTATTTGAGACTTTCCCCCCCTCACGTCTGTGTTGGCGAGGACGAAACACTATTGACTCCTTCCGCTCCAGGATCAAACGCTATTGGCCATCCGGAGCATAAACAGGAAGACAACTAAGAAGTGACTCACCGAACAAAATAAGAAGCAGAGGATGAGGAGAAAGATAGAAGAAGAAGGTGAGGACAGTTGTCAAATTTGAATCAGGACAGCTTTTCATTTGTTATTTATGAAAATGTATTACAGAATATCCAGTCTATGGCCTTCAAAAACAGTTGCAGATTCTGAAAGATAGTGAAGGAGTGATAATGCAGGACTTAAAAAGAGAACTGTAAGAGCCAAATTACATCAAGTAAAGAAAATTCACAAGGTATTATGGACCATCTTCATCCAATTTACTTAACTCAATTTTCTTTTTTGGCAAAATAAAAATGTTCAAATTTCTACTAGGCTCTTCCTCTGCCATACTCTAACTCACAGTTTATAGATGAAGAGATACAGTCGGTTGCAGTCATTTGGCCAATTTTCTTTTGAAGTCTTGACATACTTGACATGTTGACTTTTTGATATGTCACGTACACTTCGAGTTAAAGCTGGGTTGGCTAGGTTTCATTTACAGAAACGTCTCTCTGGACAGAGGAAAAATAATCACTATTGTACTGAGACGGTTTGCATTTCTAAATATAGGAAAAATTCAGCCTTTGTCTTAGCATCATCATTTAAAGTATATTGATTAGTACTCAACAGTTGCACTGATGAGATTTCAGAAACAGGAACTCGGCTCTCGATTGCCCTCATTACGCCAAGCTGAAGCTGACCTGATCTGACCGGACTAAAGATGTAGAACATGCACAGAGAAACTGCTAATGAACTACAAAGCCTAACCCTCAGGAATTATATAATCTGAATTATCTAATACAGTTTGGAATAAAAACTAAATGAGTGTTGCTATGTGAAGACAATGGGACATTCAACACAGAGATGAGATCTTGTTCTAACGTTTTTAGGTTATCCACACCTCTGCGTGTAACATATAAACCTGTTGACAAATTTCTGTCAAAGTGATGCATCACATTTCAGGAATCTTAATTCAAAATCATTTTATATAGTAATTTGTGGTGTGTGTGTGTGTGTGTGTGTGTGTGTGTGTGTGTGTGTGTCTACGGGGGGGGGGTCTACATTAAAAGTTTCTTTTTGGAGTGATCTTGGGAAGATGTGTCTATATTATATAGAAGCTCAGTATGAAAAAATAACATGTAGTGCTATAAATAGCACTTTCAAAAAGTTCAAGGTCTTGTACATTAAAGTCTGCACCTGTCAACTCTGTTTTCAGAGCCTCTATATTAAGGTCAGTGCTTAGAGGCTTAATCAAAAGCAAAAAGCCATTAAATAGGAATATAAAGCCGACTCATGTCAACAGCATTTTTTTTTTTTTAGATATATCAAACATGGTTAATCAGTTGGCCAAATCAATTCCAGCATCCCAGCTTTTGTGAGTTTATTTGCAGCATAAGCCACCACATACTGCATCTCCTTTACAGTGAAACATCCAAGCGTCACCTTTTTATCTTGTAATTCTTATTTGAATCAGAATTTCCCTCAGGACTTTTACCACATTAGATTTTACTGCAGAAAATGCAAAACAATATTATACCCTTAATTTTACCCAATTAAGGGATTTAGCTTATGAGAAGAAAGAAGACACTGATTATAGCTGCTCATCTGTTCATAACGCTGTTTGCACTTACATAAGACTATAAAAGATGACAAAATTAAAACCAATACTTCACACGTGACAGAATTGTCACAAGTCTTTTATTATTTTACAAGATGTAACCCTAATTCAGGTTTCCTATGACAAGAGTACCAAGTCCTTGTAGACAGTCAGTCCTTATCCACCCTGTACTAGTAGAACCCAATAAAACAAATTTGATACTGCCAGGATGTTCTAATGACATCACAGACCTGCACTAAAAAAGCTGTGTGTCTTAAGCACATGCTGTACATACAATGAAGGCTCAAATCCGACTCACAACCCTCCAATAAAGGTGGCTAAAAGGAGTTTGGCTAAGAAGTCTTATGGGTTTAAATCACAAGAATTACTCAGTCATAAAAGAATGGCCAACTTCTTATGTGGATAAGGTCACCTTACTATTTAACCACCCATAAATAGTAACACCTTGACAAAATGGGAAGAAAATTTCATAATCAAATATCTGGCACATATGAATAGATGACTCCCAGTCTCAAGAGCGTGACAGGATCCGAGTCACACATTAGTTTTTAATGAAAAAAGTTAAAACTATGACCTGAATAATTCTGTCCCCTGAATTGAATCCAACAGAAAACCTAAAGTATTTTAAGGCAGAAGGTTGAGAAACACAAACCCCACCAGCAAAGAGACATTAAATAGAATCATCTATCAAGGATGGAAGGACATATCTACAAAATATCGAATCTCACTACTGCAGGATCAGTATCAAGGCAAAACTGAACTGTGTCTGCGACATTAAGCCTGAACGACTTGTTGACATGTTGAATATTGTGACCCACTGGACTGTAGATCCACCAGGAATTAACTTACTTGACTCAATTAAAACACTGAAACCTATTCTTAGTGCAATGCACAGAAAATAATACTAAATCCACTGAAGAGAGAGAGAAATATTCTTTATTTATCTTGACACTAGTGCTGGAATTAGAACAATAAACTCGAAGAAGAGGAGTGTGGATGGAAGGGTCAGGGTCACTGACAGCTTAGATGATTACAGAGGATTTTAGCGTATGAAGTCACCAGATGTCAAGGAGTCATGAGATTACCCATGAAAGAGGAAGTTTTGCCATAAAGGGGAAGACTGCCATCAGTCAAACTGGATCATCATTCAGAAAAACCCCAAAGGAAGTAACAAACAAGGCCACTGACCATCATAGAACCAAAGGGTTTTGGGTGGGGCCTCAAAGGAAATGTTTATTTGAATGTATTGCGTGCACAAGCACGTTGAATTTTGATCAATTACTATACTTTTGCCGTTAGTCGTTTTGAATTATTGTGTTAGATTTAAGTAGAGGATTGCTGCATGTTTTAGTTGAAGAAAAATGTTATTCTGCCTGTTGTCAGGATTTTTAAATCCATCAATCAGAAAATAACAAAAGGCTTTAAACACAGGTGTGAAAAATAGATGGCGGCCCTCAAAAATATGGCTTGATTTATTAAAAAAAAAAAAAAAGAAAAAAAAAAGAAAATCTACAAACTCCAACTCAAAACATCTCACATCACGTCTTGGTCTCTTCACTTAAAATCCTAAAACAAACAGGTGATGGAAATATGAGTAGATATGAGAGAAGAGAGGAGGAAAATAAGATCAAGTGCAAAGAATCAACACCTGTCTCGGTGAGACAGCTTTTCTAGAATAGCTCTTACTAAAAATAACACATAACATCTCTAAATAGAGACCAAAGCCCACAGGAGATGGACCAGAATAAACCTGAACCATCACTGACAAGCACCACTACAACACACTGCACAGTTCCCACATGCATATAGTATGTGTGATCAATGATGTACAAACACTCAGCAGTCTTTTAACACAGACACACACAAACACACACCTCGCCTCCTTTATCTGTCACACACGTACACAGTCTGCCAGGTAATCAAACCACCTTTTATTGAACCACCTTGAGTACATAAGGATGTGGCAATACGCCGCATTATTCTTTTTCCATGTTGGACTCCCATGATGGGCCACTGGAGAAATTTATCAGTGGAAAAAATAACGTCATTGTGTTTTCCTGTGCAGCTTTATATCCTCCACAGCACAAAAAAAAAATAAATCAGCAGCTGTGCATGACTGATAGCAAACAGCTCATCTCAAACACCAGGGAAGAGCTGTTTAACATTATGTAGCCATAATAAGATTATGTGTACTGTAGGTATCTGCAAGCACCTTAATTCCAAGGTCAATGATTATCTTATTTTCACTTGGACTAGAGTTACTTCCTTGTGATTCAAGTTGCTCTGATATTACATGTGCACATACAGGTACACATGTAAAGCTGCAATCAAAGCTCTTTCTTCCTGACACATCAAAAGGACCAATTGTGAATTTTCCCTGTTCTTGGGGACATATGTTGCTGCTGTTGTGTGTAGGCATGGACGACGATTCATAAGAAAGTTGTTTGCATGGTAAAAAAATAAATATATAAATTAAAAAAATTACAAAATCTAGAAAATGATAGCAACTTGACCAGAATCTGATCTAAAAATTATTTAATCTAAGAAAAACTGTGCTAGTTGTGTTAGCAAATATAAATTGTGTTGTGTTAGCAAATATATTCAGCCCAGAATTTGAACAGAAATCCGCAGAATCATGACTCAGCTTTTCGGAAAGAGCACAGAAAACTAAAAAAAAATAAATAAAAAAAAATAAAAATTCATGTAACAGTGGATTGTACAGAATTAAAATGCATGTGACCATCATGTGGAAAAAAACCTTACAACTAAAAGTGAAAGTAGCGATTGCAGAAAAGCAGTAATTTGTGTTCATCTGTATATTTTGCAAATAAAAAAGATAATGAGTATATCCTAAATTTCAACATGAGCCGTTCCATGCGCTGACAAACCTTACACACTGCACAAATCACACACACACACACACGCACGCACACACACACACACAGCCTTGCATACATAACTCACTATGTAGCCGTTGACAGCATCGGGTGTATCTGTAGTATATCTCCATCTCCTCCAGTGAGATGCAGACAAATCTCTCTCCTCCATATTCCTGTTTTCCTGCACATTCCTTCATCCCGTCCCCCTGTCTGCTCTCCGATTCTTCCCTTGCAGTCTTCATCTCCACAGCCAGAGAGAAGAGTATCTCCCACCTTATCCCGTTGTCCTCATTTATGTTTCCAGATGTCCTTGTCTACTTCTCTCATGCGCAAGTACACTCAAACACACACACACACACACCTGTCAAAGTTTCTTGAGTGATGATACCACACCTCTTCTCTCTGCCCCTCCCCGCTGCTATGGAAATATCCCACACAAACACACACATATGCCTGCAACAAATTTCCAAACATACCAATTGTTTCATAATACATAATACTATGGATTCATAATACTAAGTGTTCGAATGGATACGCTAAAAAAAGGAGATTTAAAATCGTTTCACAGTAAAAACAAGAGTTTAAAGACAACATTACATAAACTTTACATTAATTGACGTGATCAGCCAGGTCCTGACAGTCGCTGCAACTCCTTTAGCACAGATCGGAGTTGCTGCTTTGTCTCTACCTTCCAGCCTTAACATAAGAGAATCCTTTCATAAATAGCATAACACAGCTCTGCAAAAAGTCCCTGTCACTTGTATTCTGATGCCAGTTTTGTGCAGATCAGTAATCCAGGCCTACGCTGGTTTGCATTTTATCAGACACCACAGGCTATGTGGCTTTAGTTAGAACTACAAAATCTGAGGTAACTTCGTATCTTCAACTCTGTATTGTTAAAAACACAAACGAATCAGCCACATTTCCAAGCCAGGTGCCTTTAAGAATACATAAAAAGAGCCTGAAGGGATTAGTTTGTTGGGATATGAAAGCTAACATGCAAAATACACCTCCCATCTAATGTCTATAAACCAAGATTGACCCTCTGGCCTGTCTTGTTTTCTGGCCTTGTGAGACACTTGTTCATGTGCAAAAATATTGATTAGGCTGTGACTGAAGTTACAAAAAAAAAAGAAAAGAAAAAAAAAATCAATGCTGTTTCTTTGCCGTAAACTATAAACTCAGAATGACCCCAAAAGTGAAAGCACTTGCCTGCCTCTTGTCCACACAACTCAAGAGAGTCCCAGGAGTAGTAAATTAGAATTTCACACATCAAAACAACACTAACCTTGTGTGTTAGTTTCGGTGGATCTATGGATTTGTTTCCTTTTTGCTGGTCGATGGCCACAGCAGATGGCGGCAGACATGATAAATGCAACCAGCAGTCTACCGGTGTGCTCGTCTTTCTAATCAGTGTCTTTGACCCGGTGTTTGTCTGCCACGTTATCTGTCCCTCAGCATTCAAACTAGTGAGCAAACATTTCTCCTGCCGGTTCACTGAGATATAAGGTGAGTTATCAATTAGCCACTCACGCGGGCTGTTTCATATAATCAGTTACCTGGGTCAAACGCCATAGCATGCTGTGTGCAAGTATCTGCCTTCAAGTGACAGCCAGTGCTGGATCGCAAACAACTACAAACATATACCATATGCATACACACAATATAAATTCAGAACTCTACTTGCTAGAATTGGTAGAAAAACTCCAATGAGGACAATCCTGGTATGAGGGCCTGAAAGAACGCTCATCTATTTCCTCAACTAGTCCAGAGGATTTAGTTTCTGGAGGACGTGTATAAAATCAAGATTCATCAAAGATAAGGTTTAGGTACTACAGATTACTTAGTTCTCACTAGGAAACTATATTCCTGATTTGTATGGTTTAAAAAAATATTAATTTACTTATTAATAATAATAATTCAAGTATTTTCAGTCAGACATTCAGCCAATCAAAGGTTAAATTGAATAAATCGAGGCCTCTCCATAATCAAATTGGGTCCTCTGAATTTGTGTCTTAAAAAAGGCCTTTCATTTTTTAGTTTGGCTTTATCGCTACATGTCAAATTTGCAGAAACCATTTTGAACACTATAATACACTCTAAGACATTAATTAATGCGTTCATTCACGCTAAGTGTGGGGTAAAATCATTCATCTTCGCTGTAACTCAGGCAAAACCTGAATATTGTATTTGGTCTTAGATCCCTAAAGTTGCACATAAAAGTATTTTGGACCCTTAATGGTAACCATATTCCCAATGACCAATACAAGATTTCTTATAAAAACATCTGACATATCATGAATTGATCTAGAGATCATCTAGAGAGAAGTGAATGCACGATAGTGGGGAATTTCATTTTAATTTCCCTCTGTGGTCCCTATGGTTGGATTCAAAGTCAACCAAACTACCACAAACATAATGTAGCATCAGCAGGAATTGAATACAGTTTTTTCTACTACTTTTGAATAACGAGAGGAAACCACAGCAGGGGGAATCTCCCCGTGGTGATAGGACATCCTGCCCTGTCATCCTGTCCCACCGATTTAAGCAAAATTCACAAGAGAACAGCTCATACTCTGGATGGCATACATGTCCAGTTACGATCGGGTGGACACACACGCTCAAACTATACTAACCTCTTCTGCGGATGGGTTGACTCCTCCTGCCGTGGTGCGTATATCGGGTCAACAGGCTGATCGATAAGGACAGACTGTGAAGCAGTCGACTCAACACCTCTTGGGCCTCTTGAATCAACTCCAAAAGAGACATGGTCACATCGGAGTGTGCTATGCACTCACTATGTATACGAGCTCGGTCATTAAACCCCTCTCAGGCCGCCTGCCTCTACCTCCCTCCCCAATTATGGCTGCTATGTTTGTTCTTTCGAATGTGTGATTGTTTATCTCACTTCATGTCTGCTCTGTGTTTATCACAGGAAGGGAGAGTGGGGGGTGGGCCCCCAGCCCCATAACCCCCATACAGCCAATTATACTAACTTGGCAAATGTGTGTTTCTGTCTGTTCCAAGCATAAGCAAAACAGCCTGCAAATTTATGTAGTTTCTTTTAAGTTATATATGACCAAAAATGTCTAAAAGTAAGGAGATTGTACTGTTCTGTATGGGGGGAGACATTTTTGAATGTTCCTGTTCTCACCATGCTTTTACAATCATATAACACTAATTGAAAAAATGTCACTGTACATAAACTTGCAAGCAAAAAGTAGCAGGAATGGCAACAACATTATTTGAAAATGAGATGAAACTGATGCCCCCAAGATCACAACAATATATTGTCAATTATGGCCAAAAACTGGAGGTGAAAGGTTTTTACAACTAGTCTTACACTTAGTTTATATTGTTCCCAATTTTTTTCTTCTTTTTTCTCAAGGATTCTTGTGCCAGCAGTGTCAACCAAATTCTGAAGTTAGCCCAAGAGTCATCTTTCCTAACTGTGGCATCCACTTCTCTTGGCCATTACTGGTGATGTGACGAAAACTAAAATTACACTGGTGCCATCCGTAAAGGTCTCCTCCGCCCTCAGAATATTGCATTATCTTTATTTCACCTAATTTATCATCGCACAATCACACAAACATTCTCCACTTAAACTTCAAAAGTAGCAGGCAAAGGTGGTCATGCATTTTTCATTAGGTGGCATTCTCCACAATTTGATTCATTAATCAATCAAGTATAGGAGTCACAGTCTGAGAGATCAGAGAGAAGTTTATTCTAGTTGTATAATCTAATTACGAGCTATTTTCACTGCTGCTTTTTATATCTGTCCTGAAGGAAACAAAACCTTTGCATTTTGCAAAGAGCTTAAGAAACAGAGAAACACAGCCAAGGAATTGAGGGTCTTGCATGCAACAGGTTGCAGGCCCAGACTGAACTGTTGCCTTAAGGAGCAACGCAACCTGTCGCTCCATCCGTTTCTAACTGAAGACAGTCAAACCGTTAAGGAAGCTGATGAGTTCTCATTGAACTTAACTAAACTGAATAAATAGCCATAATAAATGTTTAACACATACTTTTTAGAATGATCTTAATATTGGGACCGTATACTAACAGTATACGGTCCCAATATTATTTATTAATCCATTGGGATTAATAAATTACCCTATCTACCTAACTTGTAACTGTGAAAAGTTAAAAAAAATTTCTTTAAAAGAATAAATGCACAGGAATTAGCCCAAAGGCTACTGTGTGTGTATATATATATATATAAGTGTGTGTATATATATATATATATATATATATATATATATATACACACACACACACACACATATATATTTAAAAAAAAAAGTAATTTATTCCAGAGGATAACTGAGCAGAGGTTGCTGATCGAGCTTCTTGCAACCAGCGTTTCTCACCTGACTGATCATGTCCTTGTCAATGCACAATCGACTCTTACTGTGAAGGGGGTTAGGCTATGTGGAGGGAGGCAGGGGGACAGCGGGAGCCTACCTGAGATTGTGATGGGTGAACCAATTCAAAAAAACCCGAAAAATTCAATGCAAATGAACATTGCATGGTGTTCACGAATATAGTGATGATGTGATGTATAGTGATGCTTATTTATTATTTAATTTGGTCAAATTAATCCTTGTTTTGCTGAAGCTCCCTGAAATAAACTTTGGCAAAAATCCCATTTTCAAAACCATGGGCACATTAGAATGATTTTACAGCACGCAAGCTGCAAAACAATTGACAGAATTTTTCTGTTGCATTAATTCTGACACGTTCTACTAATCGAATGAAGCACTGTACTTGAGACCCATGATCCTGAGAGAGCCCTTGCAAATTTAAATTCACTCTTGAAACAAGACACAAGCAGCACTTGCGACTGGTGTGTAACCCGTGCTGGCAAATCACTTTAGCGAAACGGGCCCCAGAGGACTGACTGAAACACCTGCTGCCAGGGAGTGTTAGTAAGCAACATCAACATTAAACTGGGGGCAGTAAAATTAAGTTTTAGTGTTTAGCATTCTTTGTTTCCCATTAAATGATAAATAGAATGATTTTGACAAAGCATATGGTGAGTGAGTGTCTTCCAAATGGCTTCTCTATTAAAGTTTTATGTAAAGGATTTAAAAACAAAAAAAAACTGAGCTCCTTAAAAACGCCCATGCATGTAAGGAACCCATGAGGGGGAGACTGAGAATGAATGAACCAAAGGCAACACAGGATTTTCACTAATTTTCAGGATCTTCCCATTTTGAAAATGCTATGATCATGAAAGAACCCTACACAACTGCACCCTGTAAAAGGTCGAACTGTCAAAACTAGCGCATCACCCACTCAAACAGTTACACTTTAAAAATAAAAACAGTATAAAAGGAAAAGAAATATTCTAGATTTGTTTTCAGAGGCAATAAGAGTACATATATCTTGTATTAGCATAATGTCTCATATTTATACTGGGGGCTCAACATGTCAATGTTGACATCAGGTGTAATTTAAACTGTACATGTAAATGACAGAAGATGGACAATAGGCCAAGAGTGTATTCATTCCTTAGACATAACATACACATAAAGCAACCCTGGAAAACTGCACAGAACAACCTTCTGGCAACGTGGGATGACAAAATGAAAGACACTGCAGGGATTCCTACCGCTGACTGTGGACAGCACCTCCAGCGACTGCTCCAGATCTTCTGGCACCGACTGCTTTTCTCCCATCCTCGCTCCAGGACACACGAAACTCAGTGGACTCTCCTCTTCACATGTACTTCACAGCTCCTAAAAGAGCACAGATGCTTAATATTACTGAAACAGCAACAGTGATGAGAATGGTCCTATGACTAAAAACGATACTGAACCATGAGCGTCCTTGGTGGCGGACTTCAGGTGAAAGAGCACGGCAGGAATAATGGAGAACAGAAAGAGAATGATGCACTGTCCATTTAATTTGGTCAGCAGTGCAAAGAGAGGGAGGGGAGGGTGGGAGGGAGGAAGGAAGACACACACACACACACACACACACACACACACACACACACACACACACACACACACAGGACAGTACTGAAGGCACTTTTCCACTTGCATAACGCATAATAACATTGATGCCTCTGTGTACCAGACACACACTTCTGTCCTAACAACATTGCTGTTGCTAATTTGAGCTTTTAGATTAAATGCAGCTGTGAAGAAAATTATCTGGAGGTGCAGGGTCAACTTAGGACAACCTGTTAATTTACAATAACAGATAGAAAAACTCCTGCAATCTCTGTATTCAATATCCAAATTACGTTGGTACCAGACTATTTTAAGACTGATGACACCACTCTGGACATGATGGAAATTAATTTGTGCCCAAATTCTACATTTTAAATCAAATACCCTACAGATCAATTCACATATAATGGGGGCATTTTTTTTATTTCTCAACTGATTATAATTTTAGTCCAAGGAGCTAGTTTCAGTTCAGTTTTTTAAGCTGTTTTCTGGCATGTGACTGGTATATGCATCGATATCCAATCTGGTCATATAACAGAGACTCTCTCTCTCACACACACACACACACACACACACACACACACACACACAGATACACACAGATACACACACACCTGATGACTTCTGGTAGAACAATCAAAGCAAATTTGTCCAATTCCCCATCCAATTACCAGTTCCCACACAGAGGCTTCTTTCATTTCTTTGACAATAGAGCAGCATGCCCTTAGTCATATGGACCTCGGGATCTTGTGACGTGTTGATATGCCAGGCTAAATAAAGAACAAGTCGGGTTCCACATGCGATACAATGTGACAGCCAAGTTCACAGACAACGGCCGTGGGGATGTCCAGAGATCATGGAAAATAAAGAAGTCAACAGATTTCAAGTGCATATGTGGTTTCCAAGGAAGCGCACAAGCTCACTTTCGGTTTCTATGTAAGGTTAGCACCACTGCAAATATCAGTCTCCAGGCTAAAGAAAGGAGGCCAGGCAGCCTGGGCTTTGTCTCTGCTTAGCAAACTGTACATCTGGTGCAAAGGAGAATAATGCAAGAGAAAAGATGAACACATTATTGAAATAACAACAGAATACCTGAGGGTATAAGACAAGATTGCGTTCTCAAATTGCATTCTTTGTATCAAATAAACAGAAAAATTGTCAAAGGCTGAGTTGGTGCAATTGACACATGAACCTGATTGAACTGAATGAATAACCTAACTGCTGTATGCATGTTGGGCATTAATTGTGATCCATTCACAGCTCTTCAGTTTTAATTTGATTTCAGTTAAAAGTGAATGTTGTTGAGGTAACCAATCCAGCAAGTGGAAGGGCCATATAACCCAGCTCACGGCCCCGTAGAGAAACAGTGAGAAAGTAAAAAAAAATAATAATAAAATAAAAAACAACTTACTTATCACTTCATTAAAACTCAGAAGCTCTGTGTTTCACTGGAATTCGCTCCAAGTGTCAGAGTGTGACCGTTCATATGAAACCTCCCGTTCCCATTTAATAGATCTCAGGACCACCAGGGACGCTCCAGAACTGAAGTGGATCCATCTTGGGTTCATGACCACTTCTTCCACCTCGCTCCACAATTTATTCCAAAATCCAGCCGGGTCGTCAGTCTAACTGTTTTTGATTGAACCCCCCAAGCCATTCATTCAGTGGGGCCTGTAGTTTGTTTTCCTTGAGTCGATTTTGCAAACATCTAACTACCGGATTAAGAAATTGAGTTTTGGCCTGCTGTCGTCTTCAAGAGGGAGGCCATTGGTCCTGTAAATTAATTAGGGTTCCTACCGACGGACCGAAATCGCATTGATACGGCAAAATTGGACTCGGTCGTAACGTTGGTGGCGAGGACGTTGTGTTTTATTTTTGCAAAACTTAATTTGTGACTGTTGAGTGCACCGGATCACCGGCCGCTGCAGACTCCGCGTCCTTACCTGCACGGTTGCCGAAAGCCAGACAGCTCCGCCTACGCGGGACCCAGGTCGGTGGTGGTGGTGGTGGTGATGCCTCCGCCTCCTCCTCCTCCTCCTCCTCCTCCTCCTCCTCCTCCGCCTCCTCCTCCTCCTCCTCCGCCTCCTCCTCCTCCTCCTCCTCCTCCTCTTCCTCCTTACCCTGTTGGTCATTGTGGTTGTTCACTGAATCATCTTAATAACTTTTCCGAACAGTCTCTTAAGAATTTCCGAGATAAAGATTGGACTGTATCTCCTCAAGCTGTTGATACACTCACTGGACCATTAAACCCCCATTGTGTTTGATCACAATATTGTTGTAAGAGTTAGTAGATGCCATGGTGACTGGGTTGGATGCACTTATATGTGTGCTGAATATGTTATATTGTGTTGATAAATTTCTCCACCAACAAACGGGGAGCTCCTCCAGGACACCAACAAAAGGGACACCATGACATCTGGTGGTAGAAGAAATAAGTACAGAAAAAAAACGACATGAATCCACACAACAAAACCCACTGTGCTGCATGACAGGGGAGCTGAAATGTTTATTGCAAATAATTAGACGGAACATAAGAATATAAAGAAGACACCATGAACTGCAGGATGTTTTGGGTTATCCAAACATACAAACACACAAACACACACACACACAAACACGTGTTTACAGTACTTCTGCCAACTACCCACGACTGGATAATTTCACAGTGGAAGGAGACATCAACAATGGGGGCAAAGATGACATTTGACAAAGGTCGTCAGTTGAACTTGAATCAGGGGTGTCACTGTTGTATGGTGGAGGCCTTGAGACCCATCTATTTTATATGACGTGATTAAAGTGGCACGCAGAAGAGCTCATAATTCAACACCTCTGGTCAGAGATACGTACTGGACTTAATGCATGGACGATCGGATCGATCGAAACGCAGATCGAATATGGTGCGAGTTACTTACTCTTCAGCTGCTGCAAAAGACTTGAAGTGCATGGTTGCACAGATGCAGTCTGTGTGTGTGTGTGTGTGGGGGGGCAGGTTGGTGAGCTCTACCTCTGGTCTAGCCTATATAATAAAAATACAAAAAGACTTGAAGGGTGTGCAGATGACCCTCCACAGTGTCAAACGCATTGGTGCATGTGCAGGTACAGTTCACTTTCAGTCCCCGGGGCAACTTAGACCTTCAGTGTCACGCTGGTATAAATCACCCTGCATACATCGCATGGCATGACGCACGCCCCATACATACCTCGCACCCACTCCACTGACAGCCATATTGTGCGTCTCCTCTATTGGCTGCGTCAAGCCGACGAAAGAAAACTGAGGCGAGGACCGGAAACGGGGCCGTTTTATCCTTCAAAATGACAACAATAATATGCATTTTAAAATCGAGCTCTTAAGTTTCGGTGATTAGGAAGATACAAAGTGAAACCACGGTGTCACGGGTTAAGTTTCCTGCGTGTGTCAGTTTCTAGGCAGCAACACTCTTGAATATGCTATAGTAGTGTGAAGGACTTTAAAGGGATTTTGGGAGGACTACATTGCATTATTATTAATATAATTCTGTACTTCTCCCCTCGTAATTATACTTGTTGCCATCGGGGATACCGGCCGACTTTAGACCACGAAAGACTGCGACGCCTCCTCTCACGCGTGTGCGAGGCTTTTATTTTCGAGGCGGGGGACCGGAAGCCGTCGCCGTTTTCATTCCGGCCGGCTCGACGGTGGAACCCCAAATCGCCTTATGCCCGTTTAGACTTCAACGGTTTTTCTATGTCCGTGGGAATCCGTTCCGCCGAGAGCACGGAGAGATAAGGGAACGGGGACGACGCCGGACTTTCTCTTTCTCTTCCTTTCCTTATTTTTTTTTTTATTTTTAATTATTATATGTTCTTCGTGGATATATATATATATATTTTTCCGCCACATCTGAAGATACCAGGCTCCCGCATCAATTTAAAGACATACTTCGCCCCCCTCTCCTCCCTCACCACCACCACCACCACCCCCCTGGTGAGTCGCCTCTCCCTAAAAAAAAAAGACGAGCTTCTCCTCAAGTTTGATGCAACAGCGGACATCCTCGTTGTTCGGGCGATTCCTCTTCTGCAAAGCGCATTAAATATGCCGACTGGCTCCGACGGACCGTTACGCGAACCGCGCATTCTTGAGCCACAGTTTTCTCTTCTGGTAGCTTCTCCCGTACGCGGCGACTTAACGTCGGCCGCCGCGTTGTAGAAAAAGTGCTTTAAAACTTCACACTCGCGACGAGGGCGAGGTTTGTCACGTTTCGGAAAATGTCAGCGTTTTTTTAAACGGGACGTTTTGTTTTTTGGGGTTTGGTTTGTTTGTTTGTTTGTTTGTTTGTTTGTTTTTTTCCCCCCCTTTAACTTCATGAAGCGCATTTTGTAAAAAGAAGAGTCAGGTAACCGGCTAACGCTGTGTCACCGAGTGGAACTCGAGGTAAAAGAAGAAAAGAAAAAGCTTTTTTGTTTATTTATTTATTTATTTATTTTTGACACGTCGAAACTTGTATATTTTTTTTTCGCCGTTTTAGCCAAAACGCGTCGCCCGTTTAGCGAAACCGTTATTTACTACGATTTTGATGAAATAGCGGTTGAACCGCGACGCGACGGAAGCCAAATCTCGGCGGGTAAATAGGTAAGCTAATTGCTCACAAGCTACAAGTGGGCATGTCTCCATCTGCAGCTACGGACGCTGCGACTCGAAACTCGAGCGGGTTATTTTTCTTCCTACATGTTTCTTTTCCATTTAACTTTAACCCTCATCTCCATAAGACCGTTATTCAGTAAGGCCAAAAGTCGCCGACTGTTATATACTCACTTTCTTTTTTGACTCCGTGTTCGTCCTCCCTCGGCTACCGAAACGAGGTGAAGCCTCTTTGATGGTATTGTTTACGATCCTGAGCTTAAAAAAAACATCGCCACACAACAGCAGACGATCGCCTGTGCATTAATTTCAACGTATAGTAGTTTTGGTTTCCAATTTCCCACTGCAGACCACTTTAATAACGCAGTATTGCCAAGGAATATTTTTATGTAGTCATATAAAATATTTCCCCCAATTGAAGCTTTAAACAGGGCACCTGGGTATTAAATCAACAGTATTATATGGAAATGTATGGAAATGTGATGATGGCAGTGACAAGTACGGGATGTTTGGTCATTAACATTAAGAGCCCCCAGTGAAAGAAAGCAGCCCCTCCACAGGAGTGTCTCTAACAAGACACACAGTGAATGGATCATAACGATGCTGTCCAACATCTCTTCTTGAGCAAGTTGTGTTGCGTTATTGCTCTGTCATCTGTTAATGGAGCACTCTGTGAACCTGGAGATCGTGGTGGTGGATCTGGGACAGAGCACAACGCTACCAGACCATACCGGAGCGCCCAGATCTGGTTGATTTTGACGTCCTCACGCAACAGAACTCTTAAAGTTTCCCCGGATCCTCTCAGGCTAATATTACTGTTCAGCACAGTTCATTACCAAACTATTTCAGGCTTGTTTGTTCATGTCAAATATACACGTTGCAGTGGCGTGTATGTTGCTGGAAAACCTGGCAGGGATTAATCCAATGGAAGCAGTCCAAGGTAGTAATAATCAATATAACCAATAAGAGAAATCCTCTTTGTCATTTAGTTTTCTTGCTTCCTCTGCTGGGGTAGGCCTTGGTTCAGGGCCACGCCACTTTTTGAAAATTATAGGTGTGGCTGGAAATCACAAAGAAAATCATTAAAAACATTTTTTTTAGTTTCCACAATATATTTAATCGGTCAAATTAAGGGTGAACATGCAATTATCAGATGTAATGTGAAATAATAATAAAAAAAAATCTCATAGTTCAATTAAATGGTAATTTGTGTTAGACTGGTCTTTTACTTTGATAAGGTATAACTGATACATAACGCACTGACTGTCGTTCAGTTTTCTCTTCCACTGTAATTATGTTTAAAGTAGTTTCCCCCGTACACCCGTGCAATAGTTACCGTATGTACACTTAAACAAAGTGGTAACGCGTGTTGAGATTGAATGTGAAACCATGTGTCTGTGCCTCCTGGCTGTTGGGGGTTTCTGTGACTTGTAGTCATTAAGAGAAGTAGGTATAGGTTTCATTTCATTTTTGTTGTTCTTTCTCTCCATTTTCAGAGTAGTCTGCTCCCTCTCGTGTCTCATTTCATATCTCCTAAAACTATATTCTGTTGGGTTTTTTTTTGTTTGTTTGTTTTTTGTATTGTCTACAACACTGAATTTAGGGCTTTACTGACAGATCCCTATATAAAGAAAAAAATCAAGATGGAATGTTTGCTAAATCTAAGGAGTAATCACTGGAATGAAATATATTGTTTCTGGCCAGATAATTTAGCTATACAGGGAATACTAAAAAATGCAAGCAAATAATATTTAGGCAGCTGCAGGTATTGTTGCATCCTTAGATACTGTATGTCTAATGAGGAAAAATATGTCTGTTTTTTCTTTTAGGCCCTGTGGTCCAAGTGTCGTTTTTGTCCTGCGTCAGATTTATCCTCTCAGCTGACAGGTGTAAGGAGGAGAGGAAGCAAAGATGCCGAAACCGGTAAGAAGCTGAAAGCTAGATGAGAGTTGGCATCCAACTGTCAGCTTTTTTTTATCATACTGTGTTTTACAGAAATGCACTGCTAAGAGGAATAAGTCTAGGAAAAACACTAGAGTTAGGCATTTCCCCTGCTAATTGATTCAGATTGTTTAATAGGAAAAAAGAAAGTTGTAGTGTTACAGTTATTAAGCAGTAACTGATGTAGCTCAGGATATATGATATGAATCAGAACCTGAAAGTTGCGTGTTTGTTCCTGCCCGGTCTGCTTGCATAAACTGACTCTTCAGAGCTGTTCCTTAGATGTCATAATAGTCAGCATGCTTTGCTGCCCAAAGCTACATTTGAGTATTCTGGGAAGAGGCAGTTTCATCCCCTCTGCTGCTCCCACTCCTCATACTCCCCTTCCAAGTAAACAACAGCCAGAGTGTGAAGTATACTGCCTGGCCCACAGGCCTTGCAACTGCAACACTGCTGCCATTGTTGCTTAAAGGCTGTAGAGAATGCCAGAGTCCTGGGATGTGACCGACGCCAAAACAAAACCAATTTGATACAGTCTCTTCATGGCTGTCTGATTCCCACTGTTGTCATGCTGCTTTTCCATTATAAACTAGACTTGGGATGAGGTCATACATGAGTCTGGGGATATTGCATGTTGCGCAGTTAGTGTTCACTTTACTTTTTCTAGCCTTCAGTTACTCTGCGCAAACAAAATATGACACAGCTGTTCTGAGTAAACCTGCTCTGGTTTACTCAATGAATTTAAAACATTCAGGGTCGAGTTGCTAAAGCTTAAATCAGAAACTTTCCTAGGAACTGGGAACAACATGCACCAGGCTTCACCACAAATGAAGCACATCTCCTGTCCAGCTCCTTAGGTGGTAGGTGTTTGTGTTTCTCTGTGGGTGTCTGTGGGTGGGTGCGGGGGTTTGGGAAGCTACAGAAGAAGAACAGCCAGGCACTGATGTCATCCTCCACTTCCCCCTCTTGTCCCCTGAGTCACCAGGGCAACGTCCCAAAAACAGCTCCTAGGACAACGGAGGGGTGGACACTCTACTGAGAGTGACATCTCTGTCACAGACAATAACTGACAGAGAAAGTACAGCTTGTCACAGGGAGGCACTGACATAATAAACAAGAGGAAGCAAGAGCGGGGCTCTTTAGACATGACCTTCTCTGGGACTGCTGCCAGACCTCAAAACTTTTGGATTAGTCTTCTTATGTCTCAGTGTCAGTGCTCATCTGGCATAAAAACAGTTGCAAGTTTATGTAACAAAAGAGTTTGTTGAGCTAGCAGGGAAGGTATTGATTTTAGATTTTTGGTTTTTTATTTATTTTTATAGTTCTTTTGCAATAACATTCAAAAGTTTACAAAATTTCAAAATGTCTTCTAACACTAAGAAGTACAGGGAGCTTTTGTGGTCAACCCTGTGCAAACCCTGTTTAATTCAGTTTGAAGCTAAAGTTGTCACGGTTTTTATTTTACTGCTATGTTGTTGTGCAAGAGATTATGATATTTGAAGTAAATGTAAAGTAAAATAAACATACAATGTTTAGGGTTGCAAATAACTTCATTATCATTTGATTTGTCTCTAAATCAATAGAAATTTGCCTTTTTTGTAAATTGCTTGTTATAATTTCCTAGAGCCCAATGTGATGACTTCAAATAATTTATATTCAGCTTAAAATGAAGAAAAAAAGATTATCCTGCCACATAACATTCCTTTATATAAAGCGGGCCATTCAGCAGCTGAGTTCAACAGCAGCTTGTAAAGAGAACTATCCAGGCCCTTGAGAATAGACCATAGTGTTAGTAGCTATAAGGATGTGAGCCCATGTATACAGTCAAAAGTGAGTTTTGTGTGGAGCCATTCATAGTGAGACCAGCCACTCATAACCGATTGAACCAGTGTCCTAAAAGGTGCTTTATTACTGTTGCATGTTGCTGGCTTAAGGAGTCTTTGTACACTCCTCTTCAACCAGTCTGTGAAACTTAAATTCAGAGGTAGGGAAAACTCTTTTTCTGTCCTCAGTTTTGATTGAAGTTTTAACATTTTTCAAGAAGTTTCACTAAGGCTGCAGCTGTGGTTCTTTCTGACTAAAGAAATGCCACTAATAGTAAATGGGTTAATATATCAATGGATTTTACTAATGGGGATTCATTGATCATGAATTAGGTAATATCATCCCTATTTAAGGGCATCGAGATCAGTTTGCATAAAGCATAAAGGTCAATTTCAGAATTGTACAGTTATACGAATTAATGTACTGTTTATCTATCTCTTGATATCATATCCCACACCCACTTGACCCCACCCCGTCTGTGTGGTTGCCTGGGGGCAGGGAAATTATGAGGTGACAGCACCCCACAGGAAGAGGGCACTTGCTGGCTTCCTAGCTTGTGGCTGTTTTCCTGTTTGTTAGAGAGGGGGCCTCCTGTGTATATCGGGGCCCAGTCTGGTTCAACATCCTGTCTGCTGAAGCACAGAAGCAAAGTGAAGGGAGGGAATTGTCACCAGATGACTAGGGTCGACAGGGAAAGGAGAAGTCAGAAAGATGAGCATAAAGTTTAGGAATGATAGGAAACAGAAGGAAAAGAAAGGGAGCTAGGAAAAAGTGCACAAGAAATCATCAGCAGGAGTTTTAAGAGATGGGAAAACAGTGAGGGTTATGGGAAGGGAGGAGTCGCAATGTTGGTGCTCGCCAACAGTAAAATACTTGTTTGCCAGTTGTGTTTGACCCTTGACCCTTACAATACAAAAACTAGGTCCATGGTCAAGAAGGGTATGTTAGGCCCTCCTTTTTCCTTTTATTATCCCTTGAGTTTATCTTGTAAAATCACTGAAAGTGTTTCAGATCATCTCTGTACAACAACTTGGTATAGATAAGTATATATTTTTTCGTTCTCTTGTGAAAGGGGATGCTTCCCACACACTGCATTCACCTTCCCTTTCCCCCAAAGGATGACCTGTAGGTAGTGGTGATTCTTCCTCTTCTCTCCCCCTTCCTCTGAGGCCTGCCTCACCCTGCAGGGGGGTTAATCAGAGGGACGGACAGCTGCTCAGAGCCCAGCATGCCAGATTAGCAGCTCTACTGATTGGTGTGTGTGTGTGTGTGTGTGTGTGTGTGTGTGTGTCTCTCTCTCTCTCTCTCTCTCTCTCTCTCTCTCTCTCTCTCTCTCTCTCTCTCTCTCTCTCTCTCTCTCTCTCTCTTAAGGCTTCTCTCAGTAAAGCTCCTCTAAACAGCTTACAGTATCTAAACAGCTGCACATTTAACAAGGGGCTTGTCTGAGTGAGAACTTGTCTTTGCAATTGAAATGGAGAGGGGGATTTAGAAACATCTCCAAATGGCAATTAAACTGAAAAGCAAAAAACATGTAAATGATACAAGCACTGGACTTGACCCAACTTGGACATTCAGTGAGATACGTTAGTTAGGGCTTCACACAATTTGCAAATTGCAGTATTAGCTTGGGTTAGGAGGAGACATGTAGTGCAAAATAGTCCACTCTTTCATGTTGGATGCTACGTGTCTCTGGGTGGTCTGTGGTCTGGGTTTTTTTCAATAAACCAATAACCACACAAAAGTTTGCTCTACCTTGTTTTCACATCTTCATTGCTTGCCATTGTCCCTCGATAAAATGTGATTAGAGATGGACATGGAGTTGACCATGATACCAACCAGATGCAGCTGTGTGGCGTTTCGACTCTGTTTCAGCTTCCTGTGATAATCTACTGCTAGTCTAGCCAGTGTGCCAGCATCCTTTGGGGGTGTGAGCAGAGTGTCATGTTTGTGTCTCATGATGCTTATACCTCTAATGCTTATAATGCACTGGCAAATATACATAGACATCAATTTTATTGTTGTTTAACTTGAAATTAATATTAAAAAATGCATTTGAGTCGTTATTGATTTTGTCTTAACACATAGACCGCAGAATTACTATCTCATATTTTTAAGTAAGTAGGGAGAGAGAGAAGAATATAGGGGCAAAAAAAAGGGAGTTAGGAGGAAGCATGTTTTACATGTTTTCTTACACACTGTTCCTGATGGTGGGGTAGTAGAGTAATTAAAGAGAGTAAGATAACAGCCACAAAGTATCTGTTGCCTCATCTAAATGAGAGGCAAACATCTTCTCTGTATTCAAAAAGGAAAACGTGTTGACAGAGGAACTGATGCCTATATTGCAAATGTGGCTACTAAAGAACAGGCTTCTTTTTATGGTCTGCCTCACCTACACTTGTAGTAGACATTGAAATCATGAAGGAGATGCGTTTCTGCCACAACTTGGACATGACACAGCTGCTTCAATTGAACATCCAGTGTTAAGGTTTACCGCTTGCTCTCATGAACTTTTAAGGCATGTCAGTTCACATCATGACTCTCACGCTCCTTATATGGCAGGGCAGCATTAAACAAAGCGACCTGAACGTGCGAGTAGTATACATGCTTTGACCTGCAAAAGAATCTGATAACTTGTGAAATATGTGCTTGTTTGAACCATACTACTGGTCTAACTCTAACCTCTTCATTTTACAAGTGATCTGATTGGTCCTTTTAAGACCTTTCATGTTGGCCAATTAGTGTGCCTAGTGTTGCCAGACAGACAGTGTCATAAGGACAGGCTTGCAAAAGTCGCTCTTTTGAGACTTCTCAGTTGTCGTGTGTGTGATTAGCTGTGTCAGTGCCTCTGCATGTTGTTGTCCCTCTTCTCCTCCCCCTCTCTCTGCAGGAGAGAGAGGATTAACTGACCGTCTGGCCCGTTCAGGATTCCACCTCTCTCTGCTCTGTGGGTTAGCTATGTTTTGGCAGAGACACATACACACATGCAGCACAAAAGGCTGCCTCTTTCACAGCTGATTGCTGATGGCAGGCGGGCCCCACACAAACACAGGGGAAGAGACATTCAAGGCCGGTCACGTGTAAACCCCAGCTCAGCTCGACATTCTCTATAACGACTCCTCTCTTGGAAAGTCAGTGAGGCAGCCAGTCTTGAAACCAACGCAGTCTTAATTCATCTGTCAGGGAACCATGAACAGGTTATTTTGCTTAGGTGGTTTTTATCAGGGTTTGGTTTTGTGCACTTCTTGATGTAACTGTAGATGTTGCCCTAGTTGTTAAAGCTGGTTTCACTTAGTGTTACGAAAGTTATTGCAGAATCTTAACAAAAAGATCTCAGCTCTTGGATTAAGTGCAAGTCGAGTTGCTAAAATTCAGGGTCACAGAGGACAAAAATATCGGTAAAGATTGTGTCATCCAGCCCACCGCTCCAGTGATTGACGTTTTGCTTGTCCAGAAATTGGTATGAGAAGACTACTTAACATGGCAATACATTAAGAATTTGCATGCCCAGTAGAAGCTTTAGCTCAGTGATTCTCACCGGAGACCCACAGGCAGGGAGTTAACAGCATATCAAGGAACATGTGAAAGACCTTTTTGTAGACTGTTTTCATTGGTAATGCTCAGTCATATTACAAATTGTAGTGCAGGACCTATATAGTGGGATAGAGAAACTCAGCGGTGTCAAAGCTTACCACCTCTGATTTTTTTTTTTTTTCCTGGGTGTTTTTTTTTTTATGTATTACGCCTAAAGGCCTGCTGCAGAAGTATGAAATGGGGGCAGTGAATTTTTTGCCTCATTGTAGCTTCTGAAAGAAATGAACAAAATATAATTGTTGATTCTTGTTGAATATTGTTTTCATGTTGGTATGTTGTGTTTGTATTGGTTTATAATCGGATCAATATTAATCCATAATCTCTTGTTTGTATTCAAGTATTTCCATCTTATCAAAACTAATCAGACTCAAGAGCTTGAATTCCAAGTTAGCGGTAGCTGTGCTACTATGTAACAGTATCTGTAGCATCCTCAATGAAGTAATGTTTACAGGGCTTTGTTTTAATAAGCCAATAATGTTACTGGATGTCAGTCAATGCTGGTGAGTGCCAAGATAACTACGTGCAGACTCACATTCATAAAGCATCCCAGAATCAGTCCTAGGTAATGCTCAAAAAATCTAAAAAATCTAGGACTAAAAATCCTCCAACCTCATTATAGGCCTTGTCATTTACGAAGCTTTCTATGCATGCTCAGCAGTAAGTAGAGGTTTTCAGCTGAGTAACAACCTCAAGAAACATAGCATATTGACATATATCCTGTAACCATATGGTGAAGTTGAAAGATAAGATTATGCTCATCTTTCCTGTTATTCACCTGTTACTCTGATTTCACCTGAGTTGCTTAAAAAGTCATCCCTCTGTGAAACCACAGATTTTTCCACCCCTGAAGTTAACTGACATATAATGCAATGTGGGTTGATTTCCCAGACATGGATTAAGCCCTGGTCTTGATGTTGACTAAAAATAAAGTGCCTGTCTGCATGGAATCCCTATTGAAAGATACACTGGCTACAAACATGCCAGAGAGATTTGATCTCAACGAACACAAAGTATTTTTTTAATGCAGCTACTCAAGCAATTGAAACTTGACCCTGACTAAAGTCAAAATACAATAATTTAGTCACTTAAGACGTAATCTTTTCCCAGGAAGCTGCCCACATTCTCCAGCCAAAATAAAGCTCTGCCTCAAGCAGGTCAGATTATAAAAATGTGGAATACATTTTAGTCTCTTTTTTAAAATAAAGTAATATAAATGGACTGTTGCACATTTCATCAATAGTGTAGGCATAGTAGGAGTGTTCATACAAGATGTTTATAGTGTGGAGAAAGTTCTGTAACTTTTCATGGGTAATTAATGAGAGGGAGACAGAGGCAGATACATTGTGGTCTGAGCTCCATGTGGCACGGGGGAGTCCAGCTATGTGCTGTATAGACACAAGTGTCATGGATTATTCATTGCATAGAGAAAGAGAAAGAGGGATGAAGGCAGGATAGACTGGGAAGAAATAAGAGGGGAGGGAGAAAAATGCAAAGTAAGCATTCCTGAGGTTTTGTGTATAATTGGGAAAGGAAGGTTCATTGTCTTAATTTCTTCTTTCTTTGTCCCTTGTCCTGTCCCGCCTCTTTTGTGTGGTTGGCTCTTCTGCGCTAACCTCGCTGTAACTTAACCTCAAACGGAGTACACCCTAGATCATCTCTCTTGCTTCCTGTTGCACTTTATCTCCCCACACTTTTTTTTTTTTTTTAGACACTCTTCTTGCGCTCTTGCTAAACCTCGTGCTTTTGCACTCTGCCTCTAGATTTTCTTCTCGCCTTCCTCTGTACCATGCACACTTTCCTATTTGTCTGTTCTCACAGACCAATGAGGCAACGTACAGCTCAATGTGTATGTAGTTGTTGGAGGAAGGATGTAAGACGCTTCGGAGGTCAGCCCCGCTCTTTTCTGTGCTATCAGCTACTGCTAGTCCTACTGCAAGCGCTGCATAACAGAGCACAGCCAATGGCTGAGGTTTATCTTCTGCTCCACCCCAAGAGAGGCCCTTGAGTAGTAAGGTTCCCTTGAAAAGTGGGGTTTGCTCTCCCTGGCAGTGTAGGATGGAAAGAGAGAGGGAGAGACAGGAATTTACACCGTATCTTTACTAAACTTGGTTTTGGATTGACAGAAATTGACAATTTTAGACATACTGTGCAAAGGATCTTCTATTTATCTCTGTAGAAATTCTGTAATATTCTGGTCAATTGTTGTTCATGTGAGAGAGCTAAACAGCAGCATTGTCAGTTGTGTTGATACAAATATACTATGTGCCACATCCTACAGTATATTATGGTTAATTTTATTTTATTTTTTTAATTCTATGAAAGACATTCTTCAGAATTAACGACATACAGCGCTCATTGTTACTCATCATGTAGCTGTAGTGATTATGTAGCTGTCGGATCTTCTTTTGGTTGTTTATGTTTTAGAAAAAACTTTTAAAATGTAGAAAAGGTGAAGCCCCCCCCTCCCCCCACCAAAACTTGTTTCACCGACAGTCATTAGGTTTTCAGAGCACTACGCAAACTTGTCTCTTAGTCAGGCGATTTTGTTTGCAACTCTTAATCTAATGGGAACACTGACTGTTTCTTCTTTTACCATTTCTCCCTGAAAACATTTCCACTCACAAAAAAGTACTTAAATGTTGTATATTTATGTTAACCTATTTTTATGCAGAGAAGAGCTAGTGTTGTCACTCAAACTACAGAATGCTTAAATCTGCTTCAAAAAAAATCCTTACAAAATTTAAACTAGTTGTCCATGGAAAATTTCAATTGACATTTAATCAAAATTAGAAAAAAATTACATTAAGCTCAATGCTTAGTTTGGCATATTATTGTGGCTAGTCAGTAATTGTCCCAGGTATAGGTATGGCCATTGCACTTGCTCTGAAGTTGAATTTTTGGCCAGATTTATATTAATAAATTTAAACAAAACAATGTGTAGTTCAAGAAAACTTAGTATCTCAACAGCAGAAAAAGATTTTTTCAGGTGTCAGTGCTCTATCTGATATCTAAATGAGAAATCTGTGCTAACTTGTTGTTGTTTGTTTTCCAGATCAATGTCCGTGTTACCACCATGGATGCAGAGCTGGAGTTTGCCATCCAACCTAATACCACAGGAAAACAGCTCTTTGACCAGGTGAGCATGAGTGACATAACCATGAATGTCGACTGGGTACTGATTACCAAAAAGCCATTTCTGCTTAATCAGCCTTTTTGTATTAAAAGTTTGTTTTGGGTCTCCAGTGAATTTACCTTAGTTGTATGCATGTGCAGTTTTGATATTCAGTAGTAGATAACAGACATTTTGGATGTGCTCACTTTGGTTTCACCTTGCTGTTTGCTGTCTAAAAGAGTGGCAGGAAGCAGAGATTTAGCTTTTTTTGTCCTGTTTAAGGCACTCCATTATAAGGCAGAGAACATTTACCTGCTATATATATCAGCCAGTTTAAGAAACTTTTACAGCAATAACTTAATCAACATGTTTAAATTTATTAACACATCTAAGAATGATTATATTAGCGCCACAAAGAACATTATTGGAGCCTATGGTCCACTCAGCCACAATGCAAGTCAAGTGCTCTCATGTGCTCTCATGTTTTCCAAATAAATAGAATCCCTGATTGTGTTACCCATATGAAACCTCTGCACCAAACAGTTGAAACCACAAGCATAGTGAACGACTGCTGTGCTAGTAGTTGTGAGGACATGTGATCCCAGATGTTACATGCACCACCAGAAAGTTTGGCAGGTGCAGTCATGAGATATTTTTAGTGATTCAAATTTTATTTGGTTTTGTTCTCAGGTGGTGAAGACAGTGGGTCTGCGGGAGGTCTGGTTCTTTGGCCTACAGTATGTGGATGGTAAAGGGTATATCACCTGGCTTAAACTGAATAAGAAGGTGAGTCTCACTTTACTTAAATCTTCTCCTTTTGTCATAACCATCAAAAATCACATAACATCTTTAAACAGTTGCACTTTTACCGTCCTCTTCCTTTTTCCAGCTCTCTACCTTCTTCTCTTTTAAATTCTGTGTCAGAATCTTCATCCAGTGTCAGTGTCTGTTGTTTATCTGGGATTTGCCAAGACGTTCTGCTGTGGTTTTGGTGTCTAAGATGGCTAACGCACCCTCCAGCCTTAACTGCTACTAGTACTGTGTGCGTGCATGCGTGCGTGCAAGTGTGCATATGTGCGTGTAGACACACACAGAACGGAGAGCCCTCAGAAAAATGTGTTGAAAAATTCCCCTTAAACTTATGTGTTGGGAAATCAATGTGTTTTTATGGACACAGGCGTGTGTATGGGCACGTCTGTTTGTATGTGTGCGAGCGAGTGACAACTGCGCACATATGTACAGCCCTGCCCAATAACATATGTCCCTAGATATCAAAAGATCTCTTCTCTCTGACAATGATCACAATGTGTTATGTGATGACTAGGCTTGTTGATTACACTCCCTTAATGTGCTTTTGTTATGGATACCTGACCAATGCTGGATTTTTGAGACAGATGCATATAATGGTATTTTTAGCCATTTTTTTAAAGAAGAACCCCCTAAATGTGGTTATTAAACAGTTGTGACCAAGAAATGTAAGTGAGAAATTCACCATTGAGGAGTTGAGTCGTCTGTGCTCTTTGAGGACAAACCATGGTGACTGCTCCGATGTACCTCAAACATGTTTCTGTACTGCAATATTTTGTTACTTATTTTCTGACATACATGCAATTATTGAAATATCTATCATGAGCTAATATCTGCTAATACATGGACATAGATTATGGGTTAAACGAAATATGAAAATGATGAATTACAAGCTGAAGTGTTCTTCCTGCCTGTCCACTTACTGAGATGTAGCTGTGACGCAGAATTTATGATCTGCTGGTTAATAAGTGGATGAATGATGATACTAATGTTTTTATTTTTCAGGTGACTCAGCAGGATGTGAAGAAAGAGAACCCTCTGCAGTTCAAGTTCAGAGCCAAATTCTTCCCTGAGGATGTTTCAGAGGAGCTAATCCAGGAGATCACTCAGAGACTCTTCTTCCTCCAGGTAACAATCTACTCACTAATCAAGTTACATCAGAATGCAGGGCAATTTGTGAGAGAATTTCCAGATCTGGAGTTGCACCAGTTAAACATAAACACCATAATTGCCTAATGTTTTCCACATGGTTTTCTATCATTTGAGGCTTATTTCATGTATTGATTTGAGGAACATTACATTCCTTATCGGTCCACGCAGATCTGATCTTAGGTTTTTAGCCCAAAATGGGCTAAAAACCTAAGATCACATGCATCCAAGTGTGTCATGTATTATTAACTCAGTTTGTCTACATTTTGGTTTGAATGACACATCAACTCTTCCACCTCACACCAGACCTAATTTTTTTTTTTTTTTTTTTTTGGCAATATTTCAACTTTTCTTACAACTGTACTTGACAACACTGACAGCTCGACAGCAAATGAGAGTAAGAAGCAAATAATATGACTTTGATGTGCATTTTTATACTTGAAAGATTTAGTACTACATTACTATGATTTAGTTTTCACTGCTGGCTTGACAGATGTTGGCCACACCTTGAAAACTGTTACTGGAACTGAAAACTATTTGAAAACTAAGCAGAGTGTTGAATTAATGTAATGACTGCTTTTCTCCGTCTCTCCTCTTCTGCCAGGTGAAGGAGGCCATTCTGAATGATGAGAACTACTGTCCCCCAGAGACAGCTGTGTTACTAGCATCCTATGCTGTCCAGGCCAAGTATGGAGACTACACAAAAGATGTCCACAAGCCTGGCTACCTTACCCATGACAGACTCCTGCCTCAGAGGTACACTCACAAAATATTTCACAACCTACAGCGTGTTGCTCTGCTGTGAGCCAAATTGACCAAACTCCTACCTATCGTGGGAAGTGTCGCTTTAGTTTTCACAGACCAGATCTCTCAAAACCTGGAACGTGTCTTGCTCCCTGTTGGAATCTTCTATGATTTCCTCCAGAGGAAACAATTCTGTGCCGATCAACATTCCTTCAGGTGAAAGTCATTTCAGTGTGTGTGTGTGTGTGTGTGTGTGTGTGTGTGTGTGTGTTTGCAGAGTCCTGGAGCAACACAAGCTGACCAAGGAGCAGTGGGAGGACAGGATTCAGACTTGGCATGAAGAACACAGAGGAATGCTCAGGTGTGTGTCAAACTTTCCTTATCACATTCTCCGCTTGAAACCTCTTGAGAGAGACAAAGAAATGTTTTGTCTGTGAGTGTACGTGTTTTGGACTTGCTATGTCATGTCAGAACATGGAAGTATGTCATTGTCTGTGCATTTGCTTTCTGGAGAGGGGTTAACAATGCCAAGTTTCCTTAGTTGATCTGAGATTTCTAACCTACTTTAACTTGGCTATGTATAATATAATCAGATTACATATTCCATTTGTTTAAAAAAAATCAAAATCAGGATTTACACAGATATGTTAAAAGATGTGTAATAAAAAAAATCTTTCAACTCCTCCTCCTGCATTTCCTCTTCTTTAGAGAGGACTCGATGATGGAGTATCTTAAAATCGCCCAGGACTTGGAGATGTACGGTGTCAACTACTTTGAGATCAAAAACAAGAAGGGCACACAGCTGTGGCTGGGTGTGGATGCCCTAGGCCTCAACATCTACGAACACGAGGACAAGTAAGGACCACAGGCAAAAAGACTTGTTGGGTTTACTTACAAAATAACTGATGAATCATTCTAGGGAAAAATAATTTAATGAGCCTATGAAATATTACATTGCTGGACTGAGAGAGAAGATTGTTTGGAGTTAAAATCTTTCAAATAAATAATTAAATTTATTTATTAAGTTTGGCCTGATTCAGGTAGAATTTGATTGCCCCAAATGGATCTACTATGATTAGGTAGAAATCCCATCACACACAGACGCATTCCTGCAAGGGGCAGGGCTGTGGTTTGCAGCTGATTACTTAACAGCAGATGACTGCAGGACAAGACAGTAGTGGGAGGTTTGTGATAGAGAGTGTCACAATCAGAACCGCTGGAAAATGTGTGGCAACACGTCCTCAAAACAATGTCCTTTATACCTGCTCTTATACAAGATCAAAATTAAAGCCTTATGTGTTGTTAGTTTCCATATAAAATGAAAAAAAAACACTAGAAGCTTGTAATTACTATGATCAAGTCTCAGCCCATAACAAGGGGCAACTTTTACATGGTTCTGTCACATGGAGTGAGGGTGGGTGTATTGCTTTAATTTCAGAATAAAACTAATGGAAGATCATGAGGAACAGCCAATGCTATGCTTCTTTCTGCTTGTATCTTTGTGTCTCATTTTGGATAGATTTTTGTGTCTGTGCTCTCTTTTGGAAAAAAAGTAATACTGTTTCGAAACTGCAAAACAAATCTTTTGCACCTCTATGATGCATTTTCTTGTTATTTAATATTAACTCATTGCATAAACCAGCTGGGGTAACTTAGTTTTCTCACTCTGTGAGGGATTTGTATTGTGTAATGTCCAACAAGGTTAAAGGAAGATATTTTAGAAGTGAAAAATGAGGGAGAGGTGGAGAAAGGAAGACTATTTCTGTCCATTGTAGGAGAGTCTTTCCTAGTCAGAGACATTTTCCCTTTGTGGAAGAAAGGATAGATGTAATCACAAATTCTGTAGCATTTCCTCTCACTGTCCCCCTGCCTTGCCCTGCCTGTTGGTTATCTTGGGTCATCACAACTTGCCATCCTTTTTCCCTTGCCCAGGTGACCATGGAGAGTTCAGTGAATAGTTTAGCTTTTTTTTGTCTCTGCAGGTCACAACCTGTTCATTATTACTTTATCCCCCTTCATCCACCTTATGTTTCCTGCCATTATATTCACCCGTTTCATATCTGTCTCATCATATTGCGCAAAGTAGTCTGTTAATGCAAGGCACCATCTGCTGGCTGAATTTTATAAAACATGCTACAACTTACTATGGACATCCTGTACTGTATATCCCATTGTGAATGGGATGTAAGTGCACATGTTAAGTTACCATTATTAAGTACAATTTGATATTTTTTCCAGGTTGACACCAAAGATTGGCTTCCCCTGGAGTGAGATTCGAAACATCTCTTTCAATGACAAGAAGTTCGTTATCAAACCTATTGACAAGAAAGCACCCGTGAGTGTCACATTCATCAAAACCATAGACTTTCTGTATTTGTAGAGATAACATGTCCTGCTTCACATTTAAGGATAAATTTTCTCCCTGTTTATTGTTTTTTGCCCCAACAGGACTTCGTGTTCTATGCCCCGCGACTGCGCATCAACAAACGTATCTTGGCATTGTGTATGGGTAACCACGAACTGTACATGAGGAGGAGAAAGCCCGACACCATCGAGGTGCAGCAGATGAAGGCTCAGGCCCGGGAGGAGAAACACCACAAACAGATGGAGAGGTACCATAGAGAAACATTCACAACTACATACTTGGAAATAGTACTCAGGACAATTACTCTGTATTTCACTGACTCTAGAAAGTACATAAACTATGCACAGACATCTCTACTTGACTGTTTTAAATTAAATGGATATCAAAGCTGATCAGACCAAGGTTTGAGTTGATGTTGTTTACTTTAAGTAGCTGCTTATAAAGAGAAGTAGATGATAGCGCTTCTCCACTGGAGGGCAGTCTTGCCTCTTTTACAAACCTGCTCTGAGGCAGGAGTGCCTGATTATTTCATAATGTTAAAGGTGCTTCAGGATAAGAGTGCTGATTTGCTGCCTTTCTCTATATTTGTTACTATCATACAGTAAAACTTATGTTTCTCCCCTAGAAATACTCAAGTAATCTGAAATATCTAATTGCAAATCTTTAAAGGGCCCAGCTGGAGAATGAGAAAAAGAAGCGAGAGCATGCAGAGAAAGAGAAGGAAAGGATAGAGCGTGAGAAAGAGGAGCTCATGGAGAGGCTAAGACAGATTGAGGAGCAGACGATGAGAGCTCAGAAAGGTACCTATTTTTCTTGCTATCCATCCATCTCTTCATTTATCCCCTCTGTCTCCCTCTTTCCTCCTTCTATCAAATTAAAGTAGAAATAATGCGTAATGTGTGTATGTGTGTCTGCCTTTCCACAGAGCTCGAGGAACAGACTCGCCGGGCGTTGGAGCTGGAGCAGGAGAGAAAGAGAGCAAGGGAGGAGGCCGAGAGGCTGGAGAGAGAGAGGCAAATGGCTGAGGAGGCCAAGGCGGAGCTGGCCAAACAGGCTGAAGACCAGCAAAAGAACCAGGAGCAACTGGTGTGTTTGTTTGACTGATGGTGTTAGCAATTCCATGCTGTGTATATTAAAATGATAAAGTTTTAGTGCATACAAGCCTCATTACTCTGCATTATAATTTAAGGGCATTTAGGGCATTGAGTAAAATAATATAAAGTATATTTATACGTTCTTTTATTTATTTTTTTTTCTTTTTTAAGGTCTTTGAATGTTTGAATGTATGTGTAACAGTAGGATCTCTGTTTCATCCAGGCTGCTGAACTGGCTGAATTCACAGCAAAGATCTCTCTTCTGGAAGATGCCAAGAGGAAGAAAGAAGATGAGGCCACAGAATGGCAGCACAAGGTACAACTCTCCTTTCCCAGGCAAACATTAGCTTTATTTTGTGATTTTAGATTAAAAAAAAAACCCCAAAAAACAATATATGACCACTGCATACTAAGGCCGAGTCTTATTCAAAGCTTAACTTACATGTATTTGTCGTCTCTGTCATTGCATTTTAAAACACAACAGATGGTTGTTTAGGAACAAATTAAGTCACTTACTAGCAATGCAATAAATAGAAATTATCAATCATGACATTTTTAAGTGTTTGTAACGTAAACTGCAAGACTGCCTTCATCCACTGTGATGGGTACAGAGAGCTATTCAGACGATATACACTGCTTTTGATCTAAAAATGCCACAGAGTTACTATTTATTACACTATGTAGGCTAAATCAAACCTAAATCTTATTTAGGTTGAGTTTTTTAAAGTGGAAACATGTAAATTATAGTGATAAATGGCTGACATTTTCTTTCTAAAAAAATTAAATAAAATAAAATATAACCTTTCCCAGATTTGAGTTTGTATATAACTTTTACAATTGAAAGGTGCTTAAGGGACAGTTATGGCTCATTAGCACATATAAAACTGCTGGTTTGAATGTTTATGATAAAGTGGGATTAAAATTTCTCTCTAGTTTTGTTTTTCTAGTTCCCAATTTTTTGCGTGCAAAGTGGGTATTTTGCTCTTACCTGTCTGGTGTGCATCTGCTCTGTGTCGCTGTCTTACACTCTCTTTCCTCACGCCCCCCGCTGCAGGCTCTGTCGGCCCAGGAGGACTTGGAGAAGACCAAAGAGGAACTGAAGACTGCAATGACAACGGTGCCAGCGCCTCTGGGTGGCCATGCCGAGAGCGAGCATGATGAGCAGGATGAGAACCACGCTGAGGCCAGCGCCGAGCTGTCCAACGAGGGCGTCAGCCAGCTAGACCTCCGCAGCGAGGAGGCACGCATCACTGAAGCCCAGAAGAATGAGAGGGTCAAGCAACAGTTGCAGGTGAGAACAGGGGGGCAAAACCTTTTAGGGAAGGGCAGGGAAATGGCGGCCTGCATCCGCTTTGACCCCCCCATGATGTCCGATTTTTCAGTTGAAGGGCTACATAAAAACTTCTTGACTTTACTTGGCATATAAACTATAAAGTTCTTTGACTATATGGTGATTTCCCAAGATCAATTTTCACATTCAATATAAAGTTCATAAAAATGAAATATACCTTCTAATAAATGATACCTCCCTGTGGAGAGCTACCTGGCACTGAAATAGGGTCTAAAATGTCCCAGACAAATACAAACTTTTAAAATAAAGCCACCTCTTTTTAATGAAAAAATATTTCTACCTCTTTAATATAAACAAAAATTCAGTCCATTAGTTGTAACCAAAAGAGATTTGCGTCTCACAAACAAAAATAACAATGAGATTATATTATTTTCTAACAGCAGTTTTGTTGCAAAGAGGAAACACCGGCAAAGCCATGGCAAATAAGGGTAAGATAAGGCATACTTCTCTGTCCATTCTTCTCTCCTGCTCTTAACAAGAGCAGACGTGCTGGCTTAGACTGTAGCCTGGCTTTAATGCAGACCTACTGGTAATTAGCTGATCAAACTGATGACATCAAATCACTTCATTTCTTTCATAACTTCAATATGTGGCAAAAGGCTGTAGAGCAAAGCTGGGCTACAGTATACGCCAGGACTTGTACTGAAGCTATGGCAAGAAGAATTCAAACATATGAACCAAGCAGTTCCATAAATCGTGAATTTAGCCCCATACACACACACGCACACAAAAAAAAAGATTTAAACAAAACGAATTCACACACTGGCCCGTGTCTCCACTTCATCTGTAAGGCAGCACTGAAAAAGTGCTGAAGATGTTGACACGCAGATAGCCAGAGGCTTTGCATCAATTAGATGCTTACGTGTAAAATGATTGTGGCGTATTTTCTCCGTTTTTCACTTCTTCCCGTGTTCTGTTTCTCGATTTCTCTTTTCTCATCCAATACCTCTCTGTCCCTTCATCCCACTCTTGTTTTTCCTTTTTTTATTCTTTTCTTTGCTTCTTCTCTCCATCTTCGCTTCTACTTTCTCCTTTTCATCACCCTCTTATTCTTTCTTCTCTTTGATCACTCAGACATTAAGTTCAGAGTTGGCCCAGGCCAGAGATGAAACCAAGAAGACCCAGAATGACGTGCTACATGCTGAGAACGTGAAAGCAGGCCGAGACAAATACAAAACGCTGCGCCAGATCCGACAGGGCAACACGAAGCAGCGCATCGATGAATTTGAGTCCATGTGAGAACAGCACCTCTATTCCCCTCGGGCCCGCTTTCCCTCAGGGGTTGCTTTTCCCGAACTTTCCCTGCAGCGGCTGCTCAATTTTCATGGACAACAGATGCTGCCGTCCTTGTTATCCCAGCGAGTCCCTCTCAACACCCCGAAGCAATCTTGAGAAATTATCTTGTCAAACTTTGCCAAAGTCCTGTCCCACATCTCCACTCTAGAAGTTTGAAAATCTCCCTGATACGGAGCTGCTTACCTGCCACTTCGAACAAGCGAATATTGTCGAACTGCAGAGGCCGTCTGTAATCCTTAAGAACAGGGGAAAGAGAAACTGTAAAACCAAAATGGAAGCAATTGGATTTTTTTTTTATTTTTGAGCAAATGGCCATAGAAAGCTACTTTTGTTGTTTTTGTTTTGCTTAACGACTTGTATGCAAAGCTTTAGTATGATTCCATGTCCTCTCCTTGTTTTTAAGTTCTTTTCCTCTGCTTTTGTTTGACTCGTTTTATTTGTGATGCCCTCTGTTTTTGTTGTCTGATGAACAAAATGAGGAGTTTGGGAATAAATTAGGTCACTATTTTCATTCAGTGTCAAAGCGCTGCTATGTCACATCATATCACAACATTTCACATGCTAAATATGCTAATTCTCTCAGCATCTGTAAGTCAATAAAGAGCTGAGCAGAAGTCATTTTACTCTATTCAGTCAATTAAAACTATTGTTTTTTTGTCACATTTATAGATTTATATAAAATGAAACCGCAGTATTTTTAATAGTTTCATTAGAGGCTGAAAATCAAGAAAATCAATATTTTCCAGTTTTGATAAAAATTCTTTTTGTGAATTAAACTGAAATGAATCGACTGTCGTAGGGAAAAGAGCCACCCAACTTGCCGCTTGGCAGGTTTTGATGATCGAATGTAGCAAAGGTAACAAAGGGAAAGTGTTGGTGGATCTTTTTTTTTTTTTTTACATTTAGAGTTGATATGACGGTATGTAATGAGCTTGTGCCACTGAGCTATCGCCCTCAAGCTTAAAAGTGTTATGAAGATAAGCTAATCGGTAGTTGTGTAGCCTGTGTGTGTGTCTGTGTATGTGTGTATTTTCCAGTCGCATCTCAGTGTTTCATTCCCAGTCACCATAGATGGTTTTCTCTGCCTACCAGCTCACAAAGGAACCCAGGGTATTAAATGGACAGAGAGAAGAACAGACAAATGAGTGACGTGTCTAAGCTGTTTGTCTGTCTGTCCATGAGAGTTAGTGTCTATGTATGTATGTGTGAGAGAGAGAGAGAGAGAGAGAGAGATAGTATATATGAATGTAAAGGTGTGGAAGTTGAGGCCTGGCACCTCTCTGGCTGGGGAGCTTATGAAAACATCAGTCCTCAACCCGGGACAAATCTCTACCTCAGTAATGTTAGCAATGGTGACTGACAGTCAAACACTCCCCCCACCACCTTTTCAATTACATACAAAAAAACAAGGTCATGTTTTTCTTGGTTGCTGTTACATCCTTGGGCGGTGCTCCTGTGCAGGCTACATTTTGTCAGAGCTTAGCTGCTTTTCTAGCTGTGTGTTTGTAAAGCGAGATCTAGATTGAAAAGTGTTGTTTCTTACATTCGGAGCTAGTTTTACTCGGTGGTCTCTCCCTGCTCCCGGCCTTGCTCAGATGTTTTTGTTCATTCTCCTTTTGTCCAAAAACAACGAGGAAGGTGTATTAATTAACGTCGCAAATATCAGAGTGGAGATGTACTCTATACAGGGCATTTTCAGAAGAAGCTAGGTCATCCTGTCGTTCCCTGGCGGAGTCCTACGATGTCTTTGGGTTCTTAGGAGCCACAGGTTGTCTTTCCTTTTTTTGCAATTTCACTTTAAGGAGAGAGTTTGCAGACGTAGTGTGAATTCTTGGGACGGAGGGACATCAGTTCATAAAGTGTTGCATTGTTAGTTGTTCTTAATGTGAAGGGACCTCACTTTTGTGATTTTTGCATTTCTCTCTCCGGAATGAAATGGAGAATAGGCCAATATCTTCCCTGAAAAATCTTCCCATAAATTCTCATCTAACATTGTTTGCGCTCAGACAACACATTAATTCTCTCCTACATGGGGTAAATAAATAAAATAATAGAATATGTTCCAGGGTGCATTTCTGAAATGAGTGAATATTAAGTTTTCTTTTTTTTTTTTTTTTATTAACAATATGATGAAAAATGTTTATGGTATCATTCGTTACGCTATACTTGACAGCTGGTGTAGGTTGACATTATTTTTTTTAAAATAGTTTTAACGTAAAAGCACTTGTATGAAACAAGACACTGAAGCCTGCCTTTTGTGTTTAACTTCACAGTGTCCATTGTTAGTGTTGTGTTTGCCATAGCAGGTGAAAAAAAAAAGGAGGAAAAAAAAAAAAAAGATCATGCGCTTGCAGCTCATATTTTTGTATTGTGTTCAAAGACCCTAAACCAGCAGCACGCATCGCTTTACTGCACAGCTTCACTGGAGGGGAAAACTCCTGTTGACATGCCCACACCCCCAGACCCTCCACAGTCAAGCTGTAAGGCTTCAGTTAGACTCCGTCTTTCTGCACAACAGAATGCTATTGGCCTGCCTGTCCCCTCCAATGAAGCCAGCGTCTGTGATGATGCCTGCTCTGGCACCAGCTGTCATGTTTTGCAGTTTGTTCGTTTTTTTTTTTTGTTTTTTTTTCCCTCCTTATGTTTATGTTACTATTCTTTAAGATAGAAGGCACGGATGGATTGCAGTCTATTTCATTGGTTCACAAATAAAAGTTTTAAATTTTGAATGTGTTTCGACCCATTTGTATTCTTTAATATCAATGATATAATGGTGTTGTGACGATTTTGCTGTATTAGTAGCTCAAATTAAATGTATTCATTTTTTCTGTATATCCAAAAAGTGTAAAATACTCCAAAACGATGCTCAACAAATGTTTCTTACTATATACCTACTCTTATTTAAAACTATATACCTACTCTTATTTAAAACTTTAAAGTACCATAGGTAGTAATTAAGTCTTTCAAGTCTTCTTCGTTTTGTCTCTACCAGATTTGCATCCTTTGTAAGTTATGTTCTTTAATGATTAATCGATCAGTTATTGTCTAGATCCAATCATTGTATGCAGTGCCGGGTAAAAAAAATGGCAATCACAATATCCCAAAACACAAAGTGACACCTTTTGTTTAAAAAAAATAAAAGAGAGGAAAAAAAGGGGAATGTTACCCAGGGTCTGAGGTCACGTGCCCTGTGGAGAAGCCTTTTTTTTTTTTTTTCTTGGTGCCATTAATCATGATTTCAGAAGTCAGAGTCCCTGTTGCTAAGAATCATTGTTCCACCATTTCCATGTTTTAACTAGGTTTGCAACTAGTTAGAAGGGTTTCATTTATTATAAATCTGTCCCTCATATTGTTGATTTTAATAGTTTTGTTTTATAAAATGTCAGTTGAAAAATTCCCATTAGAATTTACCTGAGAGCAAGATGACATCTTCACAGTTTTGTCCAACTTTTAGTCACTTTACTTTTGTACATGAAAAAGCACTAATTCTCACATTGAAAGCAGAGAATGTTTAGCATTTTGTTTGAAAGTTACAGAAAGGATTAATTCGCTATGAGAATAGTTGTAACATTTCAAAGAATGACAAAAAAAATATTTTGACAAACTATTAATCAACCAAATTTTTTAACTAATTATTTCGGGTCTAGTTTCAGTTCAGGGACTGTAAAATCAGGTGATGATAGGGATCTAGTTTTCAGCATAAGCTGCTGTCAAGATAATCGGTAACAAGTAAAAGTTCAGCAAATTCAAATCCTACTTAAGTAAAAGAGCATTAGTAAAAGTAAAAAATACCTTGAAGTTACACACAAATCTGTTCACTTCTTAGAATGTCTATATTTAATTAAATTTTGTTGAAATATTGGACAATTTTCCTTTTTTTTGTCCTCAAACAGTTACTTTACTTAAATGAAACATCAGAAAATTTAGATGGGGAATCATTCTAACAACAAGAAGATGTACTTAGTACTTTGCACCATTTCAAACACCTGTTTAAGGGATTAATTTTCTATCATAAGGGAATTATTATTACTTAAATAATAGTAATCACTGTTACAGGTAAATAATACAATATAAATAGTGTAAAATTAAATAGAACCAAATAATTTTCTTTTTAATTGCAATAACTGTAAATAGTTTATACTAAAATTTGGATAGTCCCTTGAGCAAAAGGCCTTTCTTAGCTATTACAATGTCAATGGACACCACATGTGTCAGAGCAGTACTCTCTTTAATCAACAATCACAGGTACAGTTGAGAATGTTACAATAATCTGTTACACTTATCTACTGGCAAAATGTAAATATAGTTTGAAACAGAGGACTTTCATTCTACCAGAGAGTGTGTGTGACTTGTATAGCATCGTAATATCTACAGCATAGAAGTCGATTCTTCATTATGGTTTCCATTATCACTATCTATGGCTGAGTGAACTTTTAAAGCAAACAATGTTGGAGAAAAGTGGGATGCATTCCTAAACATGCTTCCTGATCCTTATAAGTAAATGTCAAGCCTTACAGAGAAAAGACGGCATTCCCACTTGACTTAATATTGTATGTTACAGAAGGGTTCTTCACTGAAATTAATACTAACTGATGTATAAAATGAAACGTTAACAAGCTGAAAAAACAAGCGAGTTTTGTGTACAGTTAAACCTAGAAGCATCTCAACAGCTAGTATCGTGTCACAGTAACGGTCAGACAAATGTCCAGGACAGAAACGGGGAGGGAGGGGGGGGTGTTGTACACAAAGTTAAACACAAGGATACATGCAGAAACCAAAACAAATCAAAACATGCATAACAGTTAGCTGAACATAGTTCAGAGTATTGGATGTGTCATAAGCACAATGCCACGAAGAGGCATTACTTTGGGCCCACCCTCGGGTGCCACGCTGACACACAGTGCCAGGAGGCCAGAGAGAAGGCGCTTCTTCAATACACACAAAGGTTCTCTCTCATCAACAGCACGTGTTATTGTACAGTTATTTATCATTTGTACAACGTGACACGTTGGACAGGAAAGAAACCAGTGGGCTATACGTAGCTGGCTTGTGATGAACCGTATGACGAGCTCACTGTGGTGACTTTAGTTCCGTGGCGGCCATTTTGACTTACGGTACACCGTTGGTGGGCTCTACCTGGCCAAGTACAACCGCTCAGAACCTGACAAACATTTGTTATTGATTAATGAACAACTAAATAATTCCGTGAATTCAGACTGATAGAGAGCAGGTTAACGTTTCAATCCGGTTATATATATACAGGTCTAAAAACAGCAGTCTAACGATGGACAGCCTATGTGAACATGTGTTCTGAATTTGAAAAACTTTCGATGTTTACATGGTCATTTTTCAAGCCGATAGATTTTGATATTTTACAGATATGGCTCTGTGTGGAAAGCAGCTAGCGGGTAAAAATATCTTCATATATTTGCAAATCTTGCATTTATTTTGGTAGAGGGTTACAGATATTCAAAATGGCCGCCATGGGATACGGGACTGACCCAAATATAAAATTTAACTTATTACACATGGTTGGGGTCTGTCCACTCCATTTATGATTTGTAGGAATAATAGAATGGTTAATGATAATAACTCAATTCTCTATTATCTCAAGCAAAAAAAGTTTAATAATGTTACTTATCCACTTCCTGACTTAATATGGAGGCTAAGAGAAGGTTTAAAATGAACGGACCCCAACCTCAACCACTGTGAAAAAAACCCAAAAAAAACAAATTTAAAATAAAAAAAGACTAATTCACTTTCATTCTCAAATGGCCAGTTGTGTTTGTCGACCAGTAAACCAAAACATTTCTCACATGTGATTTAACTGGAGCTCTTGTAGAAAATAAGCCAGCTTCAAACCCAAAAGCGCAGATAAAGAAGTCGCGATACCTAAACATAGTAGGCAGCCAACTCCTTTTGTTTCATAACATATTCAAAGTAAATTGTCTCAAAGCTATTTCCACAAGATTAAAAGTTGGAACATCTGTTGTCAATGCACTTCATCATATAGCAATACATCAAGAGTGTTTGATAAATACGGATCAACAAGTCCATGTACTGTATATAACATCAGCGACTTAGTTAATGATACAATTTGTATCAAACAAGGTTTTTCTCTGTCTAGCACGGATTCAGCTGGGATCTGCTACAGACAACGGTTGACGCTGTTAGCCAAAAGCACAGCGAGGGGGAATCTGTTAAATATATTTACAGTACATACAAGTTTCGTTTACGAATGTCGAGAGGTTTCTGTGTCTGTAGCAGAAACCAGAGATGACCCAAAATAAAGGGCCAGAGAGAGAGAGAGAGAGAGAGAGAGAGAAAGTTAGAGAGAGCGTTAGAGAAAGATAGAGAGAGAGATGTCCCTTACTAAAACTAAGGTACACACGACAGGGTCACCCATCTCTACAGCTACAACTCTAACCAAAATACCAACGTCATCTCAAATAAGACGACCAGCTTTCAGACACCTATTTTACCAACAAGGAAAAAAACCCCACACGACGGCCGCACGACACACACGAAGAGGTTAATATAATACACAGACCTTGGTCAAATAGTAGTTTCGAACAGTCGTGATAATAGGAATACCAGGCGGGGGTTTGCCACCCATCAAATTAAGAAAATCACGGGGAAAAAAATCCGACATCAAGGTGGAATACTTATCTGTGACTGACACTTTCTTTACAGCCTGAAAGTAGGAAATCCCATCCATCAGGGGCAACACACATGCAAGGGAAAAAAAAACTTAAACACTGTTGGACTCAGGTCTGAGAGTAAGTACAGTGCACAGTGCACATAATGTGTGTGCATATTCCCTAAAAATCTGGTCATAGAGGTGGTGGATATGATTAAATAATCCTCATGTCAGTCACATTCGATGTACTTTAACCCAACACATTAGGTTGTGATAGGGCGGTAGAATTAAGGGGGGGGGTGCCTTTAACATTTCGATGCATAACATGTCCTGCATGAGAAGACACACATAATAAATTAAAAAAACAAAACAAAGCATGTGTAGAACAATCTCTTCAAGTCGCACTTTGTGTCAAAGTCACAGATCTCAAATCCCTCTCTCCACAATTCTTAACGTTGATTTAGCTGTCGCTGCTCAGTAACTCGAGCTGGATTTGGATTATCGTCAGCATTTAATATCCTTAACTTCTGCATTATCTCATTAATGTCATAAGAAAAGAAAGTATTATCCTTGCAGACAATCCAAAAGCCCTCCAGTATTGCACCATGCAAATCCAACAAAGCGTCTGCTGATACTAACAGTTTAGTTTGTGTTTTCCCCACTCAGAATACTGAACTGCTGTTACCAATGGGAGATCACATTTTCCCTAATTCTTCAGTAGCCTGTTTGGGCCTTCTCTGCCAGGATGGCGGCTGCCAGCTGTTGGGGATCAGTGACGTGGGGGCTCCTGGCCATCACCCGGCTCACCAGCTCCGGGGGAAAGATGTTACACAGGTTGACGTACACTTTCTCCCTCACGTCCTCATAGCGGCTGTGTGCAGGGGATTCTGAGTGCTGCGGCATATAGGAGGGCGGTGCGTGGGAGGGCAACGTCAGGTGAGCGCTGTGGGGCGGGTAAGGCTGGAGAGGAGTGCTGGACGGATGCGGCGGGTGAGGAGAGTGGGCCGGAGGTGGTGGGTGGTTCAGGTAATGTGTCGGGGAAGGGTGGAGAGCCGGGTGGGAGGAGTGGTGCTGGGCGTAGCCGTCCTGTGTCCATGGGGGGGTGTGCCAGGACGACTGGCGAGTGTCTGGCAGACTCTGATATGCAGACGGCTCGTACCTGGACGGCTGCAGTGGCGGCTGCCTGTAGTACGTGTCCCAGCTCGGCAAAGCTTTAGGTCGGTGGTGGTGGTGCGACGTAGAGAGGTGTTCGTACAGGTGGGAGTCCGACACACTCTCGGCTCGTGTTGGGGCAAGGCAGCGGCCGAGCGGGGAGCCAGGGGGGTGAGGGTTGGACTGGGGCAGAGAGTGGTAGTCGCCCGGGCAGCTGGAGCGCGCAGCGAGCGGCTGGTGCTGGAGATGAGGGGGTAAGGGGTAGAGAGGGCGCTTTGGGGGAACCTCTGGCGGAGGCTGATCATGAGCACAGCCCTGCACACGTGCCACACTCATGTGGTAACTGTGTGCGCCAGTATTGGACGTGTGACCTTGTTGGATATTTGGGTACTCGGCCGGATGAAGGCCACAAAGTTCATGGTTGGATGCAGCGTGATGGGGATACAACCGGCTGTGAGGATTAGCAAAATGGATGTTGTCCTCCAGCAAGGTGTCGGGGGGGCATCCGGGGCACGGCCTCTCACTGTACGAGTCGCAGCTGCTACCGCAGCTCGCGCTGCTTTCGCTGCCACACTCGGAGCCCGCGGAGCCCATCGAGCCCATCGAGCCCAAGCGCAGGTCCGCGTCGCTGGGGAAGCGACAGTCCGGGCTCCGTCTGGAGGACAGGCTCAGGCCCGAGTAGGCACGCGTTACTGAGTAGTAGCTCAGGTCTGGCGACTCACAGTGAGGGTAGAGGTCGTGGCTGGGGGCTGGCAGATGACCGTGAGGCGTGGCTGCTCTGGACTGTTGGTCCTGGGGGAGGCTAAGGCCGGATGGAGGGCCCCCTGGGGCAGGGGACATGGTGATACTCCCACTGCAGCTACTGCTGCTGCTAGAGCTGCTACCACTGCCGCCGCCACCGCCACACAAACTGCTCTTCTGGCTTTCCGCCCTCCCTTTGGCCAGAAGCTTCTCTTCGGCATCACTGTATGACAGAGCCCGGATGCTGGGGTCTGACTGCCTTTTCGGGGCCCCTTTTTTTGCCTCGATGCTGCCAGCTGGCACGCTGTGGCTCTTCACCAGCCCAGTGTCTCCCTGGTTCTTCGCGGTGACACAGGTCTTGGCGCTGGCCCGCAGCTCATCGGCCACGGCACGCTGAGGCTGAGCGCCTCTTTCTGGGTGGTAGTACTTACACTTGTGGCCGTAAGTGCACTTCTTTCCTGGAACAAAGAGCCAGAGGGTCTCCAAGTTTCATTACATAATAAATATTCAGAAATATTGTCTAACCTAACCGCACAATCGCTCAAACATTCTGAAGACACAAATACATAATGTTATCAATATGATTTTAATTTTCCTTAAGTCATCTCTTTGGTTTCCGTAAGCCAATACATGTCATTGAAAAATAAGAAGCAATGTTATTTCTGTAGTTGTGTATTTAGGTGAATTTTTGTACATATGTGTTCTCACCATATGGGCAAGGCTGTTTCTTCTGCTCTGGCATGACCGGTCTTTTCCTCAGGAAGTTGTCTAAGCTGGGGCCGTGACGACCAAGAGGGTCATCTGGGGGCATGAATCTGAGAGACGGCAAGGGAAGGGAGCACAGAACAAGATATTTACACCACAATTAGTTGAAGGATAATGTTTCTTTTAAGCCAGCGCACATTGTTAAGGTTGCATTAGGTTGCGTTCTTTTCTGGTAAATAGATTTGGTGGACGGATAAAATGAGACGAATCCAAGTGAAAATAATGTCAATTGTTGTTGCATTTGTTAAACCAGATGTCCAATCTTACAGACACCGTAGTCACATATTACCTTTCATATTTCATTCACAGTTGCTCCTCTGAATTTTAAAAAAATTCAGAGAAATATAAGTTCTCTGACCCCAAATCACCGAGAGGAGAGAAAAAAAAAATCGATCCCACACTAATCCACTCCTACTCACTTGTCATTGACAAAGGAGTACATGAGCAGCCGCTCGTCTATGAACTTCTTCCACTCAGGCTTCTCGTTAGCCAGGTCTCGGTAGTTGTCATTGGAGACTATGATGCCGTCTGACTCATACGCCAGCTTGACAATGAAGCGGTCGTCATAGCACACCACACGCCGACCTTGGACGCGCCGCGAGGGGGTGAAGACCAGGATCTTTTCCTTCTCCAGGCGACGCAAGATCTCCTGATCTGTGGAGGAGGGAGTTGCGGCAAAGTTAGAGTAGTAACGCCGATGTATCGATGGCGTTTGCGTTTTTGTTTGAGTCGAACAGCGTCTTTGCCCTGACCTGTTATAGGTGCATCAGGGCGGGACTGCTCTTTCCTCCATGCAGGCACAAACACCGTGATGTCATGATGGCCACGCTCCAGGAACCAATCTACAGCCAGCTGGATTCCCTGGCACGAAAACACTTCTTTGTTGCCATGACTACAGGACATAGACAAAAAAAGCAGGCGGTAATAGTGGATTAATGTTTTGAGTTTCAGTGGAGGTGTATACAGGTATTTTATACAATTAACACAGATACTACGACGTCAGTCTGCTGTATGAAATCAATAAGACATTATACAGTGACAGGAACATCTAATTTATTGTAGGACTGTTGTATTAGACTGCATTAGTTTTAGCTAGGTGTACCTAATAAACTGACAAGCGAGTGTAGATGTCTTTATGATAACAGCTACCTCAGACTGCTCACCTCATGGCTACATTACTGCCGTCCACCACGATCGGCCGCAGGTTGTCCTGGTCACCCAGAGAGTCTGAGGGACAAGGCGAGTCCGACCTCTGGCCATCCAGCAAATCAGAGCAACCACAAGACGAAGAGGAGGATGAGGAGGACGAGGTAGAGGCTAACGATCCGGCCGGCTGCTCGCTGTCCGTCTTGGTGCCCAGTTTGACCAGCTCTCCCAGTATGTCGTTGATGAGGGTGTCGGGGCCCAGCTTGGACAACACCAGTCGCACCGTCTCCTCGGAGTAGCCCAGCTTCAGGGCAAACTCCAGCTTAGCCTGGTACTCCTTCCCACTAGTCTCAGACGCTGGCTCTGATATGGAGGGATTGGCCAGAGGCTTGGTTGGGTTTTTACACGGGGAGCTGGGCTGGGACTGGGTTGGGGTGTCGCGTTCAAGCTCTGATGAGAGTTTGGATGGGGGCTCAGGGGGTCCCTCAGTGCCTAAGTCCACACACTGGGTCCGGCAAAGCGGCTGGTGGGTGTTTTTACTGTGAGTTGGCCCTCCCTCTCCTCCATCTGCGTCAGGGCCGGCAGCGAGGGTGGAGCTGGAGGACGGCGCCGGCTCGCACTCGGCATCGGGTCCGGCATTTTCCTCGCCGGTGCTACTGTTACCGGAGCTCTCCCCCTGCTCCTCCATAGCAGGGGGCCCGTCAGCGCCGCCAGCCTGCCGGTCAGCCCCCGCTACGTGGAGATACTCCAGATCCAGCCCCAGGTCGAGGATGTGGCCTGCCCCTGCCTCCACATGGTCCTTCTGACCCATGGATCTGTCACAGACATCCAGCACACCGGGCTTACTGCTGCCCTCTCACAAAGCTCGACTCATTGGTGCCTAAAGAAAGAGACAGGAGGGAGATGAGTGAGTGAGTCCCTTCATAATGATCTCTGAAATCAGTTTTGATCCGTTTCGGACAGTGGAAAACAATACATCAAAGTAATACTGTAGAAAATTTCCATGTTTGGGACTGGTTCTTAAATATAATATATTGATATATTTATTTAGATGACACTCTGATGACTAAAATTTGGGCAAAAACACAAGTATGTTATGAAAGCAACCACTGAAAAGCCAGAGAAATCATTTGCAGAATGAGAATTTGCATTCAGCTCCTATTGTTACATGATAATTTAAAGCTAACACTGCCTGTAATTTTAGGGTAATTTGACTTTTTAAAAAAATTTCCAAAGCCCTCCTAAGGCTATGAGCTGTCATGTTTACACGGGCTCTGACGGGCTGTCTCGGGCAGTCGGGGACATCGCTGAGGCAGGGACTGCGGACACAAAGACCTGATGGGGGCCTCTCGCCCTAATTAATGGACTCCCGCGTTTTGTTTTTTTTTTGTCTGGTCCCAGTGTGTTTTTATAGGGCCACGCCACAGCACAGCACATTAATCTAAGGGGGAACACAGGGTGAACTGTTCCGAAAAGAAGAAGAAAAAAAGAAGACACCAAGCCGTTAGCGGTGGGGCCGCCGGTCCCTTCCCCCTCACATTGTACCTGGTAATTAAGGTCCATATGCTTCTTCCCACTAGGGTGGCAGAGTCACTCATTAAAACACGGAGGGGCTCTGAGGCTACGGATCTGACCATCATATTGCATTCAGGCACATGAGATCTGGTTAGGCTAATCTGATTGGTGTCAAAGGTTTAGCTGCCCACAAATTACAGGGGGCACTTTTGGAAAGTTAATCTGAGATCTTGAAACTGATATCTTAATCTCTGGAAACACAAATTACAGGCCTGGTGTTTTCTGACTGGACTGTATTTAGTACACATTAAAATTTAGGGCTTAGAGTTCTCATGGAAAGTTACAATATCTACAATATTTATAGAAACTACCTCTAGCTATACAAGCCAATGTTTTACTGTGCTGAATTCCTTGTGTGTGTCATCAAACAAACAGGACTTTCCTGGTAAAGGTTCAACATACCCCAGAGGAAAACACAGTATCAGCAAACTCTACAAATGTAAATCTGCAGTTAGACGTTGCTTCAAGCGTTTAATACTGGTTGCTCCTCAGCATCTTCTATCCCAGAAACTGACTCAAACCCAAGTCATCAGGACGAAACAGTCGATGGAAGGGGAAGTGACTTAAAGCTGGTGGGGTAGGTGGTGGGGTAGGTGGTGGGGTAGGTGGTGGGGTGGGGGTGGGGGTGTGTGTGTGTGTGTGGGGGGGGGGGGGGGGGGGTGGAGCGAGTGCGCATTTTATAAAAAAGGGCTGCCTAGCAACGTGGCTGAGCTACTGTTGCTAAGCTACAGCTGTTGAAAGCATTCTCCCCTCCAAATGCCAAGACAGAGGCTGCAGCGTTCAGTCTGCGACCCATCTTACACACACACACACACACACACACACACACACACACACACACACACACACACACACAAAGTAGACGTTGCAAAAAAAGGTCTGGTGTGGGGGAGGGAGGGGCTTAAGTGTGCCTCACTGGCAACCCACCCTACCCCACAAGACAACAATAGACCTGCGGGATCCATCGGGACCGGGAACCTGGCATCCACCAGAATGGGCGTTGATGGTGCCCGTGCACACATGGAAAAACGCACAGATACAGGCACGTACACAACGCCCGCCTCACAAAGTGACTCATACTGCTGTGGCGAGAGCGGGGCAATCGGGAACAAATCATGCTCATTCTGCTCCGTCGACGGTATAACCGACACATGCAGAGGACCTTTCCGTTCACGTTTATCTCAGGCTTGTCAACATCTAGTATAAAAGCAAAAGCAGCGCATTAGCGTGATATTACACCAAAGACACCGGTCCAACAGAAGTAGATCGTCACCCATAAAGTCTTCAGGCATCCAAGAAGCTGTTGGTGACATAAACATATGATCCTCTTTAGATACAGTCTATTTTGGCAATGTCATTATAAAATTAGGGTTTATTCAATAAAATCTGGCTGGGAAAAAAAGTTGGATCAGTGCAAACTTAGTATATCAAACCTCACTACTTTTAGTACCAGTCGAAATTAGTATTGAGAACTGAAAGGTTACATCCAGTGTCTGGTCAGATTCATAATCTTGTTTATTTGATCAGATAGCTACTGATTTAATTCAAAATTCTGCCAATGCTAGACTGTAATATTGAGGCAATGCTCTTGCAAGGTTACTTTTCTTTGGAGAACATTTGAGAAATTTTACTTTTTCAACATGGGGTATGTATTGTTTTGGGACCAGTATTGAAGTAACATAACAGATTGGCACTAGTTTCAAAAACTACAAGTGATACCAGGCCTGAATCACTACCAGGCAACTATTCATCAGAAAAAAACAAAACATAAAGTGGTAATGGAGTATTCAAGATTCCCCTGTTTTGTTTTGAGAAAACACTCCAAAACCCAATTATATTAACTGCTAAACTAACTAAAAAAAATTGCAAATGTTCACCTACAACATGAGGGGAAACACTGTTCTGTAAAAACACATGGCAGATTATTACAAACAGTCATTGTTAGATCTTTTCTATTTTGTCAAGGGTTCAGAACTTCAATTTCTTGCTTCAGAGCGACTGTATCGCAATCACATTAACCGCATTTTATTTTTTTTACAATCTTTACAAACCTGACCATAATCCTGTTAAGGCCTGTTAAAAGCGAGTCTTTTCATAGTTAGAAAAAAAAAAAAAAACATCTTCAAGTGTGGTCCCAGCTCCACAGAAACTTGCATTCAGTGCATTGTGGCGTCCTCCAATCAGGCCTGGTCTCAACGGACCAACGGCAGAGCGACCTCATCGGACCCTCTCCAGACCCCCGGGCTGCGTGAGTGCATCTTTCAAACATCAGCCGTCCAGCTCCCACACACACACACACACACACATAGAGCAGCAGCAGTGTCGGCTTTCATGAAGGCAGTAATGAATATGTAACACAGTCTTTACAGCGCTTTGTATGTGGGAGCTTTGAGCTTTGTGTAAGTGTGTGCAATTGGGGGGGGGGGGTGTCTGGCGGTACATCACTGTGTGGCCGACACTGTGCAAAACTTATTGTAAAACGGGGGCTGTCCCGGGCAGAATAATCAGCCTGGGGAAATAGGGTGTGTGTGTGTGTGTGTGCGTGCGTGTGCGTGTATAGATGGCGCACTAGGCTTTTCCCCGCCAGCAGCAGGGCAACAGATGTCTGCTGAGCAGTACTCGCAACTGGTGTCTCCGCTTCTCTCTCGCTCTCTCTCTCTCTCTCTCTCTCTCTCTCTCACACACACACACACACACACACACACACACACACACACACACACACACACCACCCGTCTCCACACGGCCAAGAGAGCGACAAGAAGGCAGCAGCAGGACATACAGGCACTGACACACAAACACACACACAAACACTTTCAAAGGCTAACATCTTAAGCCAAAGTACTTCTTGCTTCCTCCAGCCTCATGTGACCCAGATAAAAAAGGAGCTTGCTTTTTTGTTGCCTCCCCACAAATTCCCCACAACAAGCCCCCCCCCCTCTCCCCAACCAAGCTTCATATCAACACAGATGACACAGTTTGAAATTCAAACAACTGCAGTGGCAGTGTAACAGCTGCAGACTTGAGCAAAGTTTGGGCAGGTGCAGTAGAGTCAGTGCTACGAACTCTTATGACTAAGGGCTGCACACCAGGGATTTTTTCATGTGATGTAGTGGCGAAACTGACACGGGGCCCAGTAGAGACTCAAACTGTCACTCAGCCAAACTCAGCCAGCGAGCCAGATCTCTGGTCTGCCATATGTCACATGCAAAGCTAGTGAGACAGAGAAAATCTACTGCATCATTTCCTTTTCTTTTCTTTTTTTTTTTAAACTGATCAACACTCAGGCCTGTTTTAAATTCAGGGGAATCCAGTAATTTACAACATGCAATTTAAGGGAAATCAGTGATTTATGATGCTGCAGCCCTGCACAGGCCTGGCCAGGCTGGTTGGGAAGCAGTAACCTGTCATACAGGCTATGCTTCTGTAGCTTGGGTTCTCTGCATCATCTCAATGGTCTTAGTGTCATTGAGACACAGAAATTAAAAAGCAAGGGTGCCAAAAAAAGGGGAACTTTTCAAATGAAAAGCAAGCTCGAAAGTAAAATTTCAGTATAAAAGTCTTCATCACACTTACCAGGGCCTTAAATAACAACAAACAATGAAGAAGGGGAAGTTCATTAGCTCATGTCCGCATATTTAAATCCTTAAAGACCAGGCAGGAAACACTGTAGGTGAAACTGAGAAAAAAACAAACGCCAGTCGCAAAGTTCCCACAGCAGCTACATCCAAGCTCAGCGTTTTTCTTCACTGCAGGTAAAGTCCAGAGCACCCAACTCCAGCCAAGCGCCTCTGTCCTCTGCGTCTAAGTGTCCTCCAGAGCTGGATTTTTTTTTTTCCCCCCTACAGAAGCAGGCAAGTTGGACAATGAGTGGCAGAACAGATGGACCAACAATGTCTGCCATTCCCTCATTTAGAGGGGCTGATTCTCCACCAATCAGAACGCGGCGGCTTTACAATGAGGCGCAGGAGACAAGGGGAGGAGGAGGGGAGTGGCTGTGGGCGAATGCCTGCAACATCCAGCTTCCCCAAGGCACGCGTACTCAATGTGCACCAGCACACACACACACACACACACACACACACACACACACACACACACACACACACACACACACACACACACACACACACACACACACACACACACACACACACACACCTCCTCAGACTGAAAGGGCTTCCCCTGTGTGGCCGATGAATCAACGAGGGGTGGGTGGATGAACAATAGAGTCACACAATGGGAGGCTGGGGAGGGCAGCTGCAGTGTGAGGGCTGGTGCTATTACGGCCCAGGGCAGCAATGGAGAACACCTGGCTACAGAGCGCCACAGTCACTCTCCTCCCTTTGTCTCGGGGCCGGGGGTGGCGGTGGTGGTGGTGGTGGTGGTGGGGGTCTCAGACAAAAAGAAAGGACCGAGGCAGGCTGAAACACTAGCGTGGCCTTTAAGTGAGTGCCGGAGGAAAGAGGAGAGTGTGGCCGGGCTTAAAGGGGGAGAAAAAGGACGAGTGTGGGGGGTGGGAGACATCAAAAAGTTTTATGTCCAGATGAGTATGAGGAGGGGACCGGTCCCTCATTGTTGCGGCACACTTCAGGCGGATGACTCGGAAGCACAAATCTTGGCCTTTCTGTCTTCTTTGTGAGATCGTGCAGCCCAAGCACAATCTGTAGAGAATTTGAATAAGTTCAACAAAATAAAATGATTGTCATCCAAAGTAATACAACAGTATATTTTCTGCCTGTGCACCAGGGTCACTGTGATGCAAACACACAGGAGAGAGTTCCATTACACAGTTACAAATGCTACAAAGCCACTAACAATGCAAAGGAATGAGAATTGGCTACAATAGGGCACCGAGCCAATGGGGAAAAAGAAGTTTGGTCTTTCGCTGGCCACTTCAGTGCAGTACAGTCGTATCAGGCCGGACTACTGGAATATGCACACAGAATGGATGGGGGTGAAACGCCAAGCGCAGTAAGTGGGAAGCAGCAAACAGGCAGGTCAAAAATGAAAAATTATAAATTGCAAGCACAGTGTAACAGGAACAAAAAGGAGTTTGGTATCACTTGCCATTGTAAAAAGCCGAGGAAGAGGCACCATGCGAGCCAACGAATAATAAATAACATCTCCACATCAGACTAAGTATTTGAGCTGTCTACACATCCCAAATACAGTATATCTTCTTTACTAAAACAAATGACTCTGGAGCCAAGCCAAGTAGCACAAACGAATTCCTCTGGCTGACAAAGTGTAGTACAAGTTCTTCGGCTCCAATGCGGTCAAATAAAAGCAAACTGTGTTCACATTCCTGCTGCTGAACGATAACGGTCTTCGCCTCCAAATCCTGAGCTCTTTTTCTGAAGAAGTTGGCCCAAAAAAACGTCTGTGCAGATAGAGCACATCATACAACAAGAGGCACGTTAATGTTTTCGCCGTCCCCCGGTGCAAAGCTAATCAGCAGATGGAACGTGAGACGGTCTAAGGTTCACGGTGTCTGATTGGGGAGCGTCGGCTCCAGTAACGTAGGTGTTGTTTGGCACCGAACTCTGCCAGAAAGCAATGCTCTCAGGGTCACTGTTGGTCTTTTTCCCACCCACAGCTGTGGTCACGAGGTTTCAGTGGTGACAGGAGGGAGAAAAAAAAAAAAAATGGGTATAAGCAGCCAAGTGAGGCTCCTGTATGAGGCAGCCAACCTCATTCTGCATAATGGGGTGAGAGGAGGTTATTATAAAAGGAAGAGTGTACTGGGGAGCTCCACACCGCAAGAGCCCAGCTGAGGTGATCTAAGCAACGGATATGGGAGAATATCACTCCAAAATCCGAAGATATTCAGTTTGCTGCCATGTATTGATACAAAGAAAAGGAGAACATTGTCATAAGCGAGGAATCGTCCGGAATTTTTGCTTGAGCAAAAAGAGGGAAATGATTCATCAGTTATAGCAGCCGATTGCATTTCTACCAATTGACTAATCGACTGAGCGTTTAAGGTAAAAACTGATAAGATTTTGCAAAAAAAAGAAAAGCATATTTATGGTGGTGATGCTGTTGTTAAGAACTTTTGTCCATGAATAATGATACAGAGAGGGAAATGGGGGAGTTTTTATAAAAACACATGAAAATGTCAAAGTAATATCAGATGTGATGTGGTGTGGAAATAGGACACTAAGCAGGTGGTGTAGAAAATTTGGTTGCTTGACAAAAATTAATTTACAATGTTGATCATTGATTCATTGTTTTAGTCATTTATCAAGCAAAAAATGCCAAACATTCACTGGTTTGCCGCCTTTTTTTTTGCTTCAAACCACTAGAAATCGAATTAGGGCCTGCAACTAGCGATTATTGATTAATCTGCCAGTTATTTGCTCAGTTAATCGATGAATAACATTTTCTATAAAGTGCCCACCAGCCCAAGGAGATGTTTTCAAACTTATCTTGTTCAACAGTCCAAAACCCAAACATATAAAAATTTATTTAAAAGAAAAGCGTCAAACCCTTGCAAATCATTGTTAGTTTGCAGGCCTTGTGCACCTTGTGCGCAATACAACACTGTGGCGACATAACTGCAGCTCACACCGCTGGATTGCCAAGTTCTAAATAGTTACAGTGTGGCCTCACCACAAGGTTTTAAATAAACACCAGAGGGCAACACGTCTGCCAACAGAAATATTAATGTAAAAAGATCAGGCGAGACATCCAGCACAGTTTGTCTTGGCAGCAACAAGTTAGTATGTAATTAAGAGCAAGTGAGACTGTGTTCTCAGTCCACTTGCCAAGTAAAATACGAGTTCTCTCAGCTTTAGTGGCTCGATGGGCAAACAACTGCCTGATTAAATAAGAATGCGTTCCGAGTCGGCTTGCCCGGACAGATAAGGCTGATGAGGGGAAGATGCGGCAGCTGACCGACTGCACCCTGTCCAAACATATAGACAGAGGAGCACTCTGTCGACCATCTGTCGCTACAAACAGGTGCGTCGTTTCCACCCAACAACTGCTGCGGCAACAGGGTGATGGGTTTTTATCTCTCTGGAGCCTGAAAGCACTAAATGCATGTGCGGCAAAGCTAAGCTACAGAGCTCTATTCACTCTGGGGAGGGAAAAGGCGAAGACACAGAGGGGGCATCTGTTCCAGGGAGCACCGAAATAGTGCTCTGCAGGTGTTTGAATCTGCTCCAGCGCTGCTACCGACAGTTATCTCCATTATTGGATCATTTGCTTCATAAATCGTGGGGGTCAGTGGGAGATGGGAAACCAAAACCAAAAAAAGAAACCAGACTGTTAACACAGCACAGCAGAAGTTCCTAAAAACCTAATGTGACTTCCTGGAGGAGCCCGTTTTGTCTGATCAGCAGTTCAAAACCCAAAAGACATTCAGGTTATGATAATTGCAAAAACAGCAAGTACCGGCAAATCCTTACGACCGAGAAGCCTGAAAAACTCCTCTAACAATTCTCCAGTTATCAGAAAATAGTTTATTTTTTTCTGGGAGAAACTGCTCAACCAAGGTCTTGGCAACAGAAGGAGGCCTCTTGCCCTCTTGACCTCTCCGACCCGTCTTCTGACCCCCGCGTTTGCAGCCGGCACTGAAAAACAGCAACAAAAACGGCCGGTATAGATTAGGTCAGGATATCAAGGCAACGCGCGCCAGCTCGGATGTGTGAGCGCCGGAATCGCCTGTCAGTCAAATCAATACCTTTACCATGGAAATCAGAACCGCAACGAGATCCCGTGCATACATAAAGGGGATTATTTGACTTATATCAGCCTTTCGGAGCTGCATTTTAAAAAGGCCTCTCTGCAAGGAGATTAGCAGAAGAGAGAAGTGGCAGCAGCAGCAGCCAGGTCTCCAGCTCCCACTTTTAAGTTTGGAGTCAGAGGGAATGGACAGAAGTTAAAGGAGAGGATGGAATAAAAGCCTGCTGGGATGGGGAGAGACAGCTGCTGGGGCTCGTGTCACCCCCCCCCCCCCCAAACACACACACACACACACACACACACACACACACACCTTCTCCCCCTCCCCAAACAGAAAACCTTATCCTGCTACTGCACTGATCCTCCGGGAGCCACCTCCACCAAACAGTGTGCAGCAGAGACACAGCTGCCAGGAGGAGGACAGACAGAAAGGGACAGACAGAGTCTCCGCTGTCCCTCCGTGAATCCGGCCGAGAACCGACAACTAGTGGGAGCTTGTGTTCCGCTCGGGCCTCCTCCGCTCTCCGGAGCCATCTCCCCGTCGTTCAGACACATTTCCCAGCAGGATTTGGCCTCGGCGAGTCGGCGAGAACAAAGGCGGCGGCCCCCCCGTCGATACAAAAGAAGAGGGAGGAGGGAGGCAGGAGGGAGGGAGGAGGAGGGAGGGGGGGGGGGAGGGAGGGGCGCAACAAACCCACACCACAAAACCAACACCCCCTCCCTGCCCCTCCACACACACACACCGCACACGCACACACACGCACACAAACACACACACACACGCACACGCACGCACGCACACACACACACACCCTCCTCCTCCGGCTCTCCTCGCCCGCCCTTCGCCTGGCCAGGCCAGGCCCAGGGCGCTCACCTGCGTCGTTGTCCAGAAGGGCGAGATCTACGAAGCACAGACTACTAAGGGAGAGGGAGGGAGGAGGGAGGAGGGAGAGGGGGGAGGGCGGAGGAGGCGGGGTCACGCACGTCTGCAACCAACACCGTCACGACCTCCCTGCAGCTCCCCCCTCCCCGCACACACACGCACGCACATGCACACGCACACACACATGCACATGCACGCACAGCCACGCACGCACGCACACACCCCAACCTGCGGCTCCTCCGGCGAGCGCGTTCCGCCGTTCCGCGCTGCTCGGCAGCCAGCAGGCGCGCTCACCTGCGTCGGGGCCGCCGCCGCCGCCGCCGCCGCCGCCGGGGCAGCGACACTTCAGCTCAGCGGACAGAAATGATATTTAAAAAAAATAACAATAATAATTAAAAAAAAATAAAAACATTTAAAAAGCGAGCAGCGGTTCCCATCACATAGTGGCGACGCAAAACATCCGGCCGGATTTGCGGCGTGACCCAGCCAGGATGCGTCAAGCCGGAGAGGGTGACGCCGCCGCTTCCCCCGCGGCGCGGCTTCAAAATAAAGGGCCAAAGCGTGGTACCGCGGACCGAGCGCCGACGCGTGATAAAGCGAGTTTATCTCCACGTTTCTCCGCGTTGCATCTCACGTGTGATGGGTTTTGTGATATAAGATCAGGGAACCGTGAGAGAAAAGGCGGCGCCGTGCCAACGGAAGCTGCAGGCGAACGGGACCTTGGACTTTACTCGCAAAACGCTTCCTGTTTTAAAAACGTCCCACGTTCCTCTGATGATGTCCGAGACGATGCTTAAAACCCTTTGGTGAAAATTCGGAAATCGTATTTTAGGCGTAAACAGGAAACTTTACTTTGAAGGATCGAGGCTGGGCCAGGTCTGTTCGGAGGCGACACGAATGGGATTGGGCCGTGAGGTGCGCGATGGCGACACCCTGTGGCCAAAATCTATAACGGCAGGTACCTGTTTCTTTTTAGGGTTATGTGGCCACAGGACTATTTATTTATTTCCTGTGATTTTTGTGTGTTTTTTCTCCATAGAGTACTACAGGTAGTGCCACTAGTACTTCATTCAGTTGACTTGTTCTAAAATGACTTTCCACGCAAAACACTATTTATTTTCATAACTAGGAAGTCGCTTGAGATGGATTCTCTTTTAAAAGAGATAAAACGGACCTAGACGAAACGGCAAAGTAGTGAGAGACATAAAAATGTAATTTACAGGATTAAAAAACTGCATATCGCAGAAAAAAAACCATCAGTGGCACAAAGGAGAAATATTGGCTATTTAAAACAGTAAAATTTTTCAGGGAATGTGTTTTGAAATAGCTGTTTGCATTCCTGTTATGAAGGTTTTGGTCCAAAATCACAAATATCATGTATTGTTAGAGCTGTTAGAAATTTAACCACCAAACTTTATATAATGATCAGTTAAAATTAGCCCCACCTTGAAAAACTACAAACATTAAATACTACTGATATAATGAAATGTTTAATACTGATGCATTCATTATAACAGGACTTTTAACTTGTAATAACTACATTTATGCAAGTAAAGGATCCAAATGATACTTACATCTTTATGGTGCGTTTTCTTTCCCCGGCATATTGTTCTTCCAGACTTTTTATGTTCTCATGCAGCTCAACTTTTGAAAATCTGGAATACATCAGAATTTTGCCATTGGTAGGGCAATAAATCAGAACAGAGTTATGGTCCAGTATTTGGAGTTAATTCAGTTTTGTCACAAAGGATGAAACCACACTGTAAATTACTTCTGATTTTATTCAATGGAAAAAAAAAAGACCTTCAGGAAAATACAGTAATTCCCATAGTACACACAGAGAGGACATAAATTAGAGAGGCATGGCAGAGAGACGTTTGAGGGGAAACTTGTCACCTGGCAGGTGGAAAACATTTGATCCACGCTGCCACACAGCCAGGGGCACACTGCACTATGCAGGATGTGGAGGAACCAGTAAAATCACACTCTGGACTTGCGTAATTCGTAATGTGAACAAAAGTCGATTATTCCTGTACACAAACGTCTAAATGATAGTACAAAAGGGAATAATACAAAATACAAAACAGGGAAAAAACTGCCCTCAAAATAAACCATAAATATTCATATTGATGCACATTGGTTTAACAAAACAATTGCTTCTGTAAACATTTTCAACATAAGGTGTGCATTACAATTTAAAAACCACTGCAGTCGCATACTTATCTGAAGGGTTACATAATAAAAATCGCAGAAACAAGACTAAAAACTAAGTCCAAGTTAAAAATATGCCGCTTCGTTCACGCCATCTGAAGTGGTTTTGTAACACTGCTATAAGAACGTGTGATTTTCTTTTTTCCCCTTCCTTGCTTTTCACAGATGAGTGGACAGTGAAAAGGATCTCATTTCCATGTCCTGCAGCTCTCAGCAGGTCACCCCACAAACGACGGTGAAGGCACCACCCTTGACTGAGAGAGGGACACGCAGAGTCATGAAGGGGCTAAAAACATTGCAGGTTTCGAGTCCTGTTATCAAGTTCTCTCATTCATACATACGCACAGCCACAGGATGGATTCTACATTTTTTAACAGTGAAATGAGACTGTCTTATGAAGTGACAAAAAAGACTTTGCCTTGTCTTTCTGGTTTCGGGGGACGAGTGAGGAAGAAAAATAGAAATGAAGTAAAATACAATTCTGGGATGTAGCAATGGTCCAGTTAAAGTAGTGTATTTGTCTCTTCTGTCCAAACTGGACTGTGTAAACTAACTGCCTGTCTGAAGCCCAAAATGTCAAAAACAGAGGTCCAATATTGAATCAAATAGCTGGTTCAGACTAAAGTGTTCCAACAGTACATAAAAACCAAATGCCTTCGCTTTTCACAGAGGATTTTGAACAGTTTGAGACCCTTCTAAGGCAACCGCTTGGTTGAACATTAAGCTAAAGTCTCCTCTAAAAAAAGAGTCGGATGATCACGGACCTGAACTGTGCAGACGGAGGACCGTCTGGCCGATCCTGGTTTCCTCCTCTCTCTGTGGAGTGTGACACCAAAAGCATCTTCTCAGCCCCGCTTAAGTGACATCCATGCACACGCTGCCGCCATTTCCCTTACTGTCACTTCTGCTCACTGGCCTCCATGCTACGTTAATGGCCACCTGCTAATTCTGCATGTCTAATTCACAGTTTATCCTAGCCCTACTTATGACTGATGTTAAAGGAAAAATCCACCAGACCAGAAAGGAAAAAAAAAACCAAAACAGCTATTGCTAATGAACCTCACATTTCTGGGTCTATTTTGTGGTTTGGTGGTAGACGAAGCAGATGAAGGAAAAGCCAGCGAACCAGAGAAATTGCGACACTTCATCACAAAACAAGCCCCTGGAGAAATATCACAGATCGATGATAAATAGGGTGGATTCTTCCTTTAAATCTCATCTACAGGCGTGTCCTGTGTTCTTACGCTTTATTTTATGTGCAGCAAGTCACATACAAAATATACAGTGTATTAAAAACTGGGGCTAAATTTTGTTAATAACACCAAAGCAACATGCTGTCATAAACAGGGCTACTTCTGTCTGACATAACCTACAGTACGTGAGGCAATGTGGTAAAAGTTGAGAAAGTGTCGGTTAAAACCCGGGAGAGTCGAGAGCCCACAAGGTTGATGTAGTTAGTATGTACAAGCTGATATCCAGTACCCTGTATTTAATGGATATATCAAGAAGGTCCCTTAAAAAATCTTCACTTTCAGGAGGAGAAGGCAAAAAAGTGAAGACACAGAGGCAGATTTACAGGTCAAGCATTGTTTATGGGAGTAAAACTGTGACTGTGAACTAGTGTTTAATGACATGCTTGACGTGGAAATCTATCATGGAGGGAATAAGAGTTAATTTTACTCTAACAGGACCTGGACTAAACACAGCCACAAACAGCTAAACTCAAGTCGTGGCACGTACAGTATTCGCCTTCTTCAAATACAGCGACGGCTGCGTTTAGCCTCTTATCGTCCCTTCAGACACGCACACATGCTCAGTGTTTTCCTCCAATCACACACACACGCACACACACGCACACACACGCACACGATGCAAAGATTTACTATGACAAACAAAGATTTACCATCACCAGGCAACAGATCCCACGTCCCTTGCAGGGGAAGGAGGAGGAGCGGGTTCAGCTCGAAGGTTGGGCTGGGGTGAGGAGAACCTGGAGGCTAGTGGGGGTTTCTGTTGTAATATAGTTTACTAGTACACTGAGTGGACTTGTGACAGCGCACACAAACAGAACGCATCTCCCCGCCCCCCCTAAACAAACACACACCCAATTCCTCGCCTCTTTTCATGATTACAGTCCAATCCGTTGTTTGTTTGCCCGAGAAGGGGAGAGCGAGCCATTCCCTCCGCAGAGATGCTTCTCCAGCTCAGGGCTCTAGGCTGTTCCCTCTTCTTCATCGCCATTGGTCATAGTCACAATCGTCATCTGTTGGTCGCTGCTTAGGTATGGTCATCGTGTTGGCTGGCGTTGCGGGAGGTCAACTACCAGCTCATGAGGGAGGTGCGTCCCAGGGTCATGAAGTACACCTGGCTGGCACCTCCGGGTCGCACAGAGGCAAAGAAGACCTGTCAGACAAAGGTAAATCACATGGGCTCAATATTTGGTGGCATTTCCGATCAAGCAGTTTGAACTGAGGGAGCCAGTGGTTGGTATTTAATGTCACAGGGACTGTGGGACTGTGGTGGCTCCCTGCATTGTCTGTAGAATATTTTATTTGCCAAGGCACTTTGTATGCTGTGTAGTTTCTTTTTTTCGATTGTGATTTACAGTAGTTGCTGCTTAAATTTTCTGGATAATCAGTCGCACTGCACTGAACTCTGAAAGTCAAGTTTTATGTTGTTTCTGTTAATATAATCGGCCCACGTATTTTTAAAGTTGGAAGGTAGAGAGATTGGAAAGGATATAAGTTGAGAAAAATGACAGAAAGGCAGAAAGAAAAGGACAGAAAAAAACAAAGAGGAAGACAGACCAAATAACAAACTAATAAAAAGAAAGAAAAATAAATAACAGCAAGGAAGAAAAGACAAAAGGAGAAAGAGGAAAAAAAAGCAGAAACAAAGAAAACAATTATTCTCACCTTGTCATTCCTCTCACAAAGGAACTTGAGTCTTTGGGCCCTTTTGTGCATGAAGACGCCGTCCAGGTGTCCTGTCTCCACAGAGCGGATCTCTATGGCCTTCTCCCCCCAGCCCATGATCTGGTTTGACCTAATGTAGGCTTCACAAACACGGGGAGTTTTAAGAGAATTTGCCTCGCTGGCACTCATGGTGCACACTGAAGAGCAGGTAACAGGTCAGAACGAGCCTCTACCTGCTGGACTGGGCTCAACTTTTTAAAAAAAGATTTCTTTCTCTTTTTTTAAATGGCCCCCACTTACCCACTGAAGTCGGCATTTCTCCCCACTGCAGCACCACATCCTTGGTGATGCGTCCGTAGGTGTTGACGTAGACGCCCTCGTCCTCGTAACACACCAGCAGCTCGATCCCGTCGGTGTTGGGCAAGATGATGATGGCGTGGCACTGAATGCTGGTCTGGATCTGAGGGGGGAGGTGGGAAGCGTTAAAGAGAGTAAATTGCATTTAAAAAAAAAACAAAACAAACACACAAGAAAAACAGGTGTGATCCCACTGTTGGCTGAGTGCTCACATGTGTGGGCAGGTAGATGTCGTAGACAGCACCGGAATCCACATCCACGGCGTGGAAGCCTGAACAGGAGCCGTAGATGACCTTTAACCTCTGACCCTCCTCCACCGTCAGGTCAACCAGCAGAGGCTTGTGCACAAGGTCACCAAAAGACTAGAACCAACCATGGATGTAGGAGTTAGTCAGGTCGACTAGAACAGAAGCAATAACTAAAAACAGTCTTTAACCAAACTTACCTTAAATGCCATGAATTTGTGGTAGGGTTTGGGGGCCCAGGCATAAACTTCCACAGAATTTTTCAAGGCCAGCACCAAGAACTTAATCCTCTCGTACTTCACTGGAATGAAAAGAAGAAGCGAGTTAGTTTTGAGTGACAACAGCACCTAAGTTGAGACTTGCTAACAACCGTCAGTTAAGTTTAAACCTCTATGTGTGTGTATTATTCATTCCAGGTTTAAGAGTCTCTGACAGGTAAGGAAACATACCGACTTTGTAGTGAACGCAGCCCTCCAGGTCGCCCACATTGACCCAGCCCTGCTTCTTCTCCACCTCCGGGTCATTGTGCAAAATCTTGTTTCTGAGCCAGGACAGGTAATACACCCGCAGCTTGTTCTTTTTACCTGTGGGACAGGGGGGAGTTTCCATGTAGGGGGAGAAATGTGAGAGAAAGAACGACCTCAGGCACATTTGGGGATTCTTCTAGGAATCATTTAAAGGACACCTTTCACAGCCTCGTATTGCGAAGTGCATTTAAACAGAGATAAAAGTTTATACTTGTCATTATTGCCAAAGACAAGTCAGCATTAGTTTTCCCGCCCTTTGTGAAATTTGATGTAGACAGAGGCCACCTATCCATCCAAGCTTTTATCACTACTTCTGTGCAAGTGGGGAAAAACCTACTGTACTGTACCTGATATGGTGACCAGGACATTGAGTCCCTCCAGGACGTCCATCTGTTGGATGCGTCGTCGGTTGATCAGGGGGTAGACCTTCCCCTGACCGCTTCGGTCCAGCAGCATCAGGCCGCTCTCTGTCCCCACCAGCAGGTTCACCCCTGGAGCAGTCACGGACGTACACGCAAACGTAAGCTAGTACCAGTGGTTGTAAGTGGCTCTCTGTACCGTATCCCATGTTGATTTTCCACATACACCTACCCCAGAGTGCAGCACACAGGATCTCAGAGTTGAACCTCTTCTTGTACTTGCGGATCTCTGGCGTGTCGCTCGGCGGGCGCGTGTTGACCGGGTTGACGTTGACCACCGAGCCCTTACGGGAAGGGTCGGACCTGAGCGGGTCCACCAGCCGTCCGTCCTGCCCGAATCCGGCTGGAGGGGGGGAAAAAAAGGCACTACATGAACATGTCATCTTCATCCACATCTTCAGTTTTTTAACATCACATTTGTACTTGTTGCACAACATATTCTAATAGGGAGTACATGAGACTATCCTGCAGACATTTTCTCCAACACTGGAATGTATAGTTTACAACTTGACTCATCGCCACAGCTCAAATGTTTCAACATAATTCCTTCATCAATATTGGGAAAAAAGTTTTGAAAAATGTGTGGGGGAGAAACTATTTTTCATAAAAACTCCCTCCAAGAAAAAAACTCGTCTGTCAGTCTTCAGGGAACTGAAGTGGCTTCACAGTTTTTAATTACCCATGTTGTTGAGGGAGCTGCCGCTGGATGGTGAGATCTGGAGAAGGCGTGGGTCGATGAAGGGAGTGAAGGAGGAGGAAGACTTGTGTTTGGACATGGAGTTGCTCTCTGACTGGGACTGAGAGAGATTTAAGACATTTTAGAACACTAGTGACTCTAAAATGAGGTGAGGAAATAACATAACTAACACAGATGCAAAACAGATTATTTAGGCTTTGATCAAATACGTCACATAAACATTTGCTGCCCCCCTTTTTTTTTTTTTTAATTTCTATTTATAAAACTGACTATGACTGTTGATTTATACTGCAATAGCAACAGGCCCCCCAGTTCTGAGCACATGAATCACAGCTCTGCCTCTGGGGGCTCATAAAACCACATTCAACTTTACTGTGTTCGATCAAACTACAGCTATTATGACACAAACAACTGGGAAAACAAAGTTCGCTGTGAAACTCAGGTTTATGACGAATCAGGTATACAAGAGAAAACGTGCAGTTATGTTAGTTGTTTTGAAGCTTGCAAAGACAGAAATGTTATAAAGGCAAAACATGTGAGATGGGGATTAAAGTGTTGAGGGAAATGAGAAATGATCCAAACTTGTGTTATGAGTAATGAAACCTCCTCCATCTACTCTAATAAAGCACAGATGGAAGACAATTGTAATTCCACCACCCAAGATGCCTGTTGCTTGCTATGGTGTGTTAAACCAGGAAAGAAGCAGTTATCTAAGATAATCATTAAAAATAATGTGATTTCTTTTCTGTAAGCAGTTCATCAATGTCTACAGAATTGCAATCAAAAAATAAATTTAAAAATATCATCATTTCACCCTTACAGGCTAGCAAAACATAACACAAGGCATGCCATCACCCAACACTAACAAAACTACTCAAAGTGGCTCTATCATGATGTACTGCTAAGAAACGGTTTGTTTGTGGTTCACCCCAAGATGCTCCGCTTTTAGGTTCCTCCACGCCCTGACCACGTTCTATCACCAGGAGGGGCCAGTGTTAGCAGCCAATCAGTGCGATGCAGTGAAGTGCAGGAGGGAAGGAGGCCGCAGCCGCTCAGAAGACTCAAACCAGGTGTCAGCCAAGCCACAAGGGGGCAGAGGAGAGCCAGAGTGAAGCCAGGAGGAGACACAGACAGGGTGGGGTGGGAGGGGTGGGGTGGGGTTGGGGGTTGGGGGGTAGGATAGGGCGCAGAGAGGCTCAGACCAACAATCAAGGACTGGACGGTGGGTATGTACAGACTTGGATAAGCAAAGAGGTCGATATTATCCAAACCTCCATAAAGTAACTAGAGATAAGAGCATTACCAAATTGTTTATTTTACCTAGCTTCCTGTCCAGGGGGAGGATGGCAATAAAAAGTTATAGTATGAGTGTATTCGATAGCTGATACTCTACTACTGTGGCCAACTTCTAAATCCCCCAGTAGGTCGTAAATCCTTTATGATCTTGGACTCGAGCTAGATAAAAACAACATTTGCAACTGCTCCTTGACCCAAATCTACTTCCTGCACGTCCAAGCCTGTTCACCCGCAGCCATCCGTTCCTTAGTTGTCTCCGTGATGTGAGGGTGACATACCTCTATGGCAGTGAGCTTGTCCAGGGGGTTCTGTGGGGACATGGCAGGACTGGCATTGCTAGATGATGAGGGGAAGGAGGAAGAGGAGGAGGAGGTGGTGGAGGAGGAGGAAGGGATGGTTGTGGAAGAGGAAGGGGAGTGATGGCTCTGCTGGATAAGGTCTGGTAGGTGGTGTATGCGGACGGCAAAGCCATTTTTCTCTGGGAGGACGTGGCTGGGGGGTTGGGGCTGGCCTTGGCCGTGGCCAGAGCCGGCCGAGGAAGAGGAGCAAGACGAGAGATTGACCAACCGCTTAATGTCAACCGTGCTCTGGAAGCAAGAACAGGCACACTTGGGCTCGAGCAAGCAGGTGGAGGGAAGGTGGAGCTGTACGTTTGGCTGCCTGCTGCTTCCTATCATGAAGCAGCAGGCTGAATCTGGATGCTCTCATCCGGACATTATACACCACATATTCTTTAAATTCATCTTTTGGTCTCCAAAGTCATGTTAAATTCAGTTTAAAACAATCTGATATGTTAGATTCCCCATCTGTGTATTTTATATGTGAAACAGCAAATCTACAGTGACTGAAATTGAAAATGTGTTTAAAAAAAAAAAAAAAAAAAAAAAGGCACAGAGAAAAATGGTGGAGAATTAGTGGGCAATGACACTGGACAAAGAAAAAGGAAAATGACATTTCTAACAACTATATGCGAGCAGAATGTCCCTTTAACTTAACATAAGCGGATCTTGATGCTGCAGTCTCGCCAAGTCAGATTTCTGTCTCTTCCTCTCACCTGTCTGATGACCAGCGTGCCATCCTTGGAGGGCGTAGTGGCTTGGTCGCTCTCCGAGTCTTCGACCAGCATGGTCTTAGCGGACTCCGTCTCCCCGTTACTCAGCCTCCTGCAGAAGCCATGGGAATATCTGATGTCCATAACCAGACCAGTGTTAACAGTCATGCAGGAAACCCATGCGAAAATTTAATCGGTCTGACAATGCGCAAGAAATATCAAGACAGGAAAATATCTTCCATCTTCTACACGTTAAAATGAAATTAATAAGGAGCAACTGATTATTCCAGAAGCACCACTATGCTTCTCCCTACCCAGCTCTGGAGTCCTCAGCTCCCGAAGTGGACTCCTCTCCCGCCTCCTGGTCCACCTCCTCATCGTCGTCCTCGTCGGTGGTGCCTGACTCCTCGCTTGAGGAGGAGTAGTCGGTGACCTTGTGGGGAGGCCGCACGTCGTCTACAGCACGGAGCTCCTTGGCCAGAGCAGTCAGGTCCTGAAAGGGAAAGTAATGAATCTCAGAAAAATGCGAGCAGGATATTTTGGTCAAACTGCGTAACAGGCTCTGGTTTTTTGACAATCTACAGGAGCTCTGAAGTCATCCCTCATTACTTCACATATGTTTACTTTTTCAACTTAGATGTACCTACAGTCTCAGATCTCTGCATAGTAGAAAAAAAATTTCCCATTTAAGTGTTTCTGCATTGTGCCAAAGGCCTGTAGTTGTGTCGGCATGTTTCCAACTCCACAGTGGAGCAACTTAGCCGTGAGCTTGAATTTTAGAGGGCAAAGAAAAGAAAAGTGCCAGTCTGATACCTTGTTAGACCTGGGATAAGATCCTGTTTCGTCTAAGCTGTACAATGTGGCCAGCTAAGTGACATTTTTCGTGGTGGAAAAATCAAATAATCCAATCATAAATTAATTTTCTGATTTCTAAATTAGTGCTACTCCTTGGCACCGTAATCATGCTGCCCTCTGCTTGTTTCCCCTTACACACTCTTACTAATGTAGCGTTGTAAGGTCAGCGAACCAACAAGAAAGGGAAAAGATACCTCCCTGACACGTTCAACAAAGCAAAAGGGCCACAGTTTTTCCAGCAACAAAGCTAGGTGAGATTAGGAGCCATTCTGACAAGTACAAGGAAACAGGAGGAGTGTGTTTGCATTCAAATGTGGTCACATTCAAATCCAGGCTCAGGAAGCCGCTTGCACAGGGGTTTAACCTTTCTAGTGCCATGTGCGTTTTGTCGATGACAAGCAATAAACTCAGAAAAGAATTGTGCAGGCATGAGGAAAGACGCCAGCAAACGGCAATCACATCACAGGCAGAGGGGACAGTAACCAATGACAGAACTTAAAAGAATTATTGCAGTAATCCTCAAAAAGGAGAAACTGTTCTTTATCACAAAAATTCAGTACAGAATGCAATGAGTGGGGCAATGGTGCAAGCATAGCACAGGTGTGATTATGTAATCTCATTTAATAGGCTTACCACATCACCCTTAGAGGTTCCCCAACAATCCAAACCATTGGATTCATGAGATGTTGCACACATCAGGTGGTTGAATAATTAGAGTAGTGGAAAATAGAGAAAAACACGAGTGGGAAGAAAAAAAAAAAAACAGTTTTCACCCATTCAGCATTGTACAATTTTACCCAGCAGTCTGGTAACAGTGGACTTACAGCTGGTCGAGTGGGCCTGGCAAGGTTCTTTTCATCTTGCTTTTTGGGAACACTTTCAGGCCGCTGGAGAGGCGATCCTTCAGATTTGGAGGAAGCTTTGAGAGAACAAAAGGAAGTAGCATCAGTGAGGAGGAAACAGAATTGGGCCAGAAGAGCTGGCTCTGAGAGGACCCTCAATTGCCCATATAGAAACAGCATAAAACTTAGTCGAGCATGAGTAGATATCACAGTGTAGTGTTTGAGTAGGATTGGTGTTAGTGCTGTCATAATAATAATGAACTAATAGGCGGTTAGTAGAGTTAGTGAAATGTAGCCGAGTACAGTACCAGGGGACTCACAGCGTGGCCTGAAGCGGTCCCCGGGACTGGCCTGGGAGCCGGAGTTGGAGGAGCCGGAGGAGCTGCCGCTTCCTGGCCGAGGCTGCAGCTTCTCCACTCGGTCCCACAGCGGGCGCTGCTCCACGTTACTGTCACCAGGAACAGTGTCCCATTAACATACACAGTGGAGATGAATAGTAATATCGTTTACAGGAGGATTTGCCGAGGCGCTGTTATGGAAGTGAACAGTGTCCTGCTTTTTTGTGTTTTCAATCAGAGAACTTGACATCCCACTACTCCATATATCTTGTATTAAAGTTCCTTGGTACCACACACATCACGTCATCTCTGCAATTACTTAGGTACTTTAACTACAAGTATACATTATTTAATGTATTACATCATCGTCTTTACTTACCCGCCGGCGTTCCTCTGTCCGCCTTGGTTGCCGGGCTGTGATGGCAGAGGGGATTCTCGACGCGACAGCACTGGAGACCTGGATGTCGTCCTCACTGGTACCTGGAGGAGACAGATTCAGACTCCTTCACACAGTGGCAGCTGTGCACTCAGCTACAGATGTGAGCATAGCCTTTTAATTACGGTTGATCTTAAATTGAAAATGTACAGACAGGAATTCAAAGCTACAGAAGACCCGCACACAAAAAAAGGAAGAAACCCCAGAAGAGCATCACATCACATAATTAGATAAACCTGATAGCTGCCCTATATTTACTCTGTTACTTTGAACAGTGAACAGAAAGTGACAGCATCTCGAAATCCATAGCTACCGAGCCCTCGGAGAGAGTTGAAGTTTTCAGTGATGGCAGAACCTCTCCAAGGCCGTGGAAATGCAAAGTTTCATTTATTTTTAATACAACTTACATTGCACTTACATTTTAAAACAGTCTCCAATGTTGTTGTTCAACAAATGAGACTGAACACACCAAGGCAAACACAGACAGATTGTTGTTGGGTGGCATGATACGTGAAGTGACCGGCATGAGTGGAAGTGAATGAGGGAGGGAGGAGAATAAAGGACAGGCTAGGAACAGGGGGCCCTCATCAAGTCCTTACCTTTGGAGGCACCTCCTCGCTGCTGGCCTGGTGTTCGGCCCTAGTCTGGGCCTGAGGGTGGTGGAGGGGAGGTTGGGGCTGGGGGTCAGTGCGTGCAGGCGATGGATGGTGGTGGTGGTGGTGATGGTGGGGGTCCTGGGAACGCAGGTGGAGTTGTGCAAAGCTAGAGGTCACGCCACCGGGCTCGCTGAAGGACTGGGAGCGAGACACCACGGGCGGAGGAGGAGAGGGGGCGGCACTGTTGCTGCTTTTTAGAGCAGCCAGGTGGGACCACTGGACCTTTTAGGGAGTGGGGAAGGGGGGACAAAAGGAAGAGGAAGAGGAAGAGGAGGAGGAGGAGGGGGAGGAGGAAGAGGAGGAGGGGAGGTGAAACAAGCAGACAACACAGTGAGACATGAGGGAAGATGTGTGTGGCTTTTCACATACATGTGCTTAGATATTTACACATGCATACAGGAGACAAGGCACAAAACATCATGTGTTTCACTCAGTTTCAATGTCTGGCCTTTAGATTAAGACAAACACTTAAAGGAATACTTCAACATTTTAGGAAACACACTCATTTGCTTTTTTGAGAGTTACAGATAACTGTTGTCACTCTCATGTTGGTAATTATGAAGCTTAAACCACAACTTGTTGATTATGAACTATTCCTTAAAATGGATGTACCCTTGGACGTATTTCAGAGAAAATATTTTGTAGTTGGTTAACTTAAAGTTATTTAGTTTGCAATTATCACTAAACCAATGCAAGGATCTTAGTTGCATAAAAATAGAAACTGATGTGATGGAGAACTCTGTAGAGTGTTCAAATTAAAACATTAAAAGTATGTACTCCTTAAAAGGAGTAGATAAAAGGCAAGTTTGCTCAGTGGAAAGTGTTGGATAATTTGTCAAAATATATTTTTTATGTTGCCAACAAAATGATAACTAGACGATAAACTGTTATCAGTGTAGCAACATTAACAGGATCAGTCATGGATGAAATATTGGGCAGTCAGCAGCAAACAGTCTCGATAATATTCACTTACCCAAGCCAGATCAATCCTTTTTTATTACTGAGGCTACTGACTGAAATGCCTGTTAAATTTGGCCCCTTTTACTGTTTGACAAAACTCTGAGTGCACAAATCCCACAGCAAGGGAGGAACGGAGCGTAAGGAGAACGAGGAGAAGGATGTGGGAGGAGGAAGGGGTTACCTGAGGCTCCATGGGCCGATGCATGGCGGAGGCCTCGGAGGAGGAACCGCCATTGGAGAACGGTTCAGAGGAGCGAGGAGGCAGGGGGGGCTGCTTGGGAGGAGGGGCGGTCTGAGGGGAGCCCTGAATGTTCTTACGGTACCGCTCGTCAGCCTGGGGTGGGGGGGGGGGTCGTACAGGACAAAGATGGCATGAGAACCAATAGAAAGATTTAATTGACTGAACTAAAAGAGAAAATCAAAGAGAAGGGAACCACTATTAAAAGTTCAAAATAACACTGGCAAAGATGCAATGTGTGCATAGTCACCTGTATATTATGCACAGATTTTAAGTTTGAATTATTGGTTTTCTTTTCTGATTTAAAAATGGTTTCCATCTCCTTGTATTTTCTCATAGTATAGTCCCTTATGAAGCCTTTGTCATACTCAGAAACCTTCATATTTATCTGACAAAGATCAACTGTAAAGCCATATGATGACAATATTATTACACATGCTTGAAGCCCATTGGAGGCAGCCGTACAGACACAGGTATGTGTGGACAGACAGAGGTGGAGACAGGACTCTTTCAAACAAATACATCCTTGAATTTGAATAATAAACGGAGGGAAAGATCGTTGTTAATGACACGGAACAGGTCTGTTGATGACGGGAGACACTGCTTGGGTGTCCTGCATGTTAGTTCGGGCCTCAACCATCCACATGCAATGGCCCAATCCACACACATTCAGAGTCGAAAAACAACTGCACTGAAGAACTTCACAGGTCAGCCATCAAAGATCAAGAGAAATTCCTAACACTTGTCGTTCTGTATTGCTCTGAGGAGAAAAAGATGAAAGCAGCACTTGATTTTGTCCCTGTGAGACTGGACTCAAATGAGAGTAGATAAAAGGGTGAAATTTTGGGGAAATAAAAAATAAAAGCCTATAGAATCTTATGGGGAAAACAATAAAAAAATAAATGGACTGAAAAGAAGTGTAAAAACCTTGTAAAACAGTCTAGAATCTTGCTTATTCTTCCAAACCTACAAATTGATTATTTCTCTTTCTCTTGCTCAACCTGCTCAAAGTGACAACTGAGATGAAAATATTTTAAACATCCTGATGGGTTTAGTAATCAAGGAGACTAGCAACAGTGTAAGTGAGAGTGAGCGCCAAGAGAGAGGGGAGGAGAACAGCTCTGTTTTATTCAGGACATAAAAAGAGTGGCTGCTGGTGGTTGCGAGACTGTGGTTTTTCCCCCCCATTCTCCACCATACCCCCTACTTGTTTCATTCAAAAGGGCCTGGCTGAGACAGCCTGCGTTGTAACAAATTAGTTATTGCTTTGGAAGAATACCACAGCATCCTAAACAGAAAATACTAAATTGAATGTAACTGTTTGGGCTAAAGAAAACCATCATTTGTTGCTCACACCACCTCCATAATCCTGGTCACTGAGGCTGTGTGAAGACAAGCAAGAGGAAGATGGAAAGAGCAGGCAGCGGGGTTGGCAGAGCTGCGGAGGAGGTTCACCTCTCTGACAGGCTGAGGAGGATGACTGACAGGCTCGGCAGGCCTATCGGGCTCCAAACTTTCCGCCAGGGGAGGTTTAGAGTCAGTTGGGGTTTCAGTCTGAGGGGTGCTGGGGCAGGGGGAGGGGGAGTTTGCGAGCTGGCCGGGACGTGTCTCAGCAGCGTCAGTCTTTTCTGGCACCGCTGCCTGGGACTTAGAGCTGTCTGAGGGGATCCTCTGAAGGGCTCGGGAGGACTCGTGGGAGCCTCTCCCTACAGAAACGACGCTGTCAAGGACCTGAGCTTGTGGGGCCGTCGTAAGGGCTCTGTCAGGGGGCAGGGTGGAGGGCTGTGGAGGTTTGCTATGGTCTGAGGGAGGTTTTGTCTTGTCACCAGGCTGCTGTTTGGACTCGTGCTGGAGCGACAGCAGGTAGGCCTGCTCCTGCTGCAGGCGCTTATGGAGTCTCTCGGCCTTGCGCTGCTCCTCGAGCTCCCGCCACTTGAACTCCTATTGCAGAGTGTGGGGTCGTTTCAAGGTGGTGAGAAGAGACGGGAGAGCTTGCAGCAAGTGTTGGCTTGACAAACTATAGCTGACTGAAAATCAGTGTCAGGTCCAGTGTCAGTTTTAAACCATTCTATACTCTATTCTGGACTCTATACAGACAGCAGCATTCATCACCACATTTGCCCCTTTAACCCCTCTGTAACTATGTTATTATACTTCTTACATTTGCTATGTAGATTATGAATGTTATACTATGATGTAATGAAGATTGACCTAGTGTGATTTTACATAGAGTACAAACACAGAGAATCAAAAGAATACAACATCTGAAAAAGTGGACTTACAATCACAAGGCATATTACTGATTTGGTTCACCTTAAAGAGGATGCACTGACAAAACCTTATACAATGAAAGAACACATTTCCTCTCATGTCCTCGTAGTGTAAACAATTCAAGCCAACCTATTAAAAACAAAGATTTGTTATTGAGTATTTCCTGATGACTCCGATAGTCTTCAGCGCTGCCATTCTTCAAGATTTTCATTTATACACGTTAATGAAAATATATATAATGTTTACTAAAAAAAATGACCTTAAAACATGAACTAAGAAAACATGTTCACAATTATTATGCATTAACATATTCAGTAACTCACTTTAGTAATATTAAAGGGTTAAAGAACTTTACCATGATGCCCCAAATCACAAGAATTTAAAGATATCATCTTGTTTTGAAATGTAACTCTTGATTAGAAACACTAAAAATATCGACTACACATCCAAAATTAGTCTTTGAACTAATGAAGGATCAGTTTCAGTGGTTAACCAAACATGGGTGCACAAGTTACCATAATCCTGATCTCTGTAAATGGCTTGTTTTAGCATTAGTGCAGTATAACTGGCAGCGAAAAGACAGGAGGAATAAAATAGGGTTTATGTACTGTGGAAGTAATATGTGGTGAATGTGTGTGACTGACCAGCAGCATGGCCTGTTCACGGAGCAGCTGCTCCTGCAGCATCTCCAGGTGCCTCTGCTCCTCCTCCAGCTGACGTCTGATGTACTCCTGTCAATCGAAGCAAAGCAGTCAGTGTAGTTAGTGAGCGTCTAACTAAAAAAAACAACAAAAAAAAAAAAAAACTCAAGGATCAAAAATCCATTCTCCATAAATAAAATGTTCCTCAGGTTCCTCATTTGTCCAATTTGAATAAGCAACATCTAATCTGGCATGTTCTCACCTTATTGCATCATGTCTTTCACCACGACTAACAAATTCTACCCTCTAGCATGAACAGACCTCCAGTCCGTTTCAGTACTGGTACACCAGAACGCGTCCCTTAGTAAACCCTCACTTGATCCACTTAGAAATTCTAAAGTATTTTAAAGCTGACCTGTTCACGATCGTTCCTTCTCTTCTCGTCCTCGGCCCGCCGGCGTTCCTCCTCTTCTTTACGTCTACGATCCATCTCTTCAATACGTCTCTTCTCCTCCTGCTCACGGCGGCGCTGCTCACGCTCCTGTTGTCTCCTCATCTCTCGTTCACGTCGCTGTTGCTATGGGGATAGTACAACAAAAACTCAATTTTGAGCAGTCTAATCTTTTTCTTGCCAGCATCAGTCTCATCTCACCGAGTCTCTCGTTTGACCAGGAGATCTGTGACCAAGTCCTAGAATATATATCATCCTACCTCCTCCAGCCGCCGCCTCTGCTCCTTCTGCTGCTCGATGCGTTTCTGCCTCTCAGCCAGTAGTTGGCGCTTGTACTCCTCTTGCTCCCGGAGCTGCTGCTCCTGGAGGAGCTGTTGGCGGCGAAGCGCCTCTGACCGCTCCTTGTTCTCCTGCTGCAGGCGGATGAAGTCGCGGCGCAGAGTTGACTCGCCTGGCACATTGACAATGGAGCTGGATGATGGGAGGAATTGGGGCAGAAGGGTTTAGATTAGATGGGTTCAATGTAATATAGCTTCAGAAAAAGTAGGCTTACCCATTTTTAGGAAGTGCTGCAAATATTAGAACACACCTGGGTTCTCCCTCCTGCTCGGGGGGATCCTCTTCGTCCTCCTCGCTGCCGCTGTACTCATACTCTGTCTCATCTGTACTTGGAAAAATGAAGTCACTCAGAAAAACTCACTACAGCTGTAAACTCTGCAGAAACTGGCTTGTGAGATGACAAGAGATTATCTATTGTACACAGTGGACATTTTCTGTGACAATAACACAGGAAAAGAGCGGAACTAATTGGACACAGAGTCAGACGCACCTTTCTCTCCCCTCTTCTTCTTGGTCCGGTCGATGTGGTCTTTGAGCTGTATACGGACTTGCCTCTCGTTGGGCTGGTCTCGGATGAAAGGGTGCTTCAGTAGCTGCTCTGTCGGCGGGCGCTGTGTGTAGTTCTTCACCAGACAGCTCTCGATGAAACTGAAAAACTTTTTGGACCTGTGGGGATCGTAGAGGAGAGATGGAAAGAAGAGTCAAGGGAGAGAAACAATGCAAAGCATGGAGGGTGAATCATAAAGAGACAGTGGGATCCAGACAAATATTTCAGCCACACAAGGACAAAGCACATCCAGGGATCCTGAGTAAAAAAGACATTTCTGCAAACAAGCTCTGTTTCCAGAATACCCATCAGTCCTAACAACACTCAGGTCTATAGAACACTCCATGGCATGCGCAACAGCCTCTGCTTTCTCAGTATAAATTGAGGTTTATGCACGTGGACAGGCAGCATTGAACCTTTCACCGCACATACACCATGAAAACTCTGAAAACTGAGGCGCAGTACAATGAAATTATCATCATCATTGCACCTGCTGCTGTTAAGAGTTTGGCTCACTTATTCAAAATTGAAATGACAACGGAAAATAATGCGTACCATTTTATGAAAAAGGGGACCTTAAATAACGAAAGATAATATTGAGCATTTTAAAATTCGACCAGATTCATCTCAGCCCTCGTTTTAGCTCACAAAAAAAAAAGAAAAAGTCAGGGGTTCGATTTTTTTTTCCTGCGGTGCATGCATCCAGAGCAATGCTGCAGTCAGTGCCAGGAGTGGCTGAGTCTGCCAGAGCAGGTGTACCACAGATGTTCAGCTCAGCAGCAAAGCACAGAGGAAAGGCTGAGCTCAGGATTCATGCCTCTGTAGCTGCCTGGTCTGAGGTCCGAGATAAAATCTAAATGTACAAGATTACACGTAAGAAGGCCAAGAAGGAAATCTCCATATAAAATGTCAGGGACTAACTTGATATATAAAGATTTATTAGGGTAAAATGAAGATTTGAAAGGATAGATATGCTAAAACATGCACACAGAACAACATCCTTTCTGGGTGGTACTCACCATTTTTTAGATTTGAGCCTAGGAGGAGGGTTTCTTGGAATGAGGAAGAGCGCACGCATGGGGTGCATGTCACAAAGTGCTGAAAGAAGACGCACACATTTATCAATAAGAATTTAGGCGACTGAACTGACCACCAGAACACTAACAGCAACAAAAACTGGTACTCACGTGGTGCTCCTTCAGCCATTTCAATAGCTGTGATACCACAAGACCACAGATCACTCTGAAAGGGAGGAGACGGCGCCAGTTAACCACAACCACAACAGGCCAACACACGCAGACCAATCAAAACATTCACAGGGACCATACACCTGCTTTACACGAATACACAACATCAAGTTTTGACGGCTTGAGACGTCTGTGGACGCTCTTACCCTGTAATCGTACGTAGCGTCCGGGTTCTCATCACAAGCGATGACCTCGGGGGCCATCCAATAAGGAGTCCCGATGAAGGTGTTTCTCCTCCCCACTGTCCGGTCCAGCTGAGCACTCACACCAAAGTCCACTTTAGAGAGGGAAGAGAGTAAGCCCAGTAAGAAATGTGCTATGCAATACATGTTTTTGGATTCAGTTCTAATTACTATTAATTTCAGAGGGACCAGGGCCTAGAGTATTTTGTGGCTTTCAGCTTCCCTGCAGGTCAGATGACAATCGATTGCTGGAATTTTTTTAGGATGGATTAGTCACAGCTGAAGCACTTTACTGCTATGACAACAATTCCTGATGGAAGTTTTTTATATTTTCATGATGTCAAACCTTGTTTGTGTAATGAATACTATTTTTGGTTGCCGTGTTTTTAACTACAGCCGTTCGGTGAATTTACATTCTGTAATTACCGCTCTATATATGTAGTTTTCATTGTTCAAAGTAAATCAAAACAATAAATAAGCTTTGGCCACTGCTGGAACTATGCATCAAAAGAGGAGTTGGTGAGTTGTGGCCAGACCAAATAGGGCAACATGGGATGCTGACTCCTCGAAGCAAGTTTGAGGTAAAAATGTTTTTTAGCTAGCTTGCCATTTCATTTTCTGATTGGTTGGTTTGTAAAAGTGTCATAGCAGCAGTCTCATTGTGGGACTTTGGTCCTGAATTTTAGAATTCTGACACAGCCTTTGTTGTGGAAGCTTTAATGAACCTGAAAAAACTTTTCTCTTACTTCTTCTTCTTTTTTTTTTTTATAAATCAATCAGCTTCTTACTATGAGCGTTGCCGTCCTACATGAACACACAATCTTCAGTCAAATTTCAACACTTTTGGTTAATTTCACATTAGAGATAACAATTTGTGCTCACAGATTTTAAGTGGGCAGCCTTAGTTAGTAAAACATGGTTTCCTTTAAATCCGAGTTCAAATCTGACTTGAGCAACATCTGAATCGAAATGTAATGACAACTGTAGGATTGTTTGCCTTGCCAGCATTCTCACTGAAATCTGATCAAACCACAGCCCACACAGTCCTGAAAAAAAGCACATTAGCCGGAAAAACTGAACAGAAGTGTAAATTCAGCAGCACAACAATTGGTCAACACTGATCTGAGTAAAAGTAAACCTAACCAAGTTTGACTTCTGCATTCTCAGTCAGCAAGACGTTCTGGCCCTTGATGTCACGGTGTATGACGTGGTGGGCATGTAAGTGGGCCAGACCCTGTGGAAGAGAGAAAGACACAGGGCCTGAGTGGGAGTTGGGAGGAGGGGAAGGGAGTTGGGAGGAGGGGAAGGGAGTTGGGAGGAGGGGAAGGGAGGTGGGAGGAGGGGAGAGGAGAAGAGCTCACTCTGAGGATCTCCCTGGAGATGTAGGCGATCCAGTCTTCCTTCAGCTGGTTCCCCTTGGTGTTCTTCACCAGGTCCGTGATCGAACCAGCTCCACAGAACTCCATCACCAGCTGCAATACAGATACAAGATATGTAACATCATAAGACAAGCCAAGCAAAGACAATTTTTTAATACAGGACCCTGCCTGAATATGATATTGTAAAAATTAGAAAATACTAGAAGGTTAGGGAGAAGAGAACAATCAGAGATATCACAGAACCTAAACATGGCTGGTACATATTTTTTCCCTTGCATTCTTCTTACTCAACCTTAATTTCTTGGATGGATTTGAGGACTTACCCATAGCTGGTCATCGTGCCCTGGGGGGCTCTTCTTAATGAAAGCACCATAGTAGGTGGCTATGTTTCTGTGGTGGGAATATTTCTTCAGCATATTGATCTCCAGTTTAATTTCCTCCTCTTCATCCTAGGTACACAACACCACACACACACACACACACACACACACACACACACACGTGTCAAAAATAGGGTGTTTTTGTCCCTGCTCTGGAAAATCTTTATGATGAAATACAAGGTCACCATGAGGGCAACGGCCTTTAATCACCATTTTGCCTTGAGTGACATTTCATTTCACGTCCAAATCAATTCACTTCCATATTTAGGGTCATAGCAAATGTCAAGCTATGTGACAATGCCTCGGCGCAGTTTCAGTTCAGCCTGGCCGGGCCTTATTCATGTCTAGGACTACATAACAATGCAGTATGAGTCGTTCTTTTACTAGAAAATGATTCCTTTGTTCAGGGATTAATGATGCATGACTGAGTCTCAATGTGAGTTGAAGTGTACAGTAGCCATTATCGTTAATCCCTTGGGAAAAAACAAAAAAACCCCCAAAAAACAAAACACAAATTCACAAATCTCACCAAATGTACATTAGATCAATGGAAAATCCCCCACAGGTGAACTTAAGTATCGAGCTAACATGATCCCGAATAGAAGTGTTTTTGAACTGCAAAGAAAGCTAATAATTCTACCATGACACTTAAAAACAACAAAAATTATCATGAATACCGGTCGTAGAAGAGTGTAGTCAAGTAAAGTGAGTAAAATGAGGTCTTAAAAAAATCAAATGTGACTTAGAAACAGACATTAATATCACACCAAGGCCATTTATATACATAATTCAGTAGAGAAATCAGTGGGTTTATCCAGAGTAAATCAAATGCCAGATGTAGCTTTCATGCCGTGTTTACTCTCTGTTGGAAATGGCCTTTTGTTCAATAGCAGCGAACCTGTCCAGTGTCACGTCTTCGCAAGCAAAAGGTCATGACTAGCTGAAGTGCTAACTCCCTACTTGAACCCAATAGCCACTTGACAAAGATTAACAGTGACACACTAATTGAACACATGCAGCAATCAGCCCGCGAGTGGTTTGCTTTATGGTTACAAGGCCTCTCCTATAGAAAGTACAGTGGGAGGAGGGGGACAGAGACCCAAAGGTGGGGGTGGTTGTACAGTATTACCACTGCAGAATACAACTGGGGTTTTTTTTCTTTTACATAATCTGGGTTTTTATTTCAATTATCAGCAGGCTAACACTGCATGAAAATATAGAGAGATGAAGAAAAAAGGATGCTATGTTTGCATATTTCCATAGTTTAGTGTTCTATGCACCACCTATAGCAAAATAGCAGTTGGCTGTCTATGCAGGCGGCCATACTCCTGCTGCATGACTCGTTTGAGTTGACGTAAGCCTTTCTGTTGTGCAACCCCCCCCCCGAATCCACCCCCTTTCTGCTGTGCAGCTGTTGGATTATCACACTCCCGACTGTGAAAACCTCGCTGCCACAAGTCACATGGTGAGGGACAGACAGACACAATCATATGGTGATGTGTGTCAGAGAGAGAGAGAGAAAGAGAGAGAGAAACGAGAATTGGAGCTTTGGTCAAACGACGGTGTGAAGGATATGAGGGAAAACAATATGTCGACATACGATATACAAACAAAAAGATTATTAATCTGGGGTACTTGATCACACATGATCTTAATGCATGATTCAGGAAAATATAAATACAAGATTCAAATATGACAGAAGATCCAATTTTCTTTAAGAAACAGACTCTTTTGGTTGTGTCTTCAAAACCTACAAATCTAAATGATTGTATAACAATCTCAACATGAACACTGAACAATGGTAAAAGCTGAGTAATACATTTCAGAGGAAAAAACTTCAACCATCATCATGACGAATCAGCAACTTAAGACAAAGCGAAAATGTAAGTAAAAGCATTTAAAACCACAAATGTGGCATTTACCAGTCTGTCAAAAACTAATATGCAGCAGCTAGACAAACAAGCAAAGCTGCCAAATTGTCAAGTCAACCTTACACCTATAGGATTGGGAAATGCTTTTAATATAAAAAAAAAATTGGGCCTCAAAATTTAAAAAGGCATTTTTAGCTTCAGGCCTGTATTGCAGCAGAGAAGAGGAATGGAGGAGTGACAGGATTTGAGAATGTGGGTCAGAGTAACACTGGACAAGCCGGCATGTCTGCGGATGAGCTCTACAGCGAGGACAGAGGAGGGAGTGCAACATGGCCCCCGCTGAAACACAGTGATCATCAGGTAACAGCTAGAAGATAGCCACACTGAGATCCAGAAACTACTGGGCGATCGATTCATTGTTTTAGCTCTGGTTAGGTTGTATGAATAACTGAAGCCTTAAATGAAATGAAAGGTTTGCAGTTACAATAACACCTCTCAAAATGGAGTCATATCACATCCAAGGTAACACAGACGTAGCACATCAATACAGACACATACAGTGTGCACCTCGTGTTTTACACAGGGTGATGGAGATTGCTGTCTCACACAATGGGCTCCTGTAATTACAGGACTTTATTTTTTCTACAGCCCATGACAAAACAGGTTTTTGCCCTCTGGTGCTATAGGAAGCTGCTTTATGTGATTAACAACTTCCATTAAACAGAAGCACTGATGCCTGTAAGTTACTACACGTCAAGCAGGCACACCTAGTTTATGTCACACAGAACAGGAAACAGTTAGGCAACGCTCTCTTTTCTGGTTATACATGATAACAAATAAGTCAAATGTACAACTCTGATTCATCATGACATGGCTTATCTGAGGAGTGGCAGCAAGCAAGTCGGGACATAGAGGCTATCTGCTGCTGAGTCACTAGCCCCTGTCAGACTCGCTGTGTTGGGGTACACTTGAGCTATGTGTGAATGTGTCCTTATAAGGGTTGGGAGGCATTGCTGAAATTTAGCTGATGACTTTAGATTTTTCTCCCCGAGGGAAGATGATGAGCTCAAAGCTGTAAGTGGAGCAAATTCACCAGGCTCCAGAATTCGCCAGTAAAGCCTGTTATTGTAAATGTGTGTGTGTGTTTGCAGTATGATTACGCCCATATTCCTCCATCATTATAATGGCCGTGTGGGTGGTTGGCCCTGCTGGCCTTCACTGCCTTCACTGCTACTCTGAAAAGCCCTCTGCTTTGTGAATCTACATATGTGCATGTGTGGTTGTATGCCTTCTCTCATCTGTAGACGGGACCTCCCAAGGCTGAGGGCAGCCCGCTGGCCGCTAAATGACGCACTTCACTCAAAAAGCATCCTGTTGCCTCTGCTCTTCCCTGCTGTTTATTATGGAGGGAGGGACTCATTAAAAAGCATGGCATTTTCTACTCCGCAAAGCTAAAAAAAACCCATCGAGACGTCACATGTGATGGAATGTCTAGAGATTTTAATATTAGCCAGACGATAAGAGAGAAGACTAAAATATATCCAAATATAATATTCCTACAACAATATATAGTTCGGCCTTACCTCTGTGACGTCCATGACCTTGATGGCAGCCAGCTGTCCAGTCTTGACGTGTCGTCCCTGTGAGGAAACAATACAGAGGTGAGCGTTCAGGCTCCGCATGGTAAAAACTGATTGTGCCCTTATTAACTGTCAACACGGTGATGATTAATGAATTAAGGAAGCTTGAGTGCAAGTGCATTACAGTTTACTGCCCAGTGAGTTAAATAAAATGTACAGTTTACAGGTGGTCAATTTATATTCTTGTGCATGTAGGGCTGTAATTGATGATTATTATTACACTGCACTATTTTCACATTATTTTCATGATTAAAATGTCAGAAAATATTGAAAAATGTCAAATACCATTTTGCAGAGACCAAGGTGATGTCTTCCAATGCTTTTTTTGTCTGACCAGCAGTACAAAACCCAAAATATTCAGGTTACAGTGATATAAATCAGAGAAATGAGCATATCCTTACAACAGTTGGAACGTGTAAATGTTTGGCATTTTCGTTTGGGAGAAAAAAGAAAGAATCAATCATCAAAGAGGTTGCAGGTTCATTTTCTGTTGAGTGTGAAATCGATTAATCAGGTAAAGCTGCACTGTTCAAATGCCTTAATCTGTATTATATTTAGAGGTGAAATGATTCATTGCTTGACTGATGACTAGCATGACAGAAAATTCATCTGCAACTACTTTGATTTTGATTCATTGCTTTTCTGGTATAAGATGCCAAACATTTGCTGATTTTAGCCTCTAAAATGTAAGGTCTTGCTTCTTCTCTGTTTTACATAAATGTAAACTAATTTTATTTGGGTTTTGGACAGTTGGCCAGTCAAAACAAACAATCTGAAGACATCACCTTGAGTTCTGGGAAACTATGATGGATATTTTTCATTAGATTTTCAGACATTTTTTAGACAAAACACTCATTTACATGTGAAATTAATATACAGATTAACTGATGATGAAAATATTTGGTAGTTGCAGCCAAAATTGTAATTATTTTTACTCACAGAAAATGAGACTTGAATTTTAATAACTTTTGATGAATTTTAAACAAAATTTTAAACTGATATTTCACAAGTCAGTCGATCAACTGAAATCAATTATTGAATTTCTCATTATTACAGATTACAGTAAAAACACAGCCTACATAACCTTACTGTAAACACCACTTACCACAGATTAGCATGTTATTCCCAAACTATATAGACCCAACATTCCCAGACTCCTCTGCTCTCCTAACACCCCAGAGCCACTACTTACATAAACAAAGGACTGAAATAGAGGCCTCCCTATGACCCCCCCCCCCGACTCCAAGAGGAGATAAAACATGGGACATGTTTTGGGAGCTGGCCCAGATGGGTATGGGTATTCCCCTTCTTCTCTGGGACAACACTGCACTGATAGCATGTCTCTCTGCTGGTCACTGCAGCAACTGCATCAGACACACTTACATCAATACACCGCACAGACCTCGGGCACGGCTGCAAGACGGACACGTATAACGGCACATTCTTGCCAACTCAGTCAAACTTACGACCCCCCTGCCCCCAACACCACCATCATCTTAGCCAGTGCATTCCATAGTCAATTGAAACTGTATGGATTATGACAATAAAAGCCATGCTGGCTTAGGGGCCCCTGCTTTTCACTGGGCAGGGGGGGGCACTTTACAATGCCTTTAATCCTCTTCACTTTGATCCCAGGGGTCGCAGCTACAAAAACAACACCGACTCTGACATTACGGCTGTCAGCTCCTCGGGTACGAGCTGCGAGCACCGATGGAGTCCACGCCGCTGGGTTCACGGGTCACAGGTGTAACCAGGAGGAATTCGTTACTCAGCCTCACGCCAACGTGCAGTGGGACGATCCTTCTGCAAACTCAACTTGTAGTTATGGGACTTATTGATTAAAGTAACTGATAAGTAAATATAAAGAAAAAAGAAAGTGTTGTTAATTAACTGTCCCACTGCAGAGGAATCAAGTCATGCAGACACATCTCTTAAAATTTGGTGCTTAAAAAGACCAGAGGTTGTCTGTGAATAGGACTGTCACGCAATGACATGTGATAACGTGATAATTTTTTTCTATTATCGAGCTGAAACAGTTAAGTTAAATAAATGAGGAATTTAGTCGAATGACTAAACACCAAATAATCTGAAACGATAATCAATAACCCGTTAAAACTACGCAACTTCTGGCAGAGGAAATATCAAATTCTTCCCCTTAAAAGTTGAACTGTTGAGGTTTTAAGCTGTAAAACACCCTTGATAATATAAACACACTCATTGGTTTTGCTGCTATCACCTAATATAATCTAGCATGACCAGAAGATTGCAGTGATGGTTAAGGTTTGCAAAATTTATCGCTGTACAACAAACATTACTAATTTAGTGCGATAACTTTATCTTCCATCTATGGTCCCATTCTACTCACTGTCAAATAAGTGTCTTTAAAGCCACTGAATATTGAGAATAATGGGAAATGTAGGGAAATCGAATGTCCTGTCATCCCCTAAATGCTGCTTGTAGCCACAGGGGCTGCTGCTTGGCAAAAATTACATAGTTGCGCTGAGTCGTTGCAGCCACGATTACTCTTTTCTCTTATGACAGAAAGCGATAAAAACAGGTGGAATAACACTGCACCTGTAGATGCTAAATGGCTTCCTATTTTAATTTACATAAAATATGACTCGATTCTCTTCTCAGTCAGAAACGGGCAGAAAGAAAATAGGTCAGAAAATGGAGAATCAAGAATCTAATTCGTTCTCTGCCTGGCTCCACTGGCCTTACAGCTCATCAACAATGCCATCCATCTCTCTTTTTGGCTGTTAATAAACCAAAGCTGTTAATTCTTGCAATTTCACAGCTGACAGATTTGGTTTGGAATCAATAATGTGAGGTGGGGATATGAATGTTCAAATTGTTTTTTGCTTTGATTCCTATTCTGTGAGCCTGAAGCATTTATAGTCATATAAACCCAAAGGTCTCTCAGGTGGAGATAGGCCACAAGGTAATTGCATTTGATACCGCAAAACAACCGAGGTTACAAAACATTAGGACATGAATAATAAGTAATGAGTGTCTGGATAACATACAAGTTCCCTGGCGTGCTTTTATTCCCCTCCCACCATCCATCCATCCATCGCCCTTAAAAAAGGAAGAAAACTGAGTAGTTACCTTTGGGTTGACACAACGCTGCACAAGTCATTACAAGTGATGTGGATCAGCATAAATTAAACCGATGGGTTTTTGGAGAAGGTTGTATTTGAGGAAAAGGATGCTGCCAAGTTTGCTCAATAGATTGTGCAAATTTACTATTTGCTGAGTTATTCTAGGAAGCACAGTTTCCCAAGGAATTAGATTCCATTTATGGTGGTAGATAACCGGGGGGGCGGGGGGTATATGTCATTTATAGTATCTTATATAGAGTATTATTAAATAATACCACATATAAGGTGCTCCGCTGTGAATATCTTATTTGCCAAGAGCTTGTGACAATTAAGTGAACAATAAACAGCTCTATCTCTGTGTTTGCTGCCAATCTCTCTCTTTGCTTCTGCCCCAGCTGGTTCTCCCACAGCAGCATGTTGGCTGCTGTCCTCCTCTTCCTCCTCCTCCTCCTCCTCCTCCTCCTCCTCCCCTACATCTCTCTTTCTTCATTAGCTACAACTATCCCTTCCTGACCCTCTCTTGCTGCACAGAGGCCTCGGCAGCAATGGCTGAAGCCTGGAAATATTCAAAACCCAACTTAGCTCTGCAGATGACAGTGTGATGGTGTGAATCGGGTCTGTTGAGTGTAGACCTCGCACTACGTAGTCACCTAGTTGGTGAGGCCAGTACTGGAAAGTACATAAACAACATCCCAATCTTTTACTCTCCTGTGACAACCATCATGTCACTCAAAGCTGTCGTATGAATTTCATAGCTAGATTAATGGATTAGAGAATACGTGGCTTAGTAGTATGACATCAGATGGTCAGTCTTATACTAAGATTTTGTTTGAGATAAATAAATATAAAGATAAATTCATCATTTATGAACATTAAGAATAGAATACAACGTGCAATGCAAACTAGTTTAGTTCCAGCTCTACTATATTCAGTTAATGTTTCACTCTTTATTTTAATTTAGAATTTTCTTCACAGACGGCTGAGGGTGGAAGACGTAAGGTTTGAGGCAACTTATATATGAACTATTTGGACAGTGACACAATTTTTGTAACTCGGCTTTGTACATCAACACAATGGATATGAAACAAATGAATCAAGGTGTGATTGAAGTGAAGGATTTTAGTTTGAATTCAAGGAGTTTAACAAAAAAATTACATTAACCATTTGGGAATTGCAGCCATTTTTATACATAGTCCCCCATTTTCAGAGGCTCAATATTAATTGGACAAAGTGACATAACTATGGATATGGGGACAATTTTTATTACTTGTATGAAAATAATGCAGTCAATGACAATGACTCCCTTGAGATGCTTTACCAGGCCTTCACTGTAGCTGTCTTCAGTTGCTGCTTGTTTGTGAGTCTTTCTGCCCTCAATTTTGTCTTCAATAAGTGAAGCGCCTGCTCATTTGGGTTGAGGTCAGGTGACTGACTTTGCCATTGAAGATTATTCCATTTCTTTGCCTTGAGAAGCTCGGGTTGTTTCGCAGTATGTTTTGGGTCGTTATCCATCTGTACTGTGTAGGATTGTCTTATCAGTTTTGCAGCATTTTTCTGAATCTGAGCAGGTAGTTTACTATAAGCTACAATTACTACACAATGATTAACTTCTTATAGTTACTGGAGACCACTTCTAGCCCTCTGAGACATAAATGATGCTCTTCAGATTATGTAATCCTTGAGCACAGTGCATCCTTTTCTGCACTCATGACTGACCTAAGAAAAATGCAGCATCTGGCTTATTGAATTTTGTAGTATTACATCAGTATGTCCCTACAACCTTTGAATTATGGTAAAATGTGACAATCCAGTTAGGGGAGCAGACTTCTTAGTCTAGCATTGACTGATGCAAACAGAAGGTCAGTCAAATGTAGAACGAACCCTAACTCACATCAGTCACAGGGCTTTTGGGTCAAAGAGGAATAAGAAGGAGAATCATACAGTAATTTAAAGCATTTGATATTTGGTTTCTTGAAGAGGGATTGAGGTAAATAGAGATTCTCCTGCTTGATTCAGGACTGATCTTGATGAGATATCAAAAACTGATCTTGTGAATAGACACGGAGATATGTAGCTTAATGCTCTGTGCCAACTTACCAAATGTCATCCCATCAGAACTGACATACCACAACAATTTCAACCGTCGACTCTTTAGAGAGCAACTGTCTTATATAGGGCTGCAACTAATCATTATTGATTAATTTTTTTGGTCATTTTTAGAACTAGTTTAGTCTTGAATATGTCACAACACAGTGGGGAGTTCCAGCCATTGTGAGGATATGCTAATTTATATCACTATAAACTGAATGTTTTGGGTTTTGTACAGTGGAGTTTTATATCAAATAAATGATATAAAACAGAAAAGTGCAACATCCTCACATTTTGAGTTGCAGGTGAAGGCAAATTTTAAGCATTTTCCTTAATAAGCCACTTAAAACCAAGAATAAAACTGTCAACAATTACATTTTCTGAAGATACACTAATCAACAATCAAACAACTGTTTCAGCTCTAGTTTTGTGGTTAGCCCCCCTGCAACACAGACCTTTGAACAGGCATGGGTCTGTCACAGAAGGGCTGCGGTTAGGCCCTGAAGGGCCCCTTGAAGCAGCCAACTAGGCATGGCTGTGGAGGGGTTATCTGAGGCACTGAGCTATCACTCAGCCCTCCCTGGCCTCCATCTCCACTCCTCCATCACAGCTTCTCTTAACCATGGCCAGATGTGCTGCTGGCCCCTCTCCAGCACAGCACTAAACCACGGACTGACTTACTGCCTGCAGAACCAGAAACATTATGTTAAAATCTACCCTAAAACCAAATACACTGCTCTATGAGGGCTAAATTAACAATGCTATGGAGAAAATCTCACTCAACGCTAGAAAGTACACAAAGTAAGGGACTGCTCTGTTAAACTGAGTGTTGACATAAGGTGGTTCATAGAAACTGAACTTTCCCATTAAATGCGCATTATTTCACAAGAATGTATGAAGTATTAACTGTGTCCCCAGTGCCAGTTAAAGAAAAAGAAAAAAACAAAAAAAACTTCAGGTGCTGTCACAACATCCACAATCTTTCACCATTAGTTGAGGGGGGGACCGGATTTGTAAATAAATTAAGAACAGTTGTCCAAGATCAGTGTTGGGAAAGTGGAAATTTCTGTTTTAGGGTGCATTTCCACTTAACAGAAGTGAGCAGTAACGTTCATCAGTATTGTTAGAGGTCTGCCCACAGAGTCAGCGAAGACAAAGGGGGAGAACTGGTTCCCATACACTTTTGTACAAGGCCTGTGTCTACTGCATCCCGATTGACCAGAACACAATGAACCTCTTCCTCCCTACATCTTTCACATTAATGCATGATCAATCACACTTAGCGACCATTCCAAAACCCTGGCCGGCTTTCTAACCAGGTCAACCTACGCCGCCATTGGACAATCGAGAGCTTAAATCGAGCGGTGTGCTTTCCAACTGGCCATTTAGGTGCAAAACAAACTTGGTGTCATATTATTAGATCACACAGCGGGGGACGGAGAAAACAGCAGGGTGCCATGGCTCGGTTCTCAAAAGGTCACTGTTGAAAGTGTGTGTGTGTTTGTGTGTCTGTGTGTGTGTGTGTGTGTGTGTGTGTGTGTGTAGTGAGGGGTTAACTAGTAGAGCTGTGGCAATGAGGGATGGATAACCCCCAACAAAGGGTCATGTGAAGATATGAGGTGACATTCTGACAGACAGAGCAAGTAGGTAGGTGGACAGAAGGTGATAAACGAGCGGATCACAACATCTGTCTGCCTTTTAGACAGATGCAGCAACTCAAAACATATAAAACACACATCCATTTCAAGACTTGCTTACACACGCAGAAGCAGACTTTTGCAACATATATCAGATGAAAGCCAGTGGAAAGAAAATGATCAATCAGCAGTAAGCAGCAGCACATGACAGCCAGGGCTGTGCCTCGCCCCTGCCTCTCTGGGCGCTACCACATTATACTGCTGCTGCATACCAGTGTACTGACCCAATTCTCTCTCTCCCTCTCCCTCTCTCTCTCCCTCTCTCTCCCTCCCTCCCTCTCTCTCCCTCCCTCTCCCTCCCTCCCTCTCTCTCATGTGCGCACACGTACACGTACACACACACACACACACACACACACACACACACACACACACACACACACACACACTTAGCCTTGGCCCTGCTGCCTCCACTCCAGCTCTCCCCAGAGATGTAAGGATGGAAGTTGCAAAGACAAAGATGAAAAGAGGAGAGGTGAAGGCTGAGGGTGAGGTTAGTGGAGGGAGGTTAAAAGTCAGACAGTGAGTGGCGAGATGAAGAGGCGCTGCCGGAACAAGGGACACAAAGAGACCAAGAAAGATGTGTAAAAGTGAAGGGGCAGCACACACGGCAAGCTGAGTAAGAGTCTGAAACAAGAGGCCAGCTTGATGAGACTGTAAATCTATTGATCAGAGTGCAGCAGATGGCTGCTGTAAAGGATCAAAGATGCACGGTGGAGCCTCTCCTCATGGCAAAACAAGAATTACAACATTTCAACAACACTTGGAGGATGGGAAAGTAACAAATTAGCATAAGCAAATGCTGCAAACAATCTCTGTATTTGTCAAGTATTTCTGCTTGAGAAAATACCCTTCTATTAGGCACTTGCACCCCAGGGTGCTCCCAACCGACCGGGCCACTGTTGCCATGGGATTTCTCCCGGTGGCCAGTCCAACTATGACACACACTGACAACTATGTCCATCGTTGATGTGTTTGTGTGTGAGAGAGCAGCTCTGCGATGAAGCAGCGGTGCAAAAAAATAAAATTAGGGAACTTTTATGTTATCATGAAACTCTGGCAGGCCACTGCAGTCTGTTAAATAATTGGAAACACTTCATGTCGATTTGGTTTGCCTACTATGGTGCTGTGCTAACGTTAGCAGTGACTAGTCTACATGCCTGTGCTGAGTGTCGTTAAGCACCGCTCCTGTATTCAGACAGTCTACATACAGTCCTATTTTAATTTTTTATTAAAACCCCCCCATGCAAAACCATACTTGTTTTATGAGATGCTTCTGGCCCAATTTCCACCTTGCTTTTTTACAACACCAGGGCACTAATTTGGGGGGGGGGGCAGCCCCAGCTAGTGGCAGGCGGCCGCCAAATATCTTAGACGCGACAGGTAACTGGTGTTGCACATTTATAAAATATTGAATTAGTTTAACCGACTAGTATTTCTGGTGCCGACTAGCAAAGGCAGCACCATCAGCACATTTGTGTCTCATCTCAACACCAATCGGGTAATGAAGTGGCTCAATGAGCTACACACAGATAGTGCTATGCACACGCAGAGAGAGACGAGCACAGAGAGACGAACACAGAGAGTTTTGTTCGGGCAGCATGGCCAGTCAGGGGACGCTGCGGGTCTTGTGACACCCATTAGGGAGAGGGTCAGTGTGGGGGAGATGGGGACAAAAGAGATGCACACTGCTTCAGCTAGAGAGGACGCAAAGTGGAGGAGTTTGTGTGTCTGACATTCATCCCTTTAACTTGAAATGTTTCACACATCACCCCCTTCGACTACTCAAAAAAAAAAAAAAACCCCACAGATGAATGTATTTACAAGCCTGCATGCTAACGCAGTGTGTGAATAATAGAGAGAGCGAGCGAGCGTGACACAATATGGGACCCTGGCCCCTGCTGTTGCATGAGTGACACATTCAACACCCCCGGCTTCTGACCTAAAACCTGAACAGCCAATCAGCACCCAGGCTCCCAGGACCTTTACCGATGAGCCCATACAAGTGACTCATTAGCAGACGAGCCCTCTACTGCTGTAAGGCCCAGCAACGGCATCTCATCGTCTGCTCTGCAAGTAACCAGACAATCTTTAAGGTCAGATGGGGGCCATATATCATATATATTAAATGATTATCAAATTTATTTTGACAAATCCAACAATCATGCTTTTTTGGTACCTTATACTATTTGTCTTGAGTTGAGGAACAAATTTTTAACTTTTTACTTTCTAACGTTTTGACTATTTCCATCTACATTTTGCCTATTCTCATTTCAGTTAGTCTATTTAGATTAAACATTTCTATTGTACAGATATCCCAAAATCTTACATGAATTATTGTGTAGACAACAACACATTGTACAAATCACACACAGAGAGACTTTATTGTTTAAATGAAAAATATCTGACAATAATAATCTAATTTGCGGTGTCCTTGCCAAAACATGAATATTTCCTAACAAGTCACCAGATTTTTAATAATCTTCAAATATCAATATTGGTGCTAAGTAGATCATTACTGGATTATTAACAATGATGCCTTAACTATCCAGTATCCTATACAATAATGCAGACTCTAGAGCAAATTGTGGTAAAAGGCCTGGCTCTTTTACATGACCACAAGTCTGGATACCTTGAAGGCAAGAGCACTGGAGCACTGGATTCAAATTAAGTCAGACATCTCCCACCACCCCCCGTATGGTGAGATGATGCACCTACACAGCATCGTCATCCATTGCCTCACTCCTTTGAAGTGCAACCTGGATCATCTTTCATCTGTTTGCAGACGGCATAAAAATTCCAGCACCCGCCCGTTTTCTAAAATCCACAATCCTCCATTTCTTAAATTTTTGAACAAACATTCAAAGCACCTCTTTTGCCTTAATCGCTGACAACCACTGCCCGGAGGAAAGCACCAGTCTCGCCCAGCGCCATATGGCAGTGGTAGGCATCTGACAGATTGCTGGAGAGGTTCTGCTCCCTCCTCAGCGGCGGCTCCCACCCTGTGTGCCCATCAGGCATAGCTAGCCCCCCTGAGGACAGGGCTTCTAGTCCTGAGGGCAGAGGCGAGGCTGCCCCTGGGGTTTGGGGGGGGGGGGCAAAGGAAGGAGATGGAGACAGTGCTGGAAAAGAAGGAGCTGCAGAGCTTCAGCTCACAGTATGAGCTGCTCTTGAACGAGCTCAGTGGAGGAAATTTGTCTTCATTTTTGAAAACATCCAATGACATCACATTCTAGAGAAAAAGGAAAAAAAAATAAAATCATCCTTTATTTTGCTGCTTATGCCCTGATAAGTACTCAGCCACACGACCTTGCCGGTGATCGTGAGTGAGCGCTGGTGCCACATCAAAGAGACCCCACTGCATCCAGTCAATTTATAATAGGTTTTAACCACTGGAAGTAAAAATCCATGCATATGAAACACAGAGAAGTGACAGTATGAAAATAATGGTGGGCACAGCCCTGGCATGCCCAACGGATGCATATCAGGCAGGGAAGCAGGTCAGCGGGGGCTCTGCTGCCTCAGGCCTGTCTATATATGGCCATTCTGTAGAGCCGAGGGAATCTTCCCTGCATAGCACACACAATTCGAGGAATTATGTCTTTTTTATGTTATCGTTCCTCTCTCTCTCTTTTTTTAAATCCCTATATCCAAGAGTGAGGCACCTGAGATGGTCTACTGAGCCAGCTGGTCCTGGGCCAACTGATAAAGACTGAAAAAGGGGGGGGGGTGTTCAGAGAATCTGTGTGCAGTTCAAGTGCAGGGCTTTAAAAAGAATGGGGATACAAATGCATTATTTTAAGATACCTAAAGACTTAAGACCAACTGTGTGTGGCAGACTTATGTGGTCAAGTGAATAGTTGTTTACTACAAACATGGAAAACAGTGTATTGCAAGCCCTGTCCACCAGTGACATGGTTCACCAACTGTTTTCTAGCACAAAAAAAGGTAGCGCTAATAGCATTTTTCTGTGAGAAATATGGCTACAGATGCAATGTGAGGGATTATGCTCTTGCAGCTATGGAATTCAAAATGAAACCCTGCAGTACCTTTCTACAAATGAAAATAAAAATTAATGTGGTAATGTTGCAATAAATTCTCTTTATGGCCTAGTTTTCAGCACAAGTGTATGACTACAGTACTTTTCAAAGTGATTAATCACTTTGGTGATAATATGATACACAAGTGAGTTCAATCTGCTTAAAGATCCAGGCTGCCATTCCTATCATCCAGCTGGCTGAAGCAAAATTAAGTGATTTAAAAAGGGCTTTTTAGCTATAACGTAATTTTCATTATGGCTGTCAGTCAAATTCTGCTGTGCTGTGTTTTTTAGAAGTTCACTGTAACCTGGCGCCCCTCCAGGGGCAACGGCTGCTGTCTTGGCACAGATCGTAGCTGGAAAGCCAGCAGTACAGCATGGCCACAAGAACCTTGACATGGCATTTCAGGTCTTAGAGAGCAGCTCCCTTCTTTAATTTTCTGGGATAATATGTAAAACTGAAAGCAGTGGAACATAGCAGAGATACGTAAATAGGTTTTTCTGGGATCTTATACTTGGCCTGCATTAATAGGTCTTCATCACAGTTAGTATTGTTTGAGTTTTTCTCAACGCTATTGCCTAAATTGCAATAGCTATGCTTCAGTACCAACACCAAATCAATGGGGTTTTTTTTCGGCGATAGCTTGTTTTACACAACATACATTTTTATACAAAACAGTTCTTATTTCCAACTAACAAAAGAACTCTAAGTTCTCAAACTTAAATGTTTAAACACAAGCAGCAAAACAATAACTGTGTGTAATATAATACAGTCTAACAATGCCAAAATTATGATTTAAACCAGGAAATCCCTGATCAAAGTACAAGTGAATAAGGCTACAAATCTGACCAGACATTCAAAGCGAGCTGTCAGTGCATGAAAGGTCCTAGAGGCAGAGGAATTTATCATTTCACTGCCTCTGTTTTTAAACAGAACTATCTCCTTTTGCAACACAATGTCTTCAAAATCAATTCTGAGTATCAACAAATATTCTCCCGTCGATAGTGGGATCTTTATGAATGAGTATTAGGACAAAAACTGCACTTATACACTTGACTCTTGTATCTAACTTTTAATTCAATACAACACCAGACATTCAGCTTCCTATAGCCTTCCTTAAGTAACACAAAAAAAACTATGTCTCAAAGGAATCAAAAGTCACCACAAATCAAAGAGTAAAGAAGCTTGGTCACATTGTGTTATGTAAAAAGGGCCTTGCAAACTGTGACCAAGTGCTTGACAAAGCAGAAAAAAGCCACAGAGGGAGAAGAAACTCCACCCCGTTTTTCAGTTGGGGGGCTGTTGTGATTATGCAGTCGCTTGGCGTTTGAAATCCTGCAGACAAACACCTCCCTTCTGTGGATCTAACCGACTGACTGACCGAGGGAACCGAGAAGAGCGAGGGGACAAACTCAGCTTTGTGAGAGCGGTGGGCAGGTTCTGTCTGGAACTGGACAGCTGCTCTTCTACCAGTTGCAGCCGGCCCTCCCCGCAACCCCCATCCACCCCGACCCAACCCCACCCCATCCCTCAAACAACACACTGCTACTGCACATGCTCATGGGCCACATGCTCATTCGACTGGTTAATATGACAGCCAATGCACTGATCGACAGCTGATCGACAAGAAGCTACCGCAGCGAGCCTCGGCATCGTGGCTACAGTGAGCGATGACTTCACTATAGACACTCCGGCTTATCTCGTGCGGGCTGTTACGACCGTGTCTTTGTGTCAACTGGCTCTCTTGTCCAAGCTCCAGTCCCGCACAGCAGCACCCGCAAATAGAATTAGCACTGGACAGTGAATGGAGCGGGAGATTAAAGGGACAAAAAGAGGGAGAAGCAGTAATTCTCTGTCCCCTAGGCCCGGCTCAATACCATCTGGTGGGAAGATAGCATGCAAGCATCACACTTCCTAATGACAATCATCTGCTCTTCCTCTATACGTTGCACAGAACTGAATTTCAGGTGTGGTGATCAGATGAGAACGTGAATGCAGATGGGTTCGCTCAGTGGGTAGAGGCGGGGGTAGGTCCTGGGAGTTCAGTGCACTGGGGGATTGAATGCAGGTCACTGGAGCACTGTGGGCTGTTAGAATTAAAGACTCAGCTTAGCTTGCTGCTTAGTGCACAGCAAATTGATGTTTTTTTGGCTAGCCTGCCAGTACTAGCCTATTAACAGTCCATGCTGTGCTTAACAAATCTTAACACATCCAATATAGAAGTAAGCAACAAAATGGAGCCTGAGTGACTAGCCAGCTGCAACAATAACAACAAAACAAGGCCCATTACATTAGCTCTGGATGGATTGCTCTCCAATCCAAGGCCATTCCTCCGCCAAACACAACGGCCACATCTTTGACTTCAACTCGAGCGCTCGCCGCCTCTCTCCCTCCTTGGCGATGTCTTTCAACAGCCGCAATGTTAATTTCCAACAGAGAAATGTGACACCGGGAGCAGATGGCCCAGAGAGTGGGATTCCCATCCACTGAACTGGAAAGGTCCTGATTTAAACAGGATGTGATTTTGAGGTTTTGTTAAATAAAATAAATCAATAAATAAAAGCAGAGGACCAAAGAGCTGCAGACAGAAACGTGAGGTAAGGAGGATTCGCCTTGTGACATATCGTTTTTCCATACTCGTCTCTTCACCTACTTTTCGGTGAGACAGGTGATGTAAGATTGGTGATGCATCAGACGGCAGACTGTCTGATTCAGTCTTTACACACACACACACTCCCAGCTGAACAATTTAAAAGCGCTTATCAGACTGATACCTAAACAAACTGCTCTCACTTGAAACTCATAATATTACGCCTGTTTCTTTCTGCTTAACCATCAGTGATGTGGTGTTAGCATCTTCTGCAACTCGAGTCTTTTTGTTTTTTAAGTCAGTCCCTTTGTTCCAAGATTTGATAAGAAATAAATCTAAAATACAAAAAAAAAAAAAATTATAAAATAAAAAATAAAAAAACAACATTGATTGTTTTAAGGCTCCACTGTGAAAATAGGACAGGCCGTTCACTGCGCCTCCAACCAACCTTGTATACTTGTCCATAGGTGCCATTTCCAACCACCTCCACCAATTCAAATATCCCAGCTGGATCCTGAAAAGGAGAAAAAGACAAGAAATGCGTTTCGGGTTAAATTAAAAAGAAATAAACGCGATTCCGATGCTTTTTAATCAATCCGTAAACATCCCCCGGTCCGGTGCGAGCCAGCTGTTGCGCCCCGGTTTACCCGACGTGCCAAACGCATCTCGAACAAAGGAAAACCAGACACTGGCAACACCTCGCTACGGCTCAGCGGTCATTTTTCACCACTTCGGCTCCGACGACGGGAGGCGCCGGGAAGCGCAGGTTAAAAACTTGCTATGAAAAAAAAAAAAAAAGGGGGCTTGTGGACGCGCCGGCACAAAAAAAAAAAAAACGTGTGTTTTTATCGAGAAACAAAAGGTTAGCGAAAAAACCCCAACGCGCAAAAACAACAAAATAACACACACACACACACACACTCGTACGGGCTCGGTTCGGCGGCGCTCACCCGCAATGAAGCCAAGTCTATGTCTACTAGACTTTTAGCCGGAGAGTCGTTCGCCATCTTTCAGATAAAAGCCGAGCTTCCACGTCGCGTCCGCAGAGAAACGTTTATGCCGCTGTCTCATTTGCGGGCTCCTGGTCGGAGCGGAGGGGCCCGTGTCGTCTTCCTCTCCCTGGGACCCGCTACCTCAGCAGTGATCGCCGCGGTCGGGCTGCTCCATGTTGAGGTGGCAGCGGCGGGGCTCCCTGTCCGCTCTCTCTCTCTCTCTCTCTCTCTCTCTCTCTCTCTCTCTCCGGGGCTTGTGGCCGCTCGGCGTCAAGCTAACGCCCGGAAACTCGGGGCTTCCGCCCGGGGGAGTTTCAACACAAAAGCCTCCCTTCCTTAGAAATTTAAAAAAAAAAAATAAAAAAAAAATCTGGGAATCTGGTGTTAAAATCTAAACAACGTTGTTGATTTTGTTTCTCCTCCAGCAGGATCTTAGTTTATGTCCAGGGCTTGTAACGCTCTTTATCGAGCAGCGCTCCGATTCACAGGTGAAGGAGAAAACGTCTTGGTAAATTTAATTCAATAGCGCAATAGCATCTAAAAATACTCATTGTGCAGATCTGCCCATTATTATATATATATATATATACTATAATACTAGATTACAATTAATAATGCATTAAGGTGTATGTAGCACTCCGTCGCAGCAGCCAAAGGCACGGTTAATTTTGAACTATAATGCATCGAAATTGATTTGATGAATACGATTAGTGTAACCTCAGTAAAGAGAGCTCTGAATAAATGCGGTGGTGTTAAGAAAAAAATAGCAATTTCTCGATGAAATGTAGTAGTAGAACGTAAACTTTCACATTTCAATGATGTACCTAAATGAAATACCTAAATGTGTAAATGTAGTTACTTTCCATCACTTATATCCAAAGGGGGTATTTCCACTGTTCAATACAGCTTATATTTATGAGAGAGAATGGCAAGAAGGCTTTTCATATATAGTCTAAATGGCTAAATATAAGTTTGACATAGTTCTTAAAAGCTCAAACAGTGTACATATATGTTATCATGAAGTTACCAGGCTGTTTCGTTAGTCTGAGCTTGTACAAAATCCAATTTCCTTTTATGTTGATAGTAAAATGGGACAACTTCCGTTTTAGACCTCCGATTGAGAACCGCACATACACAGGAAGCCGGTCGGCCCCGCACAGAAAGAAAAGGGCTGGGCCTCAACGCATCCAGCGTGGGTACCGAGATTTCACTCCCTTTTTCATTTGCATGCTTTAATGCACCCTGCTCTCTAACATCAGCCGGCGTGTTGATAAGTGCACGTCTGATTCCCACACGCAGCGAGACAGGTGAGATAAATGGAGGCAGACAGGAGCGGACCCCCCCCCCCACCCCCAACCCACCCGACCGCACAGCATCCTCACGAACATGCGCATGTGAGACTTCGGTGTCAATATTGGTAATCATGGGTGTGGCAAGTGAGCAGTCTCAGGAGTGATGTTAGTGTGTGTTGGAGCAGTGGGGCCCCGGGGGTGAAATCTGGGGAGCAGCATGGGACACGAGGGGACAAATAAAAATGATTCTTTTTCATTATTATTGCAGCCAAATGTATAATAGAGGCCTTTAAGATAAGAGCTTTCTCCATGTGTCCTCTTGAAATAGCTCAATAACATTTTAGCACGTTTTTTTGTTTTCATTTGAGTATTTTGTTGGTGATGAATCCCCAGGATTAGTTTGCAGTGTCATTCACTAATAAGACTTCTGATAAATATTGCCGCCTTAATAATATGAAATTGTTTTAAACTCAGTCTGTATGTACCCGAGTTGCAGCCTGAGCTTCCCATCAAGGCAAATCAATGCACAGGATGCTGAATTCTTACAAGGCCTGTTAACAGTGCACTCAAAGGTGCATAGTTGTGTAGTGTAGCATGCACTATATGCTGGAGTAGTTAAATAATCAAAGGACTTTTTAAAACACACTGGCAATTCCAAGCATCTCACAACCCCGGATGTATAATTGCAATAACAAAATAGGGGGCGATATATTAGTTGGAGCACAAGCGGGTCCAGTGCAGAGGAAAAATGGTCAGCTGCAGTGGGTCAGTTGTCTAGTCCACAATGGAACGTTCAAATGAAGCTGATCTGTTGGCTAAACAAACGTCAACAGAACATTCAAATGACATGACAGAACAAACCGGTCAGGCAAGATGAGGGAAGCACCATACACACACACACACACACACACAAGTAAGGGAGCTCAAAGCCTTAACACTCACAGGTTCTACTTAAGACACTTAACTGACGCTTAAGCTCTGTAAATCAACTTAAATCCACCTGCCATAAGTTAAGCTTGTATGGACGACACTGATCCTATGGATCTGGTTCCACTCCCTGCTGCCTCTGTTTGCTGCTGACACATGAAGACATTGTTTTGCCCTTATTTCTATGGTTCAATTCAACTGTCCTCTGTACTGATATTTAGTCTAAAGGTTCAACAGGGTTTGTGCTAACTCGGCAAGTCCAATTTTAAGTAATTTACTGCCACCTTGTGGATTTTTGTTATCATTGCAGGAAACTAATAAGTTGGAATGATCTAAATTATTTATGAAAGCTAAATATGAATTCAGGTAAAAAAAACCTCTGGTAAACACACCCAAAAAATTAAACAATGACATGTGAGCTAACAAAATGTGAAAGCAGCATAGAGAGAACGCTTTCTTTTATTTCACATGGAACTTTATTACCAACTAGCGTTGTCCTTGTATCACAACCACCAGTCCAAAAGGTCACAGGTGGCTGCAGTGAGGCAGCAGTGCCTTACAACTGAGACACCTTTTTTGTGCCACTAGTCAGCAAGTTAATAATATTATAAATAGCAATAATTAATACAAATGGTGAGTTGCAAGTAATGTTAAGAACATTTACACAGTACATTTTTGATAGAAAAATGATCCTTTAAAATCCAGTGCCAACTTTCTTTCAACGTACCAGTGTCCTTAATGGCAGAATAAAAGGCGTCAACAAGGCTGAGAAATCAGAGCAATGAGTACAGTATGAGTCAGGGCATGACCAACGTCTCTGTTTCAGTGTGAAAGTTGACTTTTTTTGGCCATTTTGAGGCCATTTCAAGAGGTTGGATGAGTAATTTTTTTACCGTCTTACAAGACATTATTATGCCTCGCATGAGGCAAAATTCAATGGTAAAAAAATATAAAAAGTTAATGCTGATTTGTAGCTCATAAAAACAGAAATGAAAAATGGTGACAAAAATGTCCAGCCAGTCTGTATCATTTTCTTGCTGTTAACTCTCCTTGTTCAAAACCTTTTTAGCATTTTCCCTGATACAGACTTATCTTCACGTATGTCAAGTATGGTATTAAGAAGTAGAGAAAAGACGCAGTGGACACAACATGTCAAAACGCATGGCATCATTCATAGCTTTCACTGACAGGATGAATCATTGAAACAGGTGATCCAAACAGTGCAATATAACAGCTACATTACAGGGTAATGGGCCTGTATCCCTGGCATTAGAGTTCACCTCTTTGACAATATAATTCAGTCATAAAAATTAAATATAAATGAGCAAATGTGTTCTCCATTTGACCCGTACCTGTATTTGAACTTCATAATTATCTTTTTCCACATAAAGTGATACATTCTGCAAACTATAACACTGCTGAATCTCATTATGCGACTGTGTTGCCTGTTCTCACATCCCATCTTTTGCAGCAACACTTTGACTCTTCACTGACACTACAGGTTCGCTGACAGCAGAGTTACCAGTTACAGCTCCTGTCTCAGTAACAGTACTCCTAATATTTGAATATCAGGCAGCGCTTTTCACCAATTGCAAATATAGCCAAAGTCGCAACAATCTGTCAGTTATTCCAAAAGTGGCTAAAATAAGAACAAAGACATTACAATGCGCCATTTACTGCATACAAGCATTTCAAGTCTGCCATTTTTCTGGCACACAGTCAGCTACGATACACATCTGTCTCAGTGAACCAAAGATGTCGAGAGGATTTTATATGAAAATGTGTCTTTTAGTCAGTGTTAATCTTTTTAGTTCAGTAGAAAGTCTGGGCTTGGGTAACCAAACAGGTGGAAGTCACCCTGGTAACGTGCGTAGAGACGCCTGATGTCTCGCTTGCTGATGCCTGAGAAGTAGTGCTCCACCTTGGTCCTATTGTAGCGGGTGATGCCCGGAGGAATGGCCGGGTAGGACACCAGCTGGTCGATGCCTGCCGCCCTGAGGATGTGGGGGGCATCTTGCTCCAGCGTCTCGTGGTGGCCGACAACGCTGTAGTGTATTTCGCACGGCGCGCACAACTCTGCGTAAGTCACCCAGTGAATAATGTGCTCGCCGAACTGCCGGTCCATGCGGCGACGGCCCTCTGCGTCACCCAAGTAACGGACAAAGTCCTCAAAGTGCAGACCAGAGGTGGAGAGGTTGCTGTCACGGTGGCTCTTGCGGTACTTACGGATGATAGCTGGAGCAATGTCATGCTTGTACCAAGGCTCAAAACGTGGGTTCTTCACAAACTTATCCTTGAATGCAGAAATCAGGCGCTCAAAGGGATCTCTCACAATGAAAAACTTGAAGTAGGTGTTTAATCTGTTGAGGAACAGAACAAGGATTCAGAAGAAATTAGTTTTCAAGGATGACATTTTTCTTTATTGGTTGAACCATCACAGCAGACAACAGGCATTTCTGCCCTCTTGTTGACTGACATACAATTATATGACATCCGTACAAGGGGACAAATTACAGCCTCAACTAAGCTAAAGGATGAGGGTCTATCAGCAACCGGGTGTCTAAATTTCAGCACAAATTGAGCACCCCTAATATGTGCCAAGTTTTAACTAATTAAGTATCATACTCATCCTTTGTTTTCATATCAACCACTGGAATATCCCACTACCCGGGTGAGACAAACTAACCTGCGAGTTATTTCCTGCGGCGTGAAAGACGAGAGGCGGGGCAGCCCGTTTTTCTCATGGTCATGAACGAGGTTTTCTGGGATTTCCTCCACAGTGGAGAATGCTCCTGCCAGCGACAATATAACCCATCGACTTAATTAGCAAATGAAAAATACCCACCAGTCATATAGTAGCATTTAATTTTTAGAGCACTGTTGTCATGCTTTGTCCATTCTGTGCAGCTAACTCAATAAAATCATAGTTGGTGTTTATCAGCCATCCCTCATCACTATAGCAAACATGTGCATGGTTATTACCTTCACACAGTGCATACTTACCATTGAGCACAATGAGGACCTTCTTCCACTGTGTGTTGCCCACCTTAGGCGTCTGGCAGAACAGGATCTTGTGTTTGTCGCAGACAAAGATGCGGTCGAGGACAAACTTGCTGATGGAGACATGAGTCAAATTCCTGAGGCTGCTGTTCTTACATACAGTCGTGAGCAGCTCGATTCGCTTGTCAGCAACCGACTGCCAGTCTGCCACTGTGGGTACTGCTGAGGGCTGACACACACAAGCACAAACACAACACTACTGTGACTGATAACCCTGTGAAATGATTGCATTATTGCAGAGAATAAAAATTTAATGAGTTTGCTTCAAGTTATGACACTGGTTGAGGGTAATTTGCTGTATTAGACACCTGATCCGATGGCTTTGGGACAGGTTTCTCTGGTCTGGAAACGGGGATGGGTTTAGCCACTTTGACGCCTGGCACCGTCCAACTCTGCCCGCCGACCCTCTCTCCATAGTCTGAAAAACAACACATCGGCGTGGGCTGAACGTTTTTAACCCCGTACAACGGAGAGCCTGCGGTAAATCCACGGAGGGGAAACGGCGGCTTACCGTCTACAGCCCTGAAGCTGATGAACTTGCTGACGAACATGAGGATGAGCAGCACCCAGCCGCAAGCCCCGAGGAGCAGCCAGTGGTGCCGCATCGCTCCGCACATCAGCCGACGGCCATGGAAACACTGAGCGGCGCTCCCCACCTGCACACACACGGGGACGGGGGGGGGCTGACTCCGGGCCGGGGCCGACCGGCTGGCGGCCGGCTTACACGTCGCCAACGCTAATACTGACGTGTCGATTCACCTGACGTTACGGCTTAGCTAGCACCCGACGTTATCTGCGTGTCGAGTTGGACGAGTTGCTGGGGTTGTATCATTGCATTAGCTGATACGTGGATGCTTCAAATAGCCGAAAGCTAGCGTTACTTCTTTCGGTTAGTTGGTTATAGTTAGGTGCATGTGCCTAATTTATCAAAACACAACAGCCACAGTTGACGGTATTTAATCCAGCTAAGTGGTAAGTTAACGTAGTTAGCCTACGAGCTAACCACACCTGTCCCTCCCAGACAGTGCCCAGACGGCTTGAACCGCGCCGGCCTCTCCCGGCTCGGTCGATTCGGGATGTCCAAAGCCGACAGAAAGCGCCGGGGCAGCCCGGGTTTCTTACCTTCTCGCCGGGTTGCAGCTACTTCACACGGACTCCGGAGAAAAGGCTGGACGATGCCATATCGCCTGGACCCGCCGCGACCCCGCTCCTCGTAACATCCGACCGCCGACCAAGTCGGTAGCTCCCCCCGGCGGCGGCCCGGCGGCGGCGCAGCTTTCCCCAACCTGTCAATTTGATCCTGTTTTATGTTCAGTGAAACAAATCGATCTCTTCCACGGTTAAAAACAGAAACGATGCAGACGTGGACATTTCCCAGAATATGATCATACATCGTGGTTATAGTTGTCTGAATGTCTGCTGCACTAATAAAAAAGGCACTGAAATAGCACTTGATAATTTATTTTCCCTTCATTTACCTCAGAAAAAGGATTAGCCAGTATAACAGCCACTATATCCACCTGAAGTGTTTACATATGTGCATCAACTACCTGCTTACTGTAATACATCTGACTGAATGGCATACTGTCCATATCTGTGGAGAATATCTCAATGAGTGCTACTATTCCATTTATTAGGAAAAAAAATCCCTTGTTCTGCCCTAATATCAATCCAAGTTTTCAAAAACTGTTCAACAGGACACACTGAACTAGAAACAAAACTCTTCATGATGCAAAGGCAGAAATAGTAGTTATACTCTCCTTAATAAGCATGTTATTATAGGATTACCAGGGTAAGGGGTTAAGATCAAATTGATATTTATGATCAATTTATGAGTATGATATTGTTGAACAGCATTTCTCAGCCCTGTAATGAAACATTTATAATATAACCATAACCCAGAATCCAAGACACACCCCATATTAAACCTTCAGTTTAGAGCAAAAGCAGAAATTAAGACACGAGACAAGAGTTCCTTTTGTTTTCATTTATTCCACTCGCAGAGGGACAAATTTAGTTTTCATCAACATTGACTGTCTGCAGACCTGTTGGGGGGAAAAAAAAAAAAAACAGCAGGGTAAATGAAATGTCTTTACTGCATCATTATTTGAATGACCTAGTCTGTGAGGAGCATATTTACCTTTGCATGTGGTGACTGGAACGTATGTGACCAGGGTGTACAGTTTGTTGGGAGAGTCCTCATCCTCGTTACGCTTCCTGGACAGCCGTACGCGTATCCTGTACGGCACATTCCTGCAAAACAACTTAACAGTTACCATCTTCACTGAATGCAGGCTACTTGATACGTTGCTTTACACTGGACAGCAGATGTGTAATGTCTCCAAATTGACGCACATGTTGGGAGTTTGGGTGTCAAATCATCTATTAGTGTAAAAAACTGAGCAACCTAACAAAATATCACAACCAACAAGATGTTGTATTCACAGGAGTGGGCAGCAGATTGTGAATACGCTGTCCAACCTTGTATAACAAACCAGGTGCTGAGAAGTTAAAGGTAAAGTAGTTTTCTGGGTAGCTGACCCTTTGGATTTCCTAGTCAGGCTAAAGTATTGAAAATAAAAGTATCCATTTTATGCCAAGAGTAACCTAAGAACAGTGACTTTCCCCTCACATTTTGCTGTCTCTCCTTGCTGACAAGCATGGAAACAGAAAAAATGACTAACAATTAACTCAAAGCAAAGGACGGGCCATTAAAACATAGTTATATATTTATCAAGCACAGCATTCATACTATTTTAAATTTCTATACATTTTGTTTAAAAATCAGTGACTTCTCATTCATGTGCATACAGAACGCACTGTGTGTCCAAGCTGACAAGCAGAGCGACTTCAGTGCTTTCATATCACTGTTTTTCATTCACAAAATGCTTTTCTGTGAAATTTACTTGTTGCTACCTGGCAAAACAGTCAATAAAATCTAAAATCTATTGTCTATAAAAACAATAGTAGTACAATGATAAATTCTAAGCACAGAGCTGTATTTTGTCCATTTCTTACAGTCTATTACTAGTTTATGTGTGCTTTAAAGTTTGATGATAGAATTTATTAGACCACATAGGCACCTCTTGTGGTGCAAACATTCATATGCCCCAGTCTTACATTAAAGCTGATGGATGTTACCAACTGCCAGCCAGTCATGCAAACTTTAAACCTGTAGCTTACATGTTATTTAAGTGCTGAATGTGTCAGATAAAAATCAATCTTACAGAGACTCCATCCCAACCACCATCTTTAAAATACAAGCAGGACAGTGTGCAGTTAAAAGGGTTTACACTTGTGGGCTCTTATTACTTTGGCTGAATTAAAATTCATTCTACTCTAGTTGGTGGTGTGTTTTTACTCAGATATTAATACTAACTGTATCCTCTCACCTGACACCCTTGCTCCACACGGCCTTGTTGAGGCGAGTGTCAATGCGCACATCGGGAGTTCCCATCTCCTTCATGGCAAACTTGCGGATCTCCTTGATAGCGCGGGGGGCCCTCTTCTTGAAACCCCTGCAAGACAGCAACAGCATTACTTAGGATTAGTCCCTTCCAATGCTAAAACTGATCATAATCATTTATCAAATATTACCAACATTTATTCTGTCAGTTTTGTGCACACTGAGATGTTTTACTTCTGTCATTTCATTGTGTCTAAATACTCTCGGAAGACAATTTTAGAAGATATTGAAAGTGTGTCATCATTTCAGAGTGAAATATGGTTTTATCTTTACTTGCACCTCTGTAAAACACATTTTAACACTGAAAACTAGTGTCAAGAAGTGGTTTGCATGGTTTATCACTGATAGCGTTTGTCACTGCTTTCATTTCCCTGTCTAATAACATAATCAAGTGTTTTGCAACATAACTTAAGCGCAAAGTAGCAAAGTTAAGGGTAAGTTAACTGACAGCCATACAAACTGCTGCACATTGAAGTCCCTGAATCAACTCATGGCCACAGCCTCCTGTGTCCTAACAGTACTCACACTCCATGGATGCGCTTGTGGACATTGATGGTGTACTCTCTGGTCACCACCTCGTTGATGGCTGAACGCCCCTTCTTTTTCTCTCCTTTCTTGGTTGGGGCCATCTATAAATAAAGACAATAATCTTCTATTACTTTCTAAGCATGTGAACCTTTTACCAAATGATAAATACGCAGTAAACAACTAAACTTTGGGGGGGAAAAAACAGCAGCAGAGAAAATGTGTTTCTACAGATTTCAATCTGACACCATTTTGCTACGCTAAAGTAAAGCGGGCTACTATGTCGTTATTCCTTGCCGCAAACTAACCCGCACGCTAAAGGGTAAAATATACAGCACATATGTAAAAGCTAATAGCAATTCAGACTAGAACCAGTGCTTTAAATTAAAAGCACCATAGAAAAATTTATAGCTCAGACAAAATGAGCACAATATAGCATCAGTAGCAATTTGAAGCCACTCCGGCTCAGTCTTTCACAGCGCTAACAGTCCTCGACTTTAATCATCTTTAAATGCGTTCAGCCACCACAAAACCCTCATAGAAAACACAGTACAACAGTAATGTGTATATTTACAGACGATAAACGGTTAATTGCAGCGTTAATATCGCAGGATGGCATTAGATTGTGGAAAGATAATTTTCCGAGGAAAATACTCACATCGACTCGTAGTTGAGGCGGAAGTCGGAAGGACGGACCAAAGGCCGAGAATTCTGGGTAAAGGGAAACGGTCCGTTTTAAATGTTGCCCGTCTACAACTGTACAAGCACAAGGTTCCTAGCGTCGATAACTCGCTTTTTCAACTCGGTTAATATTTTAATAAATACGAGGAGGGACTTTGACAGTGAGCGATCTGAAATTAATAGACTATGAAATACACTTCTGATAGACTGGTTATAGAATTAGAAAATATTAGTACATTTTTAAAGAACTTTACACAAGACTTTGAGGGGGTTTTACATTTAAAACTATATAGACAAAGGATGGACACAGAAATAAATGTTAAATGGGTAATATTTATATTGCAACCCTCTATTCTGTTTTGGTCAATTTCTTATGTTTAGGAGCACATATAGTTTGGTATACAGAAAAAGTTTAAAACAGAACAGTTTGTGTCAGGAAATTAGAAGGTCTATGACCACATAAGAGACAGCTGCTCTGTTTCTGCTGGTCCTCATCAAACCCTTGCATCAGATCAGATAAAAAAAAATTCCATAAATTATGAAAGTGTAGTTCTTCAATGCGAAAACAAAAATTAGGGTAAAAGTTTAGAAAAAACAAACTTTGCCAAAGATTCTAAAAGTTACACTTCCTCTCTAGTACTATAAGAATTCTTAATGAAAGACTCATTCATAAAGGTAAAACAAACCAAAGATGTTTAAGATTAATGTCAAGTTCAGCACTTACCTCAAAATGCAAAAGTTTGCATATAGTGGCTGTCTTCATAGCTCCCATTATAGTAGTTCAATTTTCATAAACTAGCATTATATTTGAATTTCATAAGGTCCTCAGTTCTCCTTATTTTGGCAAAATGTCATTACAATTTAAAAATGTCATTCATTTATTTTACAATTATAAAAAAAAAAAAAAAAAAGATACAGCGTTAAACCAGATATCATTAATTGCACACATGGAAAAGAAAAATGTAGTAGGAAAAGTTTTTTCAAACATCATAGACTTAAAGACAGTGGGCTCCAGCAGAGCCCAGTCTCTCCATGTCTGTAATGTCACAGTTGCATGGCCGGGAGCAGGCATCACAATGAATCCACGTGTCTAACATAACAGCCTTTTTGCCATTCTTATCCTGTTCTTTTAAGCTGTTCAGTGCAACACTGAGGATGGTTTGTCCATTGATTTTGAGTCCCCGCACTCACAGCATGCACAACCTGCTCTTTTCAAGTGTTGATATCACCACATCCCCGAGTTTCAGTATATCCACCTGTACAAGTCTTTCTATTGTGACTCTGGACGGTCAACCACTGGGACACAGAAACGAGACGTGGGTTCAAATTAATATCTTCTTTTTGTTTGTTTGTTTGGTTTTTTTAAACCTAAGCACTCTAGTGTCTTTTCCTATCAGGAGCATTTTGGTGCCTTTAATGGATAGTGTGGGCTGGTGAACATTAGGGAGAGGAATTCCACATGGCAGTGTTGAAGATCTGGTATTCTGCAGTCTATGTTGTTCTCTGCACTCACTTCAGTTCATTTCACAGAGACAATGCCAAACTATTCAAAAACAAATACATCAAGCAAAAAAAGCAATAATGTTTCCACAGACTAACAGTTGTAACTTACATTCAGTGAAGGAATAGTTTGGCAGTGCTCATTCATGAGAAACGTTCATTCAAGTCCCGGCAGGATGTTTCAGTTTCAGTGTTGCTGCTCAATAAGTTCTCTGCAGCAAATGCTATAGATTTTTTTCTGCAGATATTTTGAGATATGATGTAAACAAAAATAGTTAAAACAACATCAAGTGTCACATTATTTCAAGGCTGGACAGTCACCTCATACAAAGCAAAAGACCCATTACAAAAATCAACATCTAACCATTTTAATGCACAGTTGTAGTAACCAATGCACAATATATGAAAACAAAACAGTCATTTGAACTTGGTTAGGCAGGTGAAACAGACAATTTAAAAGCTGCTCTAAAACACTATAATGCACAAAAAACATGAAGTCATTTAACGTGTTTTACGTTTCTTGTACATGGTTCATTAAACACCTCCATAGGCTACAGTGTCCAGTAGTCTATGGCACAGCATTTGCAGGTCATCCAAAACATGTAAAGCACAACTGAGAAAATCACAATTTTGCCGTTTTTCTTTATTTCCTCATGTGTCTAAAAAGGCTATGTATGTAATGAAATGGGAAAGAGGGATGGGTTGTCAGTGGCTAGTAGAAGTGAAGGCCTAGAAGCATTCACTTGCATGTCTTTTACTCACTAACCCCTTTCTCTCAGGACACACAGACCTCAGGCTGTGCTGTGCTGAGCTTACTACTACCAGCTGCAGCAACTTCGGCTGCTGCTGCCGCCGACCCACTGTCAGACCTTTCTGGAGCCGAAGCCTGGCCGGCCATGGTCCTTCTGAAGAGACGCATGCTCATCTGCAGCAGCTCGTTGTCTACTACAGGTGTAGTGGGGTACTGTTTGGTTAGGCCCTGAGGAAGAGATTTAAACGTGTTAAGAGATTTAAACATGTGTCTCTTAACAACTTTGATGCAATCTGACCCTTTGAGAATATAGTTAAGGAAAGATAGAGAAGGTAAATATTAAAATCATTAAAGTCAGTAATTGGGTGGCATCTACCTTGTCATTTTTCAACAGCTGCCGACGGATGGCAAAGTCCCTGCGGGCACACAGGGCCTTGCAGCAGGGCCCGAGGTTGCTGAGTAAACCTGCTCTCTCCACCCGCCTGTTCAGGGCCGCCATGTTTAGGGCCCCAAGGTCATGCTCAAACAGCTTTTCAGCATCTGGGAAGATGGAGTTGAAATTGAGTTTTAGGCAGATGGATCACAATAAGAAGACTGAAATCAATCATCGGAAAACATGGAATAATGGTTGCTATGTTATAAAATTATAAACTGTGATCAAAATGCCTAATTTTGCTGGCTGAAAAAATGTAATCATGTTACAAATTTAAAACTTATGAAACATATGGAAAGCAGAAAGGATACAGATCGATGTTAAAAAAAATCAAAAAAATCAAAACTTTCAAAGTGAAGTGCAAATGAATGTGACAAAGTGTGATTTTATGGTTTGATGATGTCAAAAACACTCACCTTTAGGGTCATCAAGCTCAGACTTGCACACCTCTCTGACCTGCTCCAGGAGCTCAGGCCCGGCAAGTCTTTTGGAGATGCCTGCCCTGAGAAGCACAGCCCCTGGAGTGAACCGGAGCAATGCTGCCCCTGCTGCCCGGGGTTCCTGCTTCTGTTTGGGCATCAGGCTGGACCAGTCCACATCGATCACATCCAGAGGACCTATTGGAATGAAACATTGGGGGTTTCATTTAACAAGGTTTATCTGATCCGTTTTATTTTATAAAAATATGCATATTTTAGTGTAATGTTTGCATCTCTGATGATGCAGCTGATGAATTTCAGTTGGCAATATTTCCCAATAAATTCAAAGACTTAATTTGGAATGGAACCAACCATCTTCTCAAGCAGAGGCAATAAAATATTTGTTAAAATATTGATAACAAATTAATTATAATCAGTCCAGTATGGACATTCTCTACAGTGAAGTTTTTTCCTGGTACCTGTAATTTTTTCATCGTCCTGCTGATCCTCTTTTTTCTGGCTATCAGCCAGAATTTCATCCAGCTCGTCATCACTGATTGGTTCGTACTCCTCTCCAACAGATGCGACTGACTGGGCATCATCTTCTTTACCATCATCATCTCCTGAGAACGCAGCAGACGGATTCCTTTAAACCCATGCCGGAATGGGAAATGGGAAACAAAAATAAAAAAATGTATACACGCTTAGAATATCTTACCGTCGATGCTGTCTGCCTTCTCCAGCTCCCGTTCCCGTTCCCGTTGCTCTCCCATGAGATGGTGACTGTTGCTCGCTTTCTCAGGCTCTGGAGGGCTGAATGCTTCTCTTGGCAGCAGAGGCTCATAGTCGTTCCTGTCCTGCCTTATCAGGTCGCCTCGCGGGTCTCCTCTCATTTCTCCTCTCAGGTCCCCTCGTCCTGGAGCCCTGGGGTCCCCATGGGGCGCCAGGTCCATCATCATCATCATTCTCTCCCTCTCTCGATCGACGCCTCTTTCACCTCTGCTGTCTCTCTCCCGCTCCCTCTCTCGCTCTCTTTCCCGCTCCCGTTCGTGCTGCTGGATCAGTCCTTCGGGGAGTAAGCGTTCCCTGTCCCGGATGTCCCGCTCCCTCAAGAGAGGTTCACGGGTGGGACGCATGAGGAGAGGCTCTCGGCCCCTGCTAGGCCAGTCCCTAGGTTCGGGCTCCCAGTCTCTTTGTTGTTGGAGAGGCTGTTGGAGAAGCAGCAGCGGAGGCTGCTGCGGCTGCTGTTGCTGCTGCTGCTGCTGCTGCTGCTGCTGAGGTCGAAGGTCCTTTCGGTCTCGTTCCCGCTCGAACGGCTCCCTTTCTCTCTCCCGTTCCCGACTGTCGTAGGAGCCTGCGCGGGACCTGGACCTTGTCTGTCTCTCAGAATCCGGAGAGCTGCGCCTGGAGCTGTGGCTGCGAGAATCCTGCCGGTCTATAAGACGAGCAAGACAGGCATAGGTTAGGGTGGGATCAGAGTTCAGAACTTTTATTGAGTATTATACCGTTCCTCGAAACATTTGTCAAAAAGGAATGGTTCTTCATAATTCCGTATGTGTACGTGAGTGTGTATTTACCTGATGAGGTGCTGCGGCTGGGCTCTCCTCTCCTCAACTGGTCAATTCGAGACTTCCTCTCGGCTCCAGGAGGGTCATTTACAACCGGCCTCTCTCTCTCCCGCTCTCTCTCCCTTTCCCTCTCTCGTTCTCTCTCTCTCTCCCGCTCCCGGTCGCGAGAGTTGGCGCCCTGCAGCCTTCCCCGGCGGGATCGTGGACCCTGGGGGTCTTCTCGGTGGGCTGACTCATTGGAGGGCGATCGCAGGCGTCGGGAAGATGTGCGGCTCTGGTTGCTCCCCATGCTGCTGCTGCGCGTCTGCTCTGGAGGAGGTTTGCGGAGCAGGGGCTGGGACATGAGGGGCTGTGGAGTTAGAGTCTGCAGCAGCATGGGAGGATCCTGGGAGAGTAGAGGGGCGATGGGTGGGGGGTTGCACCTCTCTCTGTCCCTGCCCACCCTGGGACCACCCCCTCTCCTAAGAGGCTCAGCAGGAGCCAGGGGAGCTTGCGTTTCCAGTGGTCCTCCTCCTCGCTCTCCTCTCCTCTCCTCAACCTCCTCATCTGACCAGTCACTGAAGTTGTCCATTTTGGACAAGGGAGACGGCTCTGCGTTGCCTCCAGTACCACGGTGATCAGGCCTCATCGACGGTGGTGGGGTGCGGGGACCTCTCTTCCTCTTACTATGTGGCTGGTGGGCTGAAGTATCCTCCTCAGATACATCAGATTCTCCACCTCGCGACCGTTTTCTTTTTCGGTCAAGTGCCTTCTTCTTGGCGACTTTCCTGGGAGAATGCAAAGGTGGCGGACCATCTGCAGGAGCAATAGTTGGGGGCTCGAGGCTGAAACGGTCTCCTACAGCAACCAGGCTGTTTCCACCGCTGATCTCCTCATCTTTGCGACCCTTCTTCAACCCCTTCCTCTGTGACTTTGTCTTCTTTTTGCCCTCCTCGTGGGACTGGGAGCCAGCAGTGTCTCTGTCTTCGCTGCCGGCGGCAAGGGCTGAAGGAGGCGGCGGCGTGGATTCTCGCTGGTCTCTGCCTCTGCTACGGGAGTCAGACGGGCCATCTGAAAGGTGGTCTCCTCGCCTGTCTCCTCCTCTGCCACGTTCCACACGTGGTTCTAGGTCCTCATGGCGGCTGCGTACTTCCCTTTTGTCCACGGCTCCTCTGCGCTCCTCATCCTTCCAGTGACTCAGCTTGTCATCAGATGGAGCAGCCCTCGGTGGCGAGCGCAACAAGGGCTCCTGGGGACGCACCACCTGGCTCAGCAGACGATGCTTGTCACCACCTGAAAATTTTTAAAAAAAAAAATCATATAATTACACACAATCTTTTTAAGCATCAAAAGAAATTAGATAAAATAACAGCCTTTTACAGCTGCCTGCCTATAGGTGAAAACTGCAATTTTAATTTGCAATGACAACAAAGCGCATTTTACTTTAGTGATCTTTGTGTTAAAGAATAATTTCAATTTGGTACATTTCACTTCACAGTGATATCATTTAATTGCCGATACAAGGAACTGCCAATATTGGAATGCGTGCAACGAAAAGACAAGTAGGCAAGACCATTGACAAGCTGTACCGAAGAAAAATAAAAGTTTAAATAGTTAACAGTGCCTTCCAGGGTGTGCAATATACAAGAGGTGCAATCCCCATTAAACAGGAGTATGTCCTTTCAAAAAGAATTTCCCTACTGTCAGATGGAGGTGGACACACTGGGCTGGGGAGGAGGGGCTGTGGATGGAGCTTGGCCTGCCCTCGGCCAATCGGGCGCTCACTTTTGTCTTCTGGACTGTTGTAGCCGTCGCTGTCCGCTGGACTGAGGTCCCTAGTTGCCCGCTTAGGTGAGGGACGGGGGCTCGGACTGCTCTCTACCCTGGGCCTCTTACGACTAAATGGTGAGAAGATCAGAGAAGAGTAAAGAATTATTACAAAAAATCATAAATATTAGATCCTATGAATATTTGGGGTGTTCCACAGCATTCACTTCAAGGAAACTGTTGTACCTACAGGTGTCTAAAATTTACTCAAATACCCCAACAACCTTAATATAAAAGGGATTAAGCTGATACATGCCTGGTCTTACGATCGTCCCGGGTGTCCCGAACGGACCGGTCGTCCTCTCTCCTCTCCCGCCTCTCCTCCCTTCCTCTCTCTCTCTCCTCCCATTCCCGCTGCCTCTCTCGCTCCCGCTGTTCCCTCTCTCTCTCTCTCCCTCTCCCGTTCTCGCTCCTTCCGCTCCCTCTCTCTCTCCCGCTCCTCGCGCTCCCTCTCTCTCTCCCGCTCCCTCTCGCGCTCCCTCTCCCTCTCGCGTTCCCGCTCCCGCTCTCTCTCCCTGGCCCGCTCCCTCTCGGCAGCCTCCCTCTCCCTCTCTCGCTCTCGGTCCTTTTCTTTCTCTCTCTCCCGCTCCCTGTCTCTCTCCCGGTCTCTCTCTCGTTCTCGGTCGCGGGTCCTCTCGTCCCTTCTCTCCTCCACTCTGTCCGTCCTGCGCTCCTCCCTCCTCTCGTCACGCTCTGACTCCTCTGATCTCCCCTGGTGTCTGCTTGGGGAAGCTGCTCTTTGATCTGGGAAAATAGAGAGTAAAAAAGCTTATTCAAACAATTTTAAAATGAAAAACAAAAATACAGTACAATTTACATGGTTTGTGATTAGCTTTATGTGCTTCCTTTTTTTTTTTCCAAGTTCGGATCTTATACAGACTTAAAATAAAGCAAACCCAAGCCCCCCACCTCTCTCTCGGTTGTCTCTGCGATCCCGCTCTCCGTGCCCTCCTCTCCTGTCATAGGAGGAGTCCCGGGCCTGCTCTCTTCTGTCGCCATCGTAGCGATCTCGGTCTGAACCCCTATCCGAGCTTCTTTCGGTAGCGCTGCGATCGGTGCTCCGCTCCACGCTCCGCTCGCGCACCGCACTGCTCCGCGACTCCCAGTTGTCATGGCTGCTTTCTAGTTGGGAACCCCGGGAGTTTCTGTTTGAGCCTGACACAAGATAAAAAGGAGAGTATAGATGAGTTTTAATGGGGGAAAAATGGCTCACAAAAGCATACACATCATTAAAAAAATAAATAAAAAGGTGCAGTAGTGTATAATATGAATAAGCTTGTGAGCTCTTTGTTAAATTTTTCTTATGGCTATAAATTACATGAAAGCCAAATATAATTTCAATACTTGCCTTTATCAGAGGTTTCATTAGCACGCCCTCTCCCTCTTCCATTCCTCTCAGTTCTGTCTGCCCTGTTCTCCGCCCGTCCTTCAGCTCTCCCCCCGTCTTCACGTCCATGACCTCTCCCATAGTTCCTGTCGTCCTGAACAGTTTCCTCTTTCCTGTGGGTGTCAGTCCTATCCCTCTCTCGCTCCTTCTCCCGCTCTCTTTCCTTCTCTCTCTCCTTCTCCCGGTCCCTCTCTCGTTCCCGTTCACGGTCCCGCCGCTCCAGGGATTCGCGACTGGATCGGGCCTCTGTCCTGCTCTCTCTGGAGTCCTTTATGTCCCTGTTGTCTCTGTGGTCGCGTGAGTCTCGGGTCGTTTCCCTTCCTCGATCGCGAACATCCCGACGGTCACGAGCATCTCTATTCTCCCTGTCATCGCGGGCATCTCGTGATGAGACCTGTTCAGAGTCATAGTCCCGGTCGTCACGGACACTGTCTTTCTCTCGCTTGCTGCGACTATCTGTTTGAAAAAGAGACACATAGTTTAACAAGTGATAAATGAAGTAAATTTCAAACAGCTTTCTAAGAAGAGGATATTGTATTGATCCCAGTAGGCACATTTTCAAGAGGAAGCATAAAAAACTAATTGTTTGGTTTATATCACTAATGTAGAAATCAATTTGCAAAATGAGACATCTAAAGTATTTCTGAGGCATTGTGCTGTGGTGATTCAAATTCAATTAGGTTTAATTTTTTACCCAGAGAATGTTTACTCACCATTTCTACTTACTGAGCTACTACTAAATCAAAACTTGAATGAAATGCACATTCAACAAATTTATCTGAATATTGACTGAGTTGAACATTGATCGATCATTGAACTTATATTCTCAAACTCTGAATTTTCTACTAAAGGCTCACTGCACAATGTGGGGAAAAGTATATAACAGAGAAAAATAAGACAAATAAGGTAGAAGAACTTAAAGATACCATCTCTGCGTTCATGTCTTCGCTCCTGGGCAGGCGGACTCCTGTCTCTATCACCACGACTCCGCTCGCGGCCCCTGGAGTGGTGCCGGCTGGGACTCGATCTGTCGGATCGGCGGTGGGGCGAGGAGGTGTCATGGGAGGCCGGAGGTGATCGGGAACGCCTAGAGCTGTGAGGCGAGGAGGCGGAGGCCGCTGCTGCAGTGCTCCGATGGTAGGCGGGAGAGGACGAACGACGCCGACGAGGAGAGGGGGAGTGCCGCTGGGCAGAGGAGCCAGAGTGGGAGGAAGGGGAGTGGTGGCGGGGAGGAGTGGGGCTGCGCTGGTGGCGTGGAGGAGAAGGGGACCTGCGGTGAGAAAAGAAGTTAGTTCATCACAGGCGCCGTGCCCAGCAGTTACTGATCCATCATTTCTGTTATGAAAATAGAGGGATATCAAAGAATACTAAAGACAACTTTTATTTTTGTCAAGAATTGTCTTTTGATTCTGTGGTAATTGATTCAAGCCTTGGGCAAGAAAAACTTTGCTCTGTGGCCTACATGTGCTAACCTGCGTGGAGGGGAGACTAGTATCGAGGATTTATGGGACAAAGCTTTAGGAGAGCTGGATTTCTTCCGGATGGAGGGGGAAGCACCTCTGGAGGGAGATGACACACTACCAGAGCGCTCCTCTGATGTCACCGACCGCTTGGCTTTGTGGGAACTGTCTGATCGGTCCCTGTAAAGGACAAGTTTATATTCAAAAGAAAGAGTTTTATAAGTTGAAAACATGCTACGTGAACAGGATTCCCTTGCATCAGCACTAAACCTATGATGATATGTCAACACTGTACCTGCGTTTTTCCTTCTTCTCTTTGTGTTTTTCGGTATCTCGTCCCCGATCTTTTCCTTCCTTTTGCTTTTCCTCCAATTTCTCCTTGTTTTTGTGCTTGCCTTTGTGTTTCTTCCCGATCACAGGAATGTCCAGGGGGACTGGGGGAGGAGGGCTGGGGGTACGTGGCCCTTTCTTTTTACTGTGGCTCCCTTTTGAAGACCTGGTTGGAACAAGATTGTAAAGGTCCAAATTGTAAATCATCAAAACAGAAAGAATCATCAAATGGCCAAGCTTTTAATCAAATATCACTCAAAACTGCTGCTTAACTTTTGGAAGATCTTGGTAACTAACAGGCCAAAAGAACTGAAAACCTAACCTTCTAGGCAAAAGTAGCCAAACTAACAGACTCCCACCTGGCAGTTTCTGAAACAGGTGATGATATGGATGCCTTCTTCTCTTTCTTCCCAGAGCCGGGAACTTTGGTTCCACTTTTATGTTTTGGGGATCCACTGGACTTCCTGGATGAGGGGGAGTCTTTAGAGCTTAACTGCTCTGGTGAGGCCTGAGGGACAGATCAAGTGGGTATTCAACTCAGAGTCCCTTGTACAGTCTAATACTTAAGCAAGTGCAGATAGTTGTCCTGGAGGAAATTAAAACAAAAAAGGTAGAAACTAGGCTGCATAGCCAACTCAGTACTACACACTGTTACTTACCTTCGGCAAGGTGGTGGTTCTTGATTTGGTGGGGGTCTCATCTTTCTTGATAACAATCTCCTCCCTCTTGTCCAGGTTCTCCTGCTCCAGTTTCATCAGCTCACGTTGAATTTTCTGGCGCTTCATCTCTAGGGATAACTCGTAGTCGTAGTCACCGATATCCGAGTCTGAAAGTCAACCAAAAAAAACACATGCTTTTATGAGAAAGGAAAGGAGTTTGTCCAGTCAAAGCCCATATTAATATTTAATCAAATTTCTGACATTAAGTGACCTGATGATTTGTTAAACATTAAAAAAACAAGCTATTGAACCTTCACGATTGGTTTCCCACTCTGTGGGTTCTTCTTCACTGGCTGGTGTGCGCTCCTTTGTGATCTTTATGTCCTCCTTCTCCCTGTGTCGGCCTCTGGAGGAGTCTCTCTGCTGTAAATGGACACAAGCACACTAAAGCTAGAATGACACCTACACGTTTCCTCTCATCCTTTGCTTCTTCTAAATCTCTTTAGACTAGATGCACTCTTGCTCAAGGTTAGAAAAACTGATTCACGGTCTAAAATCAAATTCAGCTTCAGATTTAGAGTCAGCAGCGGCACCAGAGCCATTTCTTCGTATTAAAATCAGCATTCATTTACCAGTTCAACAACAGATTATTACTCAAAAAGTAGAGACAAAAGGAGCAGAGAACTCACTCTTGCTGCTGGGGATGTGGGCTCGTCTAAGTCTCGCTTCAGGTTTTCTGGGTCAACATCCTGTCTTTTATTCTTCATCCTCTCCCGCAGATCACCTGTGGGTCTCTCGGTTGACCTTCGCCATTAAGACATGGACACATAAAAAAAAAAAAATTACACAAATGTTGTGAGGCTACTGTATAGCTCACAAATTTGATCTGATATGGACATAATTCTAATACACTCAAAATTAAATATAAATAGCAATAGACAAATGAGGCAATAGTGTGTCCAGCCATCTTACCGGCTAAAGCTAAATCCTTTGCCTCGTGGCTGAGTTCCATGTGTGTAGCGACAAGTGTTGCCGTAACTGCAATTACCGGTCTTCAACCAATTTCTACAGTGACTCTGAAAAGGACATACAAATGAGTCTGATAAGATAAAACAACATCCACTGACTAAACTGCGGCAGCCATCACAGTAGGGAGACTAGGAGGTCATGAGATTCACTGTAAAACACAAAAAAAATACAATTTTGAATCAAATAGGTTCTCCTTAAGATCGCTGAGCAGGATTCTGATTCACTCAACGGGAGCAAATGTTTGTGGACGACCCCTATTTGACCTTCCATAACTGGAATGGGGTCGAAGGGGAACAATATACGTACATCAGCAGCATTACTCCCAGTACTGGGGCCAAGTCTCTCGAACACACTGGGCCGGCGGGAGGGGGCGGTGGGGTTGCTGGTGCTGCTGGTTGTGGTGCTGCTGCTGCTGTCAGATATGGTTTTTGAATTCTCCACTGTTACCTTCCGCCTGATCTTGGACATTCTGCAGGACTGGAAATAAGACAAAGAAAAAACGCTTTGTGAAATGTCTGTGAGCGTTCATCTACATCAATAGGACAGTTCACTACACACTCTGAGACTTAAGTTTGAATGTTGAATAACTATTTGTATAGAAGTCAATGGACAGAGGGCATTAGCAACAACATGCCTAAAACTGTACTGCCCGAACTCTCAATGCCGTTTGACATTGTTTCACTTCCAGCCCTCGCTTCATTCACCGAGTGCAAGGCTACAGATTTTAGCACCCACGACGACAATCAAGAAGATAGTGCTCAATTTAGCGACTTTCTTGTGAGACTTGAATTTACACAGCGGGCTTTCCGCAGTTTTAGTTTTTAGTTCCGCTAACCGCTAACATCCAAAACATAAACACATGCAAATAGCGAGCCTTGTCTGCGTCTGTGCAGCCGCTCTGCGCTAACTTCCAGCGAGCGAGTCCTGCATGCTAGCGAGGGGTTAGCTAAAGTTCCTCGTTAACCACACGACAATATATCCTTTGTTCGAGTGTCTCCGAGTCACACACATGTACCCGAGGTACAAATGTCCAGCCTGCGAATGACTAGCGACAGTTAGGCTGCACGGCTCGTACCGGGAATAAACAGGCGAACGGATGCTAACGCTAAAGTTGGTACGCTAAAGAGCTAACGACTTCATGTTTTATCTTAGCGTGGGGCCCTCGGGGCCACCTTCAGCGGCGTATCCGACGGACAACGCGGAGGAAAAACAGCCGCCTCACCCAGGATATTGATTCGGCGTCGCATCTACTTTAGTCCAGTCAGTGGATTCAGCACTTGTAGAATTAACGAGGCTTATTCTTTAAAATCAAAGGCAGAAACTGCCCCGAGTGCCTTCATATTGGCGGAGGGTGCGCATCATACGTCCCGTTCTTCTTCTGTGGTATTTTTGTTTAAGAGGAGGTTTTGTACTTTAGGCTGTTGCATTACCGCCAACTGCCGAATATCTCCGATATTAACCCCTAATATATATATATAATATATATATACTATATACTTTCTGTTTCTCTCCCAAAACTAAGAAAAGCCCCCAATATGCCGATCGATACTCGTAATTGTAACTTGTGAGTAACGACGGGGATCAGTACTCGGCGTGGTACGATTGATAGTTTGTGCACTCGCCAGGCTTTATTATTAAAATTTAAGAAAATAAAAAGAGCTGTTATACAGACGCGAGAAATCTCGCATTAACACAATTCCTGTTACTAAAAAATATTACTATTCCTGATATCGTTGATGCTCTTTATAGCATTGATATTCATATTGATTATTACACACTATTTTTTTCATAATTTGGTTAAATGAATGTATTTATATGATAAATAACCACCATTAGCAGTGTTAACATGAATGTTGTAGTTACTAATTGAGATTGCTGTTAATATTTATGATTATCATGTCAAACCATATTAGCCAATCTCCAGGAAACGCCTCCAAAATAAAATTTCCCCATCTAGACAAAAATACGACTGTAATTGAGTCAGTCATTACCTATAATAATGTTAATGGTGGTATGTATAGTATAGTTATATCAAAATTGACTCGCACATACTTATTATAATAACGATTTGATAGTGTTATGAAAAATTGTAAGAAATCGACTCCACAAGGCAGATACGATGAGGTGCCACCACTTCCGGGGACCTCCGACAAAATAAAGTTCCGCAATTAGACGGAAGGTGTCCAATATTCTGCCCAGCCTAGGTTTGTACACGAGCAATAACACATGCACCAGGTAAGTAATAATTAAAAGGAGAAAGATTCATTCATTCATTTATTCATTATTCATTTTTTTTGTTTTACAGTTTTCTTTCAATAACATTCAGCCATTTGCTACACAGTTTATATGCATGTGTTTATAGAATATGCAAACAGTCAAAAGAATCTCGGGAAAAATAGGCACACATAATATATACAGTATTGGAAGAATGCTACAAAAAAATATCTCTTTATAGCAAAAAATACCATGAATACCAATCAGAATACTCCCAACACTGTGTACTGTCACTGCAGCTCTTAGACGTTAGCTGATCTTCTAGCAATATTACAAAAACTGCAGGCCTCATTCACAAAAATGGTTAAGCATATTGAATTTAAACCTTCAAGGCAGGCGGAACTGCTTAGTCAGTTTGAGGAGAAGCTGCTGAAGCCTGCGTTTTCTCTATAACCTTGAGAGCGATGGTCTTTGTAGCAGTCAGAGCTTCGTTGCAGGCCTTGGAAATGTGAGATGGCGGCAGAAGGAAGCCATATTGCCCACGGTCCTGGAGCTCAAATGTGAATGAGTATTTGATGCCGAGGTTGTACGCCCAGTCATCAGATCCACCAGGAGCCAGGTCTGGAGAAAAGACAATGCCAGTCATGTGCTTTGGGAGTAGATGAATCACCAAAAGGTTGAAAAACAGGTCCTACTTACATATTGTCTTTGCTCCTGCACCATATCTATAATCGTTCCTATAATAGCGTCTGATTTTCTGGGCAGCTTCTTTGGCCATTTCAATCTTTTTAAATAAAGAATAGAGAAAAAAGAGGATTTAAATAAACATCCATAAAGAACAATTGTTCATCTTCTATGTAACAGTGAAACAGTTGCCTTAATTAACATGACATATTGTCATTACTTCATGGATATTGGGCTGTATAAAGTCAACATATATCCTGGAGCTGATTTACTTAAATAAAAAAGCATTTATATAAAGTATCTGAACTTCATGATACAACAATGGAGCCTTCTGTGTTCAAAACACTCCATTCAGAATGAAACAGGAAACATGCAATCTATGATTGGAAAACATTTCTACTCATCCCAAAACTCTGATTAGAGACGGATAAATTGATTGTTATTTGATCAGTGCAAATCACTGACTAGGTCTTTGTGGTTCTCTGCTTCATCCATGGTGCAGGAGTATGGGAAGAGGAGCATCTGGGAGTAGGAGTGGATGCTGAGGTAGAGCTGAATCGTCGCCTTGTGACTACGCAGGAAGTTGGCCACGGCCTGTGACTCCGGCTCTGACTCAGGGAACGCTCCACAGTAGATCTCAGTGCAGGGGTCGTGAGAAGCTCCCTCCGCTGGGAAGAACATTAATGCTTCACCTCATACTATACAAGCTCCTCTTAAATATGATCAGACGATAAGGTTCAGGTGTTTTAGGACATTTCTATATTCAAAATACCTTCTGTTGTATTCACAAGTCACTTTTAAGTTAGGAATTATGCCAAAAAATGGGACATCTTCGTAATATACTGGCTACATAATGACATAAGAGAAGATCGTGAAGATAGAAGATCATAAATACATGATTTGAGGACTTTCTCATAAAGATGCAAAATCTTGAATGTCTGACTTCAGTGCTTCATGTTGGGAAATGACTGTAATGTGAGAGGCAGACTTACTGCACCAGTTGGCATCAAAGTTTCTGTTGAGGTCGACTCCAACACAACCGTTGCCCCTGCTGATGGAGCGGTTCTTCCTCCACATCCTGTTCTGAAAGAAAATGGAGAAAAAAATAACAGGGATAAATCATGACTCTAGTCAAAATTGCTTCCTTTACAACTGCTCGAGCACTTAACAACGGAAAATATTACTTTGGTTATATGTGTTTCTTACTGTCGTCCACGTGTACTTGTATCCATCAGGGTTCATAACAGGGAGGACGTAGACATCCATGTTTTCCAGTATGTTAGTAATGTCTTGATTGTTTCTGTAAAATAACAAAGACTGCGGAAGGAAAGATGATGATTTTAATGTTTCAGTGTTTAAATGTTTCTCCATGACATTTCCAATTCCAAACTACCATAGACATAAAAAAACAAATGTACTCACATGGCGTACAAACCATAAACAGAAAGCAGGAGAAATCCACTCTCTGGCATGGATCCCACAGTCAATCCACATTGCTTTCTTATTTGGTCTGTTATTTACAGACAACTGAGAAAGAGTGATTAAACATTAATCTTGGGTGTGTATCAGACTTCATTCAAAATGTTTGTGTATAAACAATCAGTTAATTTCTCCAGCCATGTTGGGAAGACAAAAGTCTCAACCCAAAATACAAATAATGCTCATTAATTTGCTTTGAATGTATGGGGGAAAAAGTTAAAGATGACAATGAGCATCTTTATCATCTTTGCAGTTTATGTGGTGTTGGATGTCTGTACCTTTAGAACATATAGTGGTCGCTTTTCATATGAGGAGCCAATGAGAAGGACTTTAATCATGTTGGGGTTCTCCTCTGTGGTCCTGGTTATCCAATAATAGATCTACAATGGAGAGAGCATGTTTGCATGTAAATAGATAAATAATCGATCAAGTCCAGTACATCTATAAGTTCCAATGCAATGCAATACAAACGTCCTGTAGTCAATTCTGTTGTGAATTTTAAAATACTAAATTTGTTGATAGGTAAAGATGAAAAACACACATCCTCCAGACTGTGATATCTGTCATAGAAAGTTGAGCCGCTCCGTGGGTCTGTGGAGTCATTTTTCATCTGCATTTCAATCAACTCATTGGCGTTGGCCAGTAAAACCCTATAATAATAATAATCATAGAAGCAAATAACAAAACCCGTAAACAGCTGACATGAAATATATAGTTGTTGGTGGTTGATATATGGATGTTTTCAGACATGCAACATACTCATGTGTGATGGCATGTGTCCGTAGCAGATCCTTGACGGTCTCTGAGCTATTTACATGAACAAACAGGTGGACTTGCGTCTCTTCTTTGATGTGCTGAGGTGAACTAGGCTGCCATAGTAATGTCTAGGAGGAAAATATGCAGTATTTTGAATACAGGAGGGGATAACATCAGAGGAACATGATAACTGGTTAAAAAAATAATATTTTACATCATAGTAGGTGGACACATTCCTCAAGATTTCCACTTGTTCCTGTGTTTTTGGGGTGATTGATAGAACTTGGTCGCTGAGTAAAAAGAGAACAAGAAATCAGTTAAATCAATTATTCCCCATTAGTGAGGAAGACCACCGTAGGCCAAACATAAACAAATGTGTCACAATGTTTTCACCTTTAATACCAGACAGCATCAGAATGAAAATTATTTTAAATTGTGTCAGTATCAACAAATGAACTGACCTATAAAGTTTACCACAATATACATGATATAAGCGTTTGTGTATGCGCAAGTATGTCATAACCTATTTTCTTTGGTGGAAAACACTTCCTAGATAGTGAATACTCTTAAATTCCTTATAAATAACGACAGGATCAACTTACCGTGTTTCTGTGCAGTATGCTTTGTCCAGAATAATCAAAGTCAACAAAATCAAAAGAGTCCTCATGATGTCAGGATCCAGACTGGAAATGGCGGAGGTTTGTTCAAACTCTGGGAGCGGGGAGAGATTTATTGATTGACACAGTGTTTATTTAGAAGTTAAACTTTACTTTCTTTGAAAGAACAAGGGCATAGATCAGCCAACGCGGCCAACAGGGGGCAATTTGGTGTATTTCCGGTGCTATGTTCTCATCAAATTCGGTTAAACTATTTTTTTTTTAGCTTACAAATGTGTAAATAAATGTTTGTACCACTGTGAATTTTCATCCCTATGAGCAGGAGTAGAGGGTGCAGTTAGACATCCCCTCCTGAGGGTGGCGCCAGATAACGGTGAGCACCGGGAGGAAAACGCAGAGGAGCGACGCGTCGAGGTGAAAGGTCACGTTTCGGTAGGTTGCTGTTGTCAAGATGTCGCACCACGATCAGCTGGTCCACTGCTTGTGTGAATTAACAAGGTAAGACACTTTTACCTTTCAAGCAAAGTATCTAAACTAAAGGACAAAACGTTGATTTATATATAAAGCTCAAATAGCTTGTTTCATTCCATCGCATGTGGGCGGTTTCTATGGTAGTAGCTTAACAACAGTACCGGTGCTGAAGTACCGACGATGTTTTATGTCGTTTAACTAGCTGGGGTCAAAGATTTTAGTCGAAAACAACAGTTTTCTTGTTTGTTATAACAACGTGAGAATGAAAAACAAAGTTTTAACATCTACCGAAAGCAGAGCTTCTTTTTCTCCCCCACATAGGAAGCACCAAGGAATACAGCATGTAATGTAAAGTAGTTTTCCTATAGACTTCAGTTTACTGTGTTTACTCGTGAATTATGTACATATATGAATTGTCAAGTATTTATTCATCTTAATTTCACCACAGTATTCTTATAATACTCTCACAGCTTAGTTACACTAAAACTTTTGCAGTGATGTTTGTATCTCTTAAATAAATGTTAGTGTCACAGTTATTTACCATAGTAGAGCTGAGTATTTATAAGTAGAGGCTTCACTTCTGACTCTGGAACAGCCTCCTAGAAAGTCTCAGGGAATCCAAACCAAAGCACATCCTTAAAAAGCATCCATTTGTGTTTCTAAGACTTTCTCTAGATTTGAACATCTTATTTTCTTCGCCCTGTAAAACACTTTGAAAAGTACCATATAAATACAGTTTGTTTGCTGTTACCCATGACTCATCGTAAGGTGTTTCTCTGTTTCAGATTGTTGTGGAAGTTGCTGCTGCCCCTGGTTTTCCTGTGCGTGCTGCTGATCGCCGTCCTGGTCCTGCTGGTGCTCGCTGTGCGTCTCTGGCTGCAGAGTAACAGGAATGTCCGGCGGGCGAGAGATGGCCGTCCCACGGTGGCCTTTTTCCACCCCTACTGTAATGCCGGTGGTGGGGGGGAGAGGGTCCTCTGGTGTGCCATCAGGGCACTACAGATCAGGTAAAGCTGATGAATTAATTTATGGGTTGGGGTTTTTTTTAGTTTACAGTTCATTATGTCACCTTCCCTCAGCCTAACTTGCTTGCTTAACTTACCGAACCTGCCAAACTGTAATCACACTTTTGTAGTTAATATTGTCTTTTTTTAATAAAAAAATTCTGTGGTAGATTTTTCCTTTTTGACAGCATAATATGCAGACAAATATAAACAGAAAGCCACCTGGAAAAGAAACAGAATCAGAACTCAGTAGAAAGCAGAAATTAATTGTTGGGACAGTTAAAACAATGTATAGCATAGGTTATACTCATTGGTATCAAAATACCTTTGGCCTTTCTGAAATCTTGCTCTAACTTAACCCACCATCTTCACAGGTACGCAGACATCAACTTTGTGGTGTACACAGGGGACCTGGGCGTGACGGGGCAGCAGATTCTGGAAGGGGCACGTCGTCGCTTCAACATCGTCCTCCCCCGGCCGGTCCACTTTGTGTTCCTGAGGCACCGGCTGCTTGTGGAGCCCGGCCTGTTTCCTCACTTCACCCTGCTGGGACAGAGCGTGGGCTCCATTTTTCTGGGATGGGAGGCGCTGACGGAGTTTGTCCCAGATCTTTACATCGACTCCATGGGCTACGCCTTCACTCTGCCTCTTTTCCGATACTTGGGAGGCTGTAGCGTTGGGAGCTATGTTCACTACCCCACTATCAGCACAGACATGCTGTCTGTAGTGAGAGAGAGGAACCCCAGGTAATCAGTGTTTGTCTCTACCAAAGCAAACTGTTTCGTAGTGGCTGGGTTGTGAACACATCACACAGGGTCTTTAATTGCTATAATGCGTTATTATCTTTTATTTTTGAAGTTAGATTAATATAAATCACCCTATTATAAGCAGTTATCAAAATACCACACTTTATTGCATAATAACATACTCTTATATATACACATATAATCAACAGGGCATTGAAAACTTTCCTTTATCGTCCTCTACTGGTGGACAGAAGTAACTGCAGTCACTGTACTCTAAACAGGCCTTTTCCTTCTCCTTTTGAACAACATTGACAAAGCAACTTGCTGACAAAAGCAGGGGTTTCATTGAAACTTCAATTAAAGTCTTAAATACTGGAGTGAAAATGCTGCTTTGTCACTTGGATCTTGGGTTTAGCATCATAGCTCTTCATCCAACAATTGTACAATATCAGGGTTTGGTGATGGATTTAAGGCTTGTGTTGAAATATGTCTTTCAGTCTAAGCTGGAGCAAAGTTAGTAGTTAAGGGGTAGAGCAGAGAAAAGAGGCATCTGGACTTCTCTGAGTTTAAAAAGTGACCTGTTTGCTCTAATTTTACATCGCTAATTACACATAACACAAACTGTTAATGTCCTAGGTTCAACAACCCAGACTACATCTCCAACAGTCTGTTCCTGAGTGCCTTCAAGGTGGTCTACTACTGTCTGTTCGCCCTACTCTACGGCATGGCGGGCTCCTGCAGCGACCTTATCATGGTCAACTCCTCCTGGACCCTCGACCACATCCTGTCACTGTGGCGCGCTCCCAACCGCACCAGCGTGGTCTACCCCCCCTGCGACGTCAGTGCCTTCTTGGAAATCCCTCTGGAAGAGGACGGGGACAAGAAGTGCCACTCGATCGTTTCCATCGGGCAGTTCAGGCCGGAGAAGGACCACCGGCTGCAGATCAGAGCTTTCAAGAAGGTGCTGGACAGGAGGGGGGCGGGTGCGGGGGGCAGGGAGATGCTGAAGCTGGTTCTGATTGGTGGATGCAGGAACCAAGAGGATGAGGATAGGGTGCTCATGTTGAGGGGGTTGTGCCAGGAGCTGGGTGTAGCTGACAAGGTAGAGTTTAAACTGAACATACCATTTGAGGAGCTGAAGAGAGAGATGGGGGAAGCCACCATCGGACTGCACACCATGTGGAATGAACACTTTGGAATAGGTAATCTATGTAGCTACTTTTTATGTTTAGACATTCTCATTAAAAAATAGTATTTTTAGATGATGAAAAGTGCATCTTTGTTCCTTTTTTTTTTGCCACTCTAGGCGTTGTCGAGTGTATGGCAGCAGGGAAGGTCATCCTGGCTCACAAGTCTGGCGGCCCCAAGCTGGACATCGTGGTACCTTTCGAGGGGGGCCAGACGGGCTTCCTGGCTGAAGATGAGGACAGTTACACGGAGGCAATAGAGAGGATCCTGGCTCTGCCCTCGGCCAGTCGGCTGCAGCTCAGACAGAACGCCCGTCAGTCGGTGGCTCGCTTCTCAGATCAGGAGTTCGAAGCCAACTTCCTCGCCGCTATGGAGCCTCTGATGGGAACTCTCGAGCGTTGAGAAGAGGACTTGTACCTTTTGGGTCTCTGTGCGTGTATAGTTTACGTGATGTTTGACACTTTTACTTTGAAGCACTTATTGCTGGATTTACACTGTAAGACTGGTGACAAAATCTGATTAGAAGTGATGCAGAGATCGCTCACATGCTCACATCAAGGGTTGTTCAAGTGGCCAACACATGCGGACATTTGTGAAAACAGCTGCTTGCTTAACAATCAGAGCACAGAGCGTCAGGATTTGTCCTAAAAACAGACAAGAGGCAGCATACATCCGATTCAGAAAAGTCGAAAGCTCAAAATTCGCAAAAATATATTGTTACAAACAAGTAAAGGAAGTTTTGAGGAAACACTGCTTTTTTTTTCTTATTATTGAATTGAAATCAAGGATCTTTTTTTTTTTTTTTTATTGATGCTCTGTATCAAATAAATGTATTCTTAAGGTGAATACGAAGGATCCAGCTGTGGTATAGCCTGTCGTTCTGTTAGAGTTGTATTTGTAAACCCCAGATTATCCTGTGATGTCACGGTTATACCTCTTACTGTATTTTTAAAGGAGATACTCCTTTATCAGTAGTTCAACTTATGTTAGAAAGAGATTCTAAATAGTAAAATACTTAATATGGTGTAAAAAATGGGGAACAAATGAGTCTTTTGGACAGTTAAAGTGTTTACAAGAGCTAGAAATCTCTACATGTTCAAAATGTGAAGTATTTTTGATATTAATGATGAATGTAATAAAAAAACGATGGGAGTAAATGTTTGTTGTGTTTCATGTAAATGTATTTAAACAAAAAAGACAGCCTATCAATGTGCTTGTAAATAAAGCATATTTTGGATTACAGGATCAATAGTTACACCCAAGAACGTTTCGTATTCTACTCCATTTGATTTGGCTTGCGGTAGCAAATGATTAAAACCTGATGTTGAAATGAACTGCGACACAGAGAGGTCAGCGATCTGTCCAGAGCAAGGAGAGCAAAAAGAGAGATTAACAGAGCTGGGACAAAGACCAAAACAGCTTCATGGAAAAACACTGTTTTTTTCATTGCTTCATGTATGGGCGTTTGTTTTGTGTGCTTGGTGGCTCCAGTTACCCAACACACCTAACAAGCTGGGTATAGTCATTAACAGGATTATTTCCAGAGGTGGTAGAGTGGGCTTCCCTTTTAGAGTTGATATTAAGATACTCATGATTTCACTTAGCAATATTTGTACAATTTGAAATTGAACAGTAACTTTGTTTATTTTTTCTAAAAATGCTGAGAGAGCTTTAACGGCTACTGCCTTAGTCTGACTCTAAATATGTTCATAAGAAACAGCTCTGGATACTCTGTCTAAATTATAGATAATTTATTGTAGACTCTACTACATAAACAGTTATGTACCAGAAGGTGTTTAATCTTCTCTACAGTACCTCAGTGAATATTATTGCTGCTGAAAAGCAATTGAATGATTAGTTGAGTGGTTTTAATACAAAATAATTACTTTTATGAAGTTTTACCATACAGATGTATTATAATAGCCTTAAACCTTTTATTGAAATTGGATTGCTGGTGACTCCAGTGATGGAGGGCCCCCATGTGATCCCATTTGTATAGAACAGTGTAAAATCTGCAATTATATTTTATATATTGATTTACAACTGTACTCCTTGTAAGCACATTAAACCCGATATTTTTAATGGCCTAAAGTGCCCTAAGCAGCTGCTGCCTGAATGGAATTCAACCTTTCAATAAAAGTCACATTAAAGCCCCTAAAAAACTTGGCTTCAAATCTTAAGTAAGTAAAATTAAATGTTCAAGACAAAATAAGCACCAATAAAAGATCAATAGTGCTGAACAAAGGTTAAGTAAGAGCTATTACGTGATGAAAGCCAGACAGACGACATAAGAGGGAGGGATTTTTTTTTTTTTTAGGGGTTATGAAGGATAAGAGGCGGTGCATAAGGGCATTAGGACAAAAGTTGAACCTATTTAGAGGGGAGTCAGTGAGACACCGAGGCAGTTTTTGCTTTGGTGCTAGTCAAGATGAGGTCATACGTGTTGCTCTTGGCCCTGCTGCAGGCTCTGGGATGCCTAGGTGAGTGGCTCTCCGCGCTGATCATTTCAAAAGGGGATACAGCAACTACAGTCGCTGGTTTTCACATCCGCACTTTTCCCACCTCGCAGGTGCACCACTGTCCAACTCCGAGCTGGAGTCTATGGCAGACAGAGGGCTTGAAGCAGCTCTGAAAGAGGCCAACGTGATGTATGCTGGGAGCAATCTTTACAGTGTGTATCAAGGCACTGTCAAAAGGGTAAGTTTTCACATACTTTTCTTCAGACTCTTAAGATATATCAACTTGCCTGTCTGTCTGTTTTATATGTTTAAACCATCTTTTTTTAAATCCCTATTGCAGGTAGTAGTAAATGTGGTGGATGGTCTTTAACTTTGTACTAGTAGGTATTAGTTGTTTGCAGTATTATGACCAATATCACTTGTATTCCAGGTTGTTCCCTTGGGCCAGAACACTGCTGACATGATTATGTCATTCAAAATTAAAGAGACCATTTGTGCAAAGGCTTCCGGGAGCGACCCAAAGACATGTGCCTTCAGAAATGGCTTCTTCGTGGTGAGAAATTTAATGTCATTTGGGGTTTAAAAACACAAAAAAGGGACCTGATAAAATATTACTATGGTTTATTTCAGTCTGGTGTCATTTGGTTGTATTTTTATAAATTGTCCTCACCTGAAATGTAAATACCTGATGTTACACCTTAAATTTAGTGAAAATTAATGGACTAAAATAGTGGTTCCAAACCCAGGGCTCCTGATTCCAAAAAGGGTCATAAGCCAAATATGAGGGGGGTTGCACTTGCTTTGGATCGTTGTCCCCCCCCTTTTATTATTACTTCATCATTTAACTTCTTCAGGCCTCTAAAAATTAAGTATATACATTTTGTTTAACTGGTCACAACCACTAGAAACATGGAACGAACAACAATTAGATATTACTTTGTTTTTAGAGGTTCATAAACAGAAAAAGTTGCAAAGCACTAGACTAAAACATATGAAAACAATTGTCCTTTAATGGTCTGTACCAAACTACTAATTATCAGTTAAACAAACAGTTAATTATCAGTCAAAAGCTGATGTGTAGTATTGGATGTTTAATCAGTCACTGTACCTGTAAAACAGTGCTGGACACTGAAGGCCCGATATCTCGATTCCGGGTAGGACACGTGTTGACAGACTGATGCCGCCCATTATTTACACTGCCATGAATGTACTGGGACAGAATTTGCTGATCAAATCTTGCAGCAAGACGGTGACTTGCGATCATTCTAAAAACAAACACAGCCGTAAAAAAACACTTAAAGAGATATTTGCTTCATACAGAACATTACAAACAGCAGCCTCTTTTTATTTCAGCCCTCCCTGTCCTGCTCCAGCCGGGTGAGAATTTCCGCCATCTCGACCGAGGTGCTCTCGATCAGGTGTGGCCGTGACGGCAGCTCCAGCTCTGAGTCAAGCGAGGAGGTGAGGACACAGACACAGGCGCAGGTTGGAGAGGAGGGGGAGGAAAAAGGGGGGAGAACTGCATTGCATTGGTGCAATCATTTCCTTTCATTTTCCCCAAACTCATTTTTCATATTTTTTGAATTAGATTTTCAGTCTTGAGTTATAGCAAGTTATACTGTTTACAAACTAATCTTAATAAATAAACCCTTTGATAAATATAGGTAAGATTTCCAATTAATTTAAGCAACAATATCAAAGATTTGCTGAACTAAATACAGGAGAACATGTGATTAAAGTCCTGGCTTTGATTCCACAGATATTCTCGAGAGGGAGACACCAGTTTAACATCCCATTTGCAAACAGAGGTAAGTGTTACCTTAGTTTTAACTACTAATGGTCAGTGGAGTGAGTCATCTACAGGTTTGCTTCCTCAACACTGTAGGAAGAGCTTTAGACTAAACTGACCCTTGAAATTCACCAGTTACTTAAAAAAAGATTGTGATAATGGGTTTTTTGAGTATTCATAAAGCTGACCTTCAGTATTCTAATATACATTCACCAGTGTGATATTCGGTTCACGTAATGGAGCAGAGAACCAATATCTCTCAACAGTCCCAGCTGCCTCTGCACCGTCTCCACCTCCTCAGCCCGCCCAGACCGATCGCTCCCTCCAGCGCCAGCCAGCAGAAGAGCGGCCAAGAGGCGACGCTTTCAACAACTTCCTGGTCTGAAGTGAAGGTTCAGCCTGGAAACACTTTGGTGCTGAATAAAAAAACAAACTCATATTAAAAATGGAATCTGTATATCATGGCTTGTGCCTCTTTTATTCCCATTTCCCCCTGCTATTTATTTGGTTAGATTAATGAGTCATTGAACCGCATATGACCCCCCCCCCCCCCAAATATAAACACAAAGCTATTTAATGCCATTTCTTAAGTGTAGGTCATGATAAAACCACTAGAGGGAGTGTGAGATCCACTCAGCATTCATGTTCCCATTTTAACCCTTTAAACTTGAACTGTTACGATCACAGTGCTTACATCAATAAATCAGCCATACAGATCTTCCTAGCTGCACATTAATCCAGATCATTTGAACAAATGAGGACTCTGAGACAGGCGGAGGTCTGGTTTGAACATTTATATTGTGATTTTCAGTTTATATGCAAGAGGACAGGTTTACTCCATCTGCAACTTTTTCTTCATTTCATTTGGCCCCACGTGTTCACATCAGCACATCAATAACCTACATACTTGCACTGTAGTAAACAATCCCGTTAAGGATGATGATATTCAGTTATAAGACATGGTACACTGTCTTCAGGTGGCAATTACACAACTGTGGCCGAGTAGGACAGAAGAGTAGCATGTTTAATATGCTTCGTTTGAAATCTACCATAGATATGATGATCTCCTCTGAACTCTGAATTGTGTAAAACCATTTCCACAGCACACATTTCCACACTAAAGTCAATTTAAAACCAGTTTAAACATTGTGAAATATTAATGATATGTCATCCTGGCACACAAGGACATATTGAGAATGAGTTCCTTGAAGGACAGCGCTAGAACCCTAAAAATGAAGGCATTGCAGCTAGAAACTAAAACCCTTCGTGATCCACGCTGTAGATACAAAAGAGATAACCTTAGTTCCTGTGCACTAAGGGCTGAAGCAATAATGGCACCATGATGAAACAAGATACGATTGACGCCCCAAAGGTGAAAGCAACATTCAGTCTAACACCACTCATATTATTTCTGTTACTGACTACATGTTTTAATGCTCTGTACATTAACCAGACAAATGTATCTATTTCAATGCATTCACCTTTTGTGGACAAGATGAGTATACTTCACATGGCTGAATCCAATCTGTGATTTCAACTTCCTGGATTGCGATGCCATGTGATTTTTAAGAAGGCGGCAGGGGACCATCAGTAACGGAGTAGCAGCTGCAACCTTACAGATACAAACTGAAGGATAAGGTCCAAAAATCAAGCCAACGCACAGGGAACTTACACAGTCCACGAAGATATACTACCACAGGCCTTCCCCACCATTTACAGAATTCCATTATAAGTTTGCATTAAATTAAAAGTATAGTTTTTTTCCAGTTGCACAGTCCAGACTCTGCTGAGCCTTTGGAAGAAATCTCCTTCCTGGTTTGACCTCTGTGCAAGACTTTGGGAATAAGGCTTCCTTCTGATTTGCATTTGCCAAGTGATGAAACAGTCTAGAAACATTTCAGACAGCAGATTGTTTTTTTTAAGTTTTAACTTTTTTTTTTTTTTTTTAGTGTTTTTGTACAACTGAGTCATTGCCTTCAAGTGTGTAATTCAAAATGTTTTAAATACACCTTCCATATACATTCCATTGTGCCCTAATGCTTTGCTCCTCTCTTGACTTTGTTTCCCAGTTTTGAAAAGACAGACTTGTTAAAAAAAAAAATCCTTCCATTTATCAGTCATTAAATTATTTCATATAAAAGCAAACCGCTCCATAAAGGCCTTCCCTAATGGTCAACTACTTTGCCACCATATAATCATACATAATTCATGCTCACTATGCATGTATGTATATTCAGTCTCAGTTTCTCTCTCTCACACATGCACACACACCAGAATAGCTTCATGTTTTACAGCTTGTTGTTACATAAAGTCCATGCAGTACCAAAGCAATAAGATCCTGATGTGGTTTTGTTTCCTTTTTTTTTGTCTCCAGTACGTGGCAAAAACTTATGGCAAAGAAGCAGATACGTGGTTTGGCTCAGACCTGGATCCAGTAACTTTTGCACAGTTCTTAATAGTGTTTATTTAAATATGCTTGGTGCACCAGATGGGTGAAGTTTGCCATATGGGGCAATACAATATGATCCAGAGAGTTTAGACAATCACAGAAAATTAAGATCATCTTACTTTTCTGTGATCTCAAACCTACCTGCTCCAGTTCTAACTGTCCTAATATTGTAAACCCCACTGATCCAGAGGGCCAAGCATGTTAAAAAAAAAATCTAAAAAAAATTCAATAATTAGCGAACACTAATTGACCATGGTCTGGTTTGGGTGTTAATATATATACACAGTCATCTATTTATCATAATGATCCTAAGAGGATAGAAGGAATCAAGGAATTTGCTCCTGGTTCACTAATGAATGTTCACTTCCATATATTTTTTCATTGTCTATTCATTCATCTTCATTGCGTTCTGATCTCCAATTCAGCACTATCCAGTAAGTTTGGTGGCATCCCCCCGTTTTGGTGGTGCAGGTGGGGGTCCTCGTCTTAGTGTTGCATAGCCTGAGATGTTGCCAGACATGTAGGCACCGTTTCCTCCATTGCTTTGCTTTCCTTGGTCCAGGAGCAGCTCAGGGGGTGGCGGAGGCAGTGCCATGTCATCCATGGTCCCTGCAGGGTCCAACTTGCCCGAGAGGCCGGCAGAGTTGAGAGAACCCTGGCGACCCACCGACTTCCGCTTGAGTGTCCGGTTGAGATCCTCCAGGAAATTGGGCTGGCCTGAGCTGCCCTTTGGGGAGGTGGGTGGAGGTGGTGAGAGTGGAGGGGGCTCCGGGGTGGTGTTACTACGTCGCGCGAGTGTGGGTGGAGGAGTCTTTTTCAGTGAGCTTTTCCCCCATGTTGAGTTGCTGACAAGGGAGACTGGTGGTGGAGGAGGGGGAGCCTGCGGCTGGGGATTGACCACGGCTACCCGAGGAGGTCCTCCGTTATGGGCATCACTACCCGGAGGTGGAGGAGGGGGGAAGAGCTCAGAGGCTGGTGGAGGAGGTGGGAAGTAGGCGCACTCAGGTGGTGGGGAAGGGAAGTCTCCACCGGACTGCTTTGCCTGGCTCACTTTGGCCTGGAGTGCCATGGGCAAGTTGGACAGGTTGAGCTTGCCTGGTTTTGGGGGAGCAGGGGGTCCAGCTGAGTGGTCCTTTGAAGGGGATCCAGTAGAGGAGGAGGTGGGACAAGGGGAGGAAGGAGGGGTGCCCCTCTGGGGAGCAAACTTGCTGAGCAAGTTCCTCCTGGATTCCTCATAGGAGGCTGAAGCATTGGCCTTGATGCTGGAGTTCCTCTGTGGGGTGGGAGGGGGTTTTTTGCCACCAAAATTGGAAGAGCCAGAGGGTGACCTCCTCAGGGGGGAGCCCAGGTTTCCAGGAGGGAGGGGAGGGGGTGGAGGCGTCGGTCCTGTGACAGGTGCTGGGGGAGGAGGTGGAGGAGGAGGAGGAGGGGCAGGGAAGCCAGCGCTGCTATCTGGAGGAGGAGGAGGGAACTCTGGAAACTGTGGCTGCTGGACACCCCCAGGCTGCCATTTTGGTTTGGTCTTGACTGCGGGTGGGGAGAGGGGGGGTTTCGGACTCTCTGTGTGATTTGCTGCTGAGGATGAAGCTCCTGGAAACTGACTGGCCAGCTGTTTCACCAGAGACATGGTAGGAGGGGCTCCTGTGGAAATGGGCGGTGGTTTAGATAGGCTGTGCTGCTTGGGCAGAGTTGGAGGGGGGTGGCTGGAGATGTGGCCTGCCTGGAGGCTGAACTGCTTCTTGAGGGGTGCAGGTGGAGGTGGGGGTGGGGGCGGTGGCGGGGTTGGGCCCCCTAAGGCAGCAGGAGGTGGAGCAGGAGGGAATGGTGAGACAGGTGATATGGGCTTGGGGGCAGTATGAGGGACAAAGCCTGGGGTGAAGGTTTTTGGTGGCGCTGGTGGTGGCACAGGAGGGGGGGGGAACTGGGCTGGCACAGGGAACTGCTGGGGAGGAGGTGGTGGTGGTGGCGGAGGTGGAGGAGGTGGGGGTGGGGGTGGTGGGGCAGGGGCAGGCGGTGGGGACTCATCAAGGTCTCCATTTGCGGACAGGAGGTCCCGTGGCGGACTGGGAAACCTTTCCTTCAGTGCCTGCTTCAGCCCGTTGGGGTAAACATGATGGTTACTGGGAACTGGTGCAGATGGGGGAGGAGGGGGAGGAGGAGGGGGAGGAAATGCAACTCCATTGGTCTGAGGGGCAGGTGGAGGTATTGGGTGCGTAGGAATGAAGGCAGGTGGGGTGGCCGGACTGGGAGGGCCCAGCTTCAACACAGCCATGGCTGATCCTGGGGTTGGCATAGATATTGGAGGAGGAGGAGGAGGAGGAGGAGGAGGAGGGGGAGGCGGGACATTAGTCCTTGCTGCAATGTGATTCACATTGGGTTTGATGGACACTTGGTTTGACTTGGGCATGGAGGGGGTGTCTGGAGATGCTGGCGCCTGAGGCCTTCTGGTTCTGCAGCCTTGTGATGGTGCTGTACTTGTACATGGTGGGAGCCGGCGAGTGGTGTGACACCATTTGAACTGGGGGTGGGGGAAGGGGAGGAGGCGGCGGCGGAGGAGGGGGTGGAGGTGCTGGCTGTTGCTGCGGTGGGGGCGTGTGGTTGTAGCTGCTGACCGTCTGCGGCGGTTGCTGTTGTTGCTGCAGAGACTGCGGCTGCTGCTGGGGGCGCTGAGGCGACTGAGGCGGCGGCTGCAGGGCCTGTTGCGGAGACTGAGGCTGGGGAGGCAGGTACTGGTGTTGTGGCTGGGTTGGTGTCTGGGGGTGCAGCGGTGGATGTTGAGGCTGTGGCAGCTGCTGTTGTTGGGGCTGGGGCTGAGGTTGGGGCAGAGGCTGAGGCGGAAGCTGAGGCGGAAGCTGAGGCGGAAGCTGCTGCTGAGGCGGAGGCTGAGGCTGCTGCTGAGACTGCTGCTGAGGCGGATGCTGCGGCTGAGGCGGGAGCTGAGGCGGGAGCTGAGGCGGGAGCTGAGGCTGAGGCGGATGCTGAGGCTGAGAGTGGGGAGGGGGAGTCAGGGCTGGGTGGTCAACTGAATGCTGGCTGTGGTGCCGGTGACTGGAAGCGTGCGGCAGGGTGGCTCCTCTGGATGCCTCCATTCTCATCTGCTAGAAAAGAGATCGTGTGTTGGCTCAGTGAGTAAATAACACATTTTTTTATATACGTGTACCTGGCCTTTGAAAATCTTCGAAAGAAAGCTGTACCTTGGAGTGTTCCTCGATCTGGGTACCTCTCTTCCAGGCCTCAGAGAAAATGGAGCTCACCACGCTCTGTGACCGGCCATGAGAGGAGCCTGTGTCTACACCACTGTCCGAATGGCCCGAATGATTAGACTGGGACTCTGGAAGCACACACAAATGATAATAAGCATTTCTGAAAGAAGTATATTCTTATTATTATAAAAATATTAGGCATGAAAAGCTAATGTATTGTAAGAAAATATTAATAGCATGATGAAGTATGCTCCATTAACTTTCCACATTCTTAATAACAGCCATCAAAATGTTAAGAATGTCAAAAAATATGAACTTGATCCTATAGTAAAATCTTTCACACAGATGCTCAGCCCAGGACTGATTGACCAATCAACTAACCAGGTATACTGGCAGAGCTGGAGCCTGATCGGATGCTGGACGTAGAGAGAGAGGACCAATCATAGGCCGCCTCTGTCCTCTTCATTGCTTCCTGGTAGTTCACATATAGCTGCTTTCCATACTACACACAAACATACACATAGCCAAGGTGAAAAAAAGATGAGGAAACTGAATTAATTAGGATATTTTCTCTTAGTGGCATTAGAGAACTATTTTTTGTGGACTGAACACATCAAAACAGGAACTCAGGTTTAGACCTACCTTGGCGATTCGAATACCATTCACCCATTGGTGCAGGGTCCTGACATCATCACAGCACAGATACTTAATGTACTGTGACTTCTTTTGGATTTGTGGATGCTTCGGAGAGAAACAAAATATGTAATTTACTATCAACAAATGCCTCAAATGTCCAGCAGAAAATAACAAAAACGCCCCTCATAATGGAAAGATTCCATGTGATATATAATGACATCTAACACATTATCCACTTCCCTCTGTTAAATAGCAATCAAGTCAAATTGAACCACATTCTTTGATTGGTTTGAAAGCAATTTGAAGAGTATGTTGCATAGAAACAGGGTTATTTACTAATGGAAGGCTGATGCTGAGTGGATTAATGGAAAATTTACAGAAAATTTAACACAAATTTTCCCCTGAATCAATGACAGATATAGCAACAGGGCTTCACCTTCAGGGCCAGGCAGTAGTCAGTGGGGGCCTTGTATTTGCTGCGGTAGTCCTGGCCATAATACACGTTAACATGGTCCAACTGCAGGAAGCACACAAGATCTCTGGATGCCTGTAGAGAGGGAGAAACGGCAGATGAGAGGATGTACTGGCTGGTCACAAAAGGACGGAGGTTGACTGAAGCTGCAGTGGGCAGACTGGAGGAATCCCATTCTATCCATGAAGACAGAATAAATTCTACCCATAGATGTGTGCTCAACATTCTCAGGTTCCTAGGATCAATTTGAATTATTAATTCGGTCTTGTATGTCAAGCCTTTTTGGTGACAGTTTGGTCTGAGTTGATGCATGGAAACATGTAAAGTAAAAGACTAGATTACATATTAATAGTCTAAAAGTTGCTCTAAATTGGCATTAAATATTTATGCTGGGAGTATGTATGTCCCATTGTAGTCTTAGTCTTGTTTGTACATGGTTTTTGCGGGTAATTAGACTAATCTAAATTAAATGTACAGTGCTTTATTCAGTGCCTGAGCTGGAACTATATTGTATTGTAGATCTCAACCTACCTTTTAGCTCATATAAGATTATAGGTTTTAAATAAGGCAACAAAATGATAAACCATGTTGGCCCAAAGTAATGCAGCTACTGAATGCTGAAGACCTTGAAAAATTGTTATATTCTGAAAATGATTTTTGAGGATGAAAACGTTAAAAATTGAGCACATGTGTATGGCTGAAAAGAAAAAGGATGTTTGGTTTCAGCTGTGTTCAAAGTGATCAGGCCCGAAACAGGAAATACCACAGAGCAGACTGTGTGAATCTGGTTCTCATAACCCCAACCCACATTTCTGTTCTCCATCTTTATTTTGTATGAGTACCAGAGACTCTGTGCCTACAGAACACCATCTCAAGTCTCACTGACCTTAGCTTTGCCCTTTGGGACATAGTAGATCCCTGAGGCTCTGAGGAGGAAGTAACGCTTTTTCCACGACTTCTTCCCATCCTCCTTCAGCCACAGGACACCCTCAATCTCTGGCACAGACACTGAGCCGCCATAGAAACACTCCTGAGGGATACACAAACAGGCACAAATACCGATGTTAAAAGTTTATTTTGTAAATAATCCTCCTTTTCAGTGGAAATTACGGGAGAGCCTGGAGTTGTCCTTGTAATTATTCTCACCTCTAATAAAGCCTCTTTATTCCTGTCAGCCATTTCTGATGTCTCCTTACGCCCCAACAAATAGTTCTGGAAATGATGGAGAAGAACCGTAACATGAATAGAGGACAGGGAGGAGGAGGGAGGGAGGTGAGGCTGTAAAGTCAGCAGCTCACCTCGTCTTACGTCAAATAAATTATTTACCTTTACTCGCTTTGGAGCTTTGACCTACTTCCAACTCTCCTTCGCAAACATTCTCGTGTTCACTCTCCAGCTCTGTGAGCTTTGCAATGCTGAGCATGCATAAACAATGTGTTTGTGTGTATAGCATATGCTTTCAGCATTTACACACTGAATGCAGAGCAGTTAAAGAGGGTACGGGATAGATGATCTGATCTATCCTCACTCTGCTGTGTGTATGTGTGTTGGAGTGTAATGGTTGGCGGGGGGGGGGGGGGGGGGGTGTTACCTGAGGGTTCTTGAAAAGAGCGTATTTCTCGATGCGCTCAATGAACATAAGCTTGTTGTGGCTGTCCCGGGTCCAGTTTAATAGATTCTCCACCAAGTTCTCGTGATCCTCAAATATACGTTCTAAGAGAAAAGAGAAAGAGAGAGAGAGAGAGAGAAAAGGGGGGAGGAGCAGTATGAAGATAAGTTTTAAGATATGCTTTTTTTCTGACCTGCAAACCTGCACTTAATTTCCTCCTGCTGGGGATTTCAACTTTTTTTCTTTTCTTTTTTTTTTTTTTTTTAGATGGCGTGGAACCTTTAACCGAAGACCTGACAATTAGTCACAAACAGTGACTATTCTTAGATCACAGATATTTATACTGCAGTACATGTTTGGAATTTTTTTTTTTTTTTAAATCAGGAGTGGTGGAAACTATTTGCGGCTCCTCTCTTACCCATCTGTAGCTCAGTGATGGTTTCCACCAGGGACCAGTCAGGGCTGTAGCCACAGTGTGACTTGTCCAGCAGGCTGTCCAGCACCTGCCTCACTGTCTGCCGCTCGTCCACCATCATGGTCTTGGAGCTCTCGTCTGACATGTGGACCCTGATAACCAACTGAGGAAGAGGATTACGAGAAAAAAGGAGAATGTTGGTCAATTTCATACCAAAAGTTAGGAAAAAATAGAAAAGTATAACATAGGTATAATCCCTTTGTATGCAGTGGGTCATGCATTTTCTATGTTAACAATTTTACATAAATCCTACTTACACTACAGCAGTGTCACTGTTACTTTCGAGTAAAAAAAGAGTGTTAGACCCCAAAAGTTCATAAAATTATTTGAAGCTGTTCATTTTTTATGTGACTATATTTTATGGCACAATGACATAACATTTTTGCACTAACAGCGCACCTCAGTTTAAGCCACAGCCATGAAATCTGATCATGTGCTTATGATGCTTGTTTTAAATACTCCCACCTATTTATGGGTCACTAGAGTGACAATGTCACATAAGCAGCTACTAGACACTAAATTCCTGCAAGCATTCACAGGCAAACAAAATTCCTCTACAACAAGAAAGCTTAAACTAAGCTAAACGTGACAAAACACACACATGCCAAATCCAGCCTCACACAATCACAGCCCACATAAGACCCTTGCCTGGTGCGACACCAAATAAAGCCCTCAATTCCTTGACCTCCTGTTTATCCCCACCCACTGGGATCCAGATGTCCAATCGGTATGGTTGGTTGTGGGTACAGTTGACTGAGCGGACACATAGACGAATAAGAATACCAGGAGAGCTGTGAGACGCAGACATGGGGAGTCTGACCTAGATTTCTCACAGAGGAAACCCCTGAAAACCCCTAGTCTGGCAGAAAAAAAAAACCCCAAAACAAAGAATAGTAAACCTGAATAAGAAATCCTATTGCTTCAACAAGAGAAAGTTCTGAATCCTCTGTCCAATTGTAATAAAACTGCTTCAATATCATGAATCCAAACTATAGTAAATCATAAGACAAGACTGGCTAAATAAAATGCTGACAACCATCGCACTAATAATTTAGAACACCACAGCAATCCCCAGCGCTGAGGTTTTTTTTCTTTTTTTTCTTTAAAGTGCTGGCTGTACCATCTCTCTTTATCCTGTCATTGTGGATTCACTTGACAGAGTGAAGTCTAGCCCTGTTTTTTTGCAAACACTGTTGGGCCTCAGCTATTCATTGCATGTAAAAGGACACCAGACTGCTAAATGGCATCTCTCTCATTCACAGAGACAGTTCATTCATTGGTGAAAGTGCTGGTAAAAATGGCCTTCCTGTGGAGTCACACACCGGGCTTCCCAATGGAGACATACACACGCCATGGCTTCAATGGAGCAAGCCCCCCTCCCCTTTCGTTCACCGAAAAACCAGCGACTTGTTTGACTGAATGGGGTAAATAAGATGTCTTGTGCAGAATGCGTCTGCATTGTCTTGCAACGCGCAGCGCATCGTTCTTCTCAAGCCTCTTACTGATTTTTTTGTGCTCCCTCCCCAGCAGATACACACATAATCAAACACTGCAATGACCTATTTTCTCTGCACTTCACCGCCTCGCTGTGAATGAAGTTCACAAAGAAATGCAGCGTGCGGCGAATACGACGAGACAGTAATCACTTTATGGGCCAGAATGGCATTTTAAGAGAGAAACTGAGTAAGTAAGCGAGAGTGTGTGTACAAAGGAAAGAGGTGGTCCTACCTTTTTGACCTGTGCCTCCTTGATTTTTTCCAGGGCGACTCGGATCTTCTCTGCCTTCAATTTGGCAGCTTGCTCCTCCTAGATGGACACATAGGAACACAGTTAATACAGCTGTCATTCACAAAAAAACGAAAACAGCTTTTGATTTCAAATTTCACAGCCTTGCCTCACCCTCTTCACCCATGTCTTTCATCTTTCCTCTGGCAGCAATAAAACATCCTAGACACACAACTTCATTAAAGAGTATGCAGCCCTCCAATCCATTTAAAATGCACAAGCCTCGAGCACAGTTGTGCACGGTGTCATGTGCTAAAACGTAACTTCATTTTCCTTTCGGTTGCTTACCTGCCCCCTCCAACAAGATGCCATCACCTCCATAATCTAGGTTGAGTACGCGTCCACGGGAAGTGGATGTGTTTCTATTGCTTATATTTGATTATGTGATAAGACAGAAATAAAAACTGTGATGCTAAATCACTGCTATTATGACATTGGTCCGGTGTCCCCTCAAAAATGGCGCTTCATCTATAGTCTATGGTTCCATGTTGGATTCATATGGGGCTGCAGCGCTCTCCTTTGATCTCGCTATACGGCAGAAGGGAAACAATAGTAGAAGATCCCTGAAGGCTGCGTATGAGTCTAGGATCAGTTCAGAAGGCTTCTATGCCCTCCATTCAAAGATACAATGATCTCCTACAAAGATCATATCAAAAAGGGGGAAAAATATTAAGAAAATATCCAGACACGTCCATAATTGATATAGAAGGATGAAAACGGGTTCTTTCTCGGTTGTTTTTACATTGTAAGACTGATGCGAAAAAAAAGGAAAAAAAAAAAACAAAAAAACAACCTTAAATTTTTTTTCCCCACTTGCCACCTTTTAAAGTAAGCTAGCACTGTACAAAAAGTTATTCCACCATGATCCTCAGCAGATGAAATTCAGCCTTGAGTCCACATTTTCCATCACTCCAAGACGACCGTGGTTAAGGTGGCCGTGATCGTGTCGAGCAGATACTTAGTGACAGCGCAGGTCCACTGACGCAGACATGTGCGCCTGAGATGGGCACAACTTGACTAAAACCCCAACTGAGACAGTGGGGAGGAAGATGCCCCTCCCCCTTCTACCCTCCCACCCTGTCTTCCTGCTTCCTTTCCTCTCGCTCTCCCTTTCACCCTCCTCTCCATCACTCTCTTCCTTTCTCTCTCTAGAACAGATGCAGAGGTTTGGGAGCATGCCCAATCGATAGAGCGTAATCCCCACAAAAATAGTAGGATGACGGGTCAGCCAACCAGCGAGCCCCATTTGCAAGACCCTCTATCCTTTAGCCATATAGGACAAGGGGGGAAACCGTGACTGACACTGGCCCCGGAGCTTAACGACAGCGACAAGGTTAGAGAGTGGAAGTCGGGCGAATGAGAAGCTGAGGTGCTGAATATTTGACATTGTGTGCACACACAGGCATGTGTGTCAAAAGAGAGGGGGTGAGGGGTACTAACAACCGCTCCCCAAGCCTCTTATCTCAAGAGTACCCCGCCCCCCCGCCCCCAACCCCTCTGTGACCCAGACTACCATTTCCACATGACCGGCTCCAGAGCACATACACATTAATGCAATAAAGCAAACACTCTGTTTGCCAACACAGAGTGGAAGGCTTTTAGTCAGCCAAGTGCAAGCCTGTATGTGTGTTAGTGAGTTCACGGGGGTTGTGCAGGGTACAATCCAGAGTCAATCTGAGACACACTGTACATTTAGCCCCAGAAATGTCAGTATATCCCCTCCAATATCCAGCTCTCCCCTTCATTATTTTTTTTTTAAATTAGATATTAATCTGATTCTTATACCCCAGCTGCTTTCCCTACCATTTTCACACTGAGCCAATTTTAAAAGGCTCTTCTGCCTAGCCTGAATAAAAAAAATCTTGGCACCATCTCCCTTTGATGTCTTCCCACTCTCTCCCTCCTCGCTTGTTCCCAAACATCCCGAGCTCATTCAGTATTCTGGTTTGCGAGCGAGGAGAGGGAGAGAATTTGTGTGTTGAGGCGATCGTGGTTCGCCTTTGCTCATTCTCTGCCGGAAACTGTAACACTGACACATAAACTGTCTTGCAGCCTGTTTTGCTGCAGGCTAGTCACCCCCCCCTCCTTAAAAATTATTCAAATGCTTTCTGCCGACATGGACAGGCCTAGAGTTTAGATGCCCCGAAACACTATTACAAAACAATGGAATTGATTCAAAGAGAAAAAGTAACTGCCACAGCAAGACTGAAAATTTGAGGGCAGATAAATTGTGTGGACATTGCTACAAGAGTCTGTCAACTTCATATCTATCATATATCCAAATAAATGGAGATAAGTGAAAACGTTTTAGAAAGAAATCTGAAATTCAATCCCAAGGAAAAGCAAATGCATTAAAGAAAGCTCTTTAACATTAGTGTGCAGTACCCGTTAGATATTTACCTAGGTCAATACAAATTCAAGCATGGTACACTTGATTACACTACTTTGAGAAAACATGTAGGGCTGCAACTTACCATTATTTTAATATTCATTTAATTTATAATTAGTGGTTTAGTCTATATAATGTCAGAAAAATGGTGGAGAAGGAAAAAAAATAAAATGAAACATGCCCTAACTCAATCATAATTCAGCATAAACTCCATCTGCTGAGGAGGTCTGCAAGATGTGACTGAAATCTCGAGAGAAAGTTTTTAAGTATAAGTAAATAGAAATAAAACATTTTCGGTCACATTATTGTTTCCAAAGTGAAGATGGAATTTTTTTTGTTTCTTGTCTTGTTTTGTCTGACCAACCAGTCAAAAACCCAAAGATTGTTCTTTGTTAGAAAAAAAACCCAAACAGAAGCAGCAAATCTTCACACTGGAGGAGAAGCTTTTACCACAAAATGGTTTGAGTTTTTGACAGATAAATGCCTAAAACAGTTAATCGACCATGAAAATTGTTGCCAATCAATTAATAATTGTCTAATTGCTGCAGCTTTAATGTCATAAAATCATATTACCTGTCCTAAATCAGAATGAAAATCAAAAGACAGATTCATGGAGAAAGATATATATATATATATGTATAAAAAAGAAAGAAAATAGAGACCCAGAGTCAAAAGCCACATGCCAGTGAAAGATAAATGTGGAAGCATTTAGGAAAAAACAATCAAGTGTACTCAATCTCTAAGCATGGTGAAGATGAGAAGGGAAAAAATCCATTCTGATATTCTTATGCCATTAGATACGTAATATGAATATCTGATTTTCATTACCTGTGGTCTTGTGATTTCTATTGTGGCTTTCATAATATCTTTCAACTTGCCTGATATGTTTCTTCTCACATGTGCATTCCTAAATTAACTTCAAATAAATTGTTTGACGGCCCCCAGAAAAAAAGGCCCGATCCTGTTGGAGACAGCGAGGATGTCCAACATCTCCAGTTGAAAAATGCCGACCACCCCTTGTCAGCTGAAAAATTACCTGATTGCAAGCATCTGTTTTTCAACAGTGTTATCAAGATGGATTTTTCCACTAAAAGAAAGCAAAGCAGAAAAGAAGAGCAGTGTATACGTGTGGGCAAAAGAAAAAATAAAAGAAAGAAGCGAGTGTATAAGGAAGTCACCTTGGTCAGGAGGTGAGAAGGCTTTCCAGCTATGCTTTTCAGAATGAGTGAGGTTTCTCGGTCCAGATAGGAGTGCTTGGGTGAAGAGAGTAGAGGAGATAAAAAGGAGAGCAGAGGAACAGACAAAATATAGAGAAGTCAGTGCCAGATGATTCTTGGAGGCTTATTAATTGCAGGTGTTTTGATTTATTTCTATCAAAAAAAAATTAAAAAGCGTGGAAGAGAGAGAAGGGTCCATAAATGCAACGCGCAGCAGTTGTGGTTGTCATTAGCTACAGCTGTGGGTAAAGAAGCAATGATGGTGAGAAGTATTGTAGATAAGCACGCCTGCAACAGATTCGAGTGTGTAAATTCCCAGTATACCATGCATTCTGGCTGCACATAAAACCTGTAGTCTGCAACTACTTTCACAAACATACACACAATCCTTCTTTCACACCATTAACACTCTGACGCTTACGGTTTCATGTGCATGCATTACACAGAAACCAAAGGCTGCACGCTAAAGCTAAAATGTCACATCTGATAGTCAGGTAATTCATTAAATTATTATATAATTAAACTAAAATTGTAATTGCAATTATTATTGGTCTCTTGCATCATCACCAATAGGTAAACTAAGTGAATAGAAATCATTCAATAGAGTAAACAAAAAAGTCAACAGATGATTACACTCTAAATGTTTAACTGTGCAGCCTTACATGGGCAAATGCCTTCACGCATGCATGCACACTTGCAAGCTTGCACACATGCACTTACAGTTGCCCGATCCACTTCACCCTCTTGTGAGGTGAAGTCAAGCTGCCTTCTGGCCGGCTTATCATTGGCCCGTCGCAGTGTGACATGCTGGGAAAATCAGGGGTGCAGGCAATGTGCGAGCAGATAGGTACCACAGATATAGAAAAGGATGCAAACACAGATAAGGTAAACACATGCAGGGGGAAAGGAGACATGCAATTGATATTATATGTTAACGTGTAAACATTTCCGAAAATCTCCCTGTCATGGTTTTACAGTCCTCTCCTACTTCTCTAGCTTTTCCACTCTCATACAAGTCACATAAACATTTATGGATGTTTATGTACAGTATACATATTTAAGTCTTCATTGCTAACACAGGTTAAACTCCTGTGAAACATGCCTCAGGGAGTGTTTTGCTTTTGTTAGAGATGCTTGGTGAGTGAACAAAGAAATTCAGAAATGATAGATGTCAACATTGTAATCCAAGTCACACTCAGGAGACTAATAGCAGTTACAATGTATTCATTAAAACGCCATCCAATCCACAATATACGGGCCGTATTGTGGATTGACTCTCAGCACACTTATGGCATGCAGCTTATTCAAAACGTCATGCCTTGTGGTTAAACATGCAGGATAAAAGCTGGACAGAGGTCAATTCAAATTCAGGATTTGGATTTTCTTAGAAATCCAAAGGGCTGCTTTGTTGTTAATAAGTGTGCTTTATGTTTTCAGTTACAGAAATTGAATTGACCCCAAACCTCATAAACACAGATTTCACTTACCAATACACAAGGAAAGATACACATCTCTCAGTATGTGGCACCCACACACACTTCATCATTAGCTAATTATAAAATCCTTACCTCTTGTGTGCTTTTCAGTGTATGTGTGTACTTCAGTGTAGGTCATACCTCAGTGTTGGCCTGGTTTTGTCCTTGTGTGGTCTTGCTGCTCTGGCCCTCCGCCTCTCCTCCCGGCATCACTTTATCAATGTCCAGGGAGTCCATGCTGGACGCTGAGGCACATGCCGAGTTTACACTGGACCGCTGGGACGGAGCTTCCTGCTCGCTCACCGCGCCCACTGAGCCCGTCCTGCGGTGCTGCCCGCTGCCGGACGACCCCGAGGAGGGCCGCCGGAGCGTGGTGGACGAGAATGAGGAAGATGAGGAGGAGGAGGAGGAGGACGTCTGGCGGGCTGCTTCATCCATGCTGAGGGAGGCCTTCTCCAGCTGAGAGGTGATGTCATCTAGAGAGATGTTGGAGGCCGCAGGGCGGGTGTTGACGCTGCCACCTCGTACTGTGTTGGCCGGCGATGCCCGGGTACTGCTACTGGTACTTCCTGGTGGGGAATTTCAAAGTTTCAACACAGCTCAGATTGAGGAGGAAATTATCTCCACATGCACTCCATTTTAAATAACATGTGACCAATATATAATGCTTTTTCAGAGGGAGTTAATTTAATATTGGCGTGCACTCATTACACATTTCAGTTGGCCTTCAGCTGCTAAATGTAGCGATTTTAAACATCCATTTATCTATACAATATGAATAATCATATAAATTGGGTTGGGTTGCTAGGAAACACTTTTATGATTTAATGATCATTTATGTAGTTATGTATATACGATGATACCATTAACAAACAAGACCACAGCATAAAAAAAACACTGTTGTCTAGTTTGGATTGCACCTATTTGTACATAGCTTTGGAAAACGGTTTGCCAAATGAATAAATGTACTGTAATGAAAATGTAAACGGGATGATGCTAACTCTCCCCTTTCCTCTTCTATATTATCACTCAGAATGTGACTGTTTTTCCCCCATTTGTCTTTTACTGCCTTCACCAGAAACTCCGTATGCACCAGGAGAACAGTAACACCTTTCTTCTTTATTTACTATACCATTCCTCCTTTGTGTTGCATAGCGAGTCCGAGCACAACCAAAGCCCAACAGTTAGGACTTCTAGGTAAAGTGCAGAGCATAATCTGGCAAACATCCTTATTTAAAATCATAATATATTATTTTTATAGGGATTTTTACAGTAATTATTTTATTACTGTTAAAGTACTACATGAGGCACCATTGTAATTGTACATTATTTGGTGAGACTACCTCCGCTGCTTCCCCCTCCACCGGTGCCTGTGTGCTTTGTGCTAGCACTACGCCCCCCCGGGGCCCTCTGCTGGCCTTTGCTCTGGCCACGAGATGTGGAGTTTGGTCTGGAAATGGTATTGAGCTCCTGTTCGATTGAGCACAAGTCGGCCATCAGGGCATCAAGGTCCACTGTGTCCCCCTGGTTCAACGCCTCTGCAGTGAGCAAAGATAAAGGATACATGAAGATCAAAGAGCAGGGTAGGGCAGTGGGGGGAGGCACATCATTACTCCATTCCCCTGACCCTTTTCTTTTATTCATACAGTGAACAAGACCTCACCGTTTATGTTATACATTGAGAAGCGGTAGAAGTTGGCCATGTTTGTCTCCTGTCTGAGAGGAGGCTTCTGCAATGCTTTCTGCGGCCTTCCATCATCCAGACTCTGCAGAGCGCACACACACACACACACAGAAGAAATACTTTAGGAGCACTTATGTATAGGCAACACACAATGTGACAGTCAAACCACAGGATCTAAGCAACCATGTCTGCCTGCTTGACTCCTTGGTGTCTCTCTCTCTCTCACACACACACACACACACACACACACACACACACACACACACACGCACACACACACACAAAGTGGTGGTGGGAGGGGAGTTGCTAGGATACAGTATAGGGAGACAGGATTAGCAGTGTTAAGGTTGCTATGGATACAGCCCCTTCCTTTCTCTGTGTTCTTCTACCTGTGTGA